>OZ010577.1:49320835-49580835 GCA_963932145.1 Acanthosepion lycidas | reverse complement strand
TATATATATATATATATATATATATATATATATATATATATATATATATATATATATCGCAATTGGAAAGATATGATAAAAGACACACACATATACATACATACATACATATATATATTTATATATAACTTTGTATAAGACTTCCTAACATTATTTTGTTTTATTATTTACAACCTAATTAAGTATAGTCGTTCCAACAATGCGCCATCAGATTACCGCAATGAAAATGGCTGTTATGAAGAACTGCGTGGTGCTACTGTTAAATGTTTGCAGAAAAAATGTTTTAAATGTGCCGAAAAGGTTTCAAGTGTAGTCAACAACCTTACCAAACCCAATTCAAATGTTTCGGGCCTGAAAAATGCTCTTGAACGAGGAGGTGGTGAAGAACTCACGCAGAGAGAGATAGTCAGACATAAGAGAGACAGTGAAAGCGAGAGAGCCAGTCACTGAGAGAAAAACAGACAGGGAGAGATAGTGAGGGAGTCATTCAGAGAGAAAGAAAGAGATAGATAGATAGAGAGAGAGAGAGAGAGAGAGAGAAAGTGAGAGCGTTAACCGCTTTCTCGCAACACCAAGGACACACCTCATACCGTGGATGATCCAGGCACGCAGAATCATTTTCTTTGTTAAATATTTTTTTTCAGTACGGCTTGTATCGATAAATCATTATTCATATAATCAAAAATATTTTCGGCTGCAAAATAACCTGCAAAAATTTACAAGCCGTAAAAAACAAATCATGTTTAATTCAACATCAAGCAACCTAAAAGAAAATCCCTAAGTGGATAATTGCAAACGCGGGTATAGACCCGACCAGTATCTACGTATATGAGTCGAGTGCAAACCAAACTTATGTCTACCTTGCCGAAAGTTTTTTTTGTCCTGTGAGACTTATATTCGATATTATATAACTCAACAAGCGTTGAAATATTAAATCTACGAAGCTAACCTAGCCAAGATAATGGATTCTTTGAATGTCTGGAATACGATGTTCAGCGCATTTTATAAACACGCCCATGTACAAAATATCGTCTGAATACAATACATATCTTGAACATTTTCAACTCAACGTCCAATTCGTTAACTCGAGTAAAAAGAATACAAGTCTTTTCAGACTCTGAAGTTCATATCCAAATTGGTGCAAAAAAATCTATTATTTTATAAGAACGCAAATTATGTATAGTTTAAAGCATTTACTGATTTCTGAGGGTCGGGTGTTTAAATCTACAGAACTGAACGCAAAATTTACGATTCGTAGTTGTTCTACGATGTGTACACTTCTACTAATAACGTTTAAAAGGTTATTCATTTTTTTACTAGTTTGTTTCATTCCAGTTTCTTTTGCTTTTTATCGAAAATCGATGATTTTTATATGATCATAGAAATATGCGAATAAAAATCGTCTACTCTAAGAAATTATAAGTAATACGAGTCGTTTTTTAAGTAATATATATATATATATATATATATATATATATATATATATATATATATTTGATCGAAATAAAACTTAATATTACGAGACATATTAAAAACCTATCTATCTATCTATCTATCTATCTATCTATCTATATATATATATATATATATATATATATATATATATATTGTCTGCGTGCAATCTGTGCTGTTAAGCTTCAAGATAGGACATCTAACGTAGAGCTGTTTAACAGGTGTAATATTGGAGAAATCGAGACTTTTATCATACAGTCTCAGTTACGGTGGACTGGTCATGTCTTGAGAATGTCTGATGACAGGATGCCCAAGATCCTAATGTACAGCCAATTAGATCAGGGCTACAGGAATGTAGGACGCCCATGGCTTAGATACAAAGACAAGGTGAAAAGCAATTTGTCAGCAGTCAATATACCACATAACAACCTTGAGCGCTTAGCCTTGGAGCAGGTAGAGTGGATATCAATGATTTTTAGTGGACTAGGAAACATTTCAATCTGCTTGTCTGAATCATCTTCAAGAAGCGAGAGCAAGATCGAAAAGGTCAGCCGATCTAACAGTGATCTCATCTCACAATCCTCACACTAGCACTATATGTGGCCTCCTTTGTAAATCACTAGCGGGTCTTAAATGCCACTTAAGATTATCGCACAAACTTTCATAACTGAATCAATAAGCTGTCAGATCCTCATACGTCGAAACCGACAGGAGAGTCCATTATATATATATATATATATATATATATATATATATATATATATATATATATAATAATAATAATAAATCAAGATGAAAACCATAAAGATCTATTCAGTTATAATTTATTTCTTGAATATCTCTATATACTCAGCTTTTCAGACCTAAAGCTCTTAATAAATGGACACAATTTCTCCGTAGTAATGTACTAGACTGACAGAGGGGGACAGAAAGCAAGAAATAAGTGAACAGAGACGGAGAGGAAGAAAGAAAATTAACAGATTATAAAGTCTCATCTAAATCTAAGATGCTACTTTCAACCTCACTAACAACACATATAAACCATTTCACAAAGAAAATCAAACTTCTTTTCACATTAATGAAAATTTCAATCACCTAAAATCAATAATTAAGCAAACTCCTAACACTGTAAACACTAGAATAGATAAATTATCGTCTAACAAAAAATATTTATTGAGAAAAAAATAACTTATAACGGATCTCTCAGCATGAGTAATTCAAGCAAAAATTGAACCACAAACAAAAAAATAAAGACAATATGGTTTATATCTCCTTTCTGTAAACTATCCAATTGGCAGATAGTTTTAAAACTAAATCGACAAATACTTTCATCTCAATAAACTTCCAATAAAAATTTTCAATAGAAAATCTCTAAAAATTATTTTATTCATGAACCAAAAACATAGAGAACATTATTAACACACACTGGAAACCAATACTCTACAGTTACTGGAATTCCTTCGCCAATGGTTCCTTAAGACACAACAATTCTGTATTTAAGCATTATTAGAGGATTAAAGTCAGATGTTTCAGCCCACAAATTAAAATAAAATGGGACAACATCTGTCGATCTCAAACTCTTAACAAATTCCGGGACATATTCGGTGAGTGCATGCAAGAGAAAATTGCAATAATACAGAATTGCTGGTCAGTTGTTGAATCAAAGAAACAAATATATTTTCAAGTGTAGACATAAGAACAAGTTTTAAATTCCCCCAAAAAACGTTGACTTTGGTGGATATACTTGAAATACTTGAATTGTGGATTCATTTGTATGGGTACTGCACATATATGGTTACATATATTCATGTGCATATATACATACATATGTGTCCGTGTGTGTGTGTGTGTGTGATTATATTGCGTATCACGCTCTTTTTTGTTATTTATATGTAGTTGGATGTATGGTTGTCTTGCCTATGTATATATCATCTATAATTTTAAATTAACATTTTAATATTATCTTTACATCATTTTACTTATATTTTTTATTTTATCTTTTATTATTCTTTACTTAAAATCCTTTTATTTATGTATGATATTATCATGAATATTATATTAATTATATTTCATTAAGGTTCTTTATTAGACTAATTTGTAATTGTGTTGATTTCTCCTGCCTAAAATAACAGGCCATATCGATCAATTTGCTGTATCACCCGATGTACAAAATTCCAAACTTTAAAGAAAAAATTCTTGGTCAGGTCATTCGATTTTAGTTTTACTACTATCTCTTCATTTCTTTCTTCTTTCCTTTCCCTTCCTTTAAGCATACTATCTCCCCACCTCTCTCTCTCTCTCTCTCAATCGCTATTTCACATTTTAAAAAGATATTTCTAATCTGTTATTTTTCTTTCTTCCTTTTCCTCTTTCTTCTCTTCTCTCTTGCTTTCCCTTCCCACAGTCAATCTACTTTATCAATCCGGATAAATTGTCTACATTTATTCAAAGGTTTCGGTCATGAAGAGATGAATATATAGAAATATTCAGGAAAAAATTATAACCGAAAGGGATTTTTACGCTTTGCTTTTTGAGTTATTGTTATTATCAAGCCCTGTAGTTTACACTGAGCTCTCTCTCTCTCTGTGGTTAATATCCTCCTTGGAAGTATCCCTAGCAGTCAAATATATATATATATATATATATATATATATATATATATATACGTTTTTATATCTATCTATTATATGTTCATAGTTCATATTTATGGCTGAATCTGTATATATATATGTATGTATATATGTATATATATATATATATATATATATATATATATATATATATATATATATATATATATATATCTTATTATCTACCTGTTATGATGTGTTCATATCTATCTATCTATCTATCTATCTATCTACAAACAGGTTTTCATATCTATCTATCTATCTATCTATCTATCCCATTATAGTATTAATCTATTTATCGTTTCCAGTTTTTTCTTTCTTCCCTTCTATCTATCTATCTATCTATCTATCTATCTATCTATCTATCTATCCCATTTTAGTATTAATCTATTTATCGTTTCCAGTTTCTTTCTTTCTTCCCTTCTTTCTTTCTGTCTATCTATCTATCTATCTATCTATCTATCTATCTATCTATGTGGCTAGCTAGCTAGCTATCTTTTACGATATGTTCATATCTATCTATCTATCTATCTATCTATCTATCTATGTTCGTATTTATCACTCCGTTCATATTGCTATTTTTCACATTTCATCATTCTTTTCATTTTAATCAATCTAAATGGTTCTTTTCTATGCTGCTGCGTTTATATTGCTATCTATTGCATTTTGGACATTACCTCCTTCCTGTTCATTTCTGTCACTGTTATTCGATTTATCTAGCTATCTAACAAAACAAGCAGGCCAATGTATATGTTTGTTTGAACGGCTGTGGATGCACGTGTTTTTTATCACGTGATGTGTCGACAGCGTGGCAGGCAATTAGCGAGCCAATCACCAGCCGGCAATGACAGATATTTAAGAGCGCTACTGTCTTAACTGAAGGCAGCTCTCTCGCCATGAAGGTTTAAGTATGTGTCCGCTAATAACACCTTAATCACAATATCCGCCACAATAACCACTATTTATAGGATACAACGCTTTTTTACTGCGGATATTGAATTTATGTAAAATCCATGTGCGTATGTATGCGTAGTATAGATAATGAGCCGCGAAATATGGAAAAAATGTATGGATAAAAAAGGCATAATGAATAAAAATAGAAAAAGAAGTGGATATATTAAATGAAAAACGTAGAAAAAGTAGCAAGCATACGCATTTTCAGAAATTGTTTCTGAGGCGTCTGTTCTTGACGCGTGTTAATGAAGAAGCACTTTTCAACAGATTCTTTTTAATCTCCGGAAAAAATCTGTTAAATAGACAAATAAAAGGAAAAAAAGAATCTTTTAGAAGTTTGTTTATATTATTTTCTCTTGTTTTATGCGTTTGTTCATTTTCCTTAATTTTAAGCCTATTACTAAGAGAAAAAAAGAAAAGAAAGGTAATTTACTTTAAGTTTTTTCTCTTTTACTATATTTAATTTTTCAAGAAATTCCAAACCCATTTTTTTTAACATAATGAAGCCTTCAAGTTTTATTCCTGTATCATTACACAACAGTACTTTTAGACAACATTTCTACTTGCTACTGATATATATATATATATATATATATATATATATATATATATATATATATATATATATATATATATATATATATATGTAAAGGTTTTCAGAAATATGCATAGTTCAATAAACATTCTAACACAACAAAAATATTCCAACAGTGTAAAATATACCTTTTTCTTATATAGAGATTTTCCAGATGTAGCTTAGATGTGGCACAAGGCCGAAATTATTGAGCACACATGAGGATCGAACTCTCTACTCAGTCGTAATTGTTCTAGCGAGACAAGCTTGCTAACCATTACATCGCCTCGAGTGCCTTTTTTCCCCTAAGCATAGCTTAAATATGGCACAAGGCCAAAAGTGTGGGACACCTAGTGAGGATCGAACCCACTTTTCAGTCGTATTTGTTTTAGCAAGACAAGCTTGCTAACCATTAAATCACGCCGAGATGCCCCTTCTTTTTAAATATGCAGTTTTCCTTCTAAACCAAGGTGATCATATTTGTCTACATTTCTGAGATGAGGTATTATGTACATTATTTACATTATTCGGACTATTGTCCGAATAATGTAAATAATGGACATAATAGTCTTCAAGGGCACATGGCACAGTGGATAAAGGCGTTGGTTAGATCCAGTGACAGGACCCAAAGTGTATGATTTCAATACCCGGCTAAGGCAGTGGAGAACTTTCAGAGGAAAATTAACAGGAGATAACTGATAATTGACATCTATTAAACATGGCACGTTGAACTAGAGTAGTCTACCTCAGTAAATAAAGGGTTCAGTTCGACATTCCAACAACCTGAAGAAGGCCGGAGCGTACAACGGCCGAAACGTTGTAATAAATATGGCGACAAAGATGAGGACAATAGTCCGAAGAATGTAAATAATGTACAAGGTGATCATATCTCTTCGCAAGTCTTTGTAACTCAAAGAAATGTTTGTCACCTTCCTATTTCTTTCAGTATCTTTTTCTGCTATCCATTCTTCTGAACTTTGGCGATCAACGCTCTCCACATTTCCGTGTCGTTTTTAACTTTTAATAAATTCTGTCTTTTTCTTATAATTAATAAACATTGCTTCGCAATCTATTTACTCAAACTCGCTAGGTAGGTTATGAACTGTTTTCTCTATCCCTCTTCAGTCTGTCCTGTTAATATCAAACTTTCCAAATCCTTTTCCCCATCTTATGCCCTAGAAATTTCAAATGATTGAAATTGCAGAGAGAATGGTAGAGACTAAAAAAATGGATTTAAAGGAATTTTCTTCTCACCAAGATAATATTCATATTTTTTTTTGCTAACTCTGTTGCTTAGTTATTAAACTAAACCACATACTGGTAGATTATAAAGTCCATCTGCTTTAATGAGAAGACATATTCTTCTTCTGTGTGCCGTGTCTCTTCAGGGCGTTGGCGATCATGGCTCTCCATACGTTCCTGTACTTTTTAGCTCTTAATAAATTTTGTCTTTTTGTTGCTCTGTCATCTATTTACTCAAGATCGCTAGGTAGGTTATACATTGTTTTTATCTGTCACTCTTGCCTTCACTCTGTTCTGTGAGGACCAAATTTTCCATGGCCTATTTCCTCATTATGTGTCCTAGAAATTTGAACTCTCCCTTCCTTATGTTAATTATGTGTCATTTTTGTTATCATTTTCGCTAAAGCCCCATCATTGATCAAATGTTTGGCTCATGGTAGTCTGAGTATCTCTCTGTTGAACCACATTTATGTTGCTTCAAGTCTTTTCTTTATCTATGAGACGTTTGTCCATCATTCACTCCATACAGATATTACATACTCGTACTTAGTACTCATTTCTTTGTTTCTAACAAAATATTTCCTGTTTCTTAATACTTTGCTTATCTTTTGGAAGGCCTTTATTTGCTTTAATATAGCCTGTTACTGTCAAATTACCCTTGTTCTATATCCTCATGTAGACGCATGGGTAGAATGGTCAACTTCTGACCATGAGTCTCACCATGGTCGATCAAGAAGGTGACTTGATGCAATTACTCTGAGGAGGCAATCCAAAACCGTGCGGCACCTTTCCAAAGTGTCTGGAAGCCATACCATAGGTTGAGCTAGGGCAAGTAAAATTGGATAGACGGAACTATTTGTCAATGAGTGTACTAGCAGGATGTCCTACATCACCTTGACCGAGGGTTCGAACGTATTGGCGCTGTTCAAATGAGAGGTCTCTCCCAGAAACTGTTACTAAGGCTGCTCAGTTTAGTTGCAGTTGTGTTCTGTAGGTTTTGAAGATACATAAATCTGCCTGAGTAGGCGTATTCAAAAGGGATTTGCTAACCGCCATAGTAGGCAGGTATACTCGGATACGAGCGACCAGCCATTATTTCTTCATTATATGTCCCAAAAAATTCACACACATACACATATACACACATATATGCATACATACGTACTTAATACATATCTCCGTACATACGTACATAAAGAGTGAGATGGATAAATTGTCGTCTAAATTATGCAAAAAATGAAAATAACATTGACATTTCATTTTAAGAGATAAATTTACCAAAATCACCCAAAATACCTTGAAATACTAAAGAGTAAATTTTATCAAAGAAAATCGTCATTGACTTCAACTGCGGTTTCCACACGACTTTGGAATCTTCTGCATGTCTTCAGGACAGTCTCAGTTGTTGAAGGCTCTCATAATCCTTGCTTTCAGTTCATATTTGGTATTGCAAGGAGTTTTGTTAGTCTTTCGCCCCCAACAAATAATAATCGAGGGGATTGCAGTCTGGGAAATTAGGTGGACAGATTTAAGGGATGATGTGGTCGCAGAAATCGTCTGACAGCCATGGATGGGTTCTCCTGCTTCTGTTGCACGGTGCAGAGTCTTGTTGCCAGACACACGGTCTTCTACCAGCCACCCACTTGACCCATAGCAGCTCTATGTCCTCAACGCACTTGATGTTGGCCTCCGTGTTGAGTGTGAGGCTTTGTGGGAAGACGAATGGAGACGACTCGCCATGCCTAGTGATCACTCCAAACACCTTTCTAAGCGCCATTAGACTCATCCAACTCTTTCCGAATCCTCTGCTCCGTGCTCGATTGACACCCAAACACTCTGAAATGTTCGCATTGGAGCTTCCGGCACGAATGCCAAGCAGTACAGCATGTCGTTTCCAAAGTTATGGCACAGTGAATTACGTCATGGTGCTTTTCTTCTCACAGAAAGTGTCCAGCTGACCTTCCTATACGGTTCAGTGGACATAATCAATCAATGCGCATGCATGGATTAAAAATTTAAATAGCACTTTATCCATTGCACTTTATCCATCGCATCCTGTTCATATCTCAGTTTGGAAATAGGATCCCAGCAGTTTGAAGTGTTTAAGAGTGCCTGAAACCATACTACAGATTGACCCAAGTCTTATCAGTGAAACTAGATGAACAAATATTTCTGGAAATTGTCAATAATCGTACTAGCATGAAGTTGAATGTCATCGCAATCAAAGGTTTGAGCTGGCCTCGTTCAAAATGTTAGACACACCAGATAATACCCTCTCTCCCAAAAATAATAACTACGGTTACCCAGCATGGTTGCAGTATAGAGCATACATTGATTCTGTAACTCTTTCTTCAATCGTTTCATCCAAAGCCAGGAAATGGAGCCACTAAGACACAAGGAATTACTGATCGTGAAAAAAGAAAAGAGAAAGAGAAGCCTTATTAAGAAGCGAGGACAATAAAAAAAAGAATTGAAGAAGACAGAAGATAACAATTGACATTGTATTTAATGTTTTTGAGATGAAAGTTGGCTGCAAAGATTTCCGCAAGAAGTGGGAGAGAAAAAAACTGTTAGCATAGAACTTAAGATTACATCTAGCGATTCCAAATGTAAAATGATGACAACTTGCCGCCAATCTAGTACTACGTTTAAATTCATAAAATCTTGGTACCATACGTCCTGGGTATGACGATAAACTACATCCGGCAGCAAGGCCTTTCATCGGGAAGTTTTGAGGAGCCCGGAATCACTTCTGAATTGGTGTTATTCCCAGGTCTACCTTGACCAGGGTGGTAGTACCTGTTAGTATCCCAGCTATGGGCAAATAGTTAACTCCCAAACTGGTTTTAAAACACTATGAAAGTATAAAAATGCATTTTTGCAGTAAAATTACCACCAGTACATTTTCATAGTAAAATGATTTACCATCACTATATTTAAAAAAATACCAGCAATACATTTTTGCAAAAAAATATTACCAGCAACATATTTTGTAAAAAAAAAAAAATATTACCAGCAATATATTTTTGTAAAAGAAATTACTAATGCTTCCAAAAATAAAATAAAACCGAGCAGTTGATTCAATATAATCTTTGCACATCATATATCAGTGTAAAACGTTAGTTTGAGAAGGGACAACGTCACACTCTTCTGGAGGTTAGCATCAACCACTACTTGCCTCTGTTAACAACTGATGTAAATCATTTTCAAATGTGCCCGATCAGGCGTCTGACGCAGGCATTAGCAAGCCACCCTAGCAGAAAGGCATATTCGGATACGAATATCCAACCGTTACTGACATGTTTTTATACCATTTTAATAAGACGCGAGTTTCAATACTTAACGTGTGCCTCGGTTTTGTGGTTCTAGGCCAGATTAATGTAGATTTATTGAATATCTTGAACATTTTCTCTAAATGATCTTTGCCAAGTTAGTTTCACTTGTAATTTTTATTGATTTGGTGGGTGGCGTTCACTGTTGCTGCTTTTTATCTAATTACTTTCTTTACACTATTTACATTGTTTGGGCTCTTGTCGTCATCTTCCTTGCTATGTTCACGATGTTTCGACCACTGTACGCCCCAGCCTTATTCAGGTGATTGGAATTTCGAACCTCTATTTCGTTCACCGGGGAAGATTGTTCTATACCATTTCAAGTTCAGTTTGGGACTAATCAAAGTAATTTTGGGACTATGCAAGTTCATATTGAAATCGCCAAGTTAAAAATGGAATAATCAAATTGAAAATGAAATAGTCAAATTCAAAATGGAATAGTCAAATTTAAATTGGGACATAGCAAATTCAAAATGGAATAGTTAAATTCAAAATGGGACTATGCAGATTCAAAATGAAATAGTCAAATTCAAAATGGAATAAGCAGATTTGATTTAGGACTTAGCAAGTTCAAAATGGATAAGGAAAAATCAAGTTGGCACTGCGCAATTATTTTGCTAAAAAAGACTTTAAAATTAAGTATTTTCATGATAAAATAATAATGTTCAACTAAACTTTACTATTGAAATGTTTTATCTTCAAGGAGCAATCTATAAATCAAGGAAATTCATGAAAGGTGTAACTTTAAGCGTGTAAAATCTCTCACTGTACCTATCTTTTTTCAAACTCTGTCATGATATATTCATTCAGTATTTCCTTGATACTTTTTCTTTGGACTTTCGACATTTGCCCTGTTGTCTCCCAAATTTTGAATAACTCTCTCTTATTCTGTCTTTTTTAACACTATACATCCATCTCTTTCATTCTTCTCTTCTCCCTGATGGTCTTGCCAATGAAAGTGCCAGAAACACTAAATTTGACACAAATTTATCCGTTCAAGAATAGCCTCTTGTAAGGAATTGATAGTAAAAACCTACACAACGCTGCGCTCCGATTTTTAATTATCTGATTTACCGCCCAGTTGGCTTTTTAATCCATGATATTTGTTTATTGAAACGCGCAGATAAGTTCGAAACATTTTTCCATAATGAATCTGCTTAGACCCAATTCAAACCTTCTTATCTCATTATGAATTTGCTAAGTACCAAATCAAACTTGCATATTTCATTTTGAATTTGCTACGTCCCATTCTGAACTTGGCTATTTCATTATGAACTTGCTTAGTCCCAAAATGCACTTGAGATGGTATAGTTCCACGTGCCATGCCTCTTCCAGATGTCTCAGTATCAGTTATCTTCCTTTAACTCAACTCTCCAAGTGAGTTTTGTTCACCTCTGCTCTAGCCAGGTATTGAACTCACAACTCAAGTCACTGGACGACATCAACCAGCGCTTCTACCCACTGGGCCAGAGGATAAAGCCGTTGGTTGAATGCAGTAACATGGCTCAAATAGTTCGAGTTCATGATTTTCATATCAGAATCAGAATAATGAAATTATTATAAGAATCGGAACAATGGAATAATGAATTTAGAAAATATCAGAATCGGAATATTATTAAGAATTTTGTTCACCACAGAATCGGAACAATGAAATAATGACTTCAGTAAAAATCATACTCGGAATAATGGAATAATAAATTTAAGACATATCAGAATTGGAATAATAGAATAACGTATTTAGGATATATAGGAATTTGGTTTATCTCAGAAACGGTATAATGAAACAATGAATTTAGGAAAAATCTCATTCGGAATAATGAATTTAGAACATATAATAATAAGAATAATAGAGCAATGAAAATTAGTATAATTCAGAATCAGAATAAAGGGATAAGTAATTTAGGACATACCTACAAAAGAATAATGAATTTAGCACATACCAGAATCGAAATAATGAAATAATATATCTCGTTAATCTTAGAATCCGAATAATGAAATAATGGAATTATTATTTGGAATAATGGAATAATAAATTTGGTTCATTTCGTAATATGAATAAAGAGATAATTAATTTAGAACATGTTCACATCGGAATAATGAATTAAGCCCATGCCAGAATAGGAATAACTGGATACTGAATTTGTTTTATTACAGAATCGGAAGAAAGCTTTGTTGCCTCCCCTCACAAAAAAAAAAAAATAAAAAAAAAAAAAAAAAACTTTCGTGAAGTTTTCAACTTCGAAGGCTACTTCAAAGAACTGCATATATAAAAAAAGTAGCCAATCTTCCAAATTGCTTTGCTTCGTAATGACCATGAAAGTGGAAAGACTTTTACAAGACAGCGCCCGGTCAAGCAATAAAGAGAGATTGAATTGCCCGAGTTTCTATTTTGCACTACTCTTGCTTAATTACTCTTTTAGTGTCCCGCTAGCATGCTGCATGGCGAAACTTGTAATGGTAATGGTATGATTAGCCGGCTCCATACAGGAAACGTTTCTCAGCCATTGGTAAAAAAAAACAACAAAAAAAAAAAACGAAAATGGCATTACTGACGGTGAAACATTTATAAAATCTGTCGCTTGAAAGTTTTTTCAGAAACATAGGAAGTCAAGTAAATATTATCACACTTTCAGGTACTGTTTACTTTCTAATATTGTTTCCATATTTCGTGTGCTGCTCCTGATGTTCATCTCGAGGTTCACGACAAAATCCAGAGAAGAATCTGCAATATAATCGGTCCTGACTTGGTATCTCGACTTCAGTGATTTTCTCATAGACGTGATGTTGCTTCCGTCTGTCTTTTTTGAAAAATACTTTCAGGGCAACCGTTCTGATGAGCTATCTTTCCTGATGCCTCGAAAACATGAATTTAAGCCTGGTACTAGATTGGCATCTAAGTACCGCCATTTTACTGTTGAAATAGTTAAATGCAACCGCTACTTCTGCACAAGCAGTTTCTTTTCTCACGCTTCCCGACAGTATAACTCCTTTCATTTATTTGCTTCCCTAATAATTATAAGTTTCAAAATTTTAAATGCAACGTCAATCGCCATCTTCTGTTGCCTTCTTTCCAGTTCTTCTTTTAGCCCTTCCTGAATCCCCTTTGTTCTCAGTCTTTTCCCTCACTTTCACTCTCTGTAACCCTTGCGTGTTAGTGGCCCTTCCACCTTGCCTGGGGGTGAAATCTTTAAAAAAATATATTCCCGTTTGTGTGAAAAGTCACCATTTACATCATATCATTATTCTCCCCTCTAATTAGATGTGCTATCCATTTTAATTGTTTTCTAGTGATGTAGTTTTGTTATAAGGTAAAGTTCTTTGCGATACTGTAGCGCCAGACTATTAAATCAGACAGACTTAGGCGATTCATTCGCTTGAAAATCCTGGGTGTGACGATAAACTTCACCAGGCAGCACGGGATTTGATAAGGAGATTGAAGTTTTCGAGGGTCGTGAAACCACCTCTTAATTGCTGTTGTTCCCAAGTTCACCCTGACCCGGATGGTAGCACCTGTTAAGATCTCAGCTATGAGCAAATAGTGAACCCTCAAACAAAACCAAAATACCGTAAACGTATAAAAATCCATTTTTATATAGTAAAAATAGCATAAATTTATTTTTATATAGTAAAATAACCAACAATAAATTTTTATAATTGTCATCGGTCCTTACCTATAACTACAGAATGAACTCTTCCTAACACTATGTATACTACGATCCTCAAGAGAGAGGGACGAATCAAGCCGAGTTTCTCGGCTTGACGGTCGAACTCTCTGCCTCTGAGCAGAGAGGAACCCGGACGAGGCTCCGCCGAAGGGCAGAGTCTCGTTCGGGGAGGTTGACCAACCCGATCACGTTTATACGGGTTATACGGGCATTTTTTGGCCGAGCCTACGGGCTCGGGAAACCCATGTCAAACTCGGCCTTGTGCCATATGCGATCCTCGTGGGGGTGTGGGTGGCTAGATACCGAATCGAGCCGAGCCGAGCCAAGCTTCTCGGCTTGATGGTCGAATCTCTGGCTCTGAGCAGAGAGGAACCCGGACGAGGCTCCGCCGAATTGCAGAGTCTCGTTCGGGAGATTGACCTATCCGATTCTGTTTTTACAGTTTCTACGGGCATTTTTTGGCCAAAACTACGGGCTCGGAAAACCCACGTAAAACTCGGCCTTGTGCAAAATCTTTCCCTCTTGGGCGGGGAGGTGGGTGCAAGTAAATATCGAATCGAACCGAGCTTGTCGGCTTGACGGTCGAACTCTCTGCCTCTGAGCAAAGAGGAACCAGGACGAGGCTCCGCCGAAGCCAAGAGTCTCGTTCGGGGAGGTTGAGCAATCCGCTTCTGTTTTTACAGTTTCTACGGGGATTTTTTGGCCGAGCCTACGGGCTCGGAAAACCCACGTAAAACTCGGCCTTCTGCCACATCTTTCCCTCGTTGGGGGGGGGGGCAAGTAAATATCCAGTCGAGTCGAGCCGATAGTAGTTCACTCCAAACCAGACTGACAGTCATACTAACACCTTTCACATCTTGTATTATTATTTCGTTTAATATACCTTCGTTATTTCTACTCTTGTGTTCGTGTTGTTCTTCCTTGGTCCTAACCTGGACCATAACAATAGTAGAATTACCAACAATAGATTTTGTAGCAAAAAGACCAACAATATATTTTATCTATAATTGAAGACATTGCGTTCAGAATATATTTAGTTGAAGTCATAAAATTGTATTCCAAATATTTAGATTTCGGTATTAAATAACCCATAGAGATTGATATGCCGATAAACAAAATCAACCAGTCAACATGAAAGTCCTCTCGTGTGACATTAATCAATATAATATACTACAAATACTTAAAGAATTCAAACTGTATTCCAAAGTAGAACTTTAAAAAAAACTACGACATAAAATACAATGTATCACTGCCTCTAGTAATGATGGCCACATAGGCATGTATATGCACGATAACTAAGTGTCATCTTCCATATATTAAATTGTGAAAGCAGAATAAAATATATTTTTTATTAAATGTCGCCATTAAATGATCCATAAGGAGATTATATGCCGTTGAACAAACAAGTCAATCAATCAATCATTCGCTTGAATCCATTTTAATTATTCATTTGAGAAAATGGTTCTAACGATGATAATTCAGTTATTTATAACCGAGTATCCATGACGTTCATATCAGATTCTTGATATGACAAGGGTATTTAAGAACAGGATTCGACAACTCAGTTTAATATTTCGTTTTTGTCGTATCTTGTGGTGTTGAACAAAACTACCTCCTGACGTATACTATAGTGTATACAATTTCCTTATATATCCTCTTGTAAAACTGATACTTGATATAAACTAGGACTGTTATGACTGGCCTCACTTTGGTGATTTTCTCATATGTATTAACAGATCATAATCCCAATCAAATTTTGAAGGAAGATCACAGAGTTTAATATTTGTAGAGATACATCTGCTTCAATCGAAGTTTCTTTCGCTTATTCTTACAACATGAACCTGTAACTATGTGATTTTATGATTACTTTTCTGTTGTCGAGTGCAAGTGGATGTAAGCGTGTGTATTTTTCTATGGTCGATTGAAGTTTTATGCAAGTGAGTGATCGAGTAACAGTTTTAGACAAGAGGATGTAAGCATTAAATAAACCAGAGATGTTGATATGCCACTAAACAAAATTAGTCAACCATTCTCGCTTTCATCTATTCAATGTATAAGCAGCATTTACAATTTTGTTTTGTTGTCTATATCTTAGTGATAATATGGTTATTTAATATGGCGTTGTTTTGGGAAGCAATTAATACATTTTAAGTTTCCCTTTTAGAATGTCCTCTGTGGAATTACGCTCATCATATGCGCAATTCCGTTTGTTTCCTTTCTTGGAATTTGATTTTATTTGCATTTTTTTTCTCGCTTTGGGGTTTTATAATCCTCTAATTATCCTTCTGTCAATTCTGCTGCAAATGGTAAATGTCATGATTAACATTTCATTATTCTGCCTTGTATAGTCCTCATGTCTCTAGATAATAATCATGAAAAGTCATCGAAATCCTCTTTCAGACCATTCTCTTTCGCATATAGTCTCTCTACCGCATACCCAGGGCGGAAAGCTTAATGCATTTCCATCTTTTCCCCATTCATCTAAATTCTATTCCTCTTCTTCTTCTTCTTCTTCTTCTTCTTATTATTATTATTATTATTATTTCCGTTGATTTCTGTTACATACTCATCTCCTTCCGGGTCCACACAAGAGATCTAAGGTCAGATGGCATAATATTTTCACTTAGAATTAAAAAAAAAAAAATAAAAGACGCAATATAAACCCACACGTATTTTACATAGATAAATCCCCTGGTAAGGCGTGACCTGTACTTGTGAGTAGAATTTTCTGGATTTCTTTAAGGCATAGGCTAACAGGGATCGCTTTAATGAGTTTATCGGGACCTTTTCAAATCAAGCCGAGGCTTTCTCATGTATTAAATTTTTGATATTCCCACTTCAAGATCCTTGTATTTTGATATTTTTTCAAAGATTTTCAAAGATATATTACAGTCTGCAGGAACTGCTATGTGAATATGAAAGCACATTCGGTTTCTGTGGTCACGATGTCTGGGCGATTGGCTTTGATTATTCTGTCTGTGTGTATTGTAAAATTATTATTATTACTCCTCCTACTACTACTTTTATTATTATTCAGTTTGCTTGATTTTATTTTATGATTAGTTTTTAATAAAATGTCGTGACAAATTCATAGATTTTTATTATTATTATTATTGTTGTCATAATCTTCATCAACATTTTCTAGCGTTCAGTGAAACCTATTGGGTATTGATCTCGCAATTCTTTCATGTCACCCATTTTCTAAATTGAGGCTAGAAAGCGTCATTGATTTTTCTCCTGTTCTGGCATTCGTGCATCGAAAACGCTGATCACTTTTTTTGTCGGTCAATTACCATTCCTGTCGAAAAGCTGTAATTATATTTCTAGGAAGCAGGGAGACGGGAAGATATTTTGCGTTTTAATGAATTTGTTTTGGCTTTTTCAGTCCAATATGTTTTTTTCTTTAAATTTAAAATAAACTTACGACAGTACCACGTCGATAACACCAGTCCTTGGTTCGTTGGCAAACGATCAGTACGGACAATGTGTTGAAATATGGAAAACATAAAGATTGCTCGTCAGTTTGTAATGGTTTGTTCATGATCCAGCAAAAGTTAAATCTCTGATTCCTAAATTCAAAACAGACACCTTCTTTTTCTGTCGATTGATTTAATTATTTACATTATTTATATTCGAACTATTGTCTTCATCATTATTGTTTTATCATATTGTTTCGGCCGTTAGGCACTCCGGACTTCCTCAGGTGTATATTGATCAACATGGATTCTAAAATAAACATTTTTTTTAATCTACGGGGTTGGACTGTTCTCCTTTCTCTGCCAATGTCTATGGATATTGTCTTGTACTTATTTTTAGTACTACTCATTTCAAGTCCAATTACAGTGCCCGACCAAGGGATTGAACTCACAATCATTATATCACCAGTTTCACGTACAGAATGATCAGTTTAAATGCTTCGAATAATGAGTGCTTAATGTGACTTTCAAAACATAATCTCTATCTATAAAAGGCAGGATGTGTGTGTGTGTGTGTGTGTGTGTAATTTTCGACGGATTTGCACCAAAATTTACATGCACATGCTCCAAGTTATCGGAAAGGCCAACACCGACTTTGCATTTCCCAACTCCCATCGATATTCTTCTACGGCACTTTTCATGTAGTTTGCGGCCTTTTCTACTGGCCAGAGTGAGAGCCAATAGCTGGCTGACACGAATGTTAACTAGCATGCTAGCATGCAAAAAAAAAATCGATAGCTGCATTTATCAAAGGTGGGAAAAATTTAAATCTGCATGGCACTTTACTCCAATTGGCTTATTCGCTTGCTTAAACTCAACGCTGATTCTGATTCCGCAGAACTGGGTTGGGTGTGAAAAAGTATTTGTTGTTAACATTCTTTTTTCATTCGGTTTTTCCAGTTACGAGTCCTTTTTTTTAAAGCTGATCGTTTTGTGTTCATTGTGTTTAGTCTTTTTTCGTAACAGATTTAATGTTTAGTATAGAGCTTAGAAAAAAATCGCAGTGTGAGATAGGCAAGAAGTAAGGTATGTAGCAAGATCAGCACGGCAAAGGGCACTCGTTTAAAGGCAAGGAAGGGCAAAAATATTGATAAGTGATAGCGATTGTTGTAAGAGTCGTACGATTTTTGAATCGAGCACGGGCAACGCCGGGCCATGCTGCTAGTCTACTATATAATTTCCTTTATATTTATTCATTTATATCTTTCGTGTCAACGTCCGTAGTAGCAAGGGAGGTGAATCAAATTATGGTTGTAAATTTAAGAGGGGTTACTTTCCTTTATCATCTGAATAATTTATACAAAGAAAAAATTTATCTTTAACTAGACAAAAGTAGTTCCCGCGCACAATGAACCGTTCAATTTATCCGTTCCCTTACTACTACGTTTCTTAGACTACAGTTATATTTGTTCAAGCCTTTCTTGTGAAGCACTCAGATTCCTTTGTCTACTAAGTGATCGTCTTGCTTCAACTTGGCCTTCAGATAGGGTTTGTTGTCGCCGTCCTTGTCACTGTATTGCTAATCTTTTTCGTTCGGAAGGTGTTTCCATTTCAGGTCAGTGTTATATAAAATTTTTAGAATGAAACATGTCGAGAAAAAAAGAAATTTATATAATGCCAAGATCAAGTCCGTTACGTACTACTAACACCGACCCCCTCCCCGATTTAGGGGCACAAGCCTGATTGGGAGGCCGGGGCAGTGTTTCGTTAAATATAATTTCGCTGGTTTGCTTTCTTGACTGTTGGAAGTCATCGTCTGTTGTTTCATTTTTTTAAGAACTCTTAGAGACCCTAATCAATGGGGTATTGGTTCACCATCTCTCATCCCAGAGTCTTTTCTCAGGCAAGTAACACTGCTTTCGTTTCTCCAGGTCAATTGCTGATGTACTGATGATAATTGTAGAAAGAGTCTATCATGCTCTGGATAAAAAAAAAAAATGAAGAAACCCGGGAGGTAGCATTGGGCATCTAGAAAGCCTTTGACAGCGTTTGGTATGCAAGTCATCACCACAAGCTGAAAATATACGTTGTCTTCAGACACATTTTTGAGCTGATTCAGTATTTCCTTTCAAATCGTGAAATAGCAGTTATCCTGAACGGCCACCCGTCTAGATAATTTCATACTAACGCGGGTGTTCCCTAGGGCTCTATCATTGATCCTACGCTGTTTTAGTTTTCATTAACAACCTTCCCGATGGCATCAGCTCTCAACTTGGCATCTACGATGACGACATTACCTTTTACTCCTGCCTCGATAGTAAGGCCTGATAAGGCTGATAAAATCAAAATGGTAGCTGATGCCAAAACGACCTCAAGTCCGTCATTATCTTGGGCAACAGATGGCTTGTTTATTTTAACGCCTCAAAAACTAAACTTCTCTCCATTAATCAACTGAGAGACCCCTCTCTGCATTCAATCAGCATGGCTGATGCTAACATACAGGTAAGTGATTCGTTACGCCTTCTCAGGCTCACGTTCTCAGCTGTCATGAAGTGGAAAGACTATATTTATCCAGTGCTAGATCTGCTGATAAGAAAGTTGGTTTACTGTATCGTGCTAGACAATTTTTCTCTCCAGAATCTATCTTACATATCTATAAGTCTACAATTCGTCCATGCTTAGAATATTGCTGCCATATATGGTCCGGTGCCCCTGCTATTTACGTTGAGCTCCTTGATAAGATCCAAAGAAGAATCAGCAATATTATTGGTCCTGATCTGGCGGCTCGGCTTCACCGCCGTAATGTTGCCTCTCTGTGCATTTTATAGAAATACTTTCATGGTAAATGTGCGGTGAGCTCTTCGCTATGAAACATACACTTAATGAATTTTAGCACAGTACTAACCTGGCGTCGAGATCTCATCAATTTACAGTTGAGCTGTCTAGACGTAGCCGTAAGTTCTATGCTAAGAATTGACATCTAGTAAGAAATTGTTCACTACGAATTATGCATCTAGTGAAAATTGTTTCACTAATAAATGGCATGTAATGAAAACTAGTTCACTGCTAATTGGCTTCTATTGAAAACTGTTTCCCTAAGTATTGACCACTAGAGAGAACTGGTTCACTAAGAACTGGCATCTGGTGAAAACTGGTTCACTAAGAATTGACCTCTAGTGAAAACTTGTTCACAAAGAACGGGCCACTAGAGAAAGATGGTTCCCAGAGAAATGACCACCAGTGAAAATTGGTTCACAGATATCCTACTTCTAGTGAAATCTAGTTCACTATAAATAGGCCCCTTAGGGAAAACTGTTTCACTAAGAATTGACCTTTGGTGAAAACTGCTTAGCTGAGAATTGACCTCGCGGGAAACGTAGTTCACTGAGAACCTACCTCTAGTGAAAATCGTTTCACTATGAATTTGCTTCTAGGGAAAACTGGTTTACTAAGAATTAACTCTAGTGAAAAATGTTTCACTAAGAATTGGCCTCTAGTGAAAACTTGTTTACTAATAACTGACCTTTAATAAAAACTAGTTCACTAATAATTGACCTCGAGTGAAAACTTGTTCACTAAGAATTGACCACTAGTGAAAACTGATTATCTGAGAACTGACATCTACTGGAAACTGGTTTTCTATGAATTGGACTGCAGGGAAAATGTTCACTAGTGAATTGACTTCTGATGATAACGGGTTCACTGCGAATTGACCTCTAGTGAAAACTGTTTCACTGAGAACCTACCTCTAGTGAAAATTGATTCACTACGAATTGACCTCTAGTGAAAACTGGTATTCTATGAATTGGTGTCTAGGAAAACGTGTTCCCTAAGAATTAATCTCTAGTGAGAACTGGTTCACTAAGAATTGGCCTCTCGGAAAAAATCGTTCATTAAAAATTGAGCTCTAAAGAAAAATCCCCACTAGCCTGCCACAGTGCTTGATGGTGGATAGCGTGGTTACTTAGACAATTTCATCAGAATTAATTATCGCCAACAGATTTATAATAGTCTCCAAAATACTAGATAATTGATAGAACGCTGCCACTCCTTTATATGTGAGTTCATTTTTCGTTTTCCTACTATTATTCTAATTTCAATTCTCACATATTTTCTCCATTTTGGAAAACATTATTATTATTATTATTATTATTATTATTGTTGTTGATCATCACCTGTCTGTTTTTGAGTTTAATCCCTTGTCTATTGTCACTACTATATTCTGTAACGCCAAGAAATAGTACATCAAGAATGTTAGTGACTTTGTATCCTGCCAATAATGAACAAAGTTTAGATAATTAGTAAAAAAGACCCCCCCCCCAAAAAAAAAAAAATGATTCAGTAATTGCCAAACCAAACATATAATAATGTACAATACTACATATGACATATTTTTTAGTATATCTAGTGTTGAGTGTGTCGATTAGTTTTATCTGTAATGCTGGATATCCAGTCGAACCTAAAATGGCGGTGCTCTCAATGTCTTTATAGTCATTTATTTGCAGTAAATGAATATTTCCTATTTTTCCATAAACGAGTCAACACAGATGCCACTGTTAGAACAACGCATGAAAAGTGTTAATTAGTTAAAAATAACAATGAAAGTTAGTAGAAATTCATTTTAGTGAAAAAAGATTAAAAACAGAAATTCTAATGAATAAGTGCTGAAAATTGCAAGCATCCAACAACATGCTGACAATGTCAAGTGATATTTTGTAAGATTTGTTTTTTAAATTGTGCTATTCGGAGATAGAAATTCAATTTTTCGAACAACTTCCAGTAAAATTAACTTCCATAACATTTCGGAAAAAAAAATAATGTCATTATTTCTCTGAATCAAATTTGATTCTTTCGACAAGAAAGTTAATGATTCTCCAGGAAGAAAATTTAAAGATAAATATTTAAAAGGTTTCTGTAATTTTTTTTTAATTTGTCACGGGTTCTGATAAAAAGAAATTGCATCTAATGACAATGCAAAATGACCGGTGTACTACAAATTCAGGTCAATAATAGGCGACTTGGCATTTTATTCGGATCTGTTACGACCATGACTTTTCCTATTCTTTCTAGCTCTTTTATTCAATCATTTCACACCAAGCAAGCCAATAAAGCTACTAAAATGCAACGGGTTACTGAATGTTCGAGAGTATGGAGAAAAAAGAAAATACTATCAAAGAAAGAGAATTATAAATGAACAAGAATTAAAAGACAGAAAATAACGACTAACATTACATTTTTGAAAATCAAAGTTCCCGAAAAGCTAGAAGTCGGAAGATAGTTCCATAAGCGAGTAGTGCGATAGAAGAAACTATTAGTATAGAACATACGGTTACATCTAGCCATTTAAAATTTCAAACGATGAGGCTGTAGTGGATGGGTTAATTATGTGGTAATATTTGTTGAGAATAGGTTGCGTGTCAATTAACTATTTCCACTAACATCAAAAATAAAATACAAAATTCAACTGGATTGTTTTAAAACGTAACAATTATATTTATTTAGGTTGACGTACAAGCATGCAATGAAAACGTAGGACAGAGTTGTGTCCCTTTGATTTGGAAATATTTGTACCAGAGTTCATATTAAGAACAAGACATATTTAATTAGAAACTAATAAAACATTTATATACAATTCAAAACAATGTACAAGCAGAATATTTGGTATATGTTATGTTGGCAAATGTGTAAGATATTTTAGGTTTCAGAATGTCTTTCTTGTAATCTTTCGTTAATGTTAAGTGTCTTTTAACCAGAAAGTTCTTAAGAAGTAATTTACCTTTTACTGTAATATTTTTAAGGTCGTTCGCACATAAATGTTTACTTGATAGATAGTGAATGCAGTTCATTTTAGATAAGCAATATCTGATAAATAATGTCCACAGAGTTGGTTGAGTTGAATTGTGAGTGAGTCAGCGTTGATGTACTTTTGCGCGGAAAAAATCTGGTTTCGAACGACGTGGAGTAAGTTGGCAATTTCTCTGTGGTGCTGTCACTGACTGCTTTGGTCAGTCGGTTTTTCCTTTATATATGTTTCGAAGGTCCAAAGTTGGCTCAAAGAGGTTTTGGCGCAATTTCGATTTCTGCAAGTGAAACTTTTAGATCATTGTCGTTATCCAATGAAATTTCTTGATTCGCCTCATACGGTTTTAACTGGTCGAAGTTTATTGTACGTAGTCGTAAGATATAGCTGTTCTGTTACTAGGAGTGGTAGATAGGAACAAGACGAGTCTATAAGGCCTTGCCGCCAAACTAATATTGCGCTATAGAAGAAAGTTCGTCAGAAGAATTACTACGGAAGTAGTTGAATAAAAGTCACAGGAAGCTACATTACGGCAGTGGGAAATAACTGAAGGCAAGATGCCAGGTCAGGACCAATAATATTGCAAGTTCTATTTTTGGATGTCATCAAGAATCTCTAAGTTTAGAGCAGGCACACAAGACCGGATGTGATAGAAATATTCAATTCATGGATGAATGTTAGACTTTTAAATTTGTATGATAGATTCCAGAGAGAAAAAATATCTAGCACGACACAGTGAACCAACTTTCTTAGCAGCAGGCCTTCAACTGATTCAATATAATCTATTCTGTTAAGTTTTTATTGTGGGGCTCGCCCCTTGTACACAAGATGGACTCGTCCAAAGTATACTTATACTACGGAGAGATAGCGTGACAAAGACGTCGAGACAGGGTATTCACCCAGAGTTATATGAGAGTCCAGAAATCTAGATAATTACAGCTTCACTTACAGAGACTTGTACATATACTTTTCTACTAACCCGCATTCCTGGACTACTAATCTTCATTTCAAGTTTGTATTCTTAAGTTTAATACACATATTTTTCTATTTCAATTCCTGGCATTGTTTATTTATTTGTGCAGGATTCCATCTCCGGAATCCACAACAGTTTTGGTGATTGATAAAGAGCAGTTTCATTTCAGGAAGTTTTGTATTTTCACTATCCTTCCCAGTCCCTGTTCTGGCATACATTTACAGAAACGTTTTAGTTAGGATACTGTTTTTTTTCTCTCTGTTCTTCTTGCCTTCAATCTGTCCTGTGAGAGTCCTATTCTCCAAGAGCTCTTTTCTTATTATGTCCTAGAAATTTCAACTCTCTTACTGATTCTACGTATGATGGGTTTTTATTTTACTTAAGACTTCCTCGTTGCTCACAAGTTCAGCCATAGTCGTCTCATCACCTTTTTGTAGAAGAACCGCTACATAATCAAAACAACGATGCGTTTCTATGACCAAAGTGAACCTTCAGTCGGAGGATATCGATCGGGACTTGAGCGAGAAAGGAATGCGTCACATCAGATCTACATTGCATGAATTCATACCGGGACATGTGGAGGTCCGTTGCTCAGATGCGTTACAACCTTATGATCACAGTCTTGGGACTGATGATTATGATGAAGACCAAATAAAAAAATGCAAGAATTGTAGCAATATATAGTAATTTATGCGAAGCTTAGGGGGTTACTTCTTCAGTTAGACATTAGCAAACTTAACATACATTTTTTCTTATTATGTCTAGAAAATGTACCTTTTTTCTAAAGCCGTCTTATGGTTTCTCTTTTTCATATCTGATAGCATCATTATTATTAAGCTTTCAGGCCGTTATTAAATAAAAATCATTGATTCGGGAAAGTAAAATCATAGAAAGAGATATGGGGAATAAAGCGGAACATCAAGCAAAACTCATACATAGAATCTATTTCTACATATATTTTAAAATTTTAATTTCTATCGCACCAAGAAATACCTGACTTCTTCTAGCATACTTTATCTTTACACAGTCAGATTAAACCAACTACGGAGTATTACTTCCATATCTGGATCGTTGAAGATGACATTTTCTAAATTACAGCCTCTTTCCCCACAGGCATAAAGTTGCCATTCGCTACTCTGTCGCTTTTTCTATAGTAAATGTTCAGATGAGCTTCATACTTTAGTGCCATCCCTTCAAATCTTTATGGCTAAAAGTCGGTATGCTACTTCTACGTATTTGAATCACCCACATTTCCCCCGTATTCCAATTGTAAGTAGGGAATTACACATATATTGCTTTTCACAAGAAATGTCAAAAATAGAGTTCCACCTAGGGGCTTCGTTGAATAATGTAATATTAGCCTCATCAAGTCATTGTTCAATCATTATCTTTTCTCCTTATTCTCGTAATCATGGCTTCCTTCTATATCCTATTACTTTCATATCACACTGTCCCTTTAATAATGCTCTACTATGAATTGCTCTTGAGACGTCTTTTGGGAATATATATATATATATATATATATATATATATATATAATAAAAAGGCTTAAACACTAATATTCCATGGTCATAATTTATTCCATTGGAATCGTAAATACGATCCAATTCATCAGACCTACAAATTCAAAAAGAAAACAGAAAAGAACAACTTCGGAAATAAAAATAGAATTTAGAGAGAGTGTAAGTATGAGAGTGTGGGACGAATGTTAGTGCTAAAGAGATGGGTAACATACGAGGGAAGGTGGGAGATTAAAACTTAACAGAGAGGGTTTTTTTTTAACTAGAGGTGAGTGGAAGGGGGAAATATGAATGTTGTCGGATGTCTGATACATTAAAGATACATTTCGTGGTGACATACACACACCATAGACGATCTAATGTTAAAGATCAGAATAAGAGGGAGGGAGAGAAAAGGAAAGAAGTCGTGGAGGAGAGAGATGGGACGGGGGAAATTAAAATTGAAGGGCATTTACTGAAAGGGCCACTGTGTAATTGAGAAAATTTGACAAAAATAATATCGACTACAGGTTACAAATCAACTATAAACATATAAAGAATAAATATAACGATTATCTAATCTAGCAAGGACCTATATTTTTATGTTCAAAACACATGCGAATACACACATGCACAATAACATATACACGTATATACATACACATAGGCGTGTACCCACATACACACATACATATTCCCATGTACACACATACACATATATCCACATATCCACACAAATACACACATACACATACATACACACACACATATACACATGTACATATATCTGATTCAATATGTTAGCTCTATCTCTGATACTAAGCGCATTCTAATAAGTACCGCGCATATAATATACAAATAATTACACCTATATATATACACATACACACACACACACACACACACACACGCGCACACACACATATATATATATATATATATATATATATATATATATATATACACATACATACATATATATATATATATACACATATATCCACCTATATCCATATACACACATTTTCCACATATATATATACATAGCGATCAGTCTAGACATCAAGCGAATTCTTATATATATACGTTTCCTCTATGGTCATGTGCTCTACTTAATTCAATAATCAAATCGCCTGTGTTTATTCACTGGCAATCTAGGTTCAAACTCACGTGTCGGCAGCGACACTTTATTCCTATATATATATATATATATATAATATATCTACTTTCGAGTATTAAATAGACTAATCATTTCACCTTAACAAGGTAATAACGCCACTAAAACGCCAAACGTTGCTGAGTGTGAAAGAATATGAAGAAAACATTATTAAGGAGAGAGAAGAGTAAAAGTAGAGGAATTAAGAAGACAGAAAATAACAATTGACATTGCATTAAAATTTTTGAAGTTCAAATTGGCTGAAAAACAAGAATCTAAAATTGGAGCTATATTCACTAAATATGATACCCGTTTGTTGGTTGTTGAGATCCTTGTTCATTACTGACTTCTCAGAGGTGTTCCCATGGTATTGACTAATGTTGACTACTGCTTTCCCTGGAGGGAATACGATGGAAAATTTTGCGTCATCTTCTAGTCTTTCAAACTGTCCAATTTCTGTACATGGCGGGCTATGACTGCATCGAATTCGTGTCTGTACGAATTATCCAGATCATGATGGTTTCTTTGTAGTCTTCTTCGTCGGTAATTCTGTTGAAGAAAGCCTCGAGCCTATGAAAGATATCGGATTGCAGCTGATGTTTTATTCAACGATTGTGCTGGATTCTTTCTCGAACAAGGGCGTATCCCGCTTTTTGTGACCAGATGGACTTCCCTGGAATTAACCAGGATTGTTGAAGAAGACAGAAAATAACAATTGACGTTGCATTAAAATTTTTGAAGTTCAAAGTTGGCTGAAAAACAAAATCTGTAAAATTAGTAAGGTATATAATTAATTTTATTTTTTAATGGATTCGAGGGGATTTATTAATGTATCCTGTAAATTTTTTGAAGTTCAAAGTTGGCTAAAAAACAAAATCTGTAAAATTAGTATTAGAGGCAAGGTAAAAACGCCACTAAAACACCAAAGATTGCTGAGTGCGAAAGAATATGAGGAAAACATTATTAAGGAGAGAGAACAGTAAAAGTAGATGAAAGACGCAACGTAAAGTCATTGTTAGCATCATCGTAGTAAAACTAACATACATATTGAAATTTTTGTCAGTATTAATTTTTATCTGTATGATGATCAAGAAGAAGGCTTGAATGTTTTTATATGAGAGAACGACGTATTATTTTTAAAAGGTCTTTTACTTTCATATTTGTTCAGAGATTATTTTTAATTCTGATCAAGATCCGGACTTGAACTTGTTAGAAACTGGAAGTCGCTCTCTTCTTTGCTTTCTTTCTCAATCTCTCTTTCAATGTACCAAGTCTGAAGGAATGAGCTTTAAGTCCCTAAATCGATATAGGAATGTCAGATATAATATGGGATCCAGTAATACAGAGAGCGAGAGAAAAAAACAACAACAAAAAATTGTAATATGGGCACTGATAAAAAAAAAGTATTACTGAGATATTGGGTTTGTCACAAAAATTCAATCACTCCAAGGACACATAGCCCATTTGATAAAAGCGTTGATTCAGTGATCAAAAAATGACTTGATCCAAAGGGTTTTAGGTTCAATACCAGGTAACAGCAGAGGAAAGAAAAACTTCAGTTCAGTTACCAAAAGAAATTAATATGACACATGGAGATAGAACACGGACTAAATAAAGGGCTCGGTTCGAAATTTCAACAATATCACCTGAAGAAGGCCGGAGCGTACAACGGCCAAAATGTTGTGAGTATGACAATAAAGATGAAGACAACAGTCCGAATAATGTAAATAGAAAGAAGAACTACGCCAAGTGTTCGATTTTATATTTTTTTTGAAGAAATTTAATCACTTCTCTTCTGGAAACTGCTTGCATACTATTTTAGATGTTGAGATTTTTCCTTTCCTGTAAGCACCATTTGTTTTATTTTTCTTCTTCCTTAAAACGGTGCTTCAGTGCGATTTTCTGTTTTGAGAATTTTTTTACCCGAGTCGATTTGAAAATAACTGTCAAGTTTTAATTAAAATCGCACACACGTAACTACGTTACACAAACAAGCATTTTGTTTGAGACATAAGAGGTTATATTCACAAATGAATTTGACATCCTTTGTCAATGAGAAGCGGGAACCCCCGCGATTTTTTGCTCCTTACTACCTGTTGCTTCCGTTTGTAAAATGATTTTCTTTCGTGTTTCGTGTGGCGTGTATCTCTGTTCAGCACTTCTAGATGTTAATAATACAATATTTTATTGCAATTCGTTGACGTCAGAATTCTATTTTAAATAAACCTCGGCCCAGGAAGACCAAATTTAAGGAGAGTTAATCACTGTGATAGCAACACATTTGCTTAACCTATATATGCATTGTTCTAGTCCAGCTAAATAGTAACATTGTATGTATGAAGGACTTTTTAATCATCCACCAAAGCAAGAAGATAAAGCCACTGAGGCGCATGGTTTGAGGTAACTGAGAAAATGTTATTGTAGAGGAAGGACAATAAAAGATCGGTGATTTTAAGTAGCCAGAAGACGAGTAACGTTGCTTTTAACTTTTTGAAGATAACAGTTGACAGGAAGCAATAAACAGGAAACGAGTTTCACAGGCGAGATGTGCGAGAGGAGAAACTATTAGCATAGAACTTACAGTTTCGTCTAGCAATTTAAACATGAAAATGAGGAGACCTAGCTGCCAATCTAATATTACACTTGAATTCATGAAATCGAGACCCCAAAGGCGAAAGCAATATTTATTTTGCAAATATAAAAATTTGGCACAAGGCCAAAAGGGGGTGGCGTAGGCTGGTTTTCAATTAGTCTTATCGTAAACTTAACTAGTCACATTTACTAATCCAAACATACGCCTTCCTGATGCCAAAACAACACAACTTACTTAACATTTTTACTACAGTTACCTTAAAACCTGAAGTCGCCTATGAAGTCATGACTAGTTCCTGTCTGGGGCGGGGGGTAAAATAAAAACAAAGAGGAAATCTCATGCGAACAATTGCCATGAAAATATTTATCGAAAAGGCTACGTTACAGCGGTTTGAATGTAAGTGAATTCGAAATGCCAGGTCTGGACCAATAACATAGAAGAGTCTTGGGATTTTGCCAGAAGAATAACTTAATTTTAGGGATTAGGAAAAGAAAGAAAATTTCCTAACTAGCAGATGGCTTGGCATGTTGTTGCAAATGTTGTGTTTTTGGCATACGATATATATTTTATACCCTTGAGAAGGCGCGAAAAAAATTTTTATTTGAAGAAAAAATAAAGAAGTAAATAATATAGAGATGGCTGACGCTTGCACTTGGTTGTCATGTTGTGGCATTGATCAGGAATAATAATAATAATAATAATAATAATAATAATAAGAAGAAGAAGAAGAAGAAGAAGAAGAAGAAGAAGATGAAGAAGAAGAAGAAGAAGATGAAGAAGGCTTGAATGTTATTATATGAGAGAACGATGTATATTTGTAAAAGGTCTTTTACATAATTTTTCAGAAATTATTTTTACCTCTGATGAAGATCCAGACTTGAACTTAGAAACTGGAAGTCGTTCTCTTCTTTGCTTTCTTTCTCCCTCTCTCTTTCAATATCAAGTCATTAAGCTATGTGCCATGCGTGATACGCGCTTAGGCGATCATGTACCTTTCGATACATGACTGACGAGGCAGATTTTTTTCTGCAGTAGGAAGCCATTTTTTTTCGGCAGTAGACCAGTTGCCACCCGGTTCTGCTATTTACCCATTGCTGGTGGGAGAAGAAGAGGATTCCCATGCTTCCCAAGGGTATTAGCACGTGAGTGAATATAATGGATTCGACTGGAATTCGAACTCGGCTCTCCACTATCCGAGCCACTATCCATTACTCCACCGTCAAGTAGTCGAGTAAATTGTCCGTCTTAAGACTGATAAATACAGTCAATTTAGACTATATACGTTGTAATTTTTAAGACCGCGAGAAGAAATATTTCTGTCGGAAAAAAAAAAAAAAAGATATTTAATTGGATTTTCTGCAAGAGAAAAAGACTGATCAGTTTCAGCATTTTGGTGTCAAGAAGACTATAGAAAGTGACATAGTGAGGCAACCGACCCGATCCACGACTGAACAATATCATTGGTTGCCGAATAACCAACCACAAAAAGATATCGTGGAAATTTCAAAATTATTCCAGGGATAATAATTTTCATAACAATCTCACCTTTTTCAAGATCGTTGAAATATCTTTTTGCTCTCGCAAGAATTTAATATAGACATGTATTTAGAAAATCTGATAAAAATCATACATCGGATATCTAAATCAATCACACAATATTATTTCTTCACTATATCGTCCTGAGTATGACAATAAGCTACATCTGGCAGCACGGTCTCTGATTGGGATATTGGTAGTTTTGAGGAGCGTTGAATCACATCTTAACTCCTGTTGTTCACAGGTCCACCCTGATCCGGGTAGGTAGCAACGGTCAGGGTCCCAGCTATGGCATATAGGGAACCCTTAAACAAAAATAAATGGTATATTTTTATAATAAAATTATCAACAATTCATTTTTATAGTAAAATTACCAGCTATACGTTTTTTAGGAAAATGACAATCAATGTAACACTAAAATTAAAAAAAAATATATTATTATACAAGCTGGGAGTCCTTTATCCGAAATTATTGATGCCCGAAGTGCTTCGGTTTTCAGATATTTTCTGATTTAGGAATACAGGCTATTTTGTATATAGAATTTATAAAATGGCGCAGCCTGGGAATGGAAGTCAAGCATAAACACGATATCCCTTTAGATTTCATAACACAGCTTATATATATATATATATATATATATATATATATATATATATATATATATATATATATAACATGAAGGTAGTTTTATATAAATAAAATATACACTGAAAATAGTTTTAGACAAATTTTAATAAATTTTGTGTACATACAGAAGCAAGTAATGGCGCTAATCACGTAATGCGCACACGGTAATTTAAGCGGTAAAATTAAGATTTCACGTAAAAATAATGTTTTGTACTTGCTTTACTACTTACAAAAATCTATAAATGCAGGATATTTTGACATTTTGATTAATATCGTTACTGAGCACGAAACACCTGGTGAGTAATCTACGAACGAAGGTGTTATGTCGATCACTACCAAAAAAAAAAAATAAATAAATAAAAATAAAATAAATAAACTGGCGCCAACGTAGACAACGTAGCTGAGCTTTTTAAAATTTTCGATTTGTGGTAAATCATCTCAGCACATTAAAAACTTTGGAGGTTAGCGGATTTTAGAGGTTAGCGGATTTTAGAGGTTAGCGGATTTTGGAATTTCGGATAAAGTATACTCAACATGTCGTATAATTACCAACCATACATTTCATCATATTCGAACTATATGTCTAAAAAGATTCGTTTACCTTGAAAGTATAAAATTATGTACAGAATATCTGTTGTTGAAAACAAAATTGTGTTAAAATCATTTAGATTTCGGCATTAAATAATTACATAGTGATGTTGGTATGCCGCTAAACAAAATCAACCAACCATCAATGTTGTCATTTACAAAGCTCTGTGCTAATGCTTCGCTCATTAACAATTACTCCGCGTTGAAACGCCCTTGAATAAAATATAAAATATTAAGTATATCTTACTTTTGCTATAAGGTTACAGACACGGAGTGCCCGCTGATAACTGAAATCATTGTTAAGCTAGTAAAGATTTGCATGTCTCATTTGTTAAATATTACCTCAAACTGCGACACTTTAAAATGTTATCATAGTTTAGTTTTCGCGCCAGGCTGCAGATATGAAACACTTATTACACGGTATAAATGATCATTAAATTTGGATCGTTAAACAAACACCTCTCACGGAGGTGACCTTAAAGAATTCCATCATATTTTTCAATGGTTTTGGAATTCGTATCTATCCAGTTCCAATTCTCGTCTCGTCGTTTGCATTGTCTTTTGCATTGATGACCTTGGGAAAGCATGCATCATTTCTCCTATCTCTAGCTACATGTTAAATTAACGGAATTGATTAGGACGTACCATTAATTATTTCTGTTGACAGAGAAAATGTTATTTTTCTACCAGATGTAGCTTACTGTCATACCCAGGACGATATAGTAAAGAAATAATATTGTTTGATTGATATAGACATCCGATGTATGATTTTTTTTATCAAATTTTCTAAATACATGTCTATTAAATTCGAGCGAGAGCAAAAAGATATTTCAGCGATCTTTAAAAGGTGGGATTTTTATGAAAATCATTATCCCTGGAATAATTTTGACATTCCCACGACATCTTTTTGTGGTTGGTTATTCAGCGATTGATGTTGTTCAATTGTGAATCGGGTCGGTTGCATCACTATGTCAGTTTCTATAGCCTCCTTGAGACCAAATTAAATTTAAATTCGTTTCAGAACGACTCAAGATTTTTAAAAATTAAGTAGAAGAAATACACAGACCTTAAGAAGATAATAGACGCCATTGTCTTATTTTTGGGACGTTTACAAAAATGTCTATACTTTTCTATTTTAGAGTGAATAATTGTTTAAACTTACGCTAGCGACGGACATACGCATCAACGTCATGCTCCCGAAAAATCTGGTTGAGCTCTCTTGAGAAAATGGTAACGCATTGCTCTTTAACTGAATTGAGCTCTCCGATCCACTGACGTATTTCCTAATTTTCGATCCCGGCTTGAAGCAATCAGGCGTCTAGCCACACTGAAGAGCTGTGATACATCGAAACAGTCTGCCTGTGGATGCATTAGACTCTGTCTTTGTTTTCGACGTATGAGGATACAGAAGTTCAGAAAGTACTCACACATATGATTCGATTATAGTGGTAAAGGCTTGTGCAGAATACATGGAACTGGTTTGATCTAAGGTCCCCTAAAAGCACCTTAAAAACACAGAGTTGTCATTCCTTTAGACAGGTTGCCACTCAAGTCTATAAGACATAGTCTGTTCTGATATTTAGTCATAGAGGTGGGTTAAGTGATGGATAAATTGTACGTAAGTGATTGTAAATCGTTCGACCCTTCAGTCTATCTCCCTATTACCATTCTACCTCATTTTTCTAAACTACTAGAAGCCCTGATTAACGGTGAATTAGTTAAGCACCTCACATCATATGGCCTTCCTTCTGACAAGCAATATGGATTTCATTTCTCGAGGCCAACTGCTGACGTATTAACGATTATTTCCGAAAAACGTCTGTCAAGCTTTAGATAAGAATGGTGATAAGCTGAAAAGTTAACTGGGGAAAAGAATAGCTTGTTAATTTTAGCACCTCCTAAACAAAACTCCTCTGCATTAATCATCTGAGAGATCTCTTTTCTGCCTTCAATCATAATGGCTGATGCAAATCTCCATGAAAGTAAGTCATTGCTTTGTCCCGGGTAAACATTGTCGGCTGACATGAACTGAAATACTATATTGAATCCATTGCTAGGTTTTCTACTAAGAAAGTTGGTTCACTGTGTCGTGGTAGACAAATTTTTACCCCAGAATCTTTCTTGCATATCTGTAAATCCTCCATTCGTTCAGGCTTCGAATATGGTCTGGTGCTCCTATTTAGATATTTTTGATAAAATCCAAAGAAGAATCTGCAATAATATTGGTCCTGACCTGGCCTCTTGTCTTCAGTCTCTTACCCACCGTCGGAGTGTAGCTTCCCAGTGCCTTTGCTACAAATACTGCCATGCAACTGTAAGGATGAACTCTTCGCTATGGTACCTAGACTTTATAAAAATAAGCGCATTACTTTACCGGCAACAAAGCCTCGTCAATTTATAGCTGAATTGGCTAGATATAACCGTATGTTCTATGCTAACATTTTTTTCCTCGCACTTCTCGCTTGTGAAACACGCTTCTGTCTCCCTGCGTGCCAGCCAACTTTGATCTTCATAAAATTAAATGCAATGTCAATCTGCATTTACTATTTTCCTGACCTCTCTTCTATTGTTCTCACTCTTTAATAATGTCTCTGTTTCCTAATTCCTTCACACCCAGTAATCGATTGTGTCCTAGTGGCTTTACTGCGTTACTTGGGGCGAATTTTGATTAAAAATATGCACAAAATGAAAGTCTTGTCTTCTCAATTATTTAAATGAATGTCCTCGCACATACAAAAAACTGTTATAAAAACCATGAGTGATCATGTCAAAATAATCTATTTTACAGATTATTTTATAAAGAATAGAGCAACGACGAAGTTTTAGAGAAAATAGAAACGAAAGAGACATCAGAAAAAGACTACTATTCGCTTAATGAGGAATGATGGCTTAGTAAATTTGACGCCCAAAGGACATACTGACGTCAAGAGGGACAGAAGAAAACAGCGCGTAATCTGCCTAACGAGCATGTATAAGTTAATGGCAGAAAAATGTGATCAGGCAAAATAATAAAAAGACAACGTTTGCTAAGACCTATAAAGGACAGGAGATTGTGGAGAGCCATGATCGACAACATCCTGAAGGGACACAGCACAGAGAAGAAGAAGTAACATAAGCAGACAATTATTTACCCGACCATGTCGTCGACTAACAAATAGAATTAGCCTTAACAAAAATAAGAAAAAATTAAAAAAAAGTAATCACGCTGATATAAATAAAAACAAACACATATTTACCTTCGTAAATAGATGCACCTTAATTATAGACAGGTTGAAAAAAAAACATTCAAAAACATTATTCTTTGGTACTTTTCACTCGGTATTATTGTTTATATAAAAAGTTCGTAACATGTTACCTGATTATTAGCAATAAAAATTCCCAACTTTGTAAAAAAAAGAAATATCGTTTATGAATTCTCATGCCTATCGGGAGATTGCATCGCCAAAATCAAAAATAAATAAATTCGTACATCGGCCACGCACACATTGCATTCTCCCGTAGGTTGACTTGGCATTTACCAAAACAATTCTAGCACAGGGAAACAAACAAGAAACAACTATCAATATAAAAGAAATATTAGTGGCTAAAACCCAAATAATATGCCCAAAGCAAGGAATCCTATTACTATACAAAATCTAAATTAAATAAAATATATTTTATCACGGTGGACGGTATCTTGAAATGTGTATAAAATATTTAATACGCGTTAAAAAACACACATAATTTTATGCCTCCATTTTTGGTTGCGGTCTCGGTCCTTTTAGCCGTTACACTTGATATCTAACTTCTATCCCTTTATAAAATACCAGGATGTAGCCAATAGAAGCTTGCCTGCTATACTGACATCACATGGTTTTAAATAATGACTTAGATGGTCGAATATTTCAACAAAACCAACAGAACGAACGTGAACTTCTGACAATCTACAATTTTGATCCTGATATCCAACATCTTATTCGAAAATTGGAAAAATACACTCACAATTAAACATGTCAGTTTAATTTAATAAAACTTGTTTGGATGAATACTTGGTACCAAATATCATATCATATATATATATATATATATATATATATATATATATATATATATATATATATATATATATATATATATATATATATATATAAAATATCATTGGATATATGTGTAAGTCTATATTGGTATCGGCATATCTCTTTACTTATCTTACTGGAAGCAGTGTATGCTATGATATAGTTCCTATAATATCCCGTTTGTTCAGTATTTTGAGATTAAATATTTTCACGAGAAAAGTAGATTGCCTTTAGTTGAGATTTTTCAAAAAATTAATTCAATTAATTAATTCTCTGCTTCTTGATCGACGTTTTGCTTGTAACTCTTAGTGGCTGAGCAGTTGGTGACGCGGGACTTCATCGATTGTGCCAGGAAGTCGCATTCTGATTGATTGGATAAAGATAGATAAGCCTTGAGCAATCAATTACTAAATGAACAAAGGTGATATTTTAAGTAATCATTGCAGGAGCAGCAGCAATAGTAATAATAAAGATAATAATAATGATAAAAAGAGGAAGAACAGAAGAGAGGGATAATAATAAGAGGAAGAAAAGTGAATAATAATAATAATAATTATAGAACGAAGAATGAAAATAAAAATAATAGTGGAATAATTTATAATAATAATAATAATAATAATAATAATAATAATAATAATAATAATAATAAAGAAGAAGAACAAGGAAAACAACAAAAATAAAACTTATAAAAATTGGAAGAAAGATAATAATAATAATAATAATAATAATAATAATAATAATAATAATAATAATAATAAATAAAGGGTAGAAAGAGAAAGACACTAAAAAGAAGAAAAATGAATTACTACTACTACTACTACTACTACTACTACTACTACTACTAATAATAATAATAATAAGAAGAAGAAGAAGAAGAAGAAGAAGAAGAAGAAGAAGAAAAAGAAGAAGAAGAAGAAAGGGAAGAAAGAGAAGGAAACTAAGAAGAGAAAATAATATTATTAATAATAATAATAATACGAAAAAACAACAATAAAATGCAGAACAATAAAAAAATTATTATATGAAATATTAAGGAAGAAAATATACAAAAATAAGAGCAATAATAATAATAATAATAATACCAACAAAATGAAAAAAATTAGAAAAAAGAGAAGGAAATAAGATGAAGAAGAGAAAGAAGAAAGAGAACAACAACAATAATAATAATAATAATAATAATAATAATAATAATAATAATAATAATAATAATAATAACACGAAGAAAATGAAAGGAATAATAATAATAGTAAGAATAAAACATCAATAACAACAAGTAGAAAAGTAGAACAATAAACTATTTGTTATATGAAGAAAGAAAAGAAAAAGGGCAATAACAAAAACAATATAAAGAAAAAAAGGAGAATAGTAATAAGAAGAAAAAGAAGAGAAAGAAGAAAGTGACTAAAATAATAGTAAGACAAAAAGATAAAAGTACTAGAATAATGCCAACAACAATAACAACAATAATTATAAGAAGAAGGAGATGATGATGAAGAAGAAGAAGAAGAAGAAGAGGGAGTATAAGAGGAAGAAGAAGGAGTGGAGTAATAAAGGGAATAATAATAATAATAATAATAATAATAATAATAATAATAATAATAATAATAATAATAATAAGACAAAGAACAAGTTAAAGAAAGAGAACTAATATTATTAATAATAATGATAAGGAAACAATAATTATAGTAACAATAATAATAATAATAAAAAAATAACCAGAAAGGAACAAGAAAATAATTATATCCAGAATATAAAAGAAAGAGAAAAACAACAACAACAACAACAATAATAATAATAATAATAATAATAATAATAATAAGAGCGAGAACAAGAAGTAAAAGATAAAAATGAACAGAGATGAAGAAGGAGAAGATGAGGAGGAAAAACATTTAATAGTGTTAACATTAATATAGAAAGCTATTTTATATCGATAAACGTACTAACAATTTTATAGATATTCCTGATATAAATAATAATTAGAAAAACACTTTTACCTTTGATAAAGTAACTAATATTTATATTTGAAAAAGGGAAACTTTACTTGAAATCAAGAAGATATTCTTGCCAAGTAATCCATGTAAAAATGCGCTTGATTTTTTTTTTACTTACGAAATAAGTAATTTCCTAAGTTTTATAACATTTTCTCCAAGATATTTGCTAGTCATATCATGAGTTGCTTTGCAACTAGTTAATGATTTGTTTAGGATAGAAACTATTTATGACATTTAAGGCTAATAAATAAGATGCAAGCCAAAACTGACGATGTTGCAATGTTCGCCATCATTAGCAGAACTATTTCGACTTGAAATTAGTGTGATTTCTCATCTTCATTAACTTTGTAAATGATTGCTATCAGTCTTCTCCACCCCATTGTCCTATGCTAACTCACGAAAGGACTGCCGCTCGTCCAAGCTCTTCAAGGATTTTATGGGGAATAATAGAATTTTATTGACAGTTTTTTATGTCGGTTTTCACTGTGTATATTATGGGTGTGTGAGGTTCTCCGCGTGTTTCACTGGTCTTCCCAAAATAAAACAGCATAGACACCTTTCTGAGAAGGTGTTTATGAGTTGGAATATTGTCGGTGAAAAATTAACATTTTTTTTTAGATGCGTCAGCTGACTTTTTCCAACAAACAGTGCAGGTCGAACTGTAAATAATGGTATAAATAAATTCAAAGAAAGACAAAAGTAGTGGAATAGAATGACATCTTTTACAAGAAATAACTTCTTTAGTAAAACAAAAACTTATAGAATTAAACCTTACGTTACATTAGAGATTCAAAATATATGAAAAAGATTGCAGAAAACATCGCACCCCAGAACACAAATACTTTTTTCTATGTGCCGAGTCCCTTTAGGACGTGGAGGATCGTGACTCTCAATACTTTCCTATAATTTGCGGCACTAAGCAAATTTTGGTTTTTCGATCACTCTCTTAATCCCTGTTCAGTCAACTATTGATACAAGTATTATGCCTCATAGAAGCCTAAGCCGTCTCTTTCTGATATTAAATATGTGTCCTTTTATCTAAAAATTCGTTATTTCTCACATACAAAAAATCATGGTATTATAATTATGTTAGATCTTTAGTTAATACGAAGTTAAAAGAGCTCCTTTAATGAAATGAAGTTTTAAAATAAGAGTATTAGCGTGAATAATTCTCAGAATAACAGCGCCACACACACACACACACACACACACATATATATATATATATATATCCAGGTAAGATGAGAACGAAGAGAATACAATTCCAACGTTCGTAACATTTAATTTGAAAAAGGGCTCAATACAAAGTAGAGTATGTCAAAATCGCTACACATTTGCAAATGTGTAGCGATTTTGGCATGTTTTCGGTGTAATATTCCAAAATAAATTATATATATATAGTCATCCACAGACTATTTCGCTGTATCACAGCTCACCAGTTTGACTAGATATCTGATGCCTTAAACCGGGATCGAAACCCGACAGAGTCGGCAACAGGAAGAGATTTTACTTCTACGCTATCGGCAGATCGCTTAGGGTTAAAGGAAGGTGAATTTTTCCGTATTCATTCATTGAACGAACACGCCAGTGACCGAGAGGGCTCACTGCGTAGAAGAGCTTTGAATGATCTTATATATGCATGCACACACACACACACACACACACACACACACACACACACACACACATATATATATATATATATAGATAGATAGATAGATAGATAGATAGATAGATAGATACACCTAGTGAGCCAGACAAACCTACCTAGGTTTCACACTAAACGAATCGTCAGGGAAAGTTCGAAACGAGTCTAGTTATCTATATTTGTATGTATATATATATATATATATATATATATATATATATATATATATATATATATATATATATGTATATATATATATATATATATATATATATATATATATATGTGTGTGTGTGTGTGTGTGTGTGTGTGTGTGTGTGTCTGTGTATACCTCCGCTAATTCGCTTAAAAACAGCATAACATGTTGAAAAAAAGCCTAAAACTTAATAAAAACTAATTTTTATCGTGAAAATGTTTGATTAGAGGAAAGACGAAAGAAGGTTTTATTATTTTACTAATTTTCTTTAATCCCATTCGAAATTTTGGTTAAAAATCTTGTTTTTTTTTTCGTCAGCGGTCGGCCTAATATTTTCTAGTGGCACCTAAGCGCCTTTTTTCCGGTAAAACAAAATACACACACGTACACAGAAATTCATTTGGAAATTATTACAACAATCAAATAATTGTCGCAATTAAATTGAACTTTCCAAACTCATTCACAAATGAATTAAATTACTTTTGAATTTTTTTCGTTTAGAAACTCTTCGTAAAAAATACTTTCTTTGACATACGTTACCCCCACTTACATAATTCCATGAAATTTCGAGAAATAAATTTGGATCACATTTTTTTATTAATTAAAAGCAAACCTCCATTTTTTTTACACATTTCCCGAAAATCTGGTCCGAATAGTAAAATAAAAAAATGCAATTAGAAAAGCTTTTAAGATTTAAAAACACTGTCTTAAGAAGAAAAAAATCGAAGAATAATGAAATTTTACAAGAATTGTTTTCATTTTTTAAGATTTTAATTATAATAACTCATAAAATATCAAATCTTTTAAATTTCTGCATTACATTGATTGCACTTGACGGTGTTTTCATTAAGTGAAAACTATATTTTTACTAATCAAAAATTGAAAAGCTTAATCATTATGCACCAAGATTTAAAAAAAAAAATAATTTTTTTTTGTATATGAAGTATTATATTATACTCTTTAATATTATGTTCATTTATATTATATTATATTCATTTTCTTAAATTATGTTTTACACATTGGACAACAATCAATATGTCATCACCTCGTCAAATACATACACATGGCTAATGTCAGTTAAAACACTGCTACTGCTTGATTAAAAATTAATTTCTGTTGTATTTTAAACTTAAAGTAAATAATATATGTTTCACATCTTATTAATTATACTTTAAATCAGCTAATATTACTCAAATAAAACTTCAGAAATGTATATTTTATTTATGAATGTTTTTTTGATAAGAGTATTACAATGCAATGAAAGACCACTAAAACGGCATTAATCAGCTATTTAGAAAAAAAAAAAAAAACAAAAGAAAAAGAAAATTGATTCCAATCAATATAGTTTCTGTTTGAAATACACCAGTGTATTTTGCTTTCTAGAAATAGTAAGTTTAATACTTTAGCTTATTAAATATTGCTAATCGTGAATCTTCAAATTTTCGTAGCAGACATTCCTGCTTTTAGAAAGATTGAATAGCGTTTGAGATGACGTAGCTGATTGATTAATAAATGCTAATTTGGAAATTTAAATTTACAGCTCGTGTGTGTTCGACTTTTGCACAGAATTGAGATTTAGTGATATTAATTAAAGCTATTGAATTTTTATACAAATTTTTTCCTGACCATCGAGTGATTCGAACCCGCGTTTCATGGTCTAAAATCGAACATTCTGACGACTGTGTATATATATATATATATATATATATATATATATATATATATATATATATATATATATATATATATATATATATATATATATATATATATATATATATATATATATATATATATATATATATATATATATATATGTGTGTGTGTGTGTGTGTGTGTGTGTGTGTGTGCGTGTGTGTGTTGGACCCTCCCGCCATCTTGGGCGTATAAGTGGCTAACAATTCCTCTCCTAAAACAGATCTCTCAGTCTATCCACACATGGGATTTGATTATAAAGGTGAAGGCTTATACGGAAGCATTCACATTTAGCGGAAGAAAGAAACCCCGCGCCTATATGTACTGTTCTCTTCCTAGAGTATTTGCCTTTGAAGGTTAAAGATTCTAGTCTCTCCAATAATTTAACTTCCCACATAATGGTAAGACATTAGCAACAAGGTGCGGCAGAAATGCCTCCAGCATAATAAGACATTAGCTAGATGAAGACACCAGTGTTAGATAAAGGCATCATTCCAACTTACCCATTTTTAATAGCGGCGCACAGGTGATATTAAATATTTTCGGAGTTATTTTTGCAGAACCCAGTAAATGATGTCTTATTATTATGTGAAAGTTATTTTCAGGGGTGCTTATATAAGTAAGATATTTCTGACGCACCATATCTATCTATCTATCTATCTATCTATATATATATATATATATATATATATATATATATATATATATATATATATATATATAAACTTTAAAACTTTTTGGTGGATACAGGATTTTTGAGTAGGTGCCCCATTTATTTATTAAATATTATATTTATTTATTAGCGTCTACCGGCCTGAATACTCGAGAAAATCATCAAAGAAAAATTCACACTCTCCAGCAGAATTCAAGCCAGCATCCTTCAGGTCTAAGAGAACTAAAGGTAAGCCTGGCATGCTTTAACCAACTTGGCCTAGAACATTCAGGCTGGTAAACGAAAATATAATGTTTAATAAATAAACAGAACGCCTAATCAAATACAAGTATCCATAAAGATAGTGTTTAAAGAGATAAAAATTTATCCGATTAATAAAAAATCCATTCTAAAATACATATATATATATATCTGTATCTATATCTATATATTAGAATGGACACACACACACACACACACACATATATATATATATATATATATATATATATTATTGGAAAAGGATGAGCAGCTCTAAAAAGAGTCTGCCAAAAATCTGCTTACTGGCAAAAAAATGCTCGATGCCATAAGAAATGGAAGAGCTTCAATATTAATATTATACGTTATTTATATAGACACAAGTATTTCAGTAAATGCTCTGTTTATAATAAACTGTATTAACAATATTTACTGGCCTGAACGTCCAAGACATTTTCATATAAAATATGTGTCCTCCGAAAGGAAACGAACCTGTATCCTACACGGAACCTTTATATAGCCTGACGTGCTATACCAGTTTAGCTACAGAGGAGCAAGATCGATTTTACTGCTTTTAAACTACAATTTTGCATGATTTCCCTCAAACATTCATATCTGCTCGAAGCGTATCTAAAAGTAAACAAATAATGTCGCACAATTCGAAATGGATGAACTCCGACAATTATTTATATATATTTTATTGTTATACGTTATTTATATTGGCACAAATATTTATAGTAAATGCTCTATTTATAATAAACTAGCAGTAGAAATAGATCAAGTATCGACCATCATAAAGACTGAAAAATAAAATTGACAAAGATTATTGTTTAAGGTTGACGGACACGCATGTCTTAATTAGTTTTTTTTTTTTTTTTTTTTTTTTACGAATTGGTCAAATCCAAACTCAAACAAAAACATTGTTTTCAGTCGTTATGAGTCTATCGATTGAATAGAATTTTATTATAAACAATTGTCTTGTAAATGGAATTTTTAAAGCATTCTGAATGTAAAAATAAAGAAAAAAGTGTGCAAGACAATAAGAAACACTACCTGCCAAAAAAAAAAAGCGAAGTTTTGTTGAAATCGGTTGAAAAATGTAGGAAATCCGACCCCACATATAAATGAACACACACACACACATACACACACACACACACAAACACACACACACAGACACGCAAACAACCTGGGTTTTATAATAAGTATAACTCGATATGACTTGTCTCGCTTTCATTCTTGAAACAGCGATGCCTCTTAATCGTGTTTTCAAATTGATTTCGTGCAAAAACAATTGTGTTTTTTGACGCTGTCAGAACCACCGCAAGGTAATTTTTACGTAGTCCTGTGAAGTTTTGTTGAAATTGGTTGAAAAATGTAGGAAATCCGATCCAATATATAAACGAACAGACACACACACACAACCTGGGTTTTATAATAAGTATGATATATATGACGGTTTTTTGTAGGATTCAGTTTTGATTCCTGTTGTAGGACACAGATTTTGCAGAAAAAATTTTCTGATGCTCAGGCCAGTATATGTTGTTAATACTGTTTATTTATAAACAGAGCATTTACTGAAATATTTGTTTCTATATAAATAACGTATAACAATAAAATATATTAAAATAATTGTCGGACTTTTTCCATTTCGTAGCATGTATATATATATATATATAATCTACTACTACTAAGAAATATACTCTTGTGTATGGATGTACTTATATAAGTTGCAATGTGGATTTGATGAATGTATCTATACTTAATTAAAATAAGCAATTGGTACTAGTAATTGAAATGCGGTAGACTGATACTGAAAAGGAAAAAGGTAAGAGAATGAAGGAAGCAGGGAGAATTGTATTTATGTGTCTGTGACAGTATGCAACACGACAATGAGACATTCATTATTTCGTAATCTACCGGAGTCGAATGCATCGGATTAATCTGCAACACTGTCAACGTCGAAGAATTAGCTAATCCATCTGGTTCGTGTTATGGAATATTAAGATCACAACGAATTGCTTCCAACATCCAATAATATATAACGAAATCCGATAAAGTTTTCCCAGAGTTTACATAAAACCACTTTATCCCTTGATTAACACGAAAACATTTGCAAATACATCCTGTCTGATATTATGTAAATCGCATAAAACTCAATAACTTTAATTTGCATTGAAGAAATTTTGTCAAATTTTAAACGATTAATTTAATCATTTAAACAAAGCTTAAGTTATTTTTTTAGATGATTTAACTGTTTTATTAAAGTTATTAGATTTATTATTAAAAAAAAATCCAATCTGAAGTTATTATGCAGATTAAAATAATTAGTTTAAAGTGTCGGATATAAAAACTATTTCTTTCTTTCCATAAAATATGGATAATAGGAAAGATGTGACAAATGATGGAAAACAGAATATAACATATATAATACAAGTTATTCAGTGAATGTCCCTTATTAGAGGTATCAAAAAAGCTTCGCAGAGACCATCGAAGGGTAAAGAGGGCTGTTGAAAATATAACTAAGTTAAGAAGTAAAAGAAAATGAAAAGACTTCAAGAAGTTTTCCTCAAGGGGAACGCAAACTAAAGCGAGTTATAGGGAAACGATCATTTTTGAATTTCAGTTCCAGTCTGTTCAAAGACTGGAATTGAAAGATCCAAGAAGGAGTAGAATACTTCACAAATTGGAACCTACCGGATAGTTTCCTAGGGAAACTCCTCTCTTTAAAGCACATTCTTAAAGCATCGAAATTGGGCCAAGAAATACATGAACACTGAATTTTCTAAAATAATTTTCACAGACTAATCCCGGATGACACTCGGTGGACCTGATGTATGGACCAAAGGATGGGATCTATCCAATTTAGATGTGCCTGTGGCGAAAAGAAGCTATTAAAGAGACGGCAGTGTTATTGTATGGTCTTGGATTGTCCACTAAACCATTATTGAACCATTCAAATTTGATGAAGAAGTTAAACTGAACAATATTATCGAGTTTCCTGGACAAAATTTGATTTAATGGTACAATTTCCAGCCCCGCAGTTTCCAACTGAAATGTATAGCATGACAATGCTCCTTCTGATGTTATCTAAGGTTTCCCGTGAATTTTTGAGTGTAAAACCTTTACATGATAGAAGATAATGAAATGGCCACCATCAAGTCTCGATTTGAATCTGATTGAATATCTACGTTCATTTGTGAAGATGTATTTATATGAAGGTAGTAAACATATCTGTGGGAAACAATTAAAACCTTATCGAAAATTGAACCTTCTAAAGTAAACTAATTAACAAAATCAATCGACAATTGATTGCTGGTTGTTATTGAGAAGAAGGGTCACTATATTAAAGTGTAAATGCTTCAAATACATCGTATATATCTGCAATTTTTATAATGAATCCAATAACTTTAATAAAAACGTTAAAACTATTTAAACGAATTTACTCAAGCATTGTTCAGATTAAGTGAATTAACGTTATTTCATTAGTTCAATTGTATATCCGGTTTATGGCATAATAGTCATTCAACTTAGAGGGTTACTAGTTGAACTTGCGGTAATGTGCGATGTACGAGGATATATAAGAAAGATGACGGCTGAACCTAGACCTGAAGAAGTTAAGACGAGAGTGATCTGGGAAGTACCCCCCCCCCCGGGAGTCTGTTCCATAAAGTATCGGTTCTTGTCAAGTAGCTGTTCGAATGAATCTTCTTGCTTACTAACGCAATACGTAGGGAATATGGATCATTCGTATCTGTAGGTGGCATAGCTAGTCTGAGCTGTGAAGGTTAGGCCTAGTAGAACTAATAAATGAAGCTCTCCCGAATATTTGAGTAGAGTAGAGAGATGCTTGTAGAATTTCGTTTAATAGAAACAAAGACACCTTTTTCTGAATCCTCCACACTTGATTCATATCAATTTTTATGCTATTGTTTATGTCATACAATGCCTAAGAGCCACTCAATATAGAGAATTACCGAATAAGACTGATGTAAGACGTGAAGTGTTGGTTCCGTCAAGCTTAGACTCTTGGAGACGGATGCTTAACATTTCTTGGAGACAACATCCAACTAAATCACAGTTATGATTATGATTAGCTTCAACATTCATGTTTGAAATTTTGTGATTAAATACGTTTATCATTTCATAAACTTCTACTTCTATGTCATGCGTCTTTTCAAGATATGTGCGATCACGACTCTGAGAAATTTCTTGTCCTTTGTAGCTCTCAGCAAAGTTTCTCTTTTTTTAATCGTTACGTCTTTTTGCTATCTTTTACATCTATACATGTTCTACCAATTATTTACACAAGCTTGTTAGATAGTTTATACTAAAACGTTAGGTACGTACATTTAAACTAAAGGGACCTCTCGCTCATCTTAAAAAATAGCAATGATAATTTTGAGGAAATAATTTCGAATTCTTCAATTCACTCCACGGAACTTTAAAACCTCATTTTAATTCTGATTCGGGCTATGAGTGCAAATCCGTCCAAAACACTGATTTGGACCGAAACTCTGATATGGGCCGAAATTCCAATTCAGACAAAAAACTGAGTTCTTCAAAACGTCACGTCACGAAACCTTTCATTTTAACTCTGATTCCATGGCATTATCAAGATATAAAACTGATCTCTTCAATTCATAAAGTTTTGGAGATATTATAAACTGAAATTAAACCAAAATTTTCGCAAAGTTACTTTAAACTCAATAGAAATTAAAAACATTTAAATTACTAATTTTTTTCAGTTATTTTAAAATTTGAATTTTTAACTATTCCCTTCACATCCAGACACAAAGCCCAATGTTGGATGTTCAAGCACCAGATGAAGAGCACGTTAGTATAACATGTCTATCTAGAGCAAGTATGGCTGAGCAAGAGGGATCTCAGACAGACAAATTTACCGTTTATTTATTTAGATATTACGCTGACAGTCGCGAAATGGAGATTGGTATCAAGAAATTTTAACTAAAAAATAATTGGAGAAAAGCAATATTTAAAAAAAAATTACGGTTATTAATTACAATTTCCTTAATTTAATTTCTAAATGGTCTTTATCATAACTTTCAGATCTTAATTTTGTAATTTTCTTTAGTCATTTCGCTTCGAAAAAGACAATAAAACCATTAAAGTGCAAATTGTTACTGAATATTAAAGAATATGAGAAAAAATATCACTATTAAGAAAAGAGATAATAATAAAACAACAAGAATTAAGAAGACGGAAGATTATATATGAAACAACATCAATCTTAAACTGGTATTTCTTCAGGAGCCTGATTTTGCCAAGTCAGGTGCTTTGCCAGTTACATCACAAAGATTCAAGTAGTGAGATTCAGTGAAGAATCCATGTTACTTAATTCTCAGTGCGAGGCTAGTTTGGTCAACCATTACTACTCAACAGTGACTTTATCATGAGTGGGTACCACATACAAAATTAATTTTTAAATATTGATTGATTGTTTGTTTAAAGGTACATCAACTCTTTATGGTTCATTTAATGCCAAAATTTAATTTTCTTCGGAGCTTTGAAGTTGATCGATTGATTGATTGGCTTAACGGCATATCAACATTTTATGGGTCATTTAATGCCGAAATTTAATTTTCTTGGCAGCTTTGAAGTCAGAAAAACATGATCTATGTTATTCTGCTTTCACAACTGAATACATGGTAGATGAGACCCAACCTTTGTGCATATACATGTTTGTGTGGAGATAATTACTAAAAGCAGTGATATGTGTGTATAATGTTGTAGTTTTATTGAAGGTATATTTTGGAATACAGTCTGATTTCTTTAAAAAATTGTAGGATATTATACGGATTAAACAATTTCTTCGTTTAGCGGCATATCAACCTTCAACGTTGAAATCTAAATATTGTGAACACACAGTATGACTTCATATATATATATATATATGTTGGATGTAATTGTATGCTTTAACTACAGATAAAATGTATTGTTGTTAACTTTACAATAAAATGCATTGCTGGTCATTTTATTATATTGCTGGTAGTTTTACTATAAATATGTATTTTTTATACTTTCATAATGTTTTGTTTTAATTCGGGGGTTCCCTAATTGCCCATAGCTGGGACACTAACAAGTGTTAAGTGGGCGAGTTAATATTTGCATACGAGGCTCAATTCTCGTTCGTACGAGACTTCCTATTTTATAAGTTCAAACTGGTTTGTGAATCTTAGTTTTTTTTTCATTGTACATCTGCTTGCGAGGTAGGAATTTCTTAACAATCCATTTCACTTTTCATGGAGATCGCGATCTTTCAACAAGACCTGGAATGCCAAACAAATTCACTTTGCGGGAGGCGAGTCTTCTCGATCCTCACAACATTTTTCGCTAACACATTGCATATTTGGTGTCGCAATTTCCTTCATCTTTGAGAATACTTCCCAGATATTTACATTTTTGTACTTGCTTGATTTTGATATCTCTAACTTTCATTTGTATGTTTGGCTGCTCCTTTTACTAACAACCGCGCATTCCGTCTTCTTGCAGTTGATGGTTAGGCTTTTTTTTTCTTGCTTTCTTTTACTACCTTCTTCAGGTGTTCCTCTAGTTTAACTTCTGTGTCATGTTCATATATATATATATATATATATATATATATATATATATATATATATATATATATATATATATATATATATATTAATTATTTCAACCCAATCAAGACGGGAATGTCGTTAGTACACAGGGGGGGGTCACGAGAAGTGAAAGAGAAGACTGAATATAGAGAGAATTAAGGAAATGATAAAATATTAACAGGACTCAAGAAGGCAGATGATGGCGATTAAGTTTACATTAAACTTTTGAAGATTGTAGTTATCAGCTAAGCAAGTAAACGGTTGTATTTAGCTATTTCAACAGTAAACACGTGGGACCTAGTTGCCAATCTAGTAGCATGCTTAAATTCATGTAGTCGGGGCACCGGAGAAAGTCGTAAGAGCAGTTGCCATGAAAATATTTGTAGAAAAGGCAGGGGGAAAACCAAGTGAGAAACTGACTGAAATTGAGGTGCCAAGTTAGGATCGATTACAAAACAGATCCTTCTTTGAAATTTATCAAAAATATCGAGATTTATGGCGAGAGTACCAGGCCAGATAGGGTAGCAGTATTCAATGCACGGATGCTTATATTGTTAAGATTGTGACTGCCAATAATAAATCCTGGTATTACTTATAATTATTTCGGAATCGCTTCACCGGATTAAGTCCAGCGAGAAGATATGCCCTTGTCTTACACTTCTATCTATTTTTGTATATTTACTGAATTCATTTTCTGTCCGTATGCAGGCGGTTTGCTGCCAGCATAGAGTCTGGATTGTTATAATTATCTTCCCGAAGAATTCCCACAGTTCTACTTTGCATAATCTATAAAATATTTGAATACAACTTTTTGCATTACCATTGTTCTTTCTGGCATCTTTCCGAGTATAAATATTGCATTCCCTGTTTTTAACCAACCGACAATTTTCTTGTTTTATTTCCGGTCTGATTTTGTTGCGCATTCTATTTATCAGAAATCGAAGGATTAGTTATATTATATGTGTTATTAGGCTGATTATCTGACGGACTTCCCATTCGTTTGTATCTTAGCAGTGCTATCGTAATAGATCTACCAAAGTCTTCCTTCATATAACTACTACGGGTATTTCATTTTTTGTCTTTATTTTGTTGGTTCCTGGCTCACAGCCATATCCGATAGTTCCCGTTAGAACAGAGACATTAAGCAATATCGAACCTGGTCAGTACCTAGATAGATGACCACTTTGGAATACCAGGTGCTGCAAGATTGGATGTGCAGGTAGTGTAATAGATAATACCTAAGAATAGTTAATCGGAGAACAGAGTTCCAGTTCCAGTCGGGTTCGCAATATTTACATACGCGCAAATACCATCGGGAAAAGTATGAATCTGTAGCGACTGTTATGTTTTTCCAACCCCACATTTTATTCGTCGGCGATTGGCTAATAAATCAATACTGCCTTTCTATAGGACAATTTAGTCATCGCAGTCGCTGCTTTGAATTTTTCGGTTTTGAACTTGCTTACTTGTTTCGTTAGTACAAATTTAGCGATTTGTCAATTTTTAACCAATCACATATTTTAGCGCAAAATCAACTTTTGCCGTGGTTTCGCTGGGAGCCTATCTGTAGCTTTAAAAGAGGCGAATTTTCACAAGCCGCCAGTAGAGTCCAGCAACTTTCGCCTGTCAACACAAACCTATGACTTTACTGACAACATTTCAAACGCACACACAGACACAGAATTTTGTAATACATATATACATATCTCTCTATGACTCAGTCAAGTTCAATCAACAAGGACTCTGTTGATTTCTCTAACACAACACACTTTCTGATCAATTGTATTCCTGTGTTATCTATTCTAAGAGCAGACTTGTTCTAACATTGATTCCTGAACATTTCTCTCTAAAGAGAACTTTCTTCGAACAATCTATCACAAATCAAAATTGCAGTTAAAGGGGAGCGACTTATTTCCCTTAATTTATACATTGATAAATTATTGTATATTTTGTTCTTGTATGTTATTTCAATATATACTTTTTGATTCACATTTGGAATTTTGTTGTTTTCTTGAATCATTAATAATACAAAAAGTATATGCGCTAACGAACACACATAACACATCTACCTCTTCCTCCCTAGTTATGGGTTTGTGGGGAAAAAAGGAATCGCTTACTTCCCAAACGCTCTCGCGTTTCTCTGGCCTGTGGGTTGAGAAAAGAAAGGGTCCAAGATGGCGTCAGGGACTTTTAATATTTACGGTCTCGTGCAGTCACGCAAAGTCGCGTTACACGCATGGTAATGAGGTGTGTCTGGACTCCATAAAAGCAGGTCGCTTGGAGAAATTGTCAGAACGGCATTACACCCGTGTTCGGTGTACATTGCTTTGCGTTGCAGCGTGTAAGACATTTTTCCGACGGAAAGAGTTGCGTCCCTTTCACCCTTGAATTTGACACCTTTGCTCCAAGCTATTTCGGCCATTATTACAACATGGACAGATTCGACTTGAAGTTGATAACAGAGTTCGACGGTTCCCCTGCTGGTCTGTCTGTGGTCGAGTGGTGGGAAAAAGCCGAGCGGGTCTGCCGGCTGTGTAAAGTTGAAGATCCCGCACTGGTCATCCCTCTGAGGCTCACCAAAGGAGCTTACGCCGTGTATCAGCAGCGTGGAGGAAATTAAGCAGGCTCTATACGCGGCATTCGGTGCGGACCCCTTTGTCGCCTGGAGGCAGTTCACCGAACGGCGGCTTGGGCCAGATGAAACGGTAGATGTCTATCTGGCCGTTTTTAGGAAGCTGGCCGCACCGTTCGGTGGAGCAAGCGACCAAATCCTAGGATGCGCATTTCTGGCCGGACTCCCAGACAACGCCAGTCGACTGTTACGAGCATCGTCAAGGCTCAATGAGCTGGGGCTAGACGAGTTACTGGCCAGAGCCTGGAATATTCTGAAGGACGACGCGGAGCCTGTCTCAGCAGCTGTGGAAGCACCCGCACCGCCAACTGAGGACACAAGGTGCTATAAATGTGGCGAAATGAACCACTTTTCCAAAGACTGCCGAAGCCGAAGCGGTGCGAAGGATACGCATAACCGAGGAACACGGAGACGGATGCGTTGCTACGTAGCAAGAAGCTGCCTGGGAAACGGGCAACGGGACTAAGCTACAGCGCCAGTCTTCTCCCCAGATCGTCGCTGAACAATGTGGCGCCATCAATTATGCAGATGATTGTTGACGCTATTCTGACGAAGGATGAGCGTATACGGCGGGCAACATCTGCATATATTGATGACGTGTACGTGAACGAGGGAGCCATATCTGCGGCGCGCGTGAAGGAGCATCTCTACAACTTAGGCCTCCTCAGCAAGGAACCGGAGAGGCTGCAGGATGGTGCACGAGTGCTTGGTTTGCAGGTCTGGGAAGAGGATGACGTTCTGTATTGGAAACGGGGAAACGAAGTGCCAGACATTCCCACCGTTGTCACGCGGCGAAGCATATTTTCCTTGTGCGGCAAGTGAGTTGGGCACCTTCCTGTAGGTGGCTGGCTGCGTGTTGCGGTGGAGTTCATCAAGCGGAGAGCATCTGATGTCACCACTGGATGGGATGACGAAGTTCACGACGCCCCTCTCAACACCATGATGAGGGAGGTCCTCGCTAGAGTACGCAAGGAAGACCCAGCGCGGGGCAGATGGTGCGTCGACAGCCAAGACCTCGGTGTGTGGGTTGCGTCCCTTTCACCCTTGAATTTGACACCTTTGCTAGAGGGTTAATTATTAAGACTTGTATCACTGAAGTCATAATTATCTCCTCCTCAAAAATAAGTTCTTACAATCCGAAAATATTTTCTGACTTTAAATAAACCTGCAAAGGGTTGATAAGCCGTAGAAAATAAATGTTTTAATAAATCAATTGTCAATGCTGAAATTATCTAAGCTGTCAGCATATTTATTACAATTGAATTTGTTCTTGCTACTTTGTTTCTGTTCAATTTGATCAGTTCTGATTTCGCATTTGAATATTTCTAGTTCTTCGATGTTTCTATGTTTTGCTGGTTTTCTCTTTCGTAGTGGAAGAGTTCTCCGATGTATTCGTTCTATCACTGAAGTTTTCGTTCTTTCTCTGGTATCAGTGTCCTATCCTTGGCTTTTATGCATCATGTTGATAAGCATGTCATTTGTTCTGTTCGTTCCATATGCCTAGCTGATACCCATTCTTTCCCTGGCATACGGATTTAATAAAAAAAATGGTTTTATGAATTTCACATGACAGTAACAACAGATAGGTCAATGAATTCCAAAGGCTTCCTTATGGAAATGTCATTTTTTACTGTTGACTTAAGTCTGTCTTAGTAAGCAATAAAACATAATTGTAATGGCGCAGGAAATATTTTATCTTTTCAAATCATGATTCGCGAGAGAGAATACCACAGCCTCCTCGAAAATGTGACTTTATACAAGACTTGGTTCTGTTTTTAGTAAATCGAACATGTTGAATTATTTTGTTTTGATAGCGATAATTAAATGCCAATTGTAATTTACATAATTCAAGTAAAAAACTCGTCGTGACATGTCATATCAAAGAAAAGAAAATATTCCGCTTATTAAATTGATTGCGTTAAAGAAATCAGTAAAACCCATAAAGAATTCTCAAGAAACTTTGAAAAAAAAAAATGAAATCGCGTTGAAAAAGCCTGATTTGATTCATTTTGAATGAATAGGTTTTATCCGATTTCTACGTTCAATAATCATCTCTGGTAAACGCTTAAAGATCTTTTGTCGTATAACGCACAACACAAAAATCTTTGACAGCCGGATAATTGAACTATTTATCAAAACTGACAGTAAATAGCATTGTTCAATATGAAAGTTGTGCAAACCGATGGTTTGCTTGTAAAATGTTTCAATAAAGTATTGATGTTCGTTTAATATTATTAATAGTAATTCATTTTCGATTCGCACGAATTTGTTTGACCTCAGATAGGATAAGGTTCTTTTGTTTAAATTTGAAAAGGTTTTTATTAGTTATTGATTTTAAAGTCTGCAAAGCACAATATCTATACACATGTGCGCAGCGACAAAAACAAACATGGATTTAAACACGCATGCGCGCAAGCTGAACATACACAAAGGCAGGGACGTAGGCATTGTTAAGCAGTCATACTAAACGTACGCACCATTATTTAGAAAAATATAAACAACTACATACACACTGACATGAATTACTTTAGAAACTCAATTTGTTAGTACAAATTCACACAAACAAGAGTTAATACACACACACGTGAACACATATACACAAATACACATATAAAAAAATAATGGCTGGTTACTCTTTTCTGAGGACAAACGTTTGCAAGAGAGACTAGCTGATCCCTGCTGAAGATATCTGCTCAGGTCTGTTTGGGTTTGTTCAACACCGACAGCGGCCAGCTATAGTTTATATCAAGTGGACCGTGATCAACAGTTTGAACAAGGAGAACTACGCTCAAACCCTCGGTCACAACGATTGCTAGACAAGTCGAGCTACCGAATATCACTACCAAGGCTTAGTGAGCCTGTGGAATGGTTTTCGATCGCTTTCCAACTGAGATAGCCTCCCTCGGACGGTTACACCTAAAAATCAACTCCGTGAAAATTCGTCCATGGTGAAGTTAGAACCCGGGGCTGAAAGACACAGATGCATACACTAATGCACACTTGAGCGCACGCACGCCCGCACACACACACACACACACACACACACACACACATACATATATATATATATATATATATCAGTAACAATATATATATATATATATATATATATATATATATATATATATATATATATATATATATATATATATAACCGAAAATGGCTACAATTGAAAGAAAGAGGGAAAAGACAAAACCTTATGGAGTTAGTGTAACGTAAAAAAACGCCGAAAAAGACAAATAACAATGACATTCTTCATGTAAGCACATATGCGCAGACGGGCGCATGAGCACAAGTTCCCAACACACACACGTACCCACGCAACACACATAGACAACGAAAATTCAAAAAAAGAAACTTGCACTAATGAAAACACACACACATATATATATATATATATATATTGACTCGATATCTATCTATCTATCTATCTTTGTCATGTTGAATTAATAATGTTAATTATATTTTATGAATATGTCCTGAAGATGGTTTATTAGACCGAAACGTCCGACGTTGACATATTAACATTAAAACAGCATAATTGCATATAAGGATTTTTGTTTGTTTTTTCCGTATATTTTCTTCATATATATATATATATATATATATATATATATATATATATATATAGATAACTAGACTCGTTTCGAAAAACCCTCGAATCTTTGATCTGCCAATAATCAAATCAATCTCTTGCTGACATTTCCCCTGTAATGGACAGATGTTTTTGTTTCTACAATTACGAGTAGGAGGATTACTGCGTGGATTATTCCTCGTTTTTTTCTTATTCAATCCATTTATTATAGTCCCTACGTTCGGCATGCAACAACAACTAAGTTTTACATTGTTTTTGTTGAATATTTTATGTAACTCAGTTTTTTTTGGGAAATGTTGCTCTAATAAATCAAAAAATATCTTGCCAATTTTTGTTTTTACCGCTAAATTAAAAGGAGGATTGAACCACAAAATTTTTCTTTGCCTATTATTACGTTTATTCTGAGTACTGTTGTGGTTATTTATATTAATATATTCTAATTTATTTTTATGTCCACTCTTAAATAGGGCTTCCTCATACCTTGTTTTATTGACCTAAAAATTGTCCCTATTGGAGGAATTAATAGAAAGTCTATACCCAATATTTTTTGGAATATGCCTTATGATATGGACTGGGTGGTTAGATTTTATGTTTAAATATTGGGGTTCTTGGTTTTCTTTTTTATACGGGGATATTGTGCCATTTTGTAAATTCAACGTAATATCTACATAGTTGGTGATTTTCAAATTAGTTTCTATATCGAGATTGAATCCGAATTTTTTAAAAAAACAGTGCAGTTTTTTACGGATAGTGTCAGATTTTTGAGGGTTACTATTGTCCACTATGATTAAACCGTCGTCGCGGTATAACCCATGGTTATTAAAATCTATATATTCATTAAGCCTATGGAGCAGCAGGCACCCTACTATCTCGCACACATCTGCTCCATCATACGCTCCCATAGGGTTGTCAAAACCGTTAATATTATCTTTTTTATCCATAAAGTATTATCGTGAAATAGCAATGTTTTTCTACAATGTCTAATTAGGCTTATTTTATTATCAGAAATTTGGATGTATTCTTTGGCTAAGCTGAGGGCTTCATTTAGGGTTTTCTCTGAAATAGACGGATAATATTCCTTAATATCATACCTAATGAATGAGCACTTTTTATTTTTGTTGTAATTTTCAAACCATTTAATGCAATCCTTAGTAGATTGCCAATGGTTAATATTAAGGAAAGTCCTAAGGGATTTACATATATCCTGCAGAACTATTTTACTTATTTTACCTAATTCTGTCTTGGTAGGGTTTATAAGTCTATATTCAGGGTTATTAATAAAATTACTTTTATGATCTTTTATGGTGATAAAGCAAGTGTTTAGGTTTATTTTCTCAACCCGATTACCTAATCCAAATTTATTAATTAAGATACTAGCCTCATTGTTAATTTTAGTCTCTATGTCATTAGGAGCTTTTATATAATGTTTTATTACCTCTTTATGTAATATTTTTTTGTAATTATTGCGGCTCATTTTATACAAGAATTTAGATTTATCAGCTTTTACGTAGATATTCTTGTCTTCCTTTTTTCTTTTATATTCTTAGTAATTTGTTGTTGCACGTTATTATTCCTTATCTTCCTATATTTTAATTTTTTTAATTATGCCAATTAACTCCGATTCGAAGTTATTGAGTTCCTTAACATACGGGGGATGAGCATTGGTCTTAAATCCATAGCTCTCGTTGGTTTTACTATTAGGTTTATTATTTAGACAAAAATATGTAGGCCACCTCATATTTATTATAAATTTTTCTATTTTTCTTAGTAAACATAACTCGTATGAGTGACGGTCAGGTATAGGTATGTTCTTAAGTGAATAACCTATGTCTACACGTGGTATAATTTTAGCTATCGCCTATAAATATGCGTTTCTCTTTGCCTCGTTAGCCGTACTTTCCCTGACGATCCGTTTAGGTGAAACCTAGGTAGGTTTGTCTGGCTCACTAGATCTATCTATCTATCTATCTATCAATCTATCTATATATATATATATATATGTATACAAGTTTCATTAAAAATGACTGACAATATACTCTTGTTAAGTTTTTCCATTTAATCTTACTTGTGTTCTTATAATATTCTTCTTTCCTGAATATTAATTATGTAGAAATTGTCCAAATGTTCTGTATGTCCGAGCGCTTTTGGCTATACTTTTAGCCATTATCAAGGATGATTTTAATTTTTTACTTTTAACTGAATGTATGGATTGTTTTATATACATACACACACACACACACACACACACACACACACGCGCGCGCGTGCGCGCACACACACACACACACATATATATATATATGCATGTGTGTGCGTGTACCTGCGTATTTATGTGTGTGTAATTGCGTTTGTGTGTCTATGATATCAGAAATAATTCGTTTTATTAAGTTTTTTAATCGTTTCGCCCCAAGGAAGGAGGGAATGCCATCGGCCCGTAGGGGGATACAGAGAATGAAGGTGAAAGAAGAGACTGTGTATGGGGACCAAAAAAAGGATAAAAGCTAAACAGGGTTCAAGAAGATAGAAGATAGAAAGGAGTTCCACAGGCGGGAAGTGCAGGAAAATAAACTATTGGAGTTAGAAGTATCAGCTACATTTAACAAATTTCAACAGTAAAAGGGTGGGACCTAAATGCCAATCTAGTAGCACGATTAAACTCACGTAGGTCGGGCACCAGAGAAAAAAGCTTGTGAGAGCAGTTGCCATGAAAATACGTGTAGAAGAGACAGAGGGAAGCCAGGTCACGTTGGTGAGAAAGTGACTGAGATGCTAAGTCAGGGTCTATTACATTGCAGATCCTTCTTTAGATTTTGTCAAGAACCTCGAGATTACTAGCAATATCGGCATCAGATCAGCTGTATAAGTATAGATAATTGTCTGAATACATATGCACACATATTTTTACACCCACAATCATATATAAAACGAATATATGATAAATTACACATTATCCCATATAAACATAAAAATACCTCTAATCACTCATATACATTGATCTCTGTTTGGCTTTGTGCATTGTAACTACGTGTATACGTGTTTGCGCGCTCCCGCGTGTATCGGGGCTGGTCCTTTGAGTATTTACAATCGCTCATGTGCTTACGGAAATGGGACTCTTGGGAAATGATAGACTGTTTGATTTTTTTTTTAAATAGTTTTCTATCGATAGAAATTTAAGTTAATCCCGACGGGAGGAAAATTAAATCGGAATAAAGAAATAAATGGTAAATTACGATTGGAAATTAAAAAAAGAAAAAAAAAAGAAAAGAAAAATATACAGAAAAAAAAAAATGATAAAAAAAAAAAGAAATTGAAAAAAGGCGTTTAAGGTAAGGTAAACAAAACGAAAACAAAGAAAAGTAAAAAGAAAAAAAAGAAAAGAAGAAATCACGCGATAGGGAATTGAAATAAAATTTAGACCTCAAAAAAAAAAAAAAGAAATTCATATCGATTTCTACTTAACTATTTCGTAGAAAGACTGATTCCTTTAGTAACAAGATCGCGCGAACGATAACCAGTTAGGGGCATTGAAGCTCCACTTTTTCTGTAGACGTAGCAGTAATGGATGTAAATACGGAAAGACAGACCGACGGATCTAATCCTTTATTTGACTTTAATTTTTTTTTAAATTCCAAGTTATTTTTCGCCTCGACTGTTTGCCCCACCGATGCTAAAGAGACAGTTTTCCCTATTTTGAGAGAGCTTCAATTTAGAATTTCTCTTCTCCGAGATTGGCTGCCAACCAAGGCTAGACATGAGAAAAGTAAATTCATGCATTTTCCAAAGGGTCTATTGCGGAGTAAACGAAACAAATCCAAGCGGAATCTGTACTCGACACGTTGACTCTAATTTCTGTACTAGTAATCGTTGTTATACTCACACCCAATTCATTATCGTTTGCTATAATTTATACCGATAAAGAGACGTCGGTGAATACAAATAAACGCATTCCACACGGGCAGACAGACCAGATACAGAAGGGCATTTTTGCAAATGTAGGCCATTACTATTAAGTTGGTGCAAAAATAATGTTGTAATAATGTCGTTTTTTGACGTTAAAAATACGTCAAAAAACGACATTATTACGTCATTATTTTTGCACCAACCCAATAGAATTCCACGTGTATTTAAGCGCTATTTACACTTACTGGTGCCACCAGCGAGAAGTTAAATTGTCCCTACTAAGATGTCAGTTCATTTTCATTTCCCCCATGTCCCTAAACTAAGAAGAAAGCCCTATTCACCTTTTTTTCTCATAACCTACCACATTGTGGGTACAGTGTTATATTCCGTGCTAAGGGAATAAATGCTTAACACCAGGTGGATAATAGAAGAAAGGTTTATTGTACACAACCAGTACAATATGAAATACGGTACAGTTATACACACAGGTCAATCTAGTTGTGAGTGCCACTAATTGGAAGGTCGGACGTGCTTGCATCGTCTAGCTCTCATTCTTCCTCCAGTCTCTCGTAGACAGTTGACTTTATAGACACTTTCTACTTATAGTGTAATCATTCGTGGGGTGACTGGTTATTCCATTACATCAGAAAGACTCCTCCGTGGATCCCTCATTGGACACTCCTCGCGACCTCTTCAAGTGAAGAGTCAGTCGTCATTTTTCCTCTTCATCTTCCTAATCTTAATTTCTTACGACCCTCTCTCCCATTTAATATCACTCGCTTCATTCAGCATTAGCATTTTGTTAATCCTTAACCTTACGTAGCTCTTGATCCCTGCATTGAATGAACTTAGCAAATACAAAAGACGCAGAAAATAAAACTGCAGAAAGTCCCAGAAAATGTAAAGGAAAGTGAGAAGAAAGGACTAACCATCAATTATAAGAAGACAGAATGCAAGGTCGTCATTAACCCTTTGAGTTCTGCGTTCCTGAAAAATTTTGACCCTTCTGCCTGATCTCCTGGATCAAAATTCGCAAATAATTGGCATGTAATGTTTCACAGTATATAAAAAAAATAGTTACATGTGTTTACACACAGTTCAACCAATAGCTAGGCATTGCGTCATTTTTCTCTACCACTGTTCAACTGCTGGCTAGGCATTGCGTCATTTTTCTCTACCACCGGTAAAGCTGTGGTTAGGACTCAAAAGGTTAAGTGCAATAGCACAAGATGCGAGCTACGAATTGAAGACATCAGAAATTTAACTAAGGTCATAAAAGAGACGACGGAAAATGTGACACCGAAAACCGAAGGCGAATAAAAGATGGCAGCTATAAGTCGAAAATATCTCAGCTTTTATAAGGCTGTATTCATATAAAATACAAATTTTATTGTATCTTAATTATGTACAATAATGGATCATATACAGCATAGTTGAACGGTTCAACTAGAAAAATTGAAAATAAATATAATGTATGTAAATACAAATTAGATTCATGTCATAACAGATCGTCCCACCCTAAACAAATCAGCTTGAAATTTTTTTGTTAAACAGTAAAACAAATTTTACCACATTCAACATTATGAAAAATAGTGAATTTTATATAGCGTTTTTGTGTTTTAGTATGGTAAAAACAAATTCAGTAATTTGGACAAAAGAATGAACTCAAAAATATGTCAAAATCCGCAAAAAAATTTTATCCTTTAATAGTCAACTGTGCTTACTGTAATTTGTAACGTATACAAATTTTGGTAGAAAATGCAAATGTTGATAAGATAACGAGGGTCACAAAGCTCTGCCCGGTGCCCCTGCTACGCACTGACCCTGCATGTGAGCAACGAAAAAAATTAAGGAATATGCAATCTAAAAGAAAACTTTTTATTAATAGTCATAAAGAGATAGTTAAAATATCTAGATCACATAATGAGAAAAGAGGGCTTGGGGTATTTAACACTTATAGAACTTACTGGCAGCAAAAGGGAATCATTAATTAACCTGTCTAACAAGTATGTGTAAATGGATGGCATGTCAGGGATATCTTATCATCATCTTCAAATGTTTGAAATTAAAGGCAACATTAATATCAAATATAATAGGAGTAGTTAGGTTCGCCTACCGTCTGGTTCATATTTATCCTGAGTCTTTTGGACAGGAGTACAGGTTTGTCCCTTGTTCTCTGATTCTCTGATTATGCTTTAATTTACGGTTCCTTCTAAAGTCTTTTCATTCTCTTTCACTCTCATTCACCCTTTGCGTCTTAGTGGCATTATCGCCTTTTTGCGGTGGATTGATTAAAAGATAACAGCAGATATCATAATTGGGTTGTCCAAGGATCTGAAATGTACCATTGTTTACAAGAATATAAATTTAGCCCCGATTTACTGGAAATTTTTCACGCAGATGAAAATTGACGGAATTCCTATCAGTTTCTCTTTCGCTTTGATACTGAAAATCATTTTCGCCATAATAATCAGTGGGTTTAGATTTCTGGCCAGTAATTTGGGGTGAGTGTTTATTTTCGATATTGTATTTCTTTTTCTGTTCTAATAGTCTCTTATGACCTTATATACTCGTGTATAAGTCGACCTCATAGTACGATATAAATGGTGAATAACGTGTTTTTTCCCCCTATTAGTCGTGTATAATGTGACCCCAGCTTCTGCGCAATAGTTGTAGGCCTACCGTAGTCAAATATTGCAGTACTGGACATCCTCCTGCATATATAACAAATAAATGATCTCCTTTTTTTTTGAACAAAGGTATCCCAAAATTGCCTCATAAAATCTCTTATACGAAGATTTAGAGAAAAGACTAACAGGTGGCAACTGTTGGAAGAGGCAGACCAAAGGAGCTTACCTGCACTGCTATGATTAATCAAAAATTACTGTGAGAATCTAGGCCAACCAGGTAGGTTACGGTCACCTAAAATGCATGAATTTTAACCCTTCCAGAAAAATAATTATCTCTGTGTAGTGCAGTCGGTCACCAAAAATCCATGATTTTTAACATCTTCAATTAATTACCTATGTAGTGCGACCCTCTATTTTTTGCATAAACAAAGTGACCATAAATAGACGCTTTATATTCAAGTACATACGGTATATTTTATTGGCATATTTGACCTTTGGCACATCTTGCATATTTGACCTTTGGCACATCTTGCTTTCGTATCAACTGGTAAAGTTTAAATGCAATCTCAATTGTCAATGTGTGTTTCCGCGAATTCTGTTCTTTTTTTTTGTCCATTCCCCGCATTAACGTCTTCTCAGTTTGCTCCCTTGCATCTTAGTAACTTTCTCGCCTTGCTTGTGGCTAAATGATTAAAAAAATAATTATCGTATTTGGTCTTACCCTCGCTGAAAAATGTGTAAGTCCTAATATTGCATATGCAGATTTGTTTTTACACATGGTCCACTGAATAAAAGCGTTGGATAAAAGTGACGACCCAAAGAGTTTTCAGTTCTATACCTAGATATTGCAGTGCTCAACCAAAAGCAGGAGAGTTGAGGGAAATAATGCATGGGACGTGGAAATAGAACAATCTTCCTCAGTGGACGAAATAAATGGTTCAATTTGAAATTCCTATCACCTGAAAGAGGCGTAGCGTACAACCGACGAAACTTTGTGAATATGGCAATAAAGGTGACGACAATAGTCCGAACAATGCAAATAATGTAAATAAAAAGTAGAGATTTATTGCGTCTGGGTTGAATTTTCTACAGGTTTAATTTTTTATTCGAGTGTAAAGAAATATTGTCAAATCTGAATTTTACATAATGTTATGGGATCTTACCCATAATAAGAATAATGGACTATTCCATACTTAATAAATACTGCGCCTCAGGAGTAGGCAAGGGGTCAGTCAGTCGTCGGTAGAACTCTCTGCCTTCGGTGAGGGGGGGAGGAACCCGAAAGAGGCTACGTCGAAGTGCGTAGTCTCTTTCGGGGAGGTAGACCGGCCCTGAACCCGTTTATACGGGTTCAATGGGCATATTTTTGGCCGACCCCATGGGCTCGGAATGCCCACGTTAAAAAGGCCTTGTGCCACGACACCCTCGTTGTGGGGTGACTGAATATCGTCAGTCAGTCGATGTCGGTCGACCAGCTCATCGTAGAACTCTCTGCCTTCGGTGAGGGGGGAGGAACCCGAAAGAGGCTACGCCGAAGGGCGTAGTCTCTTTCGGGGAGGTAGACCGGCCCTGAACCCGTTTATACGGGTTCAATGGGCATATTTTTGGCCGAGTCCATGGGCTCGGAGATCTCACGTTAAACCGGCCCTGTGCCACATGATGCCCACGTAGTGAGGAGACTAAATATCGTCAGTCAGTCAGTAGTTCGAGTCAGTAGTTCAAGTCGAGTCAGTAGTTCAAGTCGAGTCAAGAGTCGAATCAGAGGCAGTCCGAAACAGAGTCGCGTTCAGACAATTACTGCAAGACATTGGAATAGTCGAGACTTCACTGTTCTCTCTACTAAACCTGATTGTTCATACTAACACTTCAACTTCTCTGTATATATTCCTGTTTGTAATATATCTGTGTTAATCCATACCTGTGTTCGAGTTCATCTTTATTGATTCTACCTTGGACTATCACTGTGGTACAAGGAACCGGACCATAATACATAATAATAATATTGGGATAGTTTTAACTTATTGAAATCTAAGAGAAAATTGATAGACAATTTCTCTTTGAATTTCTGGGTTGAGTTACCATTATTACACTCTTTATATTCGTACTGTTTTAACCGTGTTTGTTGCTGCTATCTCAATGTTTCGGCTTTTGTGCCTTCTGGCCATCATCAATCGACTGATTGGAAGTAGCATTTAAAGGTCTGAAATATATGAAGTTGATGCGAACATCTACCATGGAAATAACGACAAAGTAACGTCTGGGTGAAAAAAGACTGCACCGTAAACTCATTGACTACTAGAAAGGGAGAATTGAGCAGCTCCAATATTCCTAGGTAGGTAGATTTAAAACAGCAGAAAGAGAGATAGGACCGAGGTGAAAGAGGAACACCTGCGTTTATCTCACGAGCTTCAAGCGTCTGATCATTTACGAATACATTCATAGACCTATCTGAGGGAAAGGATTTGATTGCTTAAAGTATTCCAAAGAACCCATAGATGGAGAGTCTCTATTTAAATTTCCTATGCGAAACCCAGTCAAAAAGCTTTCAGATATCTAAGGCAATCTCTCTAGTGAAAAAGCTGTCAGCGGGCGCTTTGTTGATTCTGTGGTTCATGACAAGTCATCAGCAGTGGACCGAGAATAGCGAGATTCATACTGTTTTTCGATCAGGAGGTTGTTTCTGGAAAGGTGATCAACTAACTCTTTGTTTATTAATGACACTAAAGAAGCTGATAGGATATTTTTGAAAGCAGTAAGTCGTACTCATTAATTGCACTGGCGTTTTTATTCCAATGCCACTGTTTTCTACTTAAACCATATTTGAAGGTTCGCTTTTTGAAAGTTTATGAAAGTAGAACATATCATTTAACGCCATTGTTCAAATTCCCGGAGCCAAGCAGCTTATTAGAGAATATTGTCATTGAAAACGTAACACCTCTATGCTGACGCCTACTATATCGGGATGTGGAGGATAAGTGAAAACGATAATAGTAATGAAAATGATGAGAATGACGTTGGCAAAATAAGCATGAATTATACATGAATGTCTATGTATACATATATATGCTATGGTTCTATGTTACACTAAGTATCCAGATGCACAATATTTTTTTTTATTTGCGTATTTCTGTGCATAGAGATGGCGTTTGATTATCATAATAATAATGATAATGATAATAGTAATAATAATGATTCCATTATAAAAATGAAATGCGTGTATGTATGAGCTTGTATGTGTTTGTCTGGATAATCCTTGGCAAAAGTGCTTTGTTAGTTTATTCAAACGGGACTTGTAATTCTGAATAAACATATTTTCTTTATTTATTCCTGTTTGATCTGTGGTACTGTCTGAGCAAAGATAAATTTGAAAGATTTAGAATTTTGGGTACTTATGTTTAGCACATAAACCTAAATTCCCACTGAGTGGTGTATATATATATATATATATAGTCATCCACAGACAGAATGTTTCGCTGTATCACAGCTCATCAGTGTAGCTAGACATTTGATTGCTTCAAGCCAGGATCCAAATCCGACCGATTTGGCATTCCGTCAGAGATTCTAGCCTCAAACTATCGTTGCACGGCAGAGAGAAAGGTAAATTTTAATGTTTTTACTATGCGAAGGAGGCCAATAGGTAGGAGAATTCGATTCGAGTAGAATAGCATTGCATTAGCAACATCAGCCACTGTTTTTGAAATTACCTCTTTCTCTCTCTCTTTTTCTCTCTCTCTCTCTCTATATATATATATTTAAGGGGTGATATCTCTCTCTCTCTCTCTCTCTATATATATATATATATATATATATATATATAGAGAGAGAGAGAGAGAGAGTTTTATATTAAAAGCCATCGAGAGCTTAACTCAGTCATATCCCTTTGACGTTCTTTCATCTTAGGTCACTTAATCTTCATTTTTGAATATTGTCTGGAAAATATTTCCCATGAAAATAAAAACAATTTAATCGGTTGTATATTTTAGTTTGAATATATCTCGATACAGCCAGCTTACTACATCTTTGCACACATTTCGGAAACATTTAGACGCAAATAATATTTCCTTTGATTTTCGTATATAAGTATAAATGAAATTATCATCATTGTAGAATTAACGCAGATGAAAAGAACAGCGGCGTTTTAGATTTATTTTCTTTTTGGTAAATAAAATTTGCGAATTTCTGGTTATTCAGCCGATTTGAATGAGTCGCGATAAACTCATTGTAATCTTCTAAATTCCCTCGTTCATAGCATCAATTAATCTTAATTGACAGCACAATACTTATTTAAAAATAAATCAAAGTATTTAAAAAAAATGAAATCAATCGAAACAGTTTCTGTCCTTTCCTTTGTCTGGGCATATCGAGATCTGCCCGTAATAAATGAACTATTTCGTTCAACCAAAAAAAAAAAAAAAATCTCCTAATAAAAAAAAGAATAAAAAAAAAATTAAAAAACAAAATGATAAGCAAAAATTCCCTGAATGGAGAAAAATAAAACTCTTAACTTGAATGACAATGAAAACAGAAGTAAAAGCGGATCAATTAACCAAAACCTGCGTCACATATACAATGTTGGACGAAACTATAAAAGAATAGATACGAACTAGAGACATCAGTCGTAGGCAAATAAATAATAATGGCTATATTTAACCCTCTTCCCTTATTCTTGGACGTACGTTTCCTATCATTCTTTATTCTCTTGGCAATTTATATAGCTTGAAATGACACGTTTGCTTTGAATAGCAATAAAGATGATAGTTACTAAAATGTAGATAAAATGTTCAATGCTTAGTCTAAAACTGTCATCACTGAGGATTTTCGGAAAGTTATAAAAAAAGCCCCAACATCATTGTTTCTGATATTAAAATATTTATGTGTATGTATATATAGATAGAGACAGAGGAATCAATCTCTATACTGTGTAAATCTATAAAGGCTTTATCTCTGACATGGAGCATCTTCCCTTATAAATATAGCAAAATTATTTTTCACTGTAAATATACCATAATTATAACTAAAATAATCAAAATGTATAGGTTGAGATGGGTAAATTGTCGGCATTGTATATTTTTAATTACGGTGTTTGTATTTTATTTTGTCGATTGCACAGTATAGTAGGCTCAGTTGGGCACCGTCTGCAAGAAAAAGAGCACTGTGACGCAATTCACTCGGCCAGAAATTTGGAAACAGCATGCTGTACTGATTGACATTCCCGCCGGAAGCTCCAATACGAACATTTTAGAGTAATTGAGTGTCAATCGGGTGACAGTGCAGAGGATTCGGAAAGAGTTGTATGAGTCTAATGGTGATTACGAAGGTACGGCAGCTCGACAGTTCTGATAAGAAAAGAACCTCTGAATTTGTTGGTGAGGGCCTCAGACTCACCACGGAGGCCCACGCCAAGTTCCTTGAGGAGGTAGTGCTGGCTTGGTCAAGAGGCTGGCTGCTGGAAGACTCTATGTCTGGCAAAAGAACACTGCACTATGCCACTACTATTAATAAAACTGTTATTACTAAAATAATAATAATAATAATAATAATAATAATTATTATTATTATTATTATTATTATTATTATGGCGAACAATCTCTCCAGGAAAAGCCAAAAAATAGTTTCAACAAGCAAGGCCGGCGAAGAAATTTGTCCATTTAATTCGTTTGTTAATAGCTGTTTTTTGGAAGACAAAACATCACAACCTTCTCTTGTCGTATGTCATTGGTTATAATTCGGCATGTAATTATAAGAAAAATGCAGGTCAAAAAGAAACTATCTAAAATAATAATAATAATAATAATAATAATAATAATAATAATAATAATAATAATCTAAAAATAATATATAAAATACAAAATATATAATAATAATAATAATAATAATAATAATAATAATAATAATAATAATAATAATAATAATAATAATACCCACAGACATAACAAGTTAGTGACATATGTGCACTGGAAGATATGTAAAAAGCACAAAATCGAAATCACTGAGAGATGGAATGGTCACCAACCAGACACAGTTACCCAAAATAACGACGTAAATGTTCCTTGGGACATGCCAATTCAAACTGGGAGGGAAATAAAAGCAAACAAACCCGATATTATCATATAAGACATTTAATTCAGGAAGTGTATGCATATTGACATAGCAGTAACAACTAAGAGAAACACCGCCATGAAAATTATCGAGAAATTGTTCAAATATAAGGCCTGGGGATCGAGATTAAAAGGATGTGCGGAATGAAGACTGAGACTGTACCAATAGTAATCAGAGCTCTGGGCCCCGTGAGAAAAGGAATGGGCAGTTTTACTAACAGTGTCCCAGGTAACATCAACATAAAATTTGCCCAGAAAATCGCCCTATGTACCAAGAAAAGTGCTATCGATTAAATGACAATTTTCCTATAGGATCTAAGTACCATAGTTTGGACCACGCTCTTCAGGATACAAAGCAGGAATGACAACATACACAAATAATAATAATAATAATAATAATAATAATAATAATAATAATAATAATAAAACTATCGAAGTAAAAAGACCTGGATATCATAATAGAAAAATTGTGAAAATTGAAAACAAGAATATTACAAGTCATAATAGGTACGCTTCGATTGATAAAAATGGAACACGACAACACAATCAAGAAATCCCTGGAAATTCTAGTTTAAAGGAGATACAAAAACTTGTCTTCATAAATACAGACCAAATACTAAGAAGAACAACACACCATTACTTACCTTAGGTCTTGCTGCAGACCTAGTAGGTAGTGTGACCGTAGCAGAAATCGAAAGGACATTCAAGTCGACATCTCAAAAATGTGGCGCATGAGGACACAATTCTAGTTTGGGCCCTCGAATTGATTGGAAAAGATTCCAAAAGACTCATTGAAGGTCTCTGGTTGGGATCCGGAAAGAAATGTATATACAACAGAATTCAAAGGAAGCAATAATAATAATAATAATAATAATAATAATAATAATAATAAGCACTCACTAGATTTAAACCAATGCTTGCTACTACTACTACTACTACTACTACTACTACTACTACTAATAATAATAATAATAATAATAATCAAAGCTAGTCGACCAAACATCGTGATCAAAATCCACAAAAGCAGAATTTACCTTTTTTTATTGACATAGCAGTCCTTGCAACTTGTAATGTATCCTTGACGATCTTCAAAAAATATCAAAATTCAAGTTTCTTGAATCGGAAATCTAAAAAATGTGGCACATGAAGACATTAGTAATTCTAGTTGTAGCTGGAGCCCTCGGATTGTTTTGGAAAAAATCCAAAAGACTCCCGATACCCATGCCTTAAAGAAATACAAAACATTGTACTCACAAGTACAGCTCACACATTATGTGTGTGATCTTTGTTTTGTTTATACAAAAATGATCAGTGATGAATGTCCTGAAGCAATTTCTGAACTAAGGTCTCTGGTTGGGATCCGGAAATAAATGTATATACAACAGATTCAAAGGAAGCAATAATAATAATAATAATAATAATAATAATAATAATAATAATAAGCACTCACTAGATTTAAATTTTGGCACAAAGATTAAGGAAACAGAACAAGAAGGTCCTATAGGTACTTGGGATTTAGCGAAGTAGATGGAATACAGCATACCCAAATGAAGGAGACGGTAAGAAAGATGTACTACAGGTGTGCGTATCTGGTATTGAATATCGAGCTGAATTACAAAAATAGAATATCAGCCATAAACACTTTGGCTATACCTGCTGTGCAATACAGTTCCAACATTCTTAACTGGACCATAGCTGACAATAAGCGAAGAGACACTAAAACGAGAAAGCTTCTCACCTGTCATCGCATGCATCATCCCAAGGCTGATATTGATCGTCTGTATGTGCCCAGATCCGAAGGAGGCAGGAGATTATTTCAACTAGAACTGTCTTACAAAACTACAATTGGCCTTCAAAGACACATAGAAACTACAGAAGACTGGACGATGATATGTGTCGAAGAACATGAAAGTGGTGGGTGAAGGAATACAAGTAAACGATAATACACCGGCAAAATACTCAAAAATGAAAGCAAAGGTAAATGCAACCGACCAGATACAGAAACGATGGCAAGTTAATCCGCTTCAAGGTCAATACTATGCCTGTAACCCACACCCATTAATGGCTACGTAATGCAGGGTTAAAATCTGAATCTGAAGGTTTTATTCTTGCTGCACAGGACCAATGCTTGCTAACTAGAAATTACCAAGCACACATACTGGGTAATTGTGTTAGTCCAAAATGGAGATTCTGTTGATTCACGTCACGACAGAGTGGGCTAATATATACACTGGAAAATCTGTAACTCTTATGGAAATGAAAGTGCAAGAAATTGGTATGAACATCACTCAGACCCGGTTACGAAGTTAGGATCTGTAACAATTTTATGGAACTTTTTATGGGACTTTAAAATACACACAGACAGAAGAAAGCTAACCGCCCTGACATCGGAAAAAAAGACCGCAGTATACTTCTTTATTGATATGGCAGTCCCTGCAGACTAGAATGTATCTTTAAAGATCGTTAAAAAAACACAATACAAGGACATTCAAGTTGACATCTCAAAAATGTGGCGCATGAGGACGCAATTCTAGTTTCGGCCCTCGAATTGATTGGAAAAGACTCATTGAAGGAATTCCTCGTAGCCCATTCCTTAACGAAATACCAGAAAATGCACTCACATATACAGCACACACCTTATGAGGGGCTTTATCGATGTAAAATATGTGCGATTTTTTTCAAAATTCTTCAGTGGAAAATGCTATGATGTCATTTCTTACCTTAGGTCTCTTGTCGGGACCCGGAAAGAAATGAGTATACACCAGGAATCAAAGAAATAATAATAATAATAATAATAATAATAATAATAATAATAATAATAATAATAAAGCCCATGCCTCAAGGAGATACAAAAAATTGTTCTGACAAGTACAGCCCACACTTTACGAAGGGCTCTATCTATGTAATTTTTATTTTATTTTATTTTATTTTTTTGTCAGTGAAAAGTGTCATGATGCCATTTCTAACCTTAGGTCCCTGGGTGGGACCCGGAAAGAAATGTGTAAACGCCAGAAAGCAAAGAAAATAAAAATAATAATAATAATCCTGTTATTGTCTCATTCCCTCTTCAGCCTTGATAGATCTGACAAACTTCCGGACATTCAGGTTTGGAGTAGAGATTGTATCTGCTGGCCACTAGTACCCCTGAACATGGAGGAGATATAGTGAGCTATTTTAGTTCATGATAATGATACTATTGTTCGTTAACTAAGCCTGAACACAGGATCATTATCTAATAAGTCCTTTGTTGGTGTTGTCGCTGTTGTCGCAGACAATGTCAATCATCTTCTACTCTCTCCTTGAAACCCGTTCTTGTATTGTCCGCTCTGTTCTTTTCGCTCTGAGCAGCCCCTTTTATTTTTACTGTTTATTGCCTTCTTTGTACTTAAATGGTTTTAAAAAAGGAGGTATATAATAACTGAAGATGATTAATAAAATGCCATTGTAGTTTATTATGTCGCTTATCATCAGTCATTGATCACTGCATATGAAGCCGAATGCAACGCCGAAGTCCATCTACTCAGAGAATAAACGCACAGCTCACACAAAGTATGGATTAATGATAGAAACTCTTCTGTAAAGAAGACTAAAAAAGGAAGGTTCAGCGATCTCACAGGAAAATGAAAGAGGACTGTAAGTCTGCTAAGGCTACTGAAGAGGAAGCTGCAGGTAAGGACTCCAAGTCCTTCTTTGATGGTCTTAAGAAGATCTATGGCCCTACGGAGAACGGAATCATTCCTGTTATCTTCTTAAATTGACAGACGCTTCTGTCAGACAAGGCTGACATTTTTCCCAGTTGGAAGTATCTCTTCAAGTCTGTTTTAAACACACATTGCGTCAATGATGAAGACAGACGTTATTGCAGCCATTTACTTGTATCCTTCAATTCAAGAAATGTCTTTCGAGCCAAGGTTGCAGGAAGTCTTGGACTTGATCAAATAAATCTCTTCAGGCAAAGCATCTGGAAATCATGCTATTCCGCCTGAAATTTACAAGTACTGCTGGATAAAGTTAGTCAAAAATCTCCATAATCTCATCAAAGTGATATGAAGTGCCGATCATGTCCCTCAAAGCAAGAATGCCTTAATTCAACTCCTGTACAAGAAAAAAGATAATATAAATATTTGTGAAAACTATTGTGTAATATCTATGCTGTCAATTGCCGATCAGGATTATCAAGATGTCATCAATGAGATTTATCCGGAATCACAGTGTGGTTCCAGGTCCGGATGTTTCAGTATTGACATGATCTTCTCCTTCCGTCAGGTAGCCGAAAAAGTCAGTGAAAAGAACCAGGAGTTGTATATGGTGTGTGTTGATCTTACTAAGGCCTCAACATTCTAAATCGTGAAGCATTCGAGAAAGCTCTTAAAAAGCTTGAAATCCCAGGAAAAATGTTGCATACTATTAACATTATCCTTAAGTACACATATGGATAAAGGCGTTTGTTGGATCCAGTGACAGGACCCAAAGTGTTGTGAGTTCAATACCTGGTTAAGGTAGTGGAGAACTTGGACAGGTGAATTAACAGGAGATAAATGACAAGTGACATCCATTAGACATGGCACGTGGAACTAGAACAGTCTACCCCAGCGAACGAAATAAAGGGTTCAGTTCGATATTCCAACCACCTGAAGAAGGCCGGAGTGTACAATGGCCAAAACGTTGTGATAAATATGGCAACAAAGATGAGGGCAATATCTGAATAATGTTAATAGTGTACATAGTACCTCATATCGGAAATATAGACAAAATGTTGAATATTATAATCTTCTTTCACGAGGGAATGAAAGCTGGTGTTGTATATGATGGGGAATTCTCTGATTTCTTTGATGTTAGAAATGGCACAAAGCAAGGTTGTGTCGCGGTCTCTGTTGTCTTTCTTCTATTCTTATCAGTAATGCTCATATATGTCTTTGGTGATATGGTCACTGGTGCTAAATTTCAATTTCGAACAAGACGCGGCCTTTTCGACCATCAGCAGTTCAATGTAAAAACAAATAATCGAACTGGCGTCATTCGTGATCTGCAGTTTGCTGATGATGCTGTGCTTATGGCAACATTCATAGAGGAAAAGCCAAGAACTTGTCACCCGTTTCACTGTTGCATGTAAAAGTTTTGACCTTAGCATTAGCATGAAGAAAACGAAGTCCCCTCTTTGACCAAAACAGATTCGAGGTGTCAGACAACTTACAAATGTTCATTAATTCCTAGACACTAGGGTAGATGGGTAGAACTTGAAGTATGTGAAGTCATATACATATTTAGGAAGCAAAATAAAGGCAGATGCATACCTTGATGACGAAGTAATAAATCGGATCGCCAAAGCTACACGTTCATTTAGGTAGACTCATCACCGCCTATGAAATGAGACAGGTACCAAATTGGACCCCAAAATACGAGTTTACAGGAAGATTCACCACCGACTATGAAATGAGACAGGTACCAAATTGGACACCAAAATACGCGTTTATGGGAAGATTCACCACCGACTATGAAATGAGACAGGTACCAAATTGGACATCAAAATACGCCTTTACAGGAAGATTCACCACCGACTATGAAATGAGACAGGCACCAAATTGGACACCAAAATACGCCTTTACAGGAAGATTCACCATCGCCTATGAAATGAGACAGATACCAAATTGGACACCAAAATACGCTTACAGGAAGATTCACCGCCGCCTATGAAATGAGACAGGTACCAAATTGGACACCAAAATACGCGTTTATAGAGCTGTCGTTCTGACCACACTATTGTACGGCTCAGAAGAGTGGACCCCTTATAGTTCCCATATCAATCAACTAGATGTCTTCCACAAATATTGTCTCCACGCAATCTGTGGTTACATTTTTGACGATGGGCTGTCCATTGTTAATTTTCTTGCAAAATTCAACATTGGTAGAATTGAGACATTCCTGATGCAGTCACAACATCACTGGGTTAGTCATGTTGCAAGGATGAGTGACGACAGAATACCTAAGGTCCTCATGTATAGACCGCTTGACAGGGGTCAAAGGACTGTTGGACGGCCGTGGCCCAGGTATAAAGACAAGCAAAAGAACAATCTATCTGCTATCAATGTGCCATATACTAACTGCGAGGGAGTTGCCCTGGATAGAAATAACTGGAGATATTTGTGCTAGATTTATATCAGAAATTTTGAAATTAGTCGTTTTGTCCGGTAAAGAGACGAGAGACAACGACAAAAAGCATCGGTAAATATTCCTGTGGCTATGTCCGAGATCCACATGTATGAAGGTCACTACTAGGAATGAAGTGTCACATACAACGCAGTCATAAAAACTGAATCAGATAGTCGGATACTCATATGTCAAAATTGACGGGGAGTCCATCATATATATATATATATATATATATATATATATATATATATATATATATATCTGTGTGTGTAAAACATGTCTTAAGTCTTTACACAATTAGCTTTTATTCTCTCATGAGAACAGAGCATAAGAAAAGTCTAATGAGAAAATATAACAATTTCCTAATTGACATTTTTCCGATGTTACAAATTTCTTGCTAGATCTTACGTCTGTGAACAAATATTTGATTTAATTGAAGGTATGTTAAAGTTCTCGGGTTGATCTGTACCGAAGTGGAAAGGTAGGATGAACAGAGTCAATTACTTCTGAGTTAAGTCATGTGTTTATTGTACATTATCTATTCATACGATCCCCAGTGTTGATTAAGTGGTCAAGCATAAGCCAACCGTCTAATTGCGTTTTCGTGATTTATATGTAAACGGAAATCGGAGTTTAAAAAAAAAAAAAGAAAGAAGACTTTGAGTATACTATGGAAGCCGATGTAAGATACAATTTATGTACCAAGGGGACAAAGCTATTTTTTTTCTTACATCTGTTATCCGATTACTCCTCTTTACTTTTAATTTTTTTCCGTTTTCCAATCATAGATTCTTCGGAATTTCCGACATAAATGACATTTTTCAACAGACGTTCAAGGCAACAGCTGTAGATGTCAAAACAAGGTGATATAAAGTACGTATTAAAATCCGTTTTACATTTCTGGTAAAATACCACTCTATATAGTCTCTATCCACATTCATAGATTTCAAGGTGTTTCTCAAAACTTTTACGTTTGTTTTGAAGTAATCGGACATCTTTGAAAAAACCTTTAAGATGGTGCTTTGATAGAAAAAAATAAGAGGAACTGTAAAAAGCAGAAGGAAAATGACAACAAAAACATAAAGGACATTTTAGTCGTTTGTTTATATGAATGTTTTGTGTCGTTTTATGGCACATCAACCACAACGGGTTATTTAATGCCAGCAAGATTTTTATTGCTGGTAATTCTTTTTTCAAAAATGTATTGCTGGTAATAATGTATTAATGGTAATAATTTTTTTCAAAAATGTAATGCTGACATTAAAAACTTGTTATGGTCCAGGTTAGGGCCAAGGAAGAACAACACGAACACAAGAGTAGAAATAACGAAGGTATATTACACGAAATAATAATACAAGATGTGGAAGGTGTTAGTATGACTGTCAGTCTGGTTTGGAGTGAACTACTATCGGCTCGACTCGATTCGGTATCTAGCCACCCCCCACGAGGGTTGCATGTGGCACAAGGCCGAGTTTTACGTGGGTTTCCCGAGCCCGTAGGCTCGGCCAAAAAAATGCCCGTAGAACCCGTATAAACGGGATCGGGTTGGCTAACCTCCCCGAACGAGACTCTGCCGTTCGGCGGAGCCTCGTCCGGGTTCCTCTCTGCTCAGAAGCAGAGAGTTCGACCGTAAAGCCGAGAAGCTCGGCTTGATTTGACCCTCTCTCTTGAGAGGCGTAGAATACATAGTGTTAGGAAGAGTTCATTCTGTAGTTATACGTAAGGACCCATGACAAACCTTTTTTTACATTTTCATAGTGTTTTGAACATAGTTTGGGGGTTAACTATTTACCCATAGCTGAGACTCTAACAGGTAACTACCACCCCGGATCAGGGTGGAGCAGGGGACAAATAAGAGGTGGTTCCGCGCTCCTCAAAACCTTCTGATCAGAAGTCTTGCTGCCGTATGTAATTTATCGTCGTACCAAAGACGCAATTGTAGTTCATCGTCATATCCAGGACCAACATTGTAATGGTCATAGTAATGTGAGCTGTTTCCTTATAAGGAAACATTCGGCATTCATTGACCGAACAGCCTGTGCTACTTTTCAGTTTAATTTATAAAATTTTCTCTTAACACATATTTTTCAGGAAAATAACTTTCTACGGTTCAATAGCTGTTATCGCTCTTCCAGTATTAATGGGAGTTTCCTTCCTAACATTTTGTTTGATGTAATGTAGAAAGTCAATATCTTAAGTCATTAGTTAGTATTATGTTGAATAATATAAAGTTGGTTCAATCTGTCGTGCTAGACAATTTTTTTCAGCCAAAATTTATCTTAGGCATTTCTAAGGAGACAAACATTAGTAATACCTAAAAAGACTAGACGACTAAAGAAAAATAAAATTTAGAGTGTGTAAAGGGTTAAAATTCTTCTTCTTCTTCTATGTGCCGCGTCCCTTCAGGACGTAGGCGGTAATGGCTCTTTACAATTTCTTATCGTTTGTAGCTCTTAATAGATTTTGTGTTTTTGTTATTTCTCCTATACCTTGCTTTACTGAAACTCACTAAGTTATGCATTGTTTGCCTCTTTCCCTCCTGCCTTCAATTTGTCCTGTGAGTATAAGATTTTCCAAGCCCTCTTTCCTCATAATATGGTCTAAAAATTTCAACTCTCTCTTCCTGATGTTAAGTATAAGTTTCGTTTTTCTTTCCATTTTCTCTAAAAATTCGTCGATCCTCACATGTTTGGTCCATGGTATCCTCAGCATCTTCCTCTAGAAGCATATTTCTGTTACCTCAAGATACGTGCACATTGAATATTGCTGTCACATCTGGTTTGGGAATTCTGCTACGTGTTTAGAGATTCTTGATAAAATTTTGAGGAAGAATCTACAACGTTATTGGTCCTCATCTGGCATCTCAGTTTCAGTCATATTCCAACGAATTTAAGGGCAGTATTAGACTGGTGGGAAGGTCTCTTCATATTACAGGCCTCATCATTTTATAATTGAAATGACTGGATGTAACCGTTCTATGTTACGTTTCTTCTCTGTTGTAGAACGTTCTTCCGGTTCCATGCTTTCCAGCCAACTTTGATCTTGAAAAATTTACATGTAATGTTAATCGTTATCTGTCTTCGGAATTAATGTACTTTTACCGTCATCTTTCTTTAATAACGTTTTCTTTTTCTCGTGTTCTCTCCCATTCAGTGACTTCTTGCATTTTAGTGTCTTTATTGCTTTACTGGAGGTAAAATGAATGAAAAAAAAAATTACTTTGTGAAACATACCCATGAGAGTATGCTTTCCCGATCACTACAATCTTACTATCTTCAAGTCAACTGCCAAACCTATCCTACCTATTTTCATAAGCTGCATTTACTTTATTTCAATTGCCACCATATAAAAAACTTATGAAGCTCTACTTTGAATGTCACTTAGGCTTTGTATTGAGTGAATATTTAATCAAAACTGTCATTATATCAAACAAAGGATCGTGTTTCACCGAGAGAATTTATGCTGTATTTCCTCGAAGATAGTTAATTAGCGAAAAAAGCTAAACGGAATTCGAAAACCAAGATATAAAAATCATAAATTTCCTTGGAATTCTCGTTTGGTTTACTAAAATAACGCGCTATGTTGAAGCCGAATATCGACTCATTACCTTATTTCATAAATCAAATATTACTTGTACTGATGAGAGAAAAAACAAAACAAAAAAAATATCACGTATCGGTAATTCTTCCAGCAGTCCAAGAGACTGACATACTGCGTCTTCTCGGACTAAGGTTTTCCACTGAAATGAAGTGGAAAGGTTATATTGAAACAACTGCTAGGTCTGCTGCTAAGAAAGTTAGTTCACTGTGTCGTGCTAGACAATTTTTATAGCCAAAATATATCTATATATTTATGTCTACCATTTTTCGTTGCTTCGAATATGGCTGCCATACCTGGTTCGATGCTCCAGTTATATATTTAGAGATTATTGATACACTCCAAAGTAATACCTGGAATGTTATTGATCCTGACAAAGCATCTCGGCTTCAGTCACTTTCCCACTGCCATATCAGATATATATAAAAATAATGAATGCAAATATATGAGAAAATAAACACGTTTTTAATAGGAAAGACTAAAGGTAAAAAAAAGAGACAACAAAGCAAAGATAAAAGTGATAGTTATATACTAAAACTAGTAGTGATAAGATAATGGGAAAAATTAAATGACAAAAAAGTTAAATGCGTTATAGTCTAATATTAACACTAATTGTACAATAAAGGTAGCCAGAAAGAAAAATAAAAAAATATAAACATTAATATCGATATTAGTAAATGTGGACGGCTGGTCCGGTTAGATTAGATTAATCTGGATCAACGTGTTTATTTATTTATTTATTTATTTAGTTTGTATGGCTTTCATTTCATTTCATTTTATTTGACCTTATTTTATCTTACTTTATCACGGGATATTTTATTATTACTGATATCACTACTTTTGGTTTATGTAGGAATATTAATATTAATAATATTATTATTAATTATTCTCTTGATTTCCGGAAAAAACATAGAGTTACATCCTTGATTTTCTATTACCACTTTTAGTTGTTAAACCAGCGTCTCTCTAAATTAGAATTTATATTTCCTCTTTACAGCCTTATTTTCAAACTTAAATTTTGATCTGAACCGAACTTTAAATTCAAAATCAGCTACAATTCATTTAAATATTTTCAGTACAAGAATATTCATCCCGGACAATAAAATATCACGCGAGAACCAGAAAATAAATCCAAATCCCCACTTAAGAGCTGAAGACTGTTGTGTTCAGACCAGCTTGAAATAGACTATACTCATGTTGAAGTAATTTGTTTTTTTCTGTAAAACACACACACACACACACACACACACACACACACACACACACACATATAAGTATATTCCTACATAAATACATTGACTGCTCCCCTTCCATGACGATTCGTTACAAAGGTTAACATTAAAAATTTGCATCGCTCAATTTTCAATCTGCACCTGATGACTGCATCGTGCATGAAGCTCAGCATTGTACTACCGTAGAGGAACAAAATGTATATTTATTATTATTAACATTTTTAGCTCTGTTATTCTAAATCGAGCACTGTGTTATTATCACGATAGCACCAGCACGATGTTCGATGCTTTGTATATATATATATATATATATATATATATATATATATATATATATTGATATTTGTATTTATATATATATACGTATATATATATATATATATATATATATGTGTGTGTGTGTGTGTGTGTGTATATATATATATATATATATATATATATATATATATATATATATATATATATATATATATGAAGATTGGCATGGCTCGTAAGAAAGATATAACCTGAAGATGGAGAGAGACAGTATTGTAAACCTATTGATTTATGGGAAGAGAATAACTTGACAAAATTCAGAAACGTTGAAAACAAATCATAAGATCATTGAATAAGAAACAAGATGACAAAAAACAAAATAAAAAAAAACAGCCTTTAAGAATGATACACCCCAAAAGTGACTCGACTGAAATGAGAGTGCGATCAGCTAAAAAAGAAAGATCTATTCAGCAGCAAAAAATATTTGAAAAAAACTGCTATAGGAAATGTCATCGGAGATAAAACCAAATGAAAATAAACAGAACTACTGCCTTTAAATAAACATACCGAAAAGGAATATATACTTGAAAAAATATAAGAAAAATGATTTTCAGCGATGATTGTAGGGTTATATTGGAAGGACCTGATGAAAACACTTGACCGAGAAGATTTAGAAGACAACGGTGGGGATTATGGAGGAATATTTTGGGCTAGTTATTTGAACATTTGGAAATACTCAACCAAGACGATTTAGAAGAAAACCGTGGGGAGATTGAAGAATATTTCGGGGCTATTATTTTGAAAACTTGGAAATATTTACTAAGAACTTTTTTTTTTGAATTGTTTAAATTATTTGTTTCTTAAAGGGGCCTTTTATATATCAATTACAAAAAAATTATGTAAAAATCTGAACGAGGATATAACTGGTTAGCATTGTGTTAAATTACCTCCCTACCTCTTTGCTTTTACTCATTAAGAAAGTTGAATGCCAGACTTATACACATCTTATGTAATAATACAACCACTTCTATCTGGCCTACGATTTATACTTCGTGTCATGATCGATATTAATTTTTTTTAGGTGAGTTTGAATATATCGGAGATCACATGGGATTGTTCTTTTTTCGCTGAGAAAAGGAAGTATTCTGTTTTTGAAATTAAATTAATCGTTCACTCGCCAGTAGTTTAACATCGCTCGAGGAGACACATTTGTAGTGTTGAAACAGGATTGTAGCGATTTTTAACATGTTTTACTTTTAGTATCCTAAAATAAATAATATTCAGCTCTACTCTGTATTGAGATTTCTTTTAAATTAAATGTTACAAACAATGAAATTTTACTATATTTGTTCCCATTTTGCATATATATATATATATATATATATATATATATATATATATATATATATATATATATATATATATATATATATGTTGTGGTAGGATCCACCTAATTTGCATAGTGGAGTACCGACCATATAAATATGATTGGTACCAGGGAGGAATGAAGAGATCCAACCAGAGATCGACTGTCGAACTCTATGCATTAGCAGAGAGGAACCCGGACGAGGCTTTGCCGAAGGGCAAGGTTTCGTCCGGGGAGGTAGACAGGCCTTGAACCCGTCTAGGCGGGTTCAAAAAGGCTATATTTTGGGCCGAGCCTACGGGCTCGGAGATACCCACATTAAACCGGCCTTGTGCCACATTTTATCCTCGTGGGTGGATAGATAAATACAGAGATTCAACCAGAGACTCTGCCCGACTGCGACTCAGTCAACACATTCTCCAGGAACGGTCTCCCCAGGAATATACAAAAGACTATATGTAAATATCGTGTACACTTTCTTGTTTCAATACATTTTGTTCTAAGTACATTTTGTGTTGCATTATTATTCCATGCATTAGTCAAGTTTCAACAATATATATATATATATATATATATATATATATATATATATATATATATATATATATATATATATATATATATACCGGGTGTAACAGCAGAATTGTTCAAATCGTGTAACAGCATAATTGTCCAATTGTTAGATTAAGCTTTAAACCGTTTTAACTTAGAAATGATTAAAGATATCTTACTGGAATTCTACGGGATTTTTATAACACTATTGGACTATATTTTGAACAATAAAATGTCTTTAGCTATAAGAAATGAAGATCCCTCTTTCTTTTGTGACTACCTGGCCCAGTTGTCCTCTCTACTGTTTCTCTTCTTAAATTTATTCCCCGTTCTCTTGATGGTTCTTGAATGGAATTTGAAGATGTAAGCCATAGTATGAATGTCGGTACCATTACTAAAAACCTAACTAAACTTTTTCGTCTCACCATTGCTCAATTGATAAGACATAGCTGGGCTGACACGAAATGATTTTAACTTGTTCTCTTTCTAGCTGAATAACTCAAAGGGTCTTTCTGTGATTCCCGCGACAAATGGTGTCAAGAGAGCTAAACATCTTATCTGAAAACCGGGATAAAAGAAACTCAATTTACACGATTTTGAAAAGTTTGTTTTACATTCTGTATATATATATATATATATATATATATATATATATATATATATATATATATATATATATATACACACACAAACACACACACACACACACACACGCACACATATATATATATATATTAGGTTTGTGCAAAAATATTGACGTAATAATGTCGTATTTTGATGTTAAAATACGCCAAAAAACGACATTATTACGTCATTTTGGCACCAACCTAATATATATGAGGTAGTGCTGAGAGGTCCTCGACTGGAATCATTTTTTAAAATCTAATCAAAATATGAAATTGTTTCATAAAGGGATTCTTTATCAATTAAAATGAGAATTTTTCAGCACTACTTCTTGTGTATATATATATATATATATATATATATATATATAAATAATTATTTATTTAAAAATTAAAACATAAATATGTTATAAAATCACCTCAAAAATAGTCATTCTGTTTCAACACCTCCAGTGTCTTATCACGTGATGATGCTGAATGTAGAATAAATGGTTTTAAAAATTTCAAATTAATTAACGATCCTTAATTTTTAAATAAATAATTACATCTGCTCTACTCTGTATTGAGCAGTCTTTTAAGAATAGTAATTGTTGGTTATTGGAATTTATTCCGTATACGCCAATCCTATAGTTGGGTATATATATATATATATATATATATATATATATATATATATATATATATATATAAAATGACTGACTACTGATTACCAAGTACACCTGTCTACCAGGATGGATAGTAAATTCGTATTGTAACCGCGCATTCAACTCGCAGTATCCACTAGGCTTTATACACAAAACTAAGTTCAGAGGACATTCGTTACAGTTTGTGGGATAATGTGCATAATATAACGGCATCAATTTTTTGAACAAGGCAGTATGCTGAAAATCTCAGTCACGATGATTCATAACTTCGTGCTCGCACAACCATCGATGGCTTCCAAACGGCTCGACCTATCCAGTTTTCCCCCACAAGGCTTCGGTTAACTCTACCAGGTAAACCCGCCATGGTAAAATTCAGGTCTCATGGCCTGAAAGCGAATGTTCTAACCAGCCCGACACGTGTAAATATATATATATATATATATATATATATATATATATATATATATATATATATATATATATATATACAAGTGTGTCAATGACTGTACCGGACGTCACACCTATTCGCCTAAAGAGCGGGTTTGACCGTACCAAATCGCCTTGGCACATCCCTCTTTCCCCTTTTTGTGATGCCTCAAGCGAAGGTCAATAAATCCAGACGGAGAGTTCAATTGTGAAGGCTGCCTGGCATATATATATATATATATATATATATATATATATATATATATATATATATATATGGCATATTTATGGGTTAATGCGCTCGATATCAGGGATAGAGCATATCTAAATATAAAAGTAGACATCAATGTCAACACAACATGGTCTGAAAATTGTGTTTTGCATGGAACAGACTGTTGTTTTGGGATTTTGACTTCAATATCCACTTATACATATATACATATATATATATATATATATATATATATATATATATATATATATATATATGTATGTGTGTGTCTGTCCATGTGTGTGTAAGGTTTGCCACTCAATCCTACTTATATAATAACAGAGCTCAACATCTGATCCCATGAATTAATCCATCTGTTAATCTGAAAGGAAAAAATCTCTCTCTCGTGTTTTAAAATTAGAACATGAATTTTCATAGGTTAGAATAACTTTAATTTAAATATTTTTTTTTTATGTGCGAATTTGAACTCTATTCATTTCCCCCTTCTTCATGTGCCTTGTTTACGACAAATGTAAATATTCTTTCTTGTGGCAGATTTGATTTCCATCCAACTGAATATTCGATCCGATTGCATTCTAAAGACAGCCAATTAAAGCCAGAATGCGCTATTAAAATTTATTGTATAGCTGCCGACAGAGAAAACATGGCGAAAAGAAATCTAGCTCTAGTTATATTTCAACCATAAATCAATGGGATGAAAAGATCAGAAATACAATGCTTGTAAAAAATTAAATAAAACTAAAACGAACCAACCAATTAACGGAAAAATGTAGACTACCTTGGGCAAACACCCAGTAATTCTTTCTAGTGTACTTCCACTGGGAGTTTGGACCTGTCTTCCTAGCCAAAGTATTCCTTTAACTTCTCAAAATACCCTGCAAAAGTTCTCGCCATTACCAGTGTCACCGCATTTTTCTTGACTTTTGGCACGTTTCACTCGATAGCTATTAGGTTGGTGCAAAAATAATGACGTAATAATGTCGTTTTTTGATGTATTTTTTAACGTCAAAAAACGACATTATTACGTCATTATTTTTGCACCAACCTAATATTTTAAATTTTGAGTCGCAGTGGGGGTGGGGACAAATTTGAACAGCAATGGTTGGCAACGATCCGAAAGTTGTAACTGAAAGCGATGGTCGCTCCAAAAGTTATAGATTATCTATATTTCCACAGTAACTACAACAGATGTTTTGTAGAAACCCAAATGTATAGGGCGAGTTTTCAGCAACATTCATCTTTCTAGGGTAACCAATATTGGTTATGCATTTTAACGGTGACCTTTATTTCTTGGGCACAGGACCAGCTTGTTACGCACGTCCCTATCTACAGTGAAGTAGACATCGCCTGACAGTGGTCACAATCACTCTTTAGTTTCCGTAAGTATTCAGAAAGCGTTGATGTAAACGGGTGAGCAATTTTTTTCCTCGTTAAGTAATTCAATCACGCACCTGTTTCGACAGTACTTTCATGTCATAGTCCTGAGTATGACGATAAAATACACCCGCTAACAAAGCCCCTGGTAGAGAAATTCGAGGTTTTTTAGGAACGTGAACTACCTCTTGTTTTGTTTTCAGCTGAATCAGGATGGTAAAATTTGTCAGGGTCCAACCTATGGGCAAATAACGAATTCTATGCAAAAACAAAAACACTAGGAAAGTATAAAAATACATTTTTATAGTAAAATTACCAGCACTACATTTTTATAAAAAAATGACCAACACTTTTAAAAATTTCCAACAATATATTGTTCATCTACAAAATATATCTAAAAAAAACATACGTTTACCTTGAAAGTATAAAATTATGTACAGAATATCTGTAGCCGAAAGTATAAAATTGTTTTCATAATATTTAGATTTCGTCTCGCAGTTAAATAACCCACAGTCGTTGACATGCCACTAAACAAAATCAGCTAAACTAACTTGTATATCTGACGCCATTTTGCTAGACTGCTATCTGCAACAAAACTGAAAAATGTTACTAACATTCGCCTGTGACAGACATAATATAAAAGAACTTGTTTCTTTTAGAGTGACCCTTGTATGAAGGTAAGTTAATACTTTCTGGCAATTCACCAACGTTTTTATTCTCATACTTTTAAAATCAGAAAAAAAAAGACGCTGCTGAAATTCCTAGGACAGGTTATAAGGAAAGAGAGATTAGAAAATGTAATACTCACAGAGTCTGCTGAAGAAAGCAGGAGTAGAGAATAAACTCTTCTAAAGAATTTCAATGAATGGTGAGCAGAGGAGAAACAAAGAGGGAGTGAAAAAGAGTCAAACGTTGCTTAAAGTATTAGGTTGGTGCAAAACGAATGACGTAATAATGTCGTTTTTTGACGTTAAATCATACGTCAAAAACGTCATTATTACGTCATTATTTTTGCACCAACCTAATAACAAATAACAGGAAGTTGTGGGGAGACGTGATTGCTTATTTCCTGAAGGGTGACAGCACATGAAAACAAACTCAGTGATTTATTGTCCTTATTACCAGCACACATTTAATATTTTCATGTGTTCTATTTGTTGAAGCTCCGCCTCTAGGATATAAAGTAGTTTCAGTGATCTCTACCAATTATTAGCTGGGCTTGGCTAACAGTATCAATCATCAAAAACATGCTTTCTCCTTCGTCATCACCCTGCGACCTCCCCATGGTTAGTCAGAACTCCATTGACAATCCCCATTCACACTGTTCAGTCCTGTATTGCTGTCCCCAGGTCCCCAGGTCCCCAGGTCCCCAGGTCCCCAATGTCCAATCCTATGTCCCGAGCTATGGTGACTGGGAAAATCAATTTTCGTGAAAGATGCCATAGGAGTAAGTATGAGATGACTTCCCTGACCGCTCGGTGGCAGTGGTCGACAAGACAAGATTTCTATCCATTAACAACGTCGAATTGCCCTAAAATTGATTTTCTGAGCGAAGCTTACATGTGACACACGTTCGAAAGTATGGGGCATCGAAAGTGAGGATCGAACTCACTCGTAACCTACTCTATCGAGACAAGCTTGCTATTAATTAGCCACGTCGAAGTGTTCAATAGCGGCTTACTAAGCATAACTTACATATGGCACAGGACCGAAAGTATGGACCAACCAGTGAAAATCGAACTCACTACTCAGTTGTAATTGATCCAGCAAAAAAAGCTTGCAAATCATCACACCACGTTGAAATGCCTTCGTATCTTTGATATGGCATAAGGCTGAAAGTATTGGGGCAACTAGTGAGGTTCGAACTTATTATTTAGTCGTAACAAGCTTACTAAACATTACACCACGTTGAAGTTTCCAATAGCGATTTACTAGGCGTAGCTTAGATATAGCACAAGACCGAAATTATGAAGCACACAGTGCGGATCAAAAAAAAAACAAAAACTAATTAGTCGTAATTCATCTAGCGAGATAAGCTTGCTAACTATTACAACACGCCGATGTTCCAAAACTGTTCGCGCATGCGCAGTAAGAACATCCTGTGATTAGTTCCCTAATCAAATGCGCGCAATCATTTCTCTCGATTTCAAAATAGATGGATTCTTTCCGTACAAATCAGACCTCATATATGTATGTACGTGTGAACCTGTTAGCAACAGGAAGTTATTGAACCACACTCACCCCATTCACAGTAAAGTAGCACAATCGAGTTTAGCTTTTCAGTGTTCGTGTTTTGTGATATGGCATTGTGAACTTTCCTTGAGTTGTTTATCAAGAACTATGAAGCATGACGCTGGTGTCCTAATAGCTTGAGGTGCATTTTCAGTGCATGGCAAGAAGAGACAAGACAAAAAGAATGCTGAGAATACCATGGACTGAACATGGCAGCAATGACGAAATTTTATAGAAAATGGAAATAAAAAGAACACTTATAATTAACATCAGAAACAGATAACAAAAATTTCTAGGGCACGTAATGAGGAAGAAGACTTGGAGAATTTAACACTCACAGGATATGTTGACGGCGTGAGAGACAGAGGAAAGCGACGAATAACCAACTGAACGAACTTGTGTAAATGATTGGCTGAAGATATAGAAGATAGGAGATATAGCAAAAAAGACAAACATTGCTAAGAAATACGAAGGAGAGAATGTTATGGAGAACCGTGATCGTCCATGTGCTGAAGGGAGACGGCGCATAAAAGAAGGTGTTGACGAACTTATACGATAAGTATCCCAAACCAAAAGTAACCGGATACTTTGCAGAAAGGATGATTCCCCACGGTTAAAAATTAATACCAAAGTGGGAAAGGAAGATTATTTTTTCGGTAGAGTGCAAGACTGGAGAATTATGTACTGTCCAAGAAATTGATAAGAAAAAATCTAATAAAAGAGATTCAATGTCAGAATGAAAAAGCAGATATCTCTGTGAAACATAATGAGAAAAGTAGGCCGAGATAATTTAACATTGACGTGATATACTGAAGGCATAGGAAGTTGGTTGCGAAGAGCCTATAAACTAATTAATGGGTTTATGCGAATAAATAGCAAAACACGGACAACGAGCCAATTGTTACTTAGATAAACAAGTAACAGAAACTTGTGAATGGCTATGCTATTTGTAAAATCAATACGTTAGATTTAGCTATTTGTCTCTGTCAAATGACGATAGCTCAGTGATATAAACTCTGGCTGACAACATCATTTCGGTTTCGATCTGCGCTTGAGGCATTAGGCATGTCTAGTCGCACTGGGGAGGTGTGTTACAGCGAAACAGTACTGTCTGCTATTGACATAATTTAGCCTTTGAAAATATATTTTAATTGAGCACTGTTGAGTGATAGGCTAATTCTATAAACAGCATCAACTCGCGTTAATGCAAAGCTCTTCAGTAAAATGAATTGGAGCACTCCGGCTGATTGGCATTTGTTTACATTTGTTAAAACAATACGCTAGATTTAGCTGCTTCTCTCTGTCGAATGAAGATAGCTCAGTGGTAGAAACTCTGACTGACACCAAACTGGTTGGGTTTCGCTCCGGGCTTGAGGCATTCGGATGTCTAGTCGCACTGAAGAGCTGTGAAACGTTCTGGGAGAACATATGGACCTACCAAACAGTCACCTACAATTCCAACCCAGACATTAATCGAAAACTGATGCTGATATTGATGTCTAGCCTGTAGTGTGCCATGGGGATTCCGACCGCTCTACTAATGTTGGTTGTGTAAATTCGTTATTCCAGCTCTTCCAAATGTTGCCTCGTCCGGAAACAAGACCAAAGATGCAAACAACGGATCGACAGTAGTGAGCGATCAGAGGGTGAAAGACCCTGTACAAGTTGTAAATGATACGGATACAGGAGCTTTTCTTGAAGTAGCCTCCATGCGGTACTATGAGATATACGAAATGCTAGTGCCACTTGACGTGTACTGATACCTGGATCGACTTGGACAGCCTGTAGCATATGTTTTCATGTCTTAGCAACGCGAGGATAAACAGCAGCAATAGTTGGATGACTGGGCCTTCGGCTTGGAAACGCAATCTGATACAGCCGTGCTTTTGTCCTTGTTTTGGTGTGAGGAACCCACCCGCCAATCTTGTAAGATATTTTTGATACAACCTATACACCGGATGTAACAGCAAAATTGTCCAATTGTTAGATTAATCTTTGAGCCGCTGTATCTTAGAAATGATTAAAGATATCCAACTGAAATTCTCCAAGGTTTTTATAATACTATTGGACTCTACTTTGAACAATTAAAATATGTTTAGTTCTAGGTTGAAATGATGACCCCTCTTGTTGATGTCACCTCCTGATCCAGTTTTCCTCTCGACTGTTCCTTCTTTTTTAAGCTGATTCACCCTTCTCTTGATGGTTCTTGAATGAACATTGAAGACGGAAGCCAGAGTATTAATGTTCGTAACTTTACAGAATGCCTGAATGATCTTTTTTCCTTTCACAATTGCACAGTTGGGAAGACATAGTGGGGCTGACACAAAGCGATTTTAATCTGTTTTCTTTCCACGTGAATACCCCAAGAGGTTTTTCAATGATTCTTACGACAGATAGTCTCAAGATAGATAAACGTCTTACTGGAAAAGCTGGAAAAACAGTAACTCAATTAGTGTTTTTTTTTGTTTTTTTTTGTATTAAAATATTTTGTGGGATGGACAATCATCCCATGTTGTTACAGGATTAGAACATTTTTGCTGTTACACCCAGTAGACACACACACACACGCCCGTGCGCACACACGCCCGTGCGCACACACGCACACACACGCGCGCGCAAACATACACACACGCGCACACACACACACACACACACACACACACACATATATATATATATATATATATATAAATATATATATATATATATATAAATATATATGTAATAATTTAAAAAAAAATCTGCCTTAGTTTATTTTGGGGCGCACAGTATATGTCTTTCGAAGTTTTATTTACCGAATATGTTTTCTAATTGACCCTTTGGCAGATTTTTAAAAAAGTTTATTTTCTGTAAACAACATAAATAACATTTCGCCTATATTGTGTCTGGTGTAAATTTAGTACCGATTTATCGAACAGTATCGCTATGTTATTAAAACAAAACTCGACGTCTTCTGTCTCCCTTGCTTAGTCGTGCCAGTTTTTCTCTTGCATTAAATGACGCCGTCAGAATCATTCAACTGACCCCATTCAATCCTTTCTAATCCATTTTCTTTTTCTTTATTGGAACAATCGCGTGTAAATCAAACACACATTGAATAACACTGGCTGCTTAGCATGGGGGATAGGAGATATTTCCATTAATAAAGGAAATGTCGGAACTTAATAAGAAAGCTGAATTAAACACGGTTCATAAACCAGAGAGGCAAAAATAGGAAACGAAAAAATTATTACAAAAAAAAAAATAAAATAAATAAAATAAATAAATAAATAAAATAAAAAAATGGCATTATTTTCATGTTATTAATGTTTTGATATGTAATGAAAATATGATGCTTGCTCCCATAACAAGAATATGTTGTCAGGATGCCAGGCTGGATTTGACATCCTATTTCAATGAGTGAGGGGAAAAAAAATTCGGAGTACGCCTCTGCCCTTCCAATTATCGTAGCAACAATAATGGTAATAATAGCCGTTTCCTTAAAAGGAAATATCTGACATTCATTTACTGAGAAGCCAGTGCTAATTTCGTCTGATATTTATAAAATCATTCTCTTGCAAGTTTTTTTTTCAGGAAAATATTTTTTTTCAAATCAAATAGCAGTTATCGCCCTTTCCAGTATTCATGGAGGGTTTCTTTCCTAAACTTTTGTTTGAAGTTGTGTAAAAAGTTAACATCTTAATTATAGAATTATTTTTCTCTTCGAGTGACATGCAATTTCTATTTTAGTTGCTATTGCTGTTGAAATCCTTAAGTCCTTTTCCATTGTTTCGTAGTCTTGCCTCGTGAATTGTTTAAACTGTTATTCCTGGTGTGACTCATGGGTAATTGTAAGCTATTGTCACTAACGCGAATTGTACCGAATCGTTCGTGAATTGTTTTCCTTGGCGTTCCCACCGGACTTCTTTGTCACCGACGGTTGAAACCTTTTCAACACATTTAGCTGCAGATAGCAGGACAGTGTTTAGGAGAGATGGCAACAAAGAAAAAGTTTACTCAGAGCTATAAAGGACTGAAAATTGCGGAGAGACATGATCGACAACGCTCTCAAGGGCGAAGAAGAAGAAAGTCTTGCTTGTGGATGCAAGTGAGTACCTGATTACTGTTGGATGAGTCGTTCAGCCTCTATAGCGAGACTATCCTTAGGATTGAACATCAACGGACCTAATCTTAACAATAAAAGATACGCGTATGACAGTTTTTCTAGAAGACACACAAAGAAACTACAGGACCTCCTAGGCAGGGTAGTGAGAGAAAGTGGGAAGAATGGACTAACCTCCAGTAGTAAGAAAACAAAAGGTATGGTTGGCAGCAAAAGGAAAAATCTAAAGATGGAAACTACGAATTGGAGATATCAGCATCAAACAAGTATCTGGGAAGGATGGAATTCCGAATACGTATCGGATTAGCGAAAGATCCATTCGAAATTTAGACAAATTATTAAGAAACAGGAAAACGTGAGAAACAAAGAAAAAGTCGGGTGAACTGTGATGTCAATCCTCTTCACTGGCAGTGAATACTGGAGGCAACAGATATGTCTTTCTGATAAAGGATACTGAGAATTCCATGGACGGAGGGCGTAAACAAGGAAAAAGTCTTAAGGAAATCGCAAGGAAAAGGATACTGTTACCGAGAATCAGAAACAGATAGTTGAAATTTCTCTGGCATATAATGAGGGTTTCGAAGATTGTCTCTGAATACACAGTTTAAACAATGTATCATATGGCTACACCAAAAGAAGATTATGCCAGATGGCACTCCTGTCAGTTAAAAACAAAAACTGAGTTTAATGTTCATTCAGGATCACAAAAATTTCAAATTAAATCGGAAAAAAACATTGCCTTTTCTGGGGAGCTTCGATTTCTACTCACTTCATTCGAATAGCGGGGCCAAAATTTAACGTAATATGTATGACAATATCAACGAATATAGCAATGCTTGTTGTGTGCTAATGGTATGGAGAATCATTTCTTGTCATAAATTTCTACCCTTGCTAAGAATACAAAATAGATTAAATGGTGAAACCTACTTCGGTAATATGGCTGACCATGTAATTTAATTTATGACTACGGTAGACCTATCCTATGGTGGTTATTTCCAGAAAGACAATACATCGTGTTACAAATCAAAAATATTAACAGATTGATTCGTGGAACAGCAATGAGTTTTCTTTGTTAAAATCGCCTGCACATTCCTCAGTCATCTCGAGGACGTTTGGAATATGTTGGAAAAGGAGATTCGAATGCGACATACGCAACAAATCAAGAAAGAATTGCGAGTGGCCAATAATAACAGCATGGATGCTAATTTCGAAACAGTGCTTCCAGAACAGCGTCAGATCAGCGACAGACGATTTGGTTCTAAGTGATCTTACTCGGCAGTAGAAGTGTATACCGGTGATCTTACCCGGCAGTAGAAGTGTATACCCAATAAAGTGATCAGTAAGATTATATATATATATATATATATATATATATATATATATATATATATATATATATATATATATAATTATTTATTTAAAAATATGATTCCAACTCGCTACATAAGAGGTCTCATGTTTCAAAACAAGAGCCGGAAACTTCAAAATAATATTTGAATTAACTTGAGTTAAGGTAGGCTCTGTTCCATCTTCAAGCGAAATTTTTTGGGAATGACTTATTTCTGAAATTTACGAGTTTTAATAGTATGGTCAGAATTAAAATCAAAAATTTCCATGGTAACATCAAGGGCGGATTGTTTAGAATCGGCAGAGGTGGGGTGTTAATAATTTGTATCAGTATAGAGTTACTTTCATAGATGCCGGGTCACGGTAAGGTGGGGGTGGCTAAATTTACGAGGGAGGAAGTTTTCGCATAGTCTGGCTTGAGCGTCTACGGAGATTTATTTATTTATTTTTATTTTATTCTTTTATTATATCTCTTTGTGAAAGGGATTTGTGTATATGAAAAGGCCGTAACGTTTGTTATTTGACGACTTCATAAAGGGTTACCAGTTTTTGTAGGTTATTAAAGCTATGTATATGGGCTATGGATTTTAAAATTTATTTTTTTGTATGCGAGTTTATATTTATGCTCTAATTTCGTATCGAGCACTATTTTTTAAAAATAATTACAAAAATACTAAGGAACTTTGGATTATTTACCAAACCAGTTTCTTTCCTATTTTCTACAATATTTTCACACACACACACACACACATATATATATATATATATATATATTCCTTTATTATAATTTTATCATTTTACTCACTATAAAGATGCAACTTGGTTTCAGTGCATTTCAACTGCACTTCGACGGGTGAGAATCGAAACGTCACTTCCTTTTTTCCATTTGTTTGAGAAGAAAATATATATATATAGGTGACGGAGTGAAACAATAGTGCTTGTTGATAGCAGTTTGGGGATGAATGGATTGGGTGTTTAATGGTGACTTGCCTGTGGAAATTTTCCTGCTGATAAACACCGGTCAAAAGTCCAGGCACATAATCTCACAAGCGTCCGAAGAGTGAGAGGTAGGGGAGGAAAGATGGAGATAGGGGATAGTAACACGTTTAAGTAGGTAAAAATTGTAGCGATACTTCTCGTAGTAATTGGGAATGTTATTTTTGGTTTACTATCAAAATTCTAGAGCTGAATTGCATGTATCGCTCTACTATCGGTATCGAGCCCTCTTTTGGGTTAATGCTGTGAACGTTGGAATTTATATAGTACTTTCGTTCTCATCGCATCGAATATATATATATATATATATATATATATATATATATATATATATATATATATATATATGTGTGTGTGTTAGGGGACCTTACTCATAATAACATAATGGACTATTCCATACGTAATAAATACTGCGCCTCAAGAGGAAGCAGAGAGTTTCAGTCTGAAGTCTGGAGTGAAGTCCGTCAGGAGTCTGCCAGTCAGTCAGAGCGAAAGAGTCAGTCGAGTCAGAGGCAGTCCGAAACAGAGTCGCGTTCAGACAATTACTACTAACCCTGATTGTTCGTACTAAAACTTTTTACTTCTCTGTATATATTCCTGTTTGTAATATATCTGTGTGTTCCATATACGCGGTCGAGTTCTTCTTTATTGGTTCTACCTTGGACTATCATCGTGGTACAAAGGAACCGGACCATAACAATATATATATATATATATATATATATATATATATATATATATATATATATATATATATATATATATATATATGTATGTGTGTGTGTGTTAATACAAATATAAAATGTCACTTAGCTGACTGATGTTACTTTCAGTATACCGCCTCCAGAAATTCGGAGACGGACATTCCCGAAATCAAGCCATCCATTCGTCAGTAGTTATCGGCAATTGACTGATTACATTTCTTGTTTGCAGTTTCCATTGGCGTTGGGTTGTCTTTTTTTTCTTTGCGTGTCTCTGTGCGTGTGTGCCTGTTTGCATGCGTGTGCGCGTATATGTGCGTACTAATAGAGTGTTATTGTTATTAGGTTGGTGCAAAAATAATGCCGTTTTCTTACATATGTTACTATGTGACAAAACGACATTATTTTTGCACCAAACTAATATTTCTACTCTTTGTCGTTTGTTTTTCATCTTACAACCACTACTTATTGTTTTATTCCGTTTTCTTCTTTTTTTTTTTTTTCATTTTTTTCCTCTTTGCTTTCGATTGTATCTGTTTTGACTTCTGCTTTTTCATGCCTTAGTTAATTTTTGACCGCTCTAGTGTTTTGTGTTAGGAAAATTGTATTTGGTTTCTTTTTTACATAAACGTCTTTTTTCAATAATTAATACAAATAAAAAGTTTCTCACTCATTGATATTATATTAGCGTATATATACTGAGTGTAACATCAAAATTGTCTAAATCGTGTAACAGCATGATTATTCATCCGACAAAATGAGTTTCTTTTTTCTAGAATCACTGAAAAAACCTTCGAGTTACTCAGCTAAAAACAGAGCAGGATAATTTGTTTTTGTGTCAAGTCTACTGTATTCCCCACTGAGAGAGCATTCATGCCTTCAGTAAGGGTACCAACATTCATACTCTGGCTTCTATCTTTAAATTCCATTCAAGAACCATCAAGAGAACTGTGAATAGATTTTAAAAAGAAGGAATAGTATAGAGGAAAGCTGGATAATGAGGTCAGAGCAGCAAGAGGTATCATCATTTCAACTTAGAGCTAAAGAGATCAATTATAAAAAGATCCAACTCAAGCCATAAGATGTTTGGCACCTGAGAGAGGATGTTCAGCCATGACAGTCCAAAGAGCATTGAAAAAAAGATTTGAAAATGAAATCGGACGTGAAACCTGTGATGCACCTTAGTTACTCCAGGATTGAATGTTAGGTTAGAGAGGGTGTGGATCGCCTTGAATAAGCTGGAAAATGATCTCGGAAAAATATACATCAATTTGAATTTTATTTCAATACTTCATGAGCTTCCGATCCTTAGCTATGATTAACTCGTGGTGAATATGTCATTTTCTTTTATGGTCGATTTCATCACGGTACTTCTGTTAAGATTAGATACATTCTCATTGCTCAGAGTCCAACAGTGTTATAAAAACCTTGGAGAATTCTATTGAGATATCTCCAATCCTTTTAAAGATACAACAGTTCTTAGATTAAGCTAACAATTGGACAATTTTGATGTTACAGCATATATATATATATATATATATATATATATATATATATATATATATATGATAGATAGATAGAGGTAACTAAATAATTGTTTTTTATTCATTGATTCATTTTCTAGGGCTTATCAACCATTTGCAGGTTATTTAAATCTAGAAAATATTTTTTAGATTATACGATTATTTTTGTGGGGATATAATAATGATTGAGTGACTTACTAATTAATCTATAGCTGGGGGAGCATAGTTGGATTCATGCGTTTAGCAAAGTGTATTTGCACATAAATGAATATAACGAATCCAGCTTGAACTCGGCTCTCTGGTGAATAATTCCAAGCCATTATCCATTGCACGATCTGCAAATGTACGCTTACAATACGTGGTATGCCCATGCGGTCACCCTGTTCGATGTTCAGTGATCATACGGGAACCGGTGTTTCAAAGTAATGTGACCGTAAGCCGGAACTAATAATAGGTAGATACAAAGAGAGAGAATGAGAGAGAGACAAAGAGAGAGAAAAATGATATAGAGAGAGAGAGAGAATATAAGATTGAGAGAAAATGAGAGCGAGAATGAGGGAGAAAGAGGAAATGACAAGTGACAAAGAGAGAGAAAAATGATAGAGAGAAATAGAAAGAGAATGTAAGATAGAGAGAAAATGGGAAAGAAGGAGAGAATGAGAGAGAAAGAGAGAGAGAGGGTATAAGATTGAGAGAAAATGAGAGAGAGAAAGAGAGTGAGAAAGAGAGAGAGAAAGAAGTTTGCATGAGCACCTGGCTATGTTTTTAATATCCAGCAAGCTGTTTTCACTTATCATTAATTCTTAGCCTGATACTCATTAAATACCTCAGAAGTATTGCTTAACCTAGTAAATAACATGCACTAATATTCACCACCAACACGAATATTCTTTGACAAAAGTCCGTATCACTAATTGCAAGTACGTGACAGATTCTGACAAGTTTAATTTATCAGGACCACTACTTCTCTGTATATGTGTCCCCCACCAAACATGAAGCATTTACGAAGTACATTTACGAAAATTTTGGTATCGCTAATGCGACAAGAACAGCAACAGTTACTGCCTTTAATGGAGAATGCAACACTTTGGTTCGTCTAGACACTTGCATCTGACTAAAACGTCATTAATAAAATAAGGCATAATAGCTGTAATAGGTAAGCAATGCCAATTACTGACGGCTTCTATTAAGCGTAGCGCATGAGAAATTTAGCAATGTCTGTAAACCTCTTTAATATCGATTGACTTCACTTGTCTCAAATATTATATAAATGCTGTCTTAAATATTCTTCTAAATTTTACTTCAATGGGAAGAAACGGGTAAGGAATGACTACTGAATTATTATGAACTATCAATCCTCTTACACGGTAGTGAATGCTGGGCAATTCCTTCGCACATGTAAAAAGAACACTTGAAGCGACCTCTATGTGTCTCGACAGATGGATCCTAGGAATATCATGGATGGGAGATGTATCCACTGAGGTATTAGGTTGGTGCAAAAATAATATCGTTTTTTGACGTAACGTCAAAAAACGATATTATTTTTGCACCAACCTAAATAGTTTTAAACCTTTGAGCCCTGACCACCGCTTTATCGGTGGTAGAAAAAAAAATGATGTAATGCCTAGCCACCGGTTGAACAGTGGTAGAGAAAAATGACCTAATACCAAGATACCGTTTGAACAGTGGGCAAACAGTTGTAACCATTTTTATATCTAACGTGAAACATTTAATACCAATTATTTGCAAATTTCGACACAAGCAAAATGGTTAAAATTCTTCAGGAAAGCAGGGTTCAAACGGTTGATGAAAATTGGAACAAAAATATACTTGAACTTGTTATTTTTCGACAATGATGTTCACCTTGTACATGACCTAAGAGCCACTCAATTTAGAGGCTTACAGAGTAAAATGCATAGTTTATAGGGATAAGATAAATGTTAATCCTAGACTTGAATAACCTGAAATTGTAGCGTCCCCTTTGGAGTTCGTTCCACAATGCAATAGTTCGTGGGAGAGGCTGTTCCTGTTGCCGATGGAATACGGAGAAAATGAAGTTGGTTTGCTATAATGTGCGTGGAATGGCGGGTTTAAGCCGTGAAACAGTTGGAAATATTGCTTAGAGATACAAATCATAAGATATTACTCAGGCTTATGATCACCTACATCTAAAAAGATATATCATAGAAAATGTTTTCTTATGATTTGAATTTTCTGATTAGTCATAAGGCTTAATGTAATTTCCCTCTTTGCTTTGTTAAATATTTGATCTTAACATCTCTCGGCCTTAAAAATCCTTTTGACCAATTTCGATGTGGTATAATGGTTATCAAGCTTGACTCAAGAGATTAATTACGACTGAGTAGTGAGTTCGATCGTCGCTGGTTGCTACAAGATGTAGCTTAGATGTGGCTTTGGGCCACATCTAAGCTACCCTTAGAAACCATTGAGTACTTCGATGTTGTCTAATGGTTAGCAAGCTTGTTTTGCTATATCAGTTATGACTGAATAGTGAGTTCGATCCACTCTTGATTCCACATAATCTTGGCCTTGTGCCATATTTATGCTATGCCGGGAAAATTGCCACAAATGAAAAGATTAAAGACTGACGTAATTTTACGGCATATATTTATACCACTTTATTTTAAAACGATTTCTTTCTAACTTTCATTTTTTCTATCTTATGCTGTTGTTAATCTCATTAAAATATGACAACGTCTCTGATATATATTTCCCGTCTTTTCAGGCAATGAAAAAGAATGGTCCATTATTTATCTGAGGTAATGGAGCGTTGTAATGTCTGTGAGAAGAGAAAAACACGTAGAATTACGCTATGATGTGGGAAGTTTTAAGATGAGAAATTATCATTATTATATGACTTATAATTGTTGTTATGCTCACAACCTTTCGGTCTTGCTTAATATTGATATGCGAAATGGTAGAAAAGTAAATTTGTTGCCAATGAGTTAAACTAATACATTTAAGTAAGTGCAGCAGATAAGGATTCATACAGAAATCGTCAATTGTTTTATGTTTTTACTTATAACATCAGTGGAGTCAAATTCTCTGTGTTTCTCATGCTTCACGCCGAGAAAGAGAGAGAGAGAGGGAACGAGATAGAGAGAGGGAACGAGAAAGAGAGACAGAGAAAAAAGAGATAGACAGAGAAAGAGAAAGAGAGAAGAAGAAAGAAAAAGAGTAAGAGAAAGAAAGAGAATGAGGGAGAAAAAGAGAGAAAGAAAGAGAGAGAAAGACGTTTGCATTGGCACGTTGCTATGTTCTAATGACTAGTAATGATATTACAATTATCATTCTGTGATCGACCCTCATTCGATACCCCATAATTGTGGCTTAGCCAAGTAAATAACTTGCACTAATATTCACCAACACCAATATTCCTTGACAAATGCCTATATCACTAAATGTAACATCAGTAGTGTTTAACTCTCTGTCGCTCTCCCTCTTCACACCCACACACACACAGAGAGAGAGAGAGAGAGAGAGAGAGAGAGAGAGAGATCACCAAGCTTAGTTTGAAAGTAAAGTACAGTAGTGCTATAAAAACCTCGGAGAAATCCTGTAAGACATCTTTAATCAAATCTAAGATACAAGAGTTCAAAGCTTAATGTAACAATTGGACAATTTTGCTGTTACATACGCTATATAGGTTTATACCTTTTGTTTTCAAAACAAGTTGAACGGCAATGATGTTTACTTGGCATAATATTTTTGTTTTGATTTGAATCCAGTATTTTCTAGATTCAAAACAAATGCTTTCTTTTGATTGGTTGTGTAGGTTTTTAATAGAACCACTATTTTCCCATGTTAAAATGACGCTGATGTTACTAACATGATTAGCTACAGATTCATGTTTACTGTGTCTTCCTTTTCCATTTTCAGCTATCGCCTGTATTCTTCATTATAGTCAACGTCTTCCATATAGTTTACGCACAATGGCCGAAACACGTTGAAAAGTTAATCCTTGCCTTTATTGATAGCTTCAATAAAACAATATCTTGAGAGTTTAGGAGTGTTAATACCAACATTTCAGTTGCTTTAGTTTCCTGATAAGAATACATTTTATTTTAATTGGTTTTTAAAGTCTAACTTTTATTCTTCGGTCATTTGATTCTATAAAGAATGACTGACAAGAACATCACCTCGGATAGTACCATATTTGAAATAAGCACACAAATACATACACGCGCAATTCGCTTTTCCGTCTTCGGTCTGATGAACCCCAAAATGGGTGAAAATGGATTATTGGACACTTTTTCGAAACATTTTACTCTCATGAACTTTTTTTTTACAATTACCATTAAAGTATGTCAGGATCATTTACCTACATTTATAACATAGTACCATATGTAATATCAGGTCATCTCATAAGTTCTGTCCGAATTTTGAATAAAGAAAATAAGTGACCAAATGTTAGATTTGATTACAAATTCAATCAACAATGTATTTATTTTCCCTGACTATCTATGACTTCCTTCCATCTATTAACGAGCTCACTAATTCCATTACTGTAAAATTCTTTTGGCTTTGATTCGAAGAACTCACAAATGTTAGTTTTAACCTCTTCCTGTGTTACAAAAGCTGTTTCTTCCAAATGATTCTGTAAGCTACGAAACAAATGGTAGTCTGAAGGAGCAAGATCGGGAGAATAAGGTAGATGAGGAATTTTCTCCCAACCAAGTTCTTCGATCTTTTGTGACGTGATTCTTGCTGTGTGGGGTCGCACATTGTCTTGATGAAACATCACCTCTTTTCGATTCACTAGAGCAGGTCTTTTTTTTCCTCAAAGCTTGGTTCAAACGCTCTAATTGCTGACAGTATATTTGAGCATTAATTGTTGCATTAGGTGGTAAGAATTCAAAGTGGATTATTCCTTGGCGATCCCACCAGATTGAAAGAAGAACCTTTTGCCCATGAAGTTCCCTTCTCGGCTGTGGATGGGGTCCTTCCCCTTTACCAAGCCACTGTCTATGACGCTTAACATTTCGATAAAAGATCCATTTTTTGTCGCCAGTCACAAGTCTATCCAAAAAAGGTGAAACAAGTTGGCGAGAGTGGAGAGAAGAGCAGATGTCAATCCGGGATTTGAGGTTGTTTTCAGACAATTCATGAGGCACCCATTTTCCAAGTTTAGGAACTTTTCCAAGTTGTTGAAGATGACAATGAACAGTTGTATGGTTTGAACTGAGAACCACTGCCAATTCCTCAACTGATAAAGCAGGATTTTCTTCAAGGGCTGCTTCAAGAAGATTTTCATCAAATTCAACTGGACGTCCGGTTCGATCTTCATCTTCAAGTGTGAAATCTTCACTTCTGAATTTTGCAAACCATCTTCTGCAAGTTCTTTCATTCACACATTCCTCCTCATAAACTGAGTGAATGTTTCTAGCCGCTTTGGCTTCTGAGTTTCCTTTCTTGAACTCATAAAGCATTATGTGCCTCAAATGATTCTTGGGTACTTCCATATTAGTCAGGGTTTTAATCAAACAAAATTTAATTTTATTGTTCTCTGAAATAAAATTTGATCAGTTTAAATGCATCTAAATATAAAAATAATGTTCAACTCCATTAGACATTATAAAATACTCTTTAAATTTCGTTCATTTTAACAAAAAGTTAAATTTCGGATAGAACTTATAGGATGACCTGATATTATATGTAATATATAGGACATATGTAAAGTAATATAGATATAAAGGCATTAGGTAAGCTAAAAATAATATTAGAAACAAAGAATAGATGGCTTCTATGTAATGTCTACTCTGCTATAGGTTGATGAGTATAGAGAATTTCGTTACAAATTAAAAAACAGTCTTGAGGCAACCGATTTGTTGAGAAAATGTCATGGAATGAGCATGAGGCAAATGAGAAAGTTCTAAGGAGAATCGGAACTACAATGATAATGCTGACACAAACGAGATGAAATATTTCAGACAGATAATGAGAAAAAAAAAGCTTAGAGATTTTAACCCTTGCAGCATATATCGACTTCAAGATGAGCAGAGTTAAGCGACAAGAAACTACTTTGACAGATTTATGCAAATTATTAGGGAAATAAGAACCACGAAGTGACAAAAAGGTCATAAATGTAGAAGTATTTCTTAGGGTGACAACGCAAATGAAGGTGTGAAGAATCGTGTTTAAACATATACTCAAGGCAAGCGGTAGAGGCAGAGACAGAGACAGAGAGAAAGAGAAAGAGAGAAAGTGAGAGAGCATGTGTGTTCATACAGAGTTACATGAAATTTATAGAATACTAGCAGTAGAGCCCGACGTTGCCCGGGGATGTAACAGTAAGAGATAGATCAAGTAACGACCATCATAAAGAGTGAAAAATAAAATTGACAAAGATTACTGTTTAAGGTTGACGGACACGCATGTCTTAATTAGTTTTTTGTTTTTTGGGGTTTTTTTACGAATTGGTCAAACCCAAACTCAAAAAAAAAACATTGTTTTCAATCGTTATGAGTCTACCGATTGAATAGAATTTTATTCTAAACAATTGTCTTGTAAATGGAATTTGTAAAGCATTCTGAATGTAAAAATAAAGAAAAAAGTGTGCAAGACAATAAGAAACACTACGTACCAAAAAAAGTGAAGTTTTGTTGAAATCGGTTGAAAAATGTAGGAAATCCGATCCCATATATAAACGAACACACACACACACACACACACACACACACACACACACACACACACACACACACACACAAAGAACCTGGGTTTTATAATAAGTATAACTCGATATGAGTTGTCCCCCTTTCATTCTCGCGATGCCTCTTAATCGCGTTTTCAAATTGATTTCGTGCAAAAACAATTGTGTTTTTTCCAATTTTGGTGCTGTCAGAACCACCGAAAGGTAATTTTACGTAGTCCTGTGAAGTTTTGTTGAAATCGGTTGAAAAATGTAGGATAAACCTACAGACACATACACTCACACAACCTGGGTTTTATAATAAGTATGATGTTTCTTCCAATTTTCAAGTAAATATTTGGGCATGCTGTAAGTAAAATCGTAACATAAAAAATCATTCTAGAAACTATTTATTACAATGACGTTCAACCTGTAAAATGGACTAAATCATGGAAAATTTATTGTTTAAAAACAGTAATTTGACTTTGCTGATAAGACACTTCGTTTGTAGCTAAATCGTATAGAGCGTCAGGCTATATGACGGGCCCGTGTAGGTTATGAGTTCGCTTCCTGTCGGAGGGCACATATTTTCTATGAAATTTCGCGGACTTTCGGACCGGTAAATATCGTTTATTATAAACGGGGCATTTACTTAAATATTTGTATCTATAAAAATATCGTATGACAGAAAATATAATATATATTCTTTAACAACTTGTTTTTAATCATCTGATCAACTTCAACAAAGAGGATTTTAGATTTTATTTTGCAATATGTGTTTATAGACAGATGTAAAAACATCGTTAGATTTTCAAAATTTATAACTTTGAAAGCGCTCAAAAATATACTTATGCCTAACTGGGAAAATTAAAGTAAACTATGACAGGCGATAAGTGATGTAATTTGATGGCTAAGAAATGAGAGTGAGTAAACTTTCTTTAATTTTTTATCTTTATTCATATTGTCTTTTTACAGATATATTTTAAAATTAATATCTGAACAAGAAGACCATCCAGAAGTGTTGTAGGATATTCCGAAGCCATCTGGAGGCCGTGGTTGAAGCCAGTGGGATTTTATTAAATAAATAATATCTCAAGTATTTTAAGATATTTTTGAGTAATTTTGGTAAATATGTCTGTTAAAATGAGATGTCAGTGTTATTTTCATTATTGCATAATTTAGACAACTTATCCTCTGTATATAAGATCGGAAACCTGAATATGAAAGAGAAACTTTATCAACTAAATTAAACAAGATCAACAAATCCAACCTAAAAAAAAAAGTTTACATAAACAAATGTAAGTATTCTATGTTCCAACTTTCCAGAGTCGGAACTCTTCTAGAGGCCAAACTCAACCTGCTATTTGTATCTGAAACAGGTGCCAATAACCCCTCTCCACTCCAAGTGCCTACAATCCAGGTCTAGTTGCTACTAATGACCAAACATGTAAGTTCAGTGGCTCCTAAGAGGGCGTTTTCCTGATCACAATCCCAGCGTACGACACTGTTAAGTACCTGAAAAATGAACATTGAGAAGAGGCTGCTTACATCTCACCAATGGACTACAAAGCGAATAAGAGCGATTCGCTACAATGTGCGCGCCATGTCGGATCTTAACCGTGAAGGTTAGAACTGGTGAAAGTATTGAATGCAGTTCGTCTGAACACTTTCCTTGGAAACAACGATAGAGTAACGAGAGTCTTGAGACATTTCATCTGAGGAAAAAGGGGCTTGCAGTGTTGACAATAATTCATCACCCACAAGGATACAATGACAGTTTTATACTTTATCGAGACTGGAAAATGAAGAAACTAACAGTAGAAGATAGCTGGATGAACCAGGTACTTACGGGAACGGTACTGTGACCGACTATGTACGAGTTCCGTTTGAGGTTTGGGTTGAGGTGCATAAGGCACAGGGCCTCTTCGAAAGAACGTTCATTTATAGTGATAGGTGAAAATTCAGGATTCACACGGTGATGATAGAACGTCAGTTGTGATATCAATATGTGATAGTCGTCCGGTTATTGGTCTTTATTTCAAAGAACGAATCATTGTATTGAAAATATTTAAAGCAGAAAGAGGCTTTTACTTCTCCACGAAGCGATTTCGGGAAATGGGTAGAATGTTTGACGGGAATGCGAAAAAGTTTAACTTCATACATAACTTCATCAATTTGTCAAATTCAAAGAACCTTATAAGAGTATATTATCTATCTAGCAATCTATTTTAGGAAAATCTGTGACAAATTGGGAAACATTTTTCGTGTGACACGCTTTTTTCTTCTGTGATCGTCTACAGTAAATTTACATTCTTACAACATTTCACCTTTCTTGGCACAACTATTGATAAACACATAAAAAAAAGAAACTAAATTAAATTAGCTTGTCTATATAACCAAAACAGACATTAAAAAATGAAATTCAAAATGTCAGTGTCCATTCCCTCCTTTATGCGCATGCGTAATCAAATCAATGTAAACATCAACTTAGACCTACAAGGTGACGCACAGTATTTTTCCTCTTTCTAATACATTTTCCTAAAATTGTTTTTGATATCTATCTATCTATCTATCTATCTGTCTATCTATCTATCTATCTATCTATCTATCTATCTATCTAGAAACATTGCATGTGCGTGTGGACGAAAGGTAGAAAGACAAAGAGCAAAAGAGAGAGGCAGGAAAACAATTTAAACTGTGCATATACAAGGAAGTGATAAGACTTTCTACGTATTGAGTTGCATCTTAGCAAATGACCAAACATCGTTTTTATAAAAAGGATATATTCTTCAGGATGGGAACATTTAAGCAGCCCAATGCATATAACTGTATGCTTATATACGTGCACGCACAGATACACTCACACACACACACACACACACATATATATATATATATATATATATATATATATAGAGAGAGAGAGATGAGAACTTTTAAGCAGCCATACGTATATAACTGTATGCTTACATACGTGCACACACAGATACACGCACACAAACACGTACATACATACATACATGCATATATATATATATATATATATATATATATATATATATATATATATATATATATAGAGAGAGAGAGAGAGAGAGAGAGAGTGAGTCCGGCAGAAAAATTGTCTTTTGTAGTTTTTAGTCTTTCACCTGTGGGTTAACTTAAAGGATGTTGTGTATGGCAGATAACCGACTCCAATGACGAGAAGTGAGACAAGAAATCGAAAATATATGCGAGGCAAACCCGCTGGAGACTTTGGCAAATGTTGCCCAACTAGTTGTTCGTTGTATTTATAAATTCCTAAACGCCGCCATTTTGAGAATCTCTTGTGATTGTAAAGTCTAAAGGTAACTTGTATTAATCTCGTGAATAAATTTAGTATTACAATATCTATGCAAGTTCTTCCTTTACTGAAGTGTGTATACATTTTTTTTGGGGGGGGCGGATTCTCTGTAGCTCTCCCTCTCTCTGTCTCTGTCTGTTTGTCTCTGTCCCATCTCTGTCTATGTCTGTCTGTCTGTCTGTTTGTCTCTTTCTCTCTCTCTCTCTATATATATATATATATATATACATACATACATACATATATATATATATATATATATATATATATATATATATATATATATATATATATATTCGGCAAAACTTTTATAAAATCATTCAGTAACACATAAGTGAAAGTCGTTTATTTTGAACAAAGTGCACTTTTTGCTTCTTGCTTTGTTCATTGTTTTCTCATCGACTGTTGCGAAGTAACGATGTCACTTCATATGATTTTTTTTACCAGTTAAAAGTCTTGGAAAGGAGGGAAAAACTTTATACAATGCCGGATTCTTTCGTGCGGAATTGCGGACGGTACATTCGGGCGTAAGAATGAATGTCTTGTCAGTGCAGTCGAGACCTGTTTTGTCAAGTCACACAGCCGAAGTGGAACAATTCACTAGACATTGTGGGAGTTGCATGTATTTGAGGTGTTGTTTTCCCGCCGTTCCTGGCCTCGCAGAAGGAAATAAAAAGAAAGCTGATATTAAGAGTGACAGATAGATACATAGGAGTGATAGCGAGGGAAGGGAGGAAAAACAGTTTTGAAAAATCGAGAAAAATAAGGGAGAGAAAAAGAAAAAAAAGAAAGAAAAGTTAAAAAAAAGGAAAGAAAAGAAATGAACATTGAAGCGTATAAAATTGAGCTGAACTGAAATCGAGAGAAAACTATAAAGAGTATAAAATAAAGAAAAAAAGAAAGAAAAAAAAGAAAGAAAGAAAGAAAAAAGAAAGAGTAGAAAGTTAATTGTGGTAAGCAGTAGAAATTAAAAAGATCAAAAAAGAAAACGAATGATAAACAAATAACAGCGATGGCATGAAAAAACAGACCTTCAAATAATAATAATAATAATAATAATAATAATAATAATGATAATTATAATAATAATAATAATAATAATAATAATAATAATAGGACCTTGAAATCGAAATCTCCTAAATGTTGTGCATAAGAACATTAACAATTCCAGTTGTAGTTGAAGCCATCGGGTTGATTGGAAAATATACCAATAGACTCATTTAAGGAATCCCTGGTAGTCCATTCCTTAAAGAAATACAAAAAAATTTTACTTACCAGCCTACACCTTACGAAGGTCTTTCTCCCCTTAAAATATATTTGTTTTTATTTTTATTTTTATTTTTTTTTTAATACAGCTAAGCGAAAAATGTCATGATGCCATTTCTAACATTTTGTCTTTGGTTGGGAGCTGAAAAGAAATGAGTGTACACCAAAAAACAAAAGGAAATCAAGCACTAATGATAATGCTAGATATACAGATACTACAACATGCATGACTCTCATGACTTAATTGATTGAAGTCGGAACGAACATGCAAATTATAAATTATAAATACGAAAATCAAACAAGAACAACAATTTAAATATCTGTTAACAGAGGACGGAAAGTACGACACTGAAATTCGAAGTCACTTAGATCGATACTCTTTCAAAAGTCAAGCAAAGTATTGAGAAATAGGAAAATATCGTTAGAAACAAATAAAAAAGTACTGAACGATTACCTAATATCAGTCATCCTATTCTTGTAGTGACTGATGGACAATCCCCTCACACATGAAGAGAATTGAAGCAAAAGAAACGTGGTTCTACAGAAGGATGCTGATAATACCATGAAACGAACATGTGAACAACGACAAAGTTTTAGAGAAAAATGGAAGAAAAAAGACACGGTTGATATTTCTAGGGCGCATAATGAATAAAAAAGGCGTGGAAAGATTGATACCCATAGGGCAGATTGAACTCAAGATGGACGGATGTAAACAAGGCATAGTCCATCCAGAAAACTTGAGTGATGGATGAAAGCTTGAATGAAGGAGCAATGTTTAGAAGATATGAAAAAAAGCTAATTTATTAAGAGCAACAAAAGCAGGAAATTGAAGAAAGCCATGATCGGCATCGTTCTGAAGAGACATGGCATATAGAAGAAGAAGAAGAAGAAGAAGAAGAAGAAGAAGAAGAAGAAGAAGAAGAAGAAGAAGAAGGAAATTTTGCTTGTCAGCTCTTCTTCTTTATGTGCTGTATCCCCTCAAGACGCAGGTCATCATGGCTCTCCATAACTTCCTGTTCCCTATAGCTCTTAATGAACTTTGTCTTTCTGTTATTTCTTTTAAACCCTGTTCTGCCATCCATTTAGTCAAGCTCACAAAATGTGTCATGCGTTGTTTACTTCTGTCTCTCTTGCCGTCAGTCTGTTCTGTGAGTATCAGCTTTTCCAATCCCGCCTTCCCCATTATGTGCCCCAGAAACCCCAACTGTCTTTTCCTGATGTTAAACATCAGTTTCATTTTTTGCTTCCATTTTCTCCAAAACTTCGTCGTTGCTCACATGTTCGGTTTATAATATCCTCAGCATCATTCTGTAGAAAACTATTTTTGTTACTTCACGTTTCCTGTCCACCTTTGAGGACCAGTTGTGTATGTCCCCTATGGACTGACGTATTTCTGTTCATGTTCTAGGGCAGTGGTAGTGCATCATGGACAGGGTGTCTGTTTTTGTTTCAGTTTGATGAATGAGGCGGCCATTGAATCTTCAAAGTCACATCAACCTGATTGTATTTCAAACTGGGCACCACTCGCAAGGGTATGCGCCGATTTTCTCAAAATCTGTTACCAAAGTGCGCATATTTGGATGCGATACATGTGTCTGGTGTATCCTTATGGAATTGCTGTCATGACTGGTATGCATGGACTTTGTTGGGACTGGCGGTACCAACCCACAAACAAAGAACTGTACCAAATAAGAGAAATGACATCACCCGAGGACTATAAACAGTAGCAATAATTAAATGCATATCATATCCAACTCGAAGAGAAAATAATAAAGATGTCGAAATTCCTCACTACTTCAAATAAAAGCTTAGGAAGGAAACCTCCATTAATACTAGAAAGATAGATACTGGACCTTTTTTCATGAAAAATTGTTTTAAGAGAAAGATTTTATGAATTTCAACCAAAAGCCGTAATGGCTGCCTGGTCAATGAATGTTAATATCACTATTTACGTCCACCCAGTATTACTGCCTTGGCGTACTTCTCTCTCCCTCACTCAGTAATAATAATAATAATAATAATAATAATAATAATAATAATAATAATAATAATAATAACAACGGAGTTAGGCTCTCATGGATTCTGATCTTAACCCCGCATTAATCACTGGGCGTTTTGTTACCTGCAAATCATGTTATTCTTCGTTGTTGACTTGTTTCTTTTACTCTCTCCCACTACCCTCTGACTCAATGAGGCTGTGTAATATGCGGTGTGGCACATTTGTAGCTTAGTTGTCGGTGGAGGCAGACGCCAGGTGATTATCCATTTTCGTAAATCCGAGGTAACTAACGCAGGGTTAATAATGTGGATATGGTAAAAAGTACATATTTAGTCTCGATGAATCCCAAGCGGATACAGTAAATTATTATTCAGTACCATAGATTTTCTTGTCAGATGCCAGACCTTAAACAGTTGAAGATGTCGCCTAGGGACTGATGTAGTGGGCGGGTAACATGACTGTATATTAAGAGGTTCTCCTCTGCAAGGTTAGGCAATGGTTTTTATCAGATCCTGTCTCTTTGAATCTAGTTCATGTACCTGGTATACACTTATTAGACTGGAAATAGGTCATATATGTACCACACGAATCTAAAACTAATAGAAAATTTAAATTATCGCACTAGAATTTCGTTAAAACAGGACAGCATGAGGACTGATGCGTAAATGTAATCTTAATTCTGTTAATACTCTTATTTATTTAATGCCGACAAGATATTTAGGATAGTTTCATATGAATAGAATATGTATTTTTGTAAAAATCAGGTTGTATATCATGTTCCATTAGAGTTTTTCTCTAAAGTGGGTTTTTGTCTTTTGGACACTACGCAGATTTTAAGGAAAATGTAATTTATCTGCGGTCCTTGATGTGACTTGACAGATAACTTAATGTATCAGGGTCTATTTAAAAACTGTATGACAAAACTTAATAATAATAGCTTATCAGCTATCTACACTTTGAATGTCCCTGTGGTGCAATAGGGTGTTTAGTGTGTTATAGAGGTGTTTTATTTTCCGAACACGGTTAGCACATTGTGGCCTAGTTCGTAGTTAATATTGTTAAGAGTTGGCTTTTTCTTTTTTATTATTATTTTATCTCCTCATTATATAAAAACCCACTAGCATAAACTCTTGCCGCCTTAACTTTAAAAGAGAATACCCACTCAAATACAAAATAGCAGTAATAAAAAACTTCCTAAAAACATTAGAACACACATACACAAACCTACCAGACTCCATTCGAAAAATCCTAGTAGAAAACACAAATAGAATAATGTCATCCACTTGTAAAAAATGATTAAAAATAATGGTAGCCCTAAGAATAAAAAAGAAAAAGCCAACTCTTAACAATATTAATTACGAACTAGGCCATAATGTGCTAACCGTATTCGAAAAATAAAAGACATCTATAAGACACTAAAAGCATACACGTAACGCATACACTCAATTAAAATGAAAAATAAAATAATCCTTGATAATGGATAAAAGTATAGCCAAAAGCCCTCGGAACTATGGAACATTTAGACAGTTTCTACACACTCTTTGCCGCAAAAAGAAAGCTCATGTGCGAACACAAAAAAACTAAATAAAATAAAATTTAACCGTAGTACCTTGTCTGTCATTTTTAATGTAACACACTCACACACACGCAACACGCACACAGACACACACACACACACACATATATATATATATATATATATATATATATATATATATATATATATATAGAATTAACATATTCCTGGTATAGCCTTGCTACTGTTGTTCGAGATCAAATTAGAGCAGTTGTAGCATCCCTAACAATCCTTCCGTTGTCAACCTCTCTGAAATCTTTATCTGTAGTCCATAATTAACACATCGACACTACATGGTTACTCCCCTTCTTTACGGAATGCGTCATTCGTCTTAGTTATTTTGTATAAGTAGGGGAGGGCACCATTCAGTGTGTCAATTTTTAAGATTTTTTGGCACTTCAGCATAAATGGGCAAGGGGTAGAATACGAAATTATTAAACAGAACAGAACTGAAGATTTTCTATTCTTTATCCTTTTTTACTGTATGAAGGTCTCACGCAGTATTTGAATCCAAACTTTCATTCACGAAACTTTCACAAAAATATTTCTTGAAAGCTAATTTCCTTTAATGTTATTTTACTTGTTGTTTTTCTGTCAGTCTTTTCAAATTGAAAATGTTAGACCCGGTCCTTCCTTGAAAATCAAGTTAATTATGCTCAGGTCAGATCATGTTCATAAGAACTAATAAAAGCCGAAAAGTGTCACTTGCCTCCACAGTGACATTTGTTATTAGACAATCTTTAATGAGTGGTTAACAATACTGTCTGGAAAGAGTACTTTTTTAAAGAAAGGAAAAATAATAAAGAGCATATTAAGAAAAATCGGCAATCTGTCGATCTCGATCAAAGAATTTTCTCGGGTCAATAAGCGGTTTTGATCGATTGGTTTTGTCGTGTAGCCGATATCCCTTTGGTTCCATATACAGACACTTCCGAACAATTTAAATATTCGTCAGCTGCCACAATTTTCACACCTAATACTTTTATCGAAAATAATGATCAGAGATCTTATTCTGAGATCCCATATATATATATATATATATATATATATATATATATGGCAGCTGTCTACTCGATTTCGCAATAAGCATCTCTACTGGCGCTGTCCGCTCATGAGGAATAAAATAAATCTTAATACCAGAACGTTTTAAAAAAATTGAAATTACTATAAATATAATGTCTTTCAAGAGTTTTTTGTTTTAGCTGATAAATATTTTAAAGTAACAACTTTACAAATAAACACAATAACATGAGTAATAATATGCCCAATAAGATAGATATGACGAATCTTTTCTGTTAATTCGCCCCAAAATAAAATCAATTTATATTAACTAAAATTCACCCCAAATTTTCTCAGAGCGAGGCTCTTCCATTGTAGTCCTTTTGGTTTGACCTTTGCGATCAACCCAAATGTTGGCGAATGGCTTGCAGTATTTCTAAGTGTGGGCCCATTCGCACTCACCCCGGTATATATATATATATATATATATATATATTATGTAAATATTCACTCGATAGAAGGCCACAGAACCGCTCCAGGAAGGGAGTTACTCTGTTGTGTTGAAATAGCGTAAGAAAGGGTACGAAGGCATAGTCGCGAAAGATGACTATTACTCCTAGACTAAAAATAACGGTTAACCTATATTAACGATTGTAGTGAGTGGAATAATCATCCTGCCAGGAGTGTGTTCCACAAAGCAGCCTTTCTTGGGAAGAAGCAGTCTGAATTGAACTTATTCTTCCTACAGGAATACGAAGGCAATAGTGACGAGTCACTTTTCGTGGTATGGCGAGTCCAGAATTGTAATCCAGCATTACTTGTTATTACAGAGGTTTTTTTTTTCATGCAGAGAAATTAATGTCTAATGTTTTTATGCAGAGAAATTAATGTTTACTGAACTAGAGATGGAGGCTCCTAATTCTGTCTTTGAGCATTTTTTCTTTAGTAAAACACTTGATCTCTGGGCCAATTAACTTTAATAATCTCTGTAAAAAAGAAAAGGTTGTCTATTCAATCATGTGTAACAACAAAATGGAAAAGGTCAACCGCGGCTTTTCTGGATGATAATATTTTTAAGGCAAACTGTCTTTTTATTTATACCTCTCCGTATCAAGAGTATTAACAGTATTAACGTTCATCACACTTCTATTCTGTATTTAGAAGATTACATCCACTAGTCAGAGTTCTCATGCTGTCACGTTTTAACAAAATTCTGATGTGATAATTTAAATTTTCTGTTAGCTTTAGTTTCGTGTGTTGCAAATATGACATACGATAATAACGTCTATAGATTTATTGAAGATCTGACGGGCGATTAGACACGAAACTCTCTGGAGTAAGCTAATGAAATAAGTGTATTGTAAATTTATTATATATATATATATATATATATATATATATATATATATATATATATATATATATATATATATATATATGAATAGGTAATAAGAAAAAGACCTAATTATTCATCATATAATGGGCTTTAAATTTATTTCAACAGTTAGATATCCATATATATATATATATATATATATATATATATATATATATATATATATATATATATTGTAAAATAGTCATTCAAAGAATAACTCACTAAAGTTAATATAATTAATGGAGGATTCACTTCGCTAACAGATTAAATAAGACATTAACTCACTGACCACTCGTTGAACGACGCGATCCTTGTTTTTATTAATTGTAAAATAGATTAGATGTTCGGTCTATATTGCAAGTACTTTCGGTAATAATTTACCATTCGCAGGCATAGAGGTTATTTTATTTTATTTTTTTGCATTGTTTACATTATTCAGACTGATATCACCATCTTCATTGGCATTTTCAAAACTTTTCGGCCGTTGTTCGCTCTGACCTTCTTCAAGTCATTGAAATTTCGAATCGATCCCTTTATTTCATTCACCGAGGTAGATTGTTCTAGTTCCACGTTTCATGCCTCTTCCGGATATCTCAGTTATTCCACTTTAACTCAGTTCGGCATGTTTTTTTTTTGTTTTTTTTTTTTCACCACTGCTGTGGCCTGGTATTAAAATGACAACCCTTTGGTTCTAGATATATTTTTTACGAAAAGAAGTATAATTTTGACATTACTGATTGATGTTTTTCGGCTTATCATGCTTTTGTAGGCTTTAAATTAAAGCCGGAAAATATTTTTAGATTGGAATCATTTTTGTGAGATAATAATAATGTACTGATACAAGTAATACTAATTAACCAATAGTTGGCGAGAGCTGGATTCACACACCCTACTAGGTACTGACCAGGCTCGACGTTGCTTACCTTCAATGATCGTTCAGAAACCGGCGTTTTAACGTGATGTAGCCATTAGCCTATATAAAATGAAAACGATGTATAATTTTTTATATATCAAAAACAAGGTAATATTTACATTGAAGTGATTACGCATGCGCATGAAGGAGAGAAGACACTGAAATTTTAAAATATTCTTTGTTTTGTACATATAGTCGAAACGATTTCATTTGGTTTCTATTTCTTCATGTCATATGCTTTTTTTTGCATTTTGTTATTATTTATCCTACATTGTGATAGAAGACAATCTACCAAGAAAGGTGAAATATTTTCATAACCATGACATAATTTTACTGCGGATGATCTAGTGATTAAATCACTTTCTATACATTTTCGTTTTAGTAAATTGTTTTCTCTTTAAACTAAACTAGTAATTTTTTTAATCAAAATTATGGTCAAACTCAATCTTGTTTTAGATGTATTTTCCATTTAAGTCATGCGCCTGCCTTGAAAATCAGCGCTTTAAATACTTTCTTTTAACTGAGCTTGAACAGTGGTCCCTAGCACCGGTTATAATCACGCAATTAAGATATGAAAAAAGGTTACGGAATAGCAAAAATAGTTATTGTGATTATAACAAAAACTTTAGTCTTTGTCCGTCGTAAAAATGTGGACGAAACCTACATTTACGTGCTTGTAAAAGCTGTGATACCATTAGATCATCGTGGTCAGAACAAACGTTTTTTTTTTATTGGGTAACATAATTTCTCCAAGAAATTGTCAGGTCATGTTAATGGAACAATAATATTGGTTTATTTTGAAATGTCATTTCCGTGTAAGTTCGCATTCGCCATGACGTTTTGCTTTGCCATTTGCGTCATCAGATTCGTAAGCAGAATAGAATAAGAGGCACAGAGAAAACATGCTTAAGTGGTGAGAATCCCAATTTTTCGAAAACAAAAAGGTATGTACTTTCTTATTTCTGACTTTTTAACTCCATTGTAATACACTACTTCTTATGCATAACATAAGTATAACATCATGTTTTAACAGAAGAATTAAGCAGATAAAAACTTACCATTTGTCTGGGCTTTTTATTTCAATATTTGAACATTCAAAATGAATCAACCGCGTCTTGTACGATTCTCTTCACAATAAAGTGCTGATGCAATCTTCATATAACATTCGTCTTCACAAAACTAAAAAGAATTAAACCGTCGAAGAAACACCTAAGATGGAAAGTAATCAGATACAACTTCTATTTATAGCGACTTTCCAAGCGTAGCTCGTATGTCGCACAAATCCGAAAGTATGGGGCACCCAGTGAGGATCGAACTCACTACTCAGCCGTAATTGTTCTAGCGAGACAAACTTGCTAACCATTACACCACCTCGAGGTGCCCACAACTGCTATTTATAAGAACACAGATATCCAGCATTATTATACAAATAAAAAATATACGTACAAATAACAAGTTGCAAACAATGCTTGTAAGGTCCTTGTACGTTTCCCGCAAACGGATATTTTCTGAATTTTAATTTCCTGGTGGACTATTGTACAAGATATTATTAGCGATGGTCATCTTCATTTTTTTTTAAAGATTTTTTTCCATATCTAAGAAGTAAATAACTCTCTCTTCTTTTCTTAATGATTGCTGACCAGACGTTTTAATTTAAAATGGCCAAATAAAACGTTTTATGGATTTTTGTTGTTTTGCTCGATCAATTTCTTTTTCTGAACAAAAAATAGAGTTTAAAGCAAGATATTTTTAATTTGTAAAATTTACTTGCCCAAAACCTAGTGAAAAAAATATCTGACTGAAAAATAAAAACAAGTTTTACGATCAATGTTGTTTTGCATTCCAAATCGCATTAATCGAAACGAATGACATTGACGATAACCCTACATAATTCTAGATAAGAGGAGTCGATTAAAAGTGCAGTGTAGCGTGAAATCTTCACGGAACGGAAGACAGACTCGTTGAAACGAGTTTATATTCAAGTGAAGAGAATTTCAGGATTTTGGTCGTATTAGCATGAAACAGTGGTTAATAATCTGTCTTGCAGACAGCTTCGATTATACCGAGTTCGATTTTTACTGAGCTTGCAAATCTTTTGGCGAAGTACTAGATGAAGCGATGTATAATAGACAGATATCCGGTGCCCAAAATAGCATTATGGTTAGTAAACACGTCTCGTAGATCATCTCTTATTTACCTGAATTCTAACTGGGTTTCTTACTGCAGTGATGTGTAACCGACTAATATAAAGGACAATAGCATATTGTTACATTGTTGGTTCGTGGATTTGATAACAATTGGTAATTGTAAGCTCAACCTCTGAGCGGGGCCTTGTGTACTTAGAATAGGTGGAAAAGAGGTGACCGATAACTAAGTATAATAAAAATAAGAACTAGGCAAGAAATCCTTCGACATGGGCAGTGAAACGAGAACCTACACCCGTAGATTAAATAAAGGGTTCAGTTCGGAATTCACTGTATGGTATCCAGATCAGCATACATCTGACGAAGGTCGGTGGGCACAACGGCCAAGACGTTGTAATAACAAGAGAGATGCAGACAATTGTTCGAATGTAAATAGTGTAAATAATAACTATCCATTCAAGAAATTCAGTCAGAAAAAAAAAGCATAACTGTTGTGGATTCCGTGAATGGAATCCTGCACAAATAAATAAACAACGCCAGTAATTAAGATAGAAAAATAAGTGTATTAAACGTAAGAATACAGACTTGAAGTGAAGATTAGTAGTCCAGGAATGCGGGTTAGTAGAAAGTATATGTACAAGTCTCTGTAAGTAAAGCCGTAATCATCTCTCTCTCTCTCTGGGCTCTTGTATAACTCTCTGAGAACACCCTGTGTCTGTCTCAGTATCTCTCAACCTGTCTCAACGTATCTGCACGTATCTCAACGTATTTGCACGTATTTCAACGTATCTCGATATTTAAGAGTCCACCCACGAGGAATGTATGTGGCACAAGGCCGAGTTTAACGTGGGTTTCTACGAGCCCGTAGGTTCAGCAAAAAAATATCCCCTTTGAACCCGCATGCCAGTTTTTCCTTTCTTGAAGGTTGCATACGTTTTTGGTGGAATTTGTATATTAATGCATGTCTGTTTATTATCGTTGATTTTACTTTACTTTCAAATAAATAAATTCAAATATGTTTACTATGTTATTAAAAACGTAAATAATTCTGGTTGAAGTACTTTAAAAATTTTTCGCTTGGCTGCTAGAATGACATGTAAATGTTGCGTTATTGAAGGTTATAGGAAAAAAGTCACGATGAAATAATAGAATAAGTATATAGAAATTAGGCTTGCGAGTAATCGAAGACACAACCGTATTTGTAAGTGTCCTTCTGGGAGGTGTCCTATTTACTCTTCTACGGTGGACGCAGTCGATATATTCTAAGGCCTACCAACAGACCATTTAAAATTTAAAAGTTATATATAATACTACCTCAACGCATTCTAATTTCGAAGAAAGTGTTTGAAAACGGATTGCATATATATGTTTATATTTGCTTATGTCAAGATAGCCATTTACATCAGAGCACGTAGGAATTCTTAATATTTGCAAGTTATCGGGAAAGTTATGGGGACGGAGGAATTTTTGAGCGTGCGCGCACATACATACACACACACTCGCCTATACACACATAAGCATTCACACAAACGGGCGCGCTCAAATCTTTTCACTTGCTTCATATAAAGTTAATTAATAGCTTTATAGCTCTTGAATAGATAAATATTTCAGTACAATATGAACATGATGATTATGTCTATTTTTACTTCGCAATGAGTACGGACCCAAATATAAAAGACCCATATTTATCTATTCAAGAGCTATAAAAATGCCTACATACTCAAATATGTTTTTACAAATACATGATTTCGAAATTTTTGATTTGCGTTTTACGGCTTATCAAGCTGTTGCAGGTTATTTCGCGCCAGAAATAATAATGATTTACTGAAAATTCATACTAATTAACCGATAGTTTTGGGGAGAAGAGATGGATTCACACCGTTACCAAGAGTGTTTGGGCGTAAGTGAATACAAGGAACCCTAACTGGAATTGGAACTCGGTTTTCCGATTTCCAACTTCGAGCTTTTACACCCTTCTCACATCCAAGTTTACAGCACCTGATATTCTCAAGTGGTTACCCATGGGAATACTGACCAGGCTCGACGTTGCTTAACTTCGGTGATCTTGCGAAAACTGACGATATCAACATTATATACTAAAACAAGTGTTGATTAAACGTAAAATAAACTAAGCCATTCCGAAGACTGACGAGAAGTGTTATCATCACGACATTTGCCTTGGGTTACAATCTAACCAGCACAAAAGAAAATTTATATAATTAATTTCTTTTGTCTATTTGCTACAAGAGCAATTGAAATATTTTTTGATCAGTGAGCTTTCGCGGAAAATGTGCCAAGTCTAACTGTATGCTATGTTTTGATTAGTGCAATTGTTCTCTTTTTTTAAAAAAAAAATTGCTTTATAGATGTGCAAATAGATACGCATACACAGAAACATAAATAAAAAGCTGTCTTTATTTTCAAACAAGAAGTTTTCTTCAACGACTGAAGCAATTCTATTTTATTCATTGTTTATTTCCTCAAAGCCCTTCAGAGCATAGGTCAGTAAGCGCAGTAAGAGATGCTACAGGAAGTTAAATCAGTTATGTGCCATGCATTGTACAAGCTTAGTCGATCATGTATCTTTCGATATATGACTGACAAGGCAGATCTTTATCCCCCAATACGTTGCCATTTCTTTCTACGGTAGACCAGTTGCCATCCGAGGGTATAGAACCCGGTCTCTCTTGCCTTTTACCCATAGAAAGAGGCGAAGAAGAGGATTAATAACTTTCACAAGGATATTAACACGTAAATGAATGTAATTGATACGACTCTCCGATTTCTCAATCCGAGCCGCTATCCATTACTCCACCGTATCGAACACGTTTTGACAGGGTGAATCCAGATTTATGTAGATAAAGAACACCAACTGCTTAAATATTTATCAATAAAAACGGAAGTAGCTTCATGCCTTTGCGAAGTATTATTTCGATGTGAATGTATGCTGCCCCATCGGCAGTTTGAACTCGCTTCTACCATTCCTTTCTTCGTGTTGTAAAATTTAAATCCATCAATGAACCACAATTTTATTATCAAATTTGGATTTTCCTAATTTAACGTTGTTACACGTTCAGTTATCTAATTTATTATCTCTTGGGGAGTCAGACGATAAGACAAACAGGAATAATATATTTTGCAAGAAAGATTTTTAGAGATATATATTGTTTTTTCATTTCTTTTATATACAAGAATCGGGATTTGCTCTTTATTCTTTTATATCATCCCATGATGGCAATAAAACCACTAAGACGCTAAATATTACCAACTATGAAAGAATATATAGAAAATAAAAACATTATTAAGAAGAGAGATCAATAAAAGAACAGGAATTAAGAAGACAGGCGATGACCTTTGGTATTGCATTCAATTTTATGAAGCATAAATTTGACTGGAAAGCAAAAGCCTAGAAGAGAATATCGCAATCAAGACGTAACAGAGAAGAAACATTTTATTATGGAGTCCACCCCTTTTTCATATAAGTGGACTTTACCAAGTGTACCTGGATTGCTGCCGTTAAATACCCAGAGTTACAGTCAGTGAGGGTAGTCGGTAGTCGGATGTCAGTCGATGTCGGACGACCGGCTGAACGGTTGAACTCTGTGCCTTCGGGCGGGGAGGAACCCGAACGAGGCTATGCCGAAGGGCAGAGTCTCGTTCGGGGAGGTAAACCGACCCTGAACCCGTTTATACGGGTTCAAAGGGCATATTTTTGGCCGAGCCCACGGGCTCGGAGATCCCACATTAAACCGGCCTTGTGCCACATGATACCCTGGTGGGGGGTGACTAAATACTAGTCGGTAGTCGGATGTCAGTCGATGTCGGACGACCGGCTGAACGGTTGAACTCTCTGCCTTCGGGCGGGGAGGAACCCGAAAGAGGCTACGCCGAAGGGCGGATTCTCTTTCGGGGAGGTAAACCGACCCTGAACCCGTTTATACGGGTTCAATGGGCATATTTTTGGCCGAGCCCACGGGCTCGGAGATCCCACGTTAAACCGGCCTTGTGCCACATGATACCCTCGTGGGGGGGTGACTAAATACTAGTCGGTAGTCGGAGAGTGTGAGAATATACGAACGGAGATAGTGTGAGGTAACCTCTTGTAGAAGTCAGTTACCAGCACGTAGACTCTAAGGAAGTACTACTTCGAGACTATATATATTTATTTGTATTTCCTGGACTTACTAACAGTATTATTCTTTGTATGATTGTGTAAATACATTTTATTTCTTATATTTAATTATTGCGTTTGTCATTCCTTGGAGACCGAATTAATCTCGGAATCCACAACACTTTTAGTATAGAACGTTTGCATCTAGACATATTAACTGTAAAATGATGATACCTAACTGCCAATCTAGTAGTGCGATTAAATTAGCAAAGTCAAAGTACCACAGAGGAAGATTCCTCAGAACTATGGAAATATCATTAGGAAAAGCGCAGGGAGGGTACGTTATAGGGATGGAAATCGGGCGGAAGCAAAGATAACAGAATAGGACCGATAAGATAGCAGATTCTTCTTCGTATTTTAGTGATATACACCGGGCAAGATGTGACATCAATATTCAATGCATGGACAAATGATAGATTTATAAATATATGAGATAGATTCTGGTGAGAAAAACATTGTCTAGGACGACACAGTGAATCAACTCTCCTGTCAGCAGACCTAGCAGTTGATTCAATATAATCCGTCCATATAATGTCAGCGGAAAACATTAGCCCGAGAAAACGCAACGAGATCTGTTCCTGGAGGTTAGCATCAGTCATGCTGCTGGGAGTCAAAATAGGTTGTTAGACAACGATTAGAACAGATTTTAAAAGATTTTATATAAAACTGTATGATTTGGTCATGCGTTGCTTAATTCAATTTTGGTGTTGCTACTATCAAGGTTATCTGATATCCCCGAGGAAAAAGGTCGATGATTTTCTCCGCTGGAGAAATAAATAAAAATCAGTAACAGTAAATCGGACAAATGCTTAATCTACACAAATGAAAAAAAAGATGTCCTAAAATCCTCGGTAATAAAACAGATATTGCGAAAAGAATCAGACAGAGAAGAAAGGACTAATAACACAGGCTTTTTTCTCTTTGGCGATCGTGGTTTCATTGACTTGAAGAGATTTAGATTATAGTGATCGGGGAAGTATCCTCTCGGGAGTATCTTTCACAAAGTAGCAGTCATTGTGAAGAATATGCCTGAGCGGGAAAGAGTATAATTCGACACTGTGTACACGGCAATGACCATCGAGGTTTCAATGTCCCTAATGTGATATCAGGGATAGACGAACCTCTTCAAGGGTAGAGCTCGAGTTTAAAACTTATTCAGAAATCAATCATTTATTTTCGAATTCACGATGTATACTCAAGTCTTTGCAAAGCTTCATGTTAAGAAGTAATAATGGAATACGATAATTCTAGCAATGAAATAGTTGTAGTAAATGTCTTGCACCTAAAGAGATAAATTAATAAGACGGGACATTTCTTTTTTACTATTGTTCTTTTTTAGTATTGTTCCCTCAATACAAGGCCCAAGATCCATTAATGTAGACGGTTGCTAAATAAACTTATTGCAAAAGCGTACGTTGGTAGCAAGAAGTGCATTTTATTAGAATGTGTAGAATAGATAGAGGCTGACCCTAGACTTGAAGAAATTTAGATTATAGTGATCGGGGAGGTATTCTCTCGGGAGTATCTTTAATAAAGTAGTCGTCCTTGGGAAAAATATGTCTGAGCAGAGCTTTCTTCTTACCAATGAAATACAACATGTTAAAATGTAATTGTCTGAACTGTTCGAACTAAGAAATGTAGATCGTCAGAACATTTGTCATTAATATTACCAATAAAGTATTTTTAAAGCGTTTCAGCAGTGAGAAAAGGATTGTAAAGTGAAAGGCAAGTCATCCTCCACAAGGCTGAGTAGACGGTTTTGAATTACGCGTGGGAATACTAAGTGCTGTAAGGTTGGATGTACGGGTGATGTATTGTATAACGGCTCGCATTTGAAAATCAGGGAGCCGAGTTCCAATTTCAGCCGGGTCCATTATATTCACTAACGCGCAAATAGCCTTTGGGAAAGATGCGAATACACCTCTTATCCCCTCCAAGATAAGGGTTAATTATTAGGGCCTGATTTAGTAAGTTATTATTATCTTTAAAGAAAATATTCTTATAACTTAAAGATATTACCTGGTTTTAAATAACCTGCAAAATTTTGATAAGCCGTAAAAACAAATCAAGCAATCAATCATTCAATATAATACTAGTGTGTGCTTTTTAAGTTAACTTTACCGATTTCAATTAAACGTTTCTTCAACTTGATGAACTCCTTTAAAGAAGAAGAAAAAAAAAAGCAAAACAACAGTGAAACTTTTCTCGAAAGACAAAGCGTTAAAGAAAGAAAGGTAGCTTTAGAATTTACCAATTCGCATTTAATAATCCGAATCCCAGTTTCGAATCAAATTAGATAAAATTGAATCGAATTTTTCCTCCACATAGAAAAGATATAATGAACTGCAGAAAAATTTAATAAAAACCACAGAGAAAGACGCGAAAAAAAAAAAAAAAGAAGTCTGTTTCATACAACAACCGGCTCCAAAAATCTCGATTACTTTTTTAATTTTTATTTAATCAATAAACATCTCTCCATTTTCTTTTTTCTTTTTTGGTACTTGTCTTTAAAAGAAGCAAAGAATAGGAAGGAAATATTATATTCAGCTATTTTCCCTACAATGGCTTGTTTATTTCTTAATTTCTTTTCCGGGAAAGCAAACATTTTGCAAACACAATGAGGTTTTAATGAAAGACTTATTTTGATTTTATGACTTATTTTGTTATCACTTGGGAGTTTGAAGTGATTTTTTTTAAAAAATTTACAAAAATTCCTTCGCCTCTTTTTTCACTGTCATTATCGTTCTTGCTATTTTTCGTCTTCCTCTCGGATATTGTTTGCCCTTATAGATTGCTTCATTCCCTCTTGTAAAGTTCTAACAATATCACGTGAACTACAATCGATTTGTTCAGTAGACGTTATAACGCCGTTTGCGAAAGAAATTCAAGCTGTTTTCAAACTCTGTAATGGTCAGACAAGAAGTTCCCCTATTATCAACAATAAAATTGATTAGTTTTAAAAAAAAATAATAGAGGAACTCTCTTGTTCTTAAATAATATCGAATGAGATTTGTTATTAAGTTTAGGATCCTAGGTTTTCTATATAAAGTAGTCCCATGGCAAAGCTGATATTCAAAATCTAGAATAGATATACATACGATGTTGTTTACTTATGTGATATATGCGAAACTCGGAATAAAATCTACAGTTATTCAAACAGCACAATAACTATATTTCAAATAGTAAAACACGAAAATACTTATCATCATGAAAATGGATACGGAAGTTGTCGAAAGTGCCTGGGACAATAGGACCGGTCGGTTTTGGAACAATGATATTGCACTCAATTTGAAAGTTGTGTTTTGACATAATAAATAACTACACAGAATATATTTTCAAAAAGCGTTACCTTTTTTTTTTTTGAGTAAATGAGTTTATGGTTTACGTTTAGGTACAAAATCCTGGCGTTGTAATTTTATTCCGTTGATCAGTAAAAGCCTTATAGAACAGCTTTATAAAATTTAGAGCTTACTGAAGCTTTACAAATTGCATATTGAAAATATGCATGGTGAAAGCACATTATTACCAAATTATTAAATAGATATGATGTAATTAGTGTGCAATAGCTATAGTGTTCAAATAGCTATGATGTAATTAGTGTGCAATAGCTATAGTGTTCAAATAGCTATGATGTAATTAGTGTACAATAGCTATAGTGTTCAATTAGCTATGATGTAATTAGTGTACAATAGCTATAGTGTTCAAATAGCTATGATGTAATTAGTGTGCAATAGCTATAGTGTTCAAATAGCTATGATGTAATTAGTGTGCAATAGCTATAGTGTTCAAATAGCTATGATGTAATTAGTGTACACTAGCTATAGTGTTCAATTAGCTATGATGTAATTAGTGTACAATAGCTATAGTGTTCAAATAGCTATGATGTAATTAGTGTGCAATAGTTTTAGTGTGATTTTCGATAAACAATACAAATGTAAAACATTTTGTTTTATAATAATAGTAAATATTATGGGGTTATATATACTTTTATCTATTTTTTGTTTTTATTAATTATTATCTAAAATGATCTAATAAATAATATTCATTGAGTAACCTTTTTTGTAACCTTTTACAAATTTTTACGCAGTTTTTACTCATGGAATAGAGTAAAACGTTGCATATTTTGCTTGTGGTGATTCATAATCAGAATTCTGGTTTGAATATATTTTCCATTCAATATATATAATAAAAAAGATATTAACTTTATTTGGATTTATTCTTGAAATATTAAAATTCGAGGTGAGTTTATAAGCAAAATTCTGCCTAAATTAGGTATTTCAGTACATTTTTCAGACGATCTTTAAAACTAAATGCTCAAACATTGGTAAAAGCCATGAGTTATAATATTCGGTGTTACTACTTATCATATCAAACCTGGCTTTCACATCGAATGCAATGTTGATTTCCTAAAAGACGTGAAAAATCAATCTGTTCTATATGCAATATTTTTGCACTTTCTTACTCCCACCAAACAGAAAAAATGTAACAATGTTTCCTTGTCTGTCATATTCAATGAAACATATTTAAAAGAAAAGTTGCTGCCCAAATATACATTATTTATATGATATATATATATATATATATATATATATATATATATATATATATATATATATATATATGATATATTTATTTGGATTTATGTGAACTTTGTCTGACGATCGGAGAGAGCATGAAACCGAGGATCATAAACTCACCTCAACGCAAATAAATATGTTAGCTGATATCACTGATATTGAGCGCTTTCCAATAAGTACCGCACATATTTGACATATAAATAATATATATAAAAATTTCGTATATAAATATATATTTATATACATACACATTTTACACACACACACACACATATATATGATATATTTAGTTGGATTGATGTGAACTTTGTCTGACGATCGCAGGGAGCGTGAAACGGAGGGTCATAAACTCACATCAAGCCAACTAAGTATGTTAGCTCTATCACTGATATTGAGCGCTTTCAAATAAGTACAGCGCATATATGACATATAAATAATATATATAAAAATTTCATATATAAATATATATATATATGTAAGCAAATATATGGATATAGATCCGACAGTATGAAGAAAAATAAACGGAAATAACAAACAAAAATCCTAATATGCAATTAGGCTTTTTTAATGTTAATATAATGTCAACGTGGGACGTTTCGGTGTAATATATATATATATATTTATATACATACACATTTTACACACACACACACAAACACACACACACACACACATCTATCTATCTATATATATATATATATATATATATGTGTGTGTGTGTGTGTGTGTGTGTGTTAAATTCTCCAAGCTCTATTACCGCAGTGCTTGCAGATTCTGTCGATATTTGCTAGTTGGCATTTTCTCATGCAATAGCTAGACAAGACTTTGGGAATCTCTTCTCTAAGTTACAATGTAAGCATGATCACGATATATTTTACATACATTTGTAGGTAAAAAGGTTTTTCATAAAAACATTACATTTTAATGCCTGCAATTACTTTTTACGTATATTCCTTAGGAATTTTAAGTGACTGTTATTGATTCTATGTACAAGTCTATTTTCAGTTCCTCTTTTTCTTAAAATTTCCTTCGTCAACTCTTCCGTATATGGTATTCTCGGCATCATTCTACAGAACTACATCTCTGTCAGTTCTTCGTCTTTAAGAAAACTATTCAGCATTCAATGGCGTATAAGTTTTGGTGCTACATAGCATTTTAACAGTTTTCCTTTTGTTTCTAACGAAATCTTCCTGTTTCTTGATCAGTCAGTCATGTGCCATTTGTGATACACGCTTTAGATACATGACTGACGAGGCAGACATTGTCCCGTAGTAGCTTGCCATTTCTTTCTGCGGTGGAACAGTTGCCATTCAAGGCTATAGAACTCGGTCAGTCCTGCTATTTATGGGGTAGAAGAAGATGATTCATACCCTTCCTGAGAGTATTAGCACCTAAGTGAATGTAATGGATCTGACTGAAATTCGATCTTGGCTCTCTGATTCCTCAATCCGAGCCGCTATCTATTGCTACACCCCACTCCGAGACGCTATTCATTCCTTTACCGTTCCTCCGTGTTTCTTGATACAAGTTTTTTGCCTTTGAAGGACTATTTGGCGCCTTTGGATTTTTGTGTCACATCTTCTGAAATCTGCTATAACACTTCGCGGATAATCAAATGTCTGTACTAGCTCGATTCTGCCGTTACAGCTGTTTATAAATTGAATTTAATCACTATCTACCTTGATATTTTCTTGTTTTTTATTTTACTCGCTGTCTTAAGGTTGAACATAAATGCGATCGATTTCTGGTCCGTGATTAGCTTGAAATGGCGATCGATTAGATAGTGTCGACTCTTTCTAAGTAACTTCATACCGTATGTCCGTTTTTCAACTGCAGAGTGTCGCCGCTCAGACCGCGAAAAAGTTCTTGAAAAAAGAAAGCTACTTGCCGTCCAGATTGTCTTAACGAGGCAGCTAGGCGCAGTCTGACGCGTCAGTCTCAACTACCAAGGGCGTAGAAGGGTCCATCGTTGTGACAACGGCTTCTGCAATGTTCCTTTTTAGATCTTTGAACGCCCTGATGGCTTGAGGAGGCAAGGGGAATTTAGAAATCCTTGTTAATGTATGTAATTTTTTCACAGAACGAAAGCATCTAGTTTGTGTAATATGAAAATATCTTTAATATTAAGAATTTCACATTATTGTACGAGACTTTTTTATTTTCACGTCAACTAAACAGTATTCGTGTACTTGAGACGATAACGCTGCGTTAGACATCGATAATCTGCTAGAGCACGAAAAATTTTCCGCCGGTTTGAAGTCGTCATGATACCTGCACAATAATATTTCCTGTGTTGCCTCTGTCAACCAGCGTGTCAAGAGAGGGTTCATTGGCCTTCATTTTTATAGCAGTTTTCGATAAACATTTAAATGAAGCCAACGAGAATGCGCAGAGCACTGAGAATGTCTTTTGTGTTGTTTACAAAGACTTTAGACCAGTGGCTCTCTTTCTACATAAAAAAAAAAGTGTTATCGTCTTTCGCTCGGCCCAGAGAGTGTATTCTGCTCCACATAAAAATTAAAACAAAAAAAGCAAGTGCGCCACGTCGAGGACAGAGTTTCTATTGAATCAAGAGAATCCCGGGATTTAGAGGTGGCAGAAGTGGGAGGAGATCCTTTGATCATTACAGTTGGAGAGTCTTGTGGAAGTAAAGATTCTGCATTACGTTGAACTAGATCTAAAATTCTTGCTTGGTCGTAGGATTGCTGGAGGGTAATGATTTCATTTTCTTACTGACAATAATCCATTACTGAATGGATTCTTGCTAGCTCTGTACAGTATTGTTGAACTGCAACAGCTGTGAAGGTGCAATTTTTGCTATAATTATTTAGTTTCCACAGAAATTCATCAATTGTTTTTAGGGCTGCTGGCATCTTGTAGCGATTAGATGACGAACAATGATTTCGTTATTCTTTCTGACATGTAGTTTTTTCCCAAAATTCAAGAGGATTCTTCATATGTCGCTGCATCTTAGAAATACTCGTAGACGCTAGCTGATACATACTTCCTTAAGTAAAATAATTTTGTTGGGTGTTTCGCCGCAACATTCCTTCAAGAAGTTTTCAAAGGATTTTCGCCAATGAGGATACTCTCTTTCAGCGTTCAGAGAATCTCGTTCTGTAGTTAGGTTGTCTTGGCAGACTATACGTTCCATCATTGGGAAAGAAAATGAGTCAAATAAATTGTAATATAGTAACAACACTAAGTAGAATTTTATGAGGCTTTATTTGGCTCATCCTGCTTTAGTGATGAAAAACATTTATTTTATGGGATGTGCTTATTACCACAAATATAATCGTTGTTGTTGTTGTTATTATTATTATTATAATAATCTTTCTGCTATTGTGATCGATTATATAATATAAATCAATACTATTAGATTAAATATTATTATATATTATATATTTTATTATATACGATAACAGATTATAAATTGTATTATATATATGATGAAGACTAATCCCTGATAATGCTGACAATCTGTTGCTACTTCCTTAGCAAGTAAGTTCAAATTGTACTTTGTCAATAGAGGCTTGGTGGCATTTCCCGGCGCGATAGATATTATTGACAGTTCCTTTTCTACATTGCAATAGATTTTACATATTTTTCTATTTTCCGATAAAAAAATGTTGCCTGCTAGAACCTTCTGATTAAATAAATGCCGTGACTTTTTCCGCTATTCTCAGTCTGACTTTTGTCCAAAAACTGAAACCATGTGACTCTAACAGAATGTTTTCCGGAATAGTTTTTTTTCAACAACTCTTAATATAAATATGCTTCTTAAGCGTACAACTTACGGTTAAATAATCAGACGCAATGAAAATAATAACACAATGAATCTTATTTTTTACAATCAGAAAGAACTGGAATTTCTGGGATGCATAACGAGAAAAGACCTGGAGAATTTAACATTCACAAGACATACAGAAAGCAGTGAAACCAGCAGGTAAAGTAAAAAAAAAAAAAAATAGTTAAGAAATTTGTATAAATAGATCGCAGAAAGGGTAACAAAAGCGGTCAAAATTTACTTAGAACGACGGGGTGTTGTGGAGCGCCGTCATCTCCCACTTTCTGACACTACGCGGTCAATAAAAGGTGAATCGGTTAATTAAAATATATACGCAGGTTTGATGTATCTATTTTTTCTTTTATTAATATTATTAGGTTGGTGCAAAAATAATGTCGTTTTCTCACATATGTTACTATGTGAGAAAACGTCATTATTTTTGCACCAACCTAATAGCTTAGTAAAAACGCTTAGTCAACGCTGAATCATCCTTTGCCATTTACGAAATATAGGTTTGATACTTATTATCTGAATCCACTCGTGTTAATGTTTTACGTGGCAAGCTTAGTAACCACTATTCTACAATCTGGTAGCTAGAACTTTGAAGTTGCCATTCTTTCAGTCTATGAATCGATGCACTTATGTTTATCTTGAATTTGGGCTGTAATCGAACGTTTTTGGAATTTGCTAGAGAGTGGTATTAAAACTAGTGGTACAGGTTTTCAGTAAAGTCTTGTTTCAGTTTAAGCTCAATTTAGTTGATACGTATAAAAGAGTTAGCATTTGGATAACCTTATTTGCGTAGATTATTTATTCCTGTTTCTTTTTTTTTAAGAGCCACTAAATTTAATCTGATACAAAGTTAAAATTGTGAGAAATAAACTTAATAGAAATATCATGCAAGTTTTATTTAACAACTACATCTCAAGACTTTTAGTTTAGTATAAAATTGGTGTAAATCTGGGGCAACGATGAAAATTTACTCATTTGTTGTTCTACGCTACGTAAGCAGCAGTTATTATTTATTGCATGAAACAGAATTGTGGCACAAAGTCAAAGAGGAAGTGAGGAAGGGCAGGTTATGTCTGACTATCCGAAAGTTAGCTCTGTATTTATGACCCATTCAATCTCGCAATCGACTCAATAACCCCCGTTTAATCCGACATATATCACAATACGGCATATTCACAGGGAACCTACAAAGACATCCATACCATAAACATTTGTCAAAATACAAATTGTTTTTTGTTTTTTTTAGAAAAATATATAAAATCTAAGGCATAAAATGAATGGGTGGGGATGTGCCAAATAACGAAATTAAAGTACAAAATTTTCAAACTAAAAAATAAAATATGTTAGTAGGGCCCGACCACCCTACCAAAAAATATGAGTGGCCACTGTATTCTGCCACTAAACATAATCAAGAGGCTTACATGCTAGGGAAAGACAAATTAAACTACGGGGTGGAGGAATATCTAAGAATGGCCCACTCAAGTTAAAAGAGGAACAAAAACTTGGAGAACGAAAATAGTCTTACCTAAACAGGAAATGGTTTCACTAGGAAGACCACTCCGTCGTTTCTAAAGGAGATTAAAAAGGGTAATCATTTCTGGCCCCAGTTTACGTGAACCAGGCACGCGAATTTCATCAACCTTTCACTGAAATCTGCCGATAACAAACGATTTCTATCAGTTCCGATCTTAATCATGAGCTGATGCCCAAAGAATCCAACTAGGTTCTGATGAGAATAACGTTCATATGGTAAGATTCCCTCCATCAGCGTTGTCTGCACCACCATCTTTGCCACGGTTAGCAGCATCAGAAACACTATCCGTTGCACTCCAGAAAACCGGGGCGACATATTATCTCACGCGGATTCATGATCAATGGATGTTCTGGATCGATACGAGCCGCCGACCCACCGACATAGTACCAGAATTGGAGCACCTGGGGACACTGGTTGAAGGTATGCACAGTCGTTTCTTCTAAACCAAGCTCACGCCGACCACAGTCAAGCATATCTGCCCAGCCTGCTCTGAAAGCCATGTCATTGAGAGATGAACACGCTGTCAGGAGTCAACTTCTTGCCTTTTTCTTAGTTTATTATACATTTTATATCTCTTCCACTTAACATATGTAAGTAGGTGAGAACCTATTTAACAATCCACTACACCTCCCTGAACCGAAGAGGCTGTTCTAGAACATCTTCTACAGCCTCTTTCATCCTCTACTCTTTGAGTTTTATGCCCTGTTCTTTTAATGGGGATCATGGCCTCGTTTTATCTTCTTCTGTGTTTGATTCATTCCCGCTATCGTCCACAGGTACAGCTTTGATTGCATTGTCATGATCTGAAGAACTCATTCTTTCTCCTCTGCCAGTTTTTATACTGTAAGTTTTATCATTATTCTCTGTAAAATTATATGTTTAATAAATTGCTGCTGTTGTATAGCTTCCGCACATGTATTTAGAGAGAAATTATTGAATTGTAATTGTTCCAATATCTAATATTTATGAAATGTATCAACCTTATCTTCAATCATCTGTAACTGAATCAATTATCCTTAACAGTCAAAAATTATGTTCCAAGTTTTACAATTTCGCAGAATCATCTAGCTTCTTTTAATCTGTGAAGATATTGCATAATTGGTTCATACAGTGTTTGCATTCCTTTTTATACTGTTTAATGGACATACTTTTTTTTTCTCTCTATGACAAGTTTCTTTTTCGGTCGTAAACTTCTTTTTTTGTAATTTTTGAAATTTCGACGAAAGTCAAATTCTCCAATTGTTGGGATATCCCATAATAGAAATTTTCATTATAGTGTCCCGACTAACTGAAGCACAAAACCGGTCAGTTATTTCATTTTCTCACGTCTGGTTATCTTTAATTTTTCTTAGCCTAGCCTGAGCTGCAAATCACCCGGTCAAAGTCTCGAAAAATTCTGGTTCATCCAAGCGACTTAAACATCCGTCGCCATATTGTTGTATTATGTTGTGTTGTTCTAAGACACGTGATTAGTACTCAACTTTTTGCCTATCTCTTAGTTTACTATAGACTTTATATATCTTCTACTTAACATATACAAATAGGTACAATCCTATTTAACAATCCGCTACGCTGGCTTTATTACATGAGGTTTGTCGGTTTTTTTTTATCTTTTGCATATTTTCTGGATTATTTAAAGTCAAATATTGGATGAGGGGCCCAGATGATTAAACTCACCACTAATGATAAACTAGATTAAACTCGTTAACCATTACCCCACGTCGAGCTCATACACTCTTTCTGCTATATAAGAGCATTCTCAGATCCTTAGTAAGTATCTAAGCAGATGATACTACGGTCTAAGGATGCACCTCTAAAATTCTAGAAGACCAGAAAAAGATCTGGCTCTAACAGCTCAATGGGGGGAAATGCCTTGTAACATTGAATACATTAACAAATCAAGCAGCCTTTCATCGTCACAGTTGGCATTGAATTTTCGCCAGTCACGATGGATGGTTGCAGTCTTGAAGAGGCTTCTCGATTCGAGCGTCTATTGAGAATAAATTTCTTTCCAGATCCCGAGTGATGTCATACAATGCAATTCATCGTTAAAGACGCTGGGAATGGCCGGCTTCACAAGAGACGGATCGCACCAGAGTTGCATATCTAAGCAGGAAATGTCAAATTCTTTCTTTTCATTCTCGAAGGAATTTAAAAAAATCGTTTACACAACCTAGCAGCTGAATTATTTACTACCATACAAGCCCTTTTCCCGCGGACGAAATGTCGCAAGCCTATCGCTATTTTCATGGAAAAATGTTCTGAAAGTCCTAATTCCACCAGTTTTCACCTTTACAGCTGCGAGTCTCTATGCCAGGTATACAGGGTATAACTATCCTCATTCTCTTCGTGTTTCATTGGTAAGATTCCCTTACCTTGTATTACCTTAGCGTGCGGTCTACCGCAGTTGGTAATAATTTGGCCTGTAATCTACGGTAGTTTCTGTAGTCTACGCTGTGAAATGATCTTCAGTGTGCTACTTTTGCGTGCGGTCTACAAGGTCATTTACAGTTTAGCATGCAGTCTACCAGCACTTTTACACTTCAATGTTCAGTCTACCTTCATTACAAGGACTTTATACTGTAAGATGATAAAAACAAATTGAATAATATTCAAGTGGGTAAAATGTATTATTTTATATTGACTGGGTCACTCAGGCCAAATTGTAAAAATTTAAAGACCGGTAATAAAGTCATGCGTTGAAATATAGACGATACCCTAAAGATAATTTAATATTGAACGGTCAGGAGCACTTAGGTCAAAAGAGCAAAGAATGTTAAACACGATGAAATGCAGACCGCACGCTAAAGGTCATTTCAAAGCGTAGACTACGGAAACTGCGGTAGACCACACGCTAAAGCAATGCAGAAGGCGGTTTCATTCGGACAGCTTCTTCTTAAAAGCCGCTACTTTGTGGAACAAATTATCGACTGGACAATTCCTCGACTACTACAGTCTTAACCTCTTCACGTTATTGGTCAACCGTTATCTATCATACATATTCTCATTTTATAATTCTTACGTTTATACAACAAACCCATTCAGTAACCCTCTACTTTGATTAGCTTTGGGGTGTTATATTGAGTGAACAATAGCGTTAAAAAAAACCTGACTTTGAAAGCAGATTTCTAGTCAGATCTCTTTACATACTGAAATGTTTTCTTTTATAAGAATACTTTTTCAAGGTAAAGATATCGGTTGAACGAAACGAAGTTTTGAATGAGTTTGCTTGAATGGAAAATCCGATTTTGAAGTTAAAGCTTAAATAGATTGGTCGGGGCCAACAGAGGATCGGCGGTGACAAACGTACGTTACGCATACTAGTTCCCGTCTGCAGATATTTTAGATCCGAATCAGTTGAAATGAAAAAAAAAATATCCTAACCTGAGCAGAACACCAAACGAAACACGGAATGTTTGCTTGAATACTGCACGCATTTTCTCTTGCGTAATCAGTTTGTACTTCCCCGAAACGTTAATCTAATTAAGTATACCTGCCGTGGCTTGTTAGTTCATAGTCTCGTCTTACATTTTTCTCAGCTGAACTCCTAACCGAAGAGCTAAGCGTAGCTGATTCCATTAATGGCAGTTTCCGTATTTTTTCTGTTTGGCAATCTGGTTTTACAAACATTTTTCTCTTGGTTAGTGAATTTAATTGAAGGGTGCCTGACGTCTGTCGTAGTTTGCTTATTTAGAAATCGTATTTTAAATATCTTTTCTTTATAGTATTGAGTTTGGTTCACACCGAGAAGCTACGTAGAGTCAAGGTCTTTTTAAATATAAATAACTAGAAAATATGCCACATATGAAAAACATTGGCAAAAGGCAATAAAGAAAATCAAACTTAAGTAATAGAAACCCGTCAGTTTAGCGACAAAGTGATTGGCAATTTAATCACGTGGGGAATTGTCAGTATATGTAGCTTCGACAAAGAGTTGTATGTATGTTACTTTCAAAGTTTAGACTCCGGCTACAACGAGAGTTGAGTTTATTTTGAGGCACCATTTGGTAATATTCTCAGCATATGATGTGATAAATACCCCAGATAAATAACAGCTAGAATAATAGAACATATTCATATAAATAAACATTGGGCATCCCGAGTGGTGCAATGTTCAGCAAACCTCTCTCGTTAGAACAATTTACGACTAAGTAGTGAGATTGGTCGTCATAGGGTGCCCCCTTACTTTCGGCCTTGTGCCACCTCTAAGCTCCGCTTAGAAAATCGTTGTTGGGCACTTCGACGTGATGGTTTGCAAATTTGTCTCAGAGATCAATTACGACTGATTAGTGAGTTCGATTCTCACTGGGTGCTCCACATTTTCGGCCTTGTGCTTCATCTAAGCACCACTTACAAAATCATTTTGGGGCTAGCTTGTCTTGCTATATCAATTATGACTGAATAGTGAGTTCGATAGACTCTGGGTGCCCCATATCCTCTGCCTTGTGCTACACCTAGAAAATCACCACAAATGAAAAGATTAAAAACTGATGTGATTTTACTGCATATCTATATATATATTTATACCACTTTATTCTAAATAACAAATGATTTCTTTCTAAATGCGCTGGGAAAATTACCATATAAATAAACAGATCACGATAAATCACGAAACTTCGTGTCGACCTCCGATAAATATTGTAATTCAATTCGATAATAAACAAATATATATAATATAGTTAACGTTATTTAATTTTTAATTTCCAACAAATAAACATTTCCATGGGTATCGTAAGAAGAGCTTACATTATTTTGATTCTTTTGTGTTGTTTATATATTGAGAGAAAGGAAAATAACTTTGCAATGATAAGTGTAATGATTATATTAGCTGTTTCCTTATGAGGATCCATTCATCATTCATTGACAGAACAGCTGGTACTATTTCTCGTTTTAAATTTATAAAATCTTTCTATTAAAACAATTTTCAGGAAATTAATTTATCCCACTTTCCAGTACTGACGGGAGTTTCCTTCCTAACCTTTTGTTCGAAGTATTGTGGAAAGTCAACATCTTGATTATGTCATTATTTTTTCTTTCGATTATACGTGCTATCCATTTTAGTTGTTGTTGTTGTTGAAAGTCCTCATGTGATTTATTTTATTTGGCACACTTCTTTGTTTTTGATTCTGTAGCGGTATTTGAAGAGGGCTGGTTCTCTCAATGACCTCCATTCCTCATCCTCTCAACGTCATTTTTAATCATTGATTTGAGAAATCGCTCGTATACAACTGACAGTTTAGATATTTCTGAATAAATTCGCCGACATTGATGATAACCACATGGAAGTCGCCATTTAGCAAATTTTTTTAAGAACATGACGATTTCTTTGGTTCTTCTTCTATGTGCCAATTCCGATCGGGAAGGTGCTCTGTATAATTTCCTGTTTTATGTAGCTCTTAATAAATTCTGTATTTGTCATATTTCTTCTAAACCCTGTTCTGCCATCAAACTACAAAAGCTCGCAAGATAGGTTATGCATTGTTTTCGGCTGTCCCACTTGCCTTCAGTCTGCCCTATGAGTATAACATTTCCAAGCCCTCTTTCCTCATTATAAACTCCAGAAATGTCAACTGTCTCTTTCTGATGTTAAGTTTCCTTTTTTTACCATTTTCTCTAAAATTGCGTCTTTTTTCACATGTTCAGTTCAACGTATTATCAGCATCCTTCTGTAAAACCACATATCTATTACTTCAAGTCTGTTTTTCAGCTGTGTGGAGATTTTCCAGTATTTACTTTCGTGTAGGAGGACTGATATTACGTAACAGTTCAGTACTATTTTCTTTGATCCTAACGAAAATTTCCTGTTTCTTAATACTTTGCTTAGTTTTTGGAAGCCTATCTTTCCATCTCCCAATGCGCCTTCAAATTTCAGTGTCGCACTTTCCCTCCCCTGTTATACTGATGCTGAAACCTTCAAGTAATAATCAATATTAGTCTTACTTAGCACTGAGAACCGGTCTGGGTTGTAAGAGCGTATATATTGTTGGTTTTTAATCAAATGTCCATCTATCGCCTGATACACTAACACACTGACGTATATTGTTCACCTTTCCTTTGTGAATGTTGGTAGGTCGGTGTTGGTTGACCAGTACCAACGAACTTTGACATGTTCTACATACATAGTAAGCGTCGCATTGAGTTCTGAATTGGTAAATAATGCCAGTAAAGACTTGTATAAGCTTAATAATCGAGGAAGAAAATAATCGTGCCGGGGAGAAAAGGATTTGAAAACGAATACCTGTGTCGTCCGAAATGAGCTCGGTGCTTAGCAGAGGGGGTGAATTGAGAGAAATGATTTAATCGTGCCGACATTTGTATTTGGTACAAGTTTGTTAATATTGTAAAAATTTCAGGAATCGGAGAGCCGATTTCGAATTGCAATCGAGTTCATTACATTCACTCACGTGGTGATACTCTTGTTAAAGTTATGAATCCATCTCTTATCCCCCAGCTATGGATAAATAGGAGGACAGACTGGGTTTTGTACCCTTGAGTAGCAACGAGCGATGGAGAAGGAAAACTTTCAATTCAAAACTGTCTACAGCCCAGGCATGGTGGAGTAATGTATTGAGAAATCGGAGAGCCGAGTTCGAATTCTAGTCAGATCCAATACATTGACTTACGTGCTAACACCCTAGCCTTCGATGACAACTTGTCTACCACAGAAAGAAATGGCAACCTACTGCGGGAAAAGTCTGCCTCGTCAGTCATGTATCGAAAGATTGATGATCGCCTAAGCGTGTATCACGCATGGCAAAAAACTAACTGATGGTGCTCATGCAAAACGCATAGTATGCTGGTAAGGAAAGGATTGTTCTCATTGACTCCATGTTCCCGACTACTGTAATATTGTGACAAACTGGAGTTCTCTTCTTTTGGTGAGCAGTATTTTATAACTAACTAGCAGTAAAGCCCGGCATTGCCCGGAGATGTAACAGTAAGAGATAGATCAAGTATCGACCATCATAAAGTCTGAAAAATAAAATTGACAAAGATTATTGTTTATGGCTGACGGACACTCATGTCTTAATTAGTTTTTTTTTTGTTTTTTTTTTACGAATTGGTCAAACCCAAACAAAAACATAGTTTTCAATCGTTATGAGTCTACCGATTGAATAGAATTTTATTCTAAACAATTGTCTTGTAAATGGAATTTGTAAAGCATTCTGAATGTAAAAATAAAGAAAAAAGTGTGCAAGACAATAAGAAACACTACGTACCAAAAAAAAGTGAAGTTTTGTTGAAATCGGTTGAAAAATGTAGGAAATCCGATCCCATATATAAACGAACACACACACACACAAACAAACAAACAACCTGGGTTTTATAATAAGTATCTCGATATGAGTTGTCCCCATTTCATTCTGGCGACAGAATCGTGTTTTAACGTGTTTTCAAATTGATTTCGTGCAAAAACCATTGTTTTTCCAATTTTTGGCGCTGTCAGAACGACCGCAAGGTAATTTTACGCAGTCCTATGAAGTTTTGTTGAAATCGGTTGAAAAATGTAGGAAATCCGATCCAATATATAAACGTACACACACACACACATACACACACACACACACACAATGTGCGTTTTATAATAAGATTTTATTTAAAACCTCCAGATGTGTTTTATATAAGCATTACTTAAGGTTAACTTTATGGTTCGAATAATGACGAACTATCTATTAAAAGAATGTTTCGTTTAACGTTTCTCGGTGTAATTTATTTTTCATTTGCTTAAGTCTATAAACCAACGCAGGCTTATAAATTCAGTGGAAGCCCTGATGTTTATTTCTTGTTATCTCTGTGAATGAAATTCGATGTTAGGCGTTTATAAGATTATAGCATCAAATGAGGAATTATCATTGTAACTCTAAATTTCTTTTCTTCATTTTCTTCCTTGTTTTTCTTAAATTTCATCGTTGTTGGGAAATACATCTGCATTCTAAATGGACGCTCAATGACTACGATCTAAATCACATTAGGTAAGCAGCGTTTACATTGCAACCAGAAAAGATTTTATATAGAAAGGAACTCATCCTAAACGTAGAATATTTTGCTGGCTCCATGACATCTAAAATGGACATAGAAAAACACTGAAATTAGTAACACAGCTGCTATTCTAACTGGCACAGGGCGATGTATATAATTCCGGGCAAACCTTTGTGAATATCTTTTCACAAGTTTAGTCATTCAAAGTATCTACTCCATAAATAGTTTAAGTGGTCTGCAGATCGCCTTTAATTGTGAAACTAATAGTCATCAGGTAATGTTGATTCCTACATGTAAACAATTTATATCTATGAGGTTGGTGCAAAAATAATGACGTAATAATGTCGTTTTTGACGTATTTTTAACGTCAAAAAAACGACATTATTACGTCATTATTTTTGCACCAGCCTAATATAAACGCTCTATTATTTCTTATATAACTTAATAGGTAATTCTAAACTTGCCCTGCCAGGCTGGCTCCGAGGCCGAACCGGTAAAGGCAGACTTTGGTTCAAAAAGTGGTTTCCCTGAAAAAAGGGATACAGGTACAATTTCTCTTTTAGTAGGAATTCTCGATTTAACCCGCTTGTCATTAATAAATAGTAAAATAAATAAATAAATAATAAAATAAATTAACAAAATCAAAATCAAGTCATGGATTGCAGATCAAATATGCGTATTCCGTAAAAATAACCTTTGTAGTGATATATATTCTCTTGAGTTAGTCAGTTTGTTTGGATGCGTTTTTAAATATTCTGACGAATCGTTTAGGGTACCGCACGAAACTTGGTTGGCTAAACATTTCTATTTTTTAGAATCTGTTCATATCAAGTTTCATCAACCGACATTGTGTAGACAGAAGGAGAACTTCCTTCGTTTTCTGTGTATCATGGGTGGGTCGTCAATACATTTTTTTTAATAGTCACTAAGATCTTATTTCCATCCATTTATTGTTTTATTAATAAATTTATTTTAGTCGTGGCTCCTTATTTAGTCCCCATGTACTTTTTCAGTTTCGTTGTTTATGATGACTTTTTTTTTGTATGTTCGTTTTTTTGTTTTTTTTCCAGCGAATCTATTAGAAGAAGTGTTGGACGAAAAAGCGTCCTTTGAAAGAAAAAGAATGCGCCCCGTCATTTTAAAAAACAATTTATGTGCATAACGCAGTGTACTTTCGTAGACGAGCCTTTTTCGTAATCGTTCGGTTCACTCGTCAGGTGGTATCAGCAATTGATTACCGAGTTTCTCATTTTCGTTATTTTTATATTAATTTGAAAATTAGTTATGTTCTCTTTATTGGTGTTATGTTCATTTTTTTTTCTTTGTGCGTGTGTATGCGTACGCGTGTGTATATGAGTTTATGTGTGTATGTACGCATGCACACACACACACACACACACACACACACACACACACACACACACACACACACACACACACACACACACACATATATATGTGAATAAAGACAGAAGGGAAACGTTTCTTTGTAAATTTACTTTGATAAAGTCCACCAGAAGACGAAATGAGTTCGTATTAAACGTTTTCCTTTTGTCTTTATTCATATTCTTTTCAAATATATATTTGATTTATATCTGAATACACACACACACACGCACAGACACACACACACACGCATATATATATATATATATATATATATATGCATGTATATTCAGATATATATGTATGTATGTATATTCAAATATTTTCCTATTTCTTTTTGAATTTGTATGTTTGATGAATTGGATCGTGATTACGATTTCATGTAGTAAAATATAACCATGAATATATATATATATATATATATATATATATATATATATATATATATATATATGGAATAAGAAAAAGCGCACCAACTTGCAAAACATGTCAATTCATGTAACCTTTGTCCAGAATGAAAGTAGCGATCATCGTCCTTCCCAATCTGGACAAACATCCAAACAAATGCTTAGAACTCCGTTCCAAATGTAGGCATAAAAAATTCTTACTACTTTACCTTAATTTTAAATGCCAGAACCAATTAAGATTAAAATGTCATTTAAATTACATTTAATAGTTACTCTTGATGTACATCAATTTGGTAAGTATTTTCAGCTAGACTAATCTACTAAACATCATTTGTTTTATTAGAATGAATGATCGTTATCAAGAGGAACCGTTCAATGAACAAACTACGAATTGGTGACGTCAAAATCAAATAAGTACAAAAATTTGATATAATCAGGTTCATTGGAACAGCGAAAAACATTCCAAAGTCAAATGAAAATTTAAGAAAGAAAATTGGCGTAGAAAAAAAAAAAAACTACTGTACTGCTATGCAATATCAATTTCATATGGCAGTTAATCGTGGACAATTTCCACAAACAAATAGAGAAAACTTGAGGCAACAAAAATTTGGTTCGATTGATTGATCTGATTTGTTTAACGGCATATCAACTCCTTATCGGTCAATCAATGCCGAAATTTTATTGTGTCGGGAGCTTTGAAGTAAGAAAAATATGTTATTCTGCTTTCACAGTTGAATACATGGTAGATGTTGCTTAGCTGTCGTTTGTGTGGACATAATTAGTAGAAGCGGTGATATGTGTGTTTTATGTTGTAGTTTTCTTGAAGTTATGTTTTAGAATACAGTTTGATCTCTTTAAGAAATTGTAGGATATGATATGGGTTAATGTCATGAAAGAATTATTTCATGTTGGTTGGTTGGTTAATTTTGTTTAGCGGGATAACAACCTCGATGGGTTATTTAACGGAGAAATCTAAATATTTTGAACACAATTTTATGGCTTAAAGTAAATATGTTTTGAACGCAGTTGTGTGCCTTCAAATGCAGCTAAAATGTATCGCTGGTCATTTTGCAATAAAATGTATTGTTGGCAATCTTTTCATATCAAAATTTATTGCTGGCAATTTTTTTTTTGTATAAAACGGTACTTCTTGAATTTTACTATAAAATGTATTTTTATACTTTCATAGTGTTTTATGTGGGATTCACAATGTGCCCATAGCCGCGACCCTAACGGGTTCTACAACCCTGGGTCAGAATGAACCCAGGAACAACAACAATTAAGAGGTGTTTCTATCCTCTTCAAAATCTCCAATTTCCGGAGCAGATGTAATCTATCGTCATACACAGGAATGAAATGTGGTTCGACGTAAGGATCGAAAATACCACGGAGAGAACATATAAAGCAACAAGGAAGATTTAAGAATGAAACTTATACTTAGAATCAGAAAAAAAACGTATTGAAATTTCTGGTACACAAAAAGTGGGAAAATTGTTTGTCGAGTTTGAAACTAACCGGACATATTAATGACAAGAGAGACCAATTTTGTCTACTCTACCCGAATGTCCAGTTCCAGCTTGTCAGGCGAAGAGAAACAGAAGGACGAACTACGCTCTGCTACTTTTACCAAAATATCCACTGCTAACCTGAACAACGCTTCCTTACTGTCTTCGAAATATTCACTGCTAACCTCTGGATTCTATACTCAAAGACGACCGTCATCATGAACAACAGATATGTAGGACAAGGGCGAGTAAGGATAGGACAAATCTAGCTTACAGCTACAAAGGGCAGGAAGCAGTGAAGATGTACTATCGCTGAGGGTACATGGAACAGAATCATCATCATCATCATTTGAGATAATATCAGGAATTAATATTAAATTTTTTTTAACTGTTTCAGCAATATAGGGTGAATAAAGCGGGTAATGGATAGAGCGATCAAAGGACAATTCGACACAGAACACTTATAAATGCGAATAATACCTCGATTGTTTTTCCATTGATTAATGTCCTGAATAAAGCTTTCTGATATCAAACGAGAACTAGAAAACTAATTTTTTAAATTAGTAATGAGATGCCAGTTTTTAATCCATTGATTAGGATATGGTTGTACGTTGTGGTGTAATCGAGAGCCGAGTTCGAATTGCAGTCAGGCTTGTTACATTCAATTACACGGAAATATTCTACTATCTCTTTTTCCCCCGACTATGAGTTAATTAGCAGGACTGACTGGTTTCTGTAGCCGTTTCTTTCTGCCTGCCACAGAAAGAAACGGCAACCTACTGCGAGAAAATCTTCTGTCTTGTCAGTCATGAATCGAAAGAGACATGATCGCCCAAACTTGTGTCACGTTAGACACTTAACTAACTGACTCTGGTTTGACAAACAAACCGCATCCAATCTATGCAGTTTCTCTTTTTGTGAATTTGTGCTAGACACCCAGCTTACCCGGAAATAACAAAGAAAGAATCGGCAGTATTTTGTACTAACAGTTTTACGAACACCAGTACGTGGTGATTGCTCTATATTACGAAGATAGGCATACAAAATATACAAGCGAAACAAAACTAATAACATAATCCGCAATAGTAAATTACATGAAAACAGATACATAATACTCTGTCACGTACAGTATCCAGAACAACATATCCCATCTAAATAATCTTAAAATAGTCACAAACCCTACCAAAATGATTATGGATATACTCAGATCTTCAAACACTAATAGCAATAATATTTCTGAAGCAGGCATTTATAAAATAAATTGCCAAAACTGTTCCTCCGAATATATCAGTATTCTCATGATTTAGTGCGCGACTATTCTTGCTTGGTAAATTTTCTGAACTTGGAATTGTTTTCGCCGTTCTTTCTCCTGTTGTTCTTAATTTTTATTGAAAGCATGCCTCCCAGGCCCACTATTTGGTGAGGGCGGTTGATTGGCCGTTGATACCCCCCCTCCACCGGATCGATGCTTGAAGTTATGGTAAGCTGTACATTCACTTGTTATCATGAGGAAGAAAGCGGACAAACACTTGCTGCCCTGTGTGAGTATAATTTCGCTCTACCGAAAACTCATTTTAATCTTTTTTTCTATTTTCTTAAACTCTTTATTTTTCTTTATTTTTTATTTTTTCTTTTTTTTTTAATCCTTAAATTTTATTTTATTTTTCGTTTCGAAAGAATAATCAGAAAAAAAGGGAAAATTGAATGTCTTTGGCTAGATGCGAAAGTGTCGCGTCACTTCAATTTCTTTTTAGATTAGTCAATGGGACTTATACGAAGTTAAAACTTAATGTTGCGAAAGGGTAAATCCAACTGTCAGCCAGGACTCTTTGCAAACTACCCGCCTCTCATCGTTCCCTCTGTTTTTGTTGTTGTTCTATGTGTTATATGTAATAGGAGTAGGTAGGCTTTCCTACCGCCCGGTCAACACTTCTCTCCCTTCTCTTGGACATGAGTAGAGGCTTACGCCTTGTTTCTTGTTTAGGAAGGGGTTCCCGGTACTCTCTCTCTCTGGACTCTGTATCTCCTGTTGCCTTTATCTATCCACTAACCTTCTCCTCATCCTTTCTTTTGTTACTCCCATCTGATCTTGCTCCAAATTTTTCTGTAACCCCTTGCGTCCTAGTGGCTTCCCGCCTTGCTTGGGGTGAAACGCTTAAAAAAAAATATTGGAGAGACAAGTAGAAATGAAAAACAAAAATAACGCATTTATGAGCCCAAAAGAGACCTCACAAAAAACAACTTAGCTAATATGCTAGTCATGCATATAAATAAATTCAACCACAATGCAGTTTCTCTTTTTGTGAATTTGTGATATACACCCAGCTTACCGGGAAATAACAAATAAAGAATCGACAGTATTTTGTAGTAACATTTTTACGAACACGAGTACCTGGCGAATGGTCTGTATTAGGGTGAATTCAGATGGAATTTCGAAAAGTATTTTAATGAAAAATTTAATTAATATATCTGTTGGAAGTTAATTCAGCTTAGTTCTTCGTTGTCTTTCAACTTGCAAATACAAATGCTTCTCATGATCTTTCTCGACGACCACCGCGAAACCAGGGAGATCATTGACATTATCCTTTATACGCTTCATCAAATAGTGCATCCTTCTCTGGAAGAGTTATTTCCCATTTTTTCAACTAGATATTTTTGCAACACGCTGACGTGTATTGAAATCCTCAACGTATTTAGTATTGTTGAAGTTATCGTTTTAATTTTTTGTTGATATTTGCAAACTCTACATATCGTTCAATTTCGCAAACAATTTGATGAAATTTGAATAAACTGATTTTTTTGGAAAATACTTTGACAAAAACTCAACTTCGCAGTTAATAATTTATTTAATTTAATTTTATAAGATTTCATGATAAAAAATATTTTTTAAGAATTTTTTCTTTTTAACAGCGAAGATTAAATTCTTCAAGTTTCTTACTCTTGAGCATGCAACACGCAAGTGGTCATGCGTAAATATTTCTTTCTGGAGCCAAATTCACACTTTGTGAAGCGTTTGGACATGTGATTTGTTTATAGTTCAATTGGAAACAATATTGAATTTTCATTACATAAGTATTTGTTATTTTAATCATTAAACTGTTTTTAAAATACTGGGAGTATTTTCTATTTTAAATAATAGAGCATTCAAATTTTCCAAAATATGAATGAAAGCTTATTGTACCGAGCTATGCACCCTAGTAAATCAAACTGTACTTTGTACACCGTTAAACTGTACTTTGTACACCTCTCCAGAATTTGGCTTCGATCTCTCAATGTATGGTTTTAGAGGGTGTGGAGATGGGCTAACGGAAGTTGGAGAATTTTATATATAGATACATGATCATCATGTCATAATGAAAATAGACTGTATCCTTTTGTTCCTACTGTAAATAGTCCTGATTTAAATTTTATTTTACATTTAAGAACAAACCGTATTACATTTGATTTCTATCTCAGTGATATTCCAATACGAATTAAATTCTCCGCTTGGAGCTGTTCATTCAGGGGGTTTGAACAGATGCTAATTTGATTGGCTGCTGCTCGGAAAGGGCTTAGGACGAGGTGATGGAGGTTATTTTCAAGTTGCTCCGAGATAAAATCAGGTTAGTTTATCGTGAAAGTAAAAGGAAAAGAAAAAGAAAAAAACAACAGCAGAGCAATTCAAGTGAGAAAGAGATGAGAACAGTAAGATTGAAATGACGAGAGAAAAGAAAAAAAAGAAAAGATGTTGACGGAAATGAGAAGTGAAGAAGTTTGAGTCAACCATGAAAGCTTTTGGTAATGAGTGATGAAAACGTTGAAAATAAAAAAAAAAAGACTGAAGATTAAAATATGAAGAGGAGACATAAAACAAAATAAAAGAAATAAAATGAGAAGAGAGAAGAATTTTTTTTAATTTAATAATAAGCCAATAAAGCTACAAGTGAAGAAACGATTTGGTTGAGAGAGCGTAAAATCGGATTACAGAGAAGCAATCTGTCTATCGCTTCCATACAACGCAAACCAGAAGAAAAGAAATGTTCTCGACAGAAAAAAAAAAAAAATGCTAAAATAGGTAACAATATAGTACTCGAAGATTATATGGTGATTTTTTTTTTTTTTACTCAATTCCATATATTAGCGTATAAATTACTGAAATGAAACGGTGTTCCAAAACTAATATTTTAATAAAAAATAAATGACTTTAGGCAGCCTATTTAATTGCAAGAAAAAAAGAAAATGTTGTAATTTGCCACACACGCAAACACACACGCACAAACACAAATATATATTAAGACATCTCATGGAATAATTTAGACAATATCCTCTCATATCCAGGGACAATCTTCTTGGTATCCTTAGAGAAGAGAAAAAAATAGCATATTCATGCATATTTATTTATTCCGAGTACTTTCGACAGTAGCACAATGTCATCATCAGAGTGTAGTTTTTTTGTTTTTTTTTTCGAAGATGAAATTGTCTTCATCTCAAAGTTAAATTTCTTTAACTGTGACGTGTAAAACGCTATGGTTATGTACCGTACGGTTTAAATTTAACGTTTGAAACATCAGGGGAGGCAACTAAGTTTTGAAATGTCTATATTTTTTTAAACAAAATGTATTAGTTAAATCTTACATATTTCAAACTATCTGCTGAAAATATTTTAAAACATTTTTGCAGTATTCATAACGAATTTTATTAAGGGTTGGTTTCAGTTTTATAATATAGGTACCTTTAAGAATTTTTAGTTCATGTTTATCATTTTCATTTAAAAATATACATTGATTTTCAATAAGAAATATGTAATACTCTCGTACTTATTGCATGCGGAAGTCTCTACCGTCTTCTTGATCTGTCAACTACAATTTTTGAACTGTTCTTTTATTGCCCTTTCTCCTCGGTAACGTTTTCACAGTTTCTATCATTCTCATTATTCTTTTGCGTTTTATTGCATTACGAGGGGTGAATGTAACTGATTATATATATATATATATATATATATATATATATATAAAGGTATTTTATTAGGCAGTATCTATTTTATATTATAAAGTGATAATCATACATTGAATCAATTAGGAATATTAATGCGATTAATGGCGAAATCTCTTCGCTAATAGACTTAATATAAGCATTAAACTACTAACAATCCACTGAATAATGCGATCCTAATGTATAAAATTGTTGTCAGATGAATCTAGTGTATTTTTTATAGAAGCGAGTACTTTCAAGGACTTCATGTCCTCATCATCGGGCTGTAATTCTTTTCCTTTAAAATCAAAACTTGAAGACGAAATAAATGTGTTGTAGACCGAAAGATGTTTTTTAAGAAAGTGTCATTTATTAACGGTCGTATAATATTGGAACGTGCAAGTCGCAAAGCTAAAGTTAAAATATTTCAAGTGAGAATTTTTTTTATATGAATTTTGTAATTTGGTAAATCCACGAATTATTTTGTTGTAATGTTTTCCAGCTAACGTGACATGAACTAAGTACATAATTCAATTAATATAGTGATATGTCTTAGTAGTTTTCTTTAATGTTTAATAATATTTGGTTATGAAATGTGCGTTCCGATCGTTCATATTTTCAAAAATTCTGTGTCTCATGTAAGCAACGTTATATAGTATATTAATTTTACATTTAATAATTAATATAATTTGAATCTAATATTGACGTATAGATCTGAATTCATATATATATATGTGTATATATATATATATATATATATATATATATATATATATATATCTGTGTGTGTATGTGGGTCTCGTGTTAGCAACGTTATATAGTATATTAATTTTACATTTAATAATTAATATAATTTGAATCTAATATTGACGTATGGATCTGAATTCATATATATATATGTATATATATATATATATATATATGTGTGTGGGGGGGTCTCGTGTAAGCAACGTTATATAGTATATTAATTGACGTTTAATGTCAGAGAGTATTATATATATATATATATATATATATATAATATCTATTAAAAATTATAACATAACTATGTTTTAGCAACACTACAAAAATAGCCATTAAGTTTCAACATTTCTGGAGTCCTGTCAAGTGATGGTTTTGACTTGAAAACATGTTCAATGAGTCATGAAAATCAACACCATCACTTGACAAGACACCAGAAGTGTTGAAGCAAAATGCAGTATTTACATTGTTCGGACTGTTGACCTCATCTTTATTGGCATATTCACGACGTTTCGACCGTTGTACGCTCCGGCTTCCTTCAGGTGATTGGAATTTCGAACTGAACCCTGTATTTTATTTGTTTATTATTTTAAATTTTATTTGAAGAAGTACCGCTGGTAGCGTGTGTCGCTCAATCCGTGGCATTAAGAGTGACCTTCCATATGTAACGGGATACAAGTTTGAACCTTACCAGAAGTTTATTCCTTCGTTCATATTCGCCTTACTTAATAACACCAAAGAATGATGATTTGAGAGATGCGATAAAAAGCAACCGATATGATGAATTAACAAAGGAAAAATATATATGTATATGTACTCTAAAACTTTCAAAACTTTTCGTTTTAAAAGTAAATAATGTATATTCTCCAAGGAAAGACTCTTAATTTTGAGAAACTTATCGCCTTCTACCATTGCTAATATCAATTTGATTTGACGTTTAATGTCAGAGAGTATTAAATGATGGCAAAAAATGATTTAATTTTAAATATCTAACATAATTACCTCAGTCATACGTCAAAAATTCTTTTGATATAAAATTTTGACATTAATTTTCTTAAATTTACGTTGAGTCTCTTTATATATGTTTACACAGGTTTGTAAGTTAGTGCATACAAGTGGATACGCAGATGGTTTAAAGTGATAGCGAAATCCAGTCGGATCATTGCATTCACTTACGCTCAAATATCATTGAGAAAGGTATGAATCCATCTCTTCTCTGTAGCTTGTGTAGACATATACCAGTGCCGGTTGAAATGTTCATAGGCTGACCAAAATACACTCATGGAATCTGGGAGGTGAAGGTGATTTTTCAACATAGTCGCCGTTGTGATCCAGACAAGTGTTGCTGTGCTTGGATCTTATTGGTGATGAAGCTTTCACCCTGGTGGTCAAAAAGTCATCAACAGCAGATGTGAGGTCATCATTACTGCAATACTGATTGCCAGCAAAGTGTTTTTTTCATGTTGGGGAACAGATGATAGTTAAATGGGGTCAAATCAGGTGAATAGTGAGGGTGATTAACCAGTACAAAACCACACTCACACACTTGAACTATTGAAACAAGGAGTTGTTCTGATGAAACAAGAACCCTTTCGTCAGATTTCCTGTTTTTCATCTTGAGAGTCTTTCATGACTGTTTCAGTAAGTTGGCATACTACTCTCCATTGAAGGTGTGGCCCTTTTGAGGGTAGTCCCGAAACACTGAGGCCAACAAATTTCCTGATGATGAAACGACATTGGATTTTGTTGAAGCAGGTTAGGAAGACTGTTTCCACTGCATGGATTATCTCTTTGTCTGATGAACCCAACAGTCATCCTGGATTAGGTAACTTTCTCAAAAACCAGCCGAATCTATCTCAATCAATGACAGATTTTCCCGTGATGTGATCAGCCTGGTGCGCTTTTGATCAGGTCTCAGAAGACGTGTCACCCGCCGAAAAGAAACCTTCGTCAAACAAAGTTCATTCTGCATAATATTCCCCGCTCTCTCACGACATATGCTAATAGTATTGGCTATTTGATTTATAATCAATCGTGTGTCATCTATCGACATATGGTGAATATTTTCCTTAGTGGTGTCAGTTGCTGGACGCCCAGACTGTCGGCCATATTCAAGCCTCTCCCTTCTAAATTCAGCTACCCACTTTTGCACTGTTGCTAAAGCTGGAGTGTCTTCACCTAATGCAGTAACCATGTCAACATGAATGTCCTTGCTGGTTAAACCATTATCCTGCAGGTACTTGATAGCACAGCGATGTCATAGTTCGGCTGTGTTCAAGAAAATGCGCTACTAGATACTTTTAATGTATTCTTTGAACAGTCAGATGTTTCCCTGGAAATAACCAATGCAGTTATTAATAGAAAGTGTTTGAATTAATGCATGCAAGATTTCACAGCTCCAGCATCACTCCTTCATTGTCAGTGTATGAACTTTTCAGCACAACCATTTTGTTTATATATATATATATATATATATATATATATATATATATATTAAGAAATGGACAAAGTCCGACAATTTATTTATTAAAGACATTTTTTTTTATGTTTAACGTTCTTTTTATAGATACAAATATTTAAGTAAATGCTCTGTTTATAATAAACAGTATTAAATAACATTTACCGGCCTGAATGTCCGAGAAATTTTCATAGAAAATATTCGTCCTTTGACAGGATTCGAATCTGCATCCTATACGGAACCGCCATTTATTCCGGCGTGCCTAACCGCTCGGCCACAATGGATCGTTCGGTTGCCATAGTCGAATTTTATATCTATATATGTGTGTGTTTGTGTGGGTGGGTGTGTGTATCTATGTATGTATGTGTGTGTGAATAAAAGTCAAGAAAACTGTTTTTAGATGACGCGCTTCGTCCTCTTAGGGACTTTATCAAGGAAATGTAAGATTTATTTTGTTGTACGTTTTTCTATACCTTTGTGAGGATGTCATTAGTTTATCAACAACTGAGAACGTTGAAGAAGAAAATTGTTTAGATATTTAAAAAAAATCTTGAATATTATTCCCTCACATTACTTTCTGCGAGACTTTGAATTATGGCACTTTGTGCCTTTTCACATACTTTGACTGACCTTTCAACCACCTGATGAACATTCTGAGACGTTCTCTAATTTTGATATACCAATGACATCCTCGACTTTGTATATAAACACGTACAACAAAATAAATCCGACATTACTTTGATAGAATCCATCAGAGGACGAAACGAGGCATCGACTGCGAAAAGATTTTCCTCTTGCCTCTTTTTACTCAATTTATTTCATCTTCAGATACACTCCATATCTTGAAAATTACTCAGTCTAGCTCAATGAAATTAAAAAGTTTGGGTGTTGAATATCATTAGTTTATTATGAGACCGATTTCATAAGTGTTCAATATATGCACCGACTGTGACACGGCACACGTCGAGTCGGTAAATAAGTTTTTGCCAAACACGCTGTAGCATATCTCCGGTAACATTATCCAATGCGAAAGTGATTTTCTATTTGAGAGTATCAATGCTAGCAGGAAGAGGGGGGACATAGAACAATCTCTAATCATAACCCCATAAAAAGAAGTCACACGGGGACAGGTCAGGTGACCGCGGGGGCCATTTCATCAGAAAACTCTCTTGATATCCACCACGCCCGATACATCTCTCTGGCAGATTCTCATTGAGATAAGCACGTACTGTCCTCTTCATTTAAATATATGTTACTATATATTCTGTGAAAATCTGAAGTTATTTCAACAAGAATTGCTAAAATTATTGGCCTGCGAAATGAGGTCAAATTTTTGGGGACACCCTTAATATATATATATATATATATATATATTAAAGACATTTTTTATGTTTAACGTTCTTTTTATAGATACAAGTATTTAAGTAAATGCTCTGTTTATAATAAACAGTATTAAATAAAATTTACCGGCCTGAATGTCCGAGAAATTTTCACAGAAAATATTCGTCCTTTGACAGGATTCGAACCTGCATCGTATACGGAACCGCCATTTATCCCAGCGTGCCTAACCGCTCGGCCACAAAGAATCGTTCGGTTGGTAGGGTCGAATTCACTGCATATAAACTTCAATCTTATATATATATATATATATATAAACTTCAATCTTATATATATATATATATATATATATATATATATATATATATATATATATATATATATATATATATATATATATATATATATATATATATATATATATATATATAAACTTCAATCTTATATATATATATACATATATATATATAAACAAAATGGTTGTGCTGAAAAGTTCATACACTGACAATGAAGGAGTGATGCTGGAGCTGTGAAATCTTGCATGCATTAATTCAAACACTTTCTATTAATAACTGCATTGGTTATTTCCAGGGAAACATCTGACTGTTCAAAGAATACATTAAAAGTATCTAGTAGCGCATTTTCTTGAACACAGCCGAACTATGACATCGCTGTGCTATCAAGTACCTGCAGGATAAGGGTTTAAACAGCAAGGACATTCATGTTGACATGGTTACTGCATTAGGTGAAGACACTCCAGCTTTAGCAACAGTGCAAAAGTGGGTAGCTGAATTTAGAAGGGAGAGGCTTGAATATGGCCGACAGTCTGGGCGTCCAGCAACTGACACCACTAAGGAAAATATTCACCATATGTCGATAGATGACACACGATTGATTATAAATCAAATAGCCAATACTATTAGCATATGTCGTGAGAGAGCGGGGAATATTATGCAGAATGAACTTTGTTTGACGAATGTTTCTTTTCGGTGGGTGACACGTCTTCTGAGACCTGATCAAAAGTGCACCAGGCTGATCACATCACGGGAAAATCTGTCATTGATTGAGATAGATTCGGCTGGTTTTTGAGAAAGTTACCTAATCCAGGATGACTGTTGGGTTCATCAGACAAAGAGATAATCCATGCAGTGGAAACAGTCTTCCTAACCTGCTTCAACAAAATCCAATATCGTTTCATCTTCAGGAAAGTTGTTGGCCTCAGTGTTTCGGGACTACCATCAAAAGGGCCACACCTTCAATGGAGTGTAGTATGCCAACTTACTGAAACAGTCATGAAAGACTAAAGATGAAAAACAGGAAATCTGACGAAAGGGGTCTTGTTTCATCAGAACAACTCCTTGGTTTCAATAGTTTAAGTGTGTGAGTGTGGTTTTGTACTGGTTAATCACCCTCACTATTCACCTGATTTGACCCCATTTAACTATCATCTGTTCCCCAACATGAAAACAACACTTAGCTGGCAATCAGTATTGCAGTAATGATGACCTCACATCTGCTGTTGATGACTTTTTGACCACCAGGGTGAAAGCTTCATCATTAATAAGATCCAAGCACAGCAAAACTTGTCTGGATCACAACGGGGACTATGTTGAAAAATCACCCTCACCTCCCACATTCCATGAGTGTATTTTGGTCAGCCTATGAACATTTCAACCGGCACTGGTATATATCTAGACAAGCTACAGAGAAGAGATGGATTCATACCTTTCTCAATGATATTTGAGCGTAAGTGAATGCAATGATCCGACTGGATTTCTCTATCACTTTAAACCATCTGCGTATCCACTTGTATGCACTAACTTACAAACCTGTGTAAACATATATAAAGAGACTCAACGAAAATTTATGAAAATTAATGTCAAAATTTTATATCAAAAGAATTTTTGACGTATGACTGAGGTAATTATGTTAGATATTTAAAATTAAATCATTTTTTGCCATCATTTAATACTCTCTGACATTAAACGTCAAATCAAATTGATATTAGCAATGGTAGAAGGCGATAAGTTTCTCAAAATTAAGAGTCTTTCCTTGGAGAATATACATTATTTACTTTTAAAACGAAAAGTTTTGAAAGTTTTAGAGTACATATACATATATATTTTTCCTTTGTTAGTTCATCATATCGGTTGCTTTTTATCGCATCTCTCAAATCATCATTCTTTGGTGTTATTAAGTAAGGCGAATATGAACGAAGGAATAAACTTCTGGTAAGGTTCAAACTTGTATCCCGTTACATATGGAAGGTCACTCTTAATGCCACGGATTGAGCGACACACGCTACCAGCGGTACTTCTTCAAATAAAATTTAAAATAATAAACAAATAAAATACAGGGTTCAGTTCGAAATTCCAATCACCTGAAGAAGGCCGGAGCGTACAACGGTCGAAACGTCGTGAATATGCCAATAAAGATGAGGTCAACAGTCCGAACAATGTAAATACTGCATTTTGCTTCAACACTTCTGGTGTCTTGTCAAGTGATGGTGTTGATTTTCATGACTCATTGAACATGTTTTCAAGTCAAAACCATCACTTGACAGGACTCCAGAAGGGTTGAAACTAAATGGCTATTTTTGTAGTGTTGTTAAAACATAGTTAATTTATAATTTTTAATAGATATTATATATATATATATATATATATATATATATATATATATATATATATTTACAAATTCATGAATTATTCATATATAAAACAAAAACAAAGGTTAATGATTTAAATGGCGAGAAATCCATCTTCGCGAACAATTCAAATAATATACAAAAACCTCGAACCTGTTTATGAATGAAAAGATCCTGTTTTATAAATTTTAGTTGCATTAGGTCTTTTTATTTTACAAGCTTTCGTCTGTTCCTACAGACATCCTCAGGTATGGAATAGATTTTGTTCTTGTTTTTACTCTCAGTAATAAGTGGACAACGAAAATAGATTTGTAATCCGAAAAATGCTATGAGAAATGTGTTATTGTTTTGGAACGTGCAGTCGCAACGCTGAGTTTGAATTTAAATTTTAAGGTTCTGCGTTTATGAACAAATATAGTGATATGAGAATTCTTTTTTACTGGTAGGTTTTCGGTCAAAGTGGCATGAACTATATTGTTCAATAATTACAGTAATGTCGCACTTATTATATATATATATATATATATATATATATATATATATATATATATATATATATTCATCAACAGACGGATTGTTTCCCTGTATTACAGTTTCTTAGTGAGGCTAGACGTACGATTGCTTACAAGCCAGGATCGAAATGCGACTGCTTTGGCATCAGTCAGATATATTACCTCTAGTCCATAAGGAAGGGAATTTTAACGTTTTTCTCTATACGAAATACGACAGCGGCTTGGAGAACTCAGTTCATACATGAAGAGTAATGCTTAATAGGAGTAGAAGCAATATATATATATATATATATATATATATATATTACCTCACAGGGGGTGGGCACAAAGAGTGAAGGTGAAAGAAAAGACTGGTTATATGGGATGGGGTTGAGGAGAGTATAAAAAAATGAACGTGGATAAAGGCACTAGGATTGTTGTCAGCAAGAGGAACGTCAGGAAGCGAACTACGAAAAGGAGATTCCAAAATCAGCCCGGAAATTTTAAATTTCACAGTAGAAGATAGAAGAATATAGTACCTAAATCCGAAGGTGTATTTGAATAGCCAAAGCTAAGCAAAGTATTAATGAATAGGAAAATTTCGTTAGAAACAATGAAAAGTCTTCTGAGGTGCCTTAAATTATAAGCTACCCTATATAGCAGTGAATGCAGCACAATGTTCTCACAGATGAAGAGGTGAATTTATAAATGCCATTGCGAAAGATATAAATCCAGTTGGAATTTGAACAAGTTAAAGCTATGGTTCTGCGAATACAATGGAAATGAGGTAATTTAAGGAAAATACAAGCAAAAAACAAAAAATCGTTTATAAGAAATAGGTAGTTGAGACTTCTCGGACATACAATGAGGAAAGAAGGTTTAATGAATTTGACAAGCGATTGACATATTGAAAGCAAAGGGGACATATAAAAACAATGATTAAATTCCTTTCCTTACGGAACAAAGAGTAAGAAGTATAGTAAAAAGACAAGCATTTCTAAGAGCTACAAAGGGTAGGAAGTTGTAGAGAGTCATGATCACGACTAGAAGGGACACATTATACAAAAAAGAAAAAACCCTTTTTTATGAAATAACATGATCTAAAATATTTGTTTATCCGGTTACATTAGATCAATGTATCCTCTGAGATAACTCCAACGTGGTTGTAGATTAGAGTTGAATGGATACAAAATCCTTCATAGAAGGACTGGTAGCTTCCCCTGAATACATTCCTTGTAGCTGACAGAGAGTGTATCGAGCACGCCTGCTTTCAAAGGAGGGTCGTACGCCAGCTGTGCAGGCGCGTTGACGAGAACATTGTTCATATGATTCGGGAATAGTTTTTTCTCTTTCTTAGAAATCGGTTCTCTCTCTCTCTCTCTATCTATCTATCTATCTATCTAAGACATCCTGCTCTCGCCATTCCACACAGAAGAAACAATAATTTTGCAAATATTAGTTGTCATGCGAATGGCGGCCCAGGTAACGCGAATGAAGGATGTCTACAGAGATGTCTCTTTCTTCTCACCCACAAGTCATAATTCTTCACGCGTTGGAAAAAGATATATATATATATATATATATACATATATATATATATATATATATATATATATATATATATATATATATATATATATATATATACAGAGACAGACAGACAAAGAGAATTGCCAGAGAAAGTGACAGGGAGATAGTGAGAAAGAGAGTGTATGTGTGCGTGTGTCTTGGTTGGAATTTAGCGAAAGTTTGGTGAATATAGCAGGATCGATGTGCTAGAATGGGGTCAAGATGGAGTGGCATTTTCGAGTGACTGGTTAGGGATTTTGCTTCTTTACCTAGCCCAATGCGTTAGTTTTTTTACATCAAAGATAAAGAGAGAAAAGTCGCAAGTAACCTGCTTGACGAGTTAGTGCAAGTGAATGGAGGAACATGTCACATGAGTCAGGAATTAATCTCTTGTTCAGAAGAAATCTGTGGAGATTCATGATCACCCGTTTCTGAACGAACATGGCAACCGTGCTCTAATGTAACCAATACAATTGCGTATATCTGGCCTCACCACCGGTCGATGTTCGAGTCCGTGTAAAAACCAAATTTATTTATGCTAATCTAAGCATGATTAGATAGACCTAAGCATTAAACCTTTGAGCTCTGCGTTCCTGAACAATTTTAACCCCCCTGCCTGAATCCCTGAGTCTGAATTCATAAATATTTGGTATATAATGTTTCACGGTAGATATAAAAATAGTTACAAGTGTTTTCCAACGTTCAATCCGTGGCTGAGCATTAAGCCATTTTTTTCTACCCCTGTTCAACCTGTGACTGAGCATTACGCCATTTTTCTCTACCACCGGTAAAGCGGTGTTCAGGGCACAAAGGTTTAAGCAATATGAGCGATAAAATCAACATCTGAATAATAAATTCAATACTTACACTTCTTGATTGACACAGACAGAATAGGTGAATAATGGAAGATGTCATCATCATTATCATTAGTCCCTTGACCAGGTGTGGCTGTAGAGACGCTCCGAAACTGAACACCTGACCTTCTTCCTCAATATATTTCATTTGTTTGTAAATGTCTGGATTGAAGGTTGGAAAAGGATTCATTCATGCTTAACGTATCTTGGTCAAGTAGTTCAGCTGGACGCCATCCCAGTGCAGGTCAGATGAATTAAAAACGCAGAAATTTGTTCAAAATCAAGGCCATTGCTTAATGACAAAATCTAAACGGAATTCAGTAAGCTAAAAATTATTAACCTCTGTTTTGTTGGATTTAAAGGCGATATTACGAACGTGTAGAACCTAAACAAATTATTATTACGTAACTCTACAGTGTGCAAGTGCCTTGGATGCGATGCTAAAATTTTGATGGGATGTTTGGCGGAGTCGTACAATAAGCTTTGAGACCAGAAATAATCATTTTTCTTTTCAAGTTTTCTTTTCATATTATCATAGATTAAACACTGCTGATAAGGAGTATTAAAAAATAACTTTTATAAAAGTTAATAATGGGGTACTGTTTGATAAGTAAATTCATTATACATTGGTACCAACTACGAATGGCAAAACAAAATATGCTCATACAACATGATTTCTTAAAATTTAAAAAAAAAGAATTCGTAATGTGTTTAATTGATAAAAAAAAGTTAGGTTTCCAAATTCGATTTTATTTTTAAATATTAAATCCTCTTGTATGAACATGTATTTTGTCTTCAGGAGAGGAGCAATGAATTTATGTAGTTTCTATCAACCTTTATAAAATTTAATTAAAAAAAGTTTTGTGATCTGGAGTAGATCTATAGCAATATTTTTATATACTCAAAAGAAGATTATATTATTACTGGATGCGGTGCCGCTTCAGCAACTTAACCGGATTTTTTGTCACAGGCTGCTGTTTCCTTTACCATTCAACGAAAATATTGTCATTGTAAGATGCGCTTTCTAAAGAGTAGGAGACTAACATAATGATGTTGTGTAAAAGAACAGGTTACATACACTGTTGTGTAGTTGGTCTAATTTGAGCTAAGTTTTCTGTTACCTAAATGCCCAAAAGATCAAAAGCTGTTATCTTTTCTTGACGTTCAAGGAAATATCAAACGATCAACCTGTGTAAAAACCGTGTCTAATTTTTCAAATGATTCATTAAATCCGACGAATTGTGGATAGATTGACAGTCTTGAAACTTTGAATGAGCGTTCAACAAGATAATCTTTTCCGTATAGATCTCAGAGGATATCTGATCCACTCTTTAATTCTAATTAACAATATGCCTCACCACTAACCGCTTCGTTACCTTCCAGATTTTAATCAATCCTTTTCCTTCCTCTTTTATCATTTGTCATTATCATATCTTTTTCTATCGATCAGTTGTCTTTTTCAGCCGGCATATATTCTTTTTATTTAATTCTGCCCTCTTTCTTTTTGTTCAATTCATTCGTTTGTTCTTTCTTTCTTTCTTTCTTTCTTTCTTTCTTTTACTTCATTTCTTTGCATCTGTTTTCTTTCTTACGCGTTCTTTCTTCTTTCTTACGCTTTCAGTGTATCTTACTTTATTTTCCATTTTTTTTGTTTCTTTCTTTTGTCTTGCTCTTTGTTTTCGATTTTCTTTCCGTCTTTTTTCTTTCTTTATTTATTTCTGTCGTCTTTCTTTTTGTTCACTTTCTTTCTTTCTTTCACCTTATTTCTTAACGTCGTTGTCTTTCCTACGCGTTTTTCTTATCTTACGCTTTCTTTTTTTCCTTTATTTTTCTATTTCTTTCTTTGTTTCTTTTGTCTTACACTGATTTTTGTGTCTTATTTCTGTCGTTCTTTCTTTCTTACACTTTATTTAATTATTACGTATTCATTTTTTTTTCACTTTGTTTCTTTCGTTCTTTCTTTCTTTCACTTCATTTCTTTGTATCTTTCTTCCTCCTTACACTTTCTTTGTCTCTTCCGTTATTTTCTTTCTTTCTTTGTCTCTTCCGTTATTTTCTTTCTTTCTTTCTTTCTTTCACTTCATTTCTTTATTTCTTTCTTTCTTTCTTTCTTTCACTTCATTTCTTTGTATCTTTCTTTCTTTCTTTCTTTCTTTCACTTCATATCTTTGTATCTTTCTTCTTCCTTACACTTTCTTTGTCTCTTCCGTTTCTTCCGTTTCTTTCTTTCTTTCTTTCTTTCTTTCTTTCTTTCTTTCTTTCTTTCACTTCATATCTTTGTATCTTTCTTCCTCCTTACACTTTCTTTGTCTCTTCCGTTTCTTCCATTTCTTTCTTTCTTTCTTTCTTTCTTTCTTTCTTTCTTTCTTTCTTTCACTTCATTTCTTTGTATCTTTCTTTCTTTCTTTCTTTCTTTCTTTCACTTCATATCTTTGTATCTTTCTTCTTCCTTACACTTTCTTTGTCTCTTCCGTTTCTTCCGTTTCTTTCTTTCTTTCTTTCTTTCTTTCTTTCTTTCTTTCTTTCACTTCATATCTTTGTATCTTTCTTCCTCCTTACACTTTCGTTGTCTCTTCCGTTTCTTCCGTTTCTTTCTTTCTTTCTTCCTTTCTTTCACTTCATATCTTTGTATCTTTCTTCCTCCTTACACTTTCTTTGTCTCTTCCGTTTCTTTCTTTCTTTCTTTCTTTCTTTCTTTCTTTCTTTCTTTCTTTCTTTCGTTATTTTCTTTCTTTCTTTTTTGCCTTTCTCTGTCCCCTGTAAACATTTAAAGGACACTGAATGGTTTCAGACAGCAAGCCGTTTAAACTCTATTCACTAATTCCGACAGGAAAACTTTACTTCCGTTCGGTCACACGAAATTGCGGATCAAGTAGCCATGTTTTTCAATACGAACATACGAGAAACAGAAATACTTTTTCGAAAGAGCGACTATCACGAAAGTCGGGAAATTAAAAAAAAATCTTCTAAAAGCGTTATTTACTTCCATGAAGAGATCATTATTTAAAAAAATAAGTCAGTAATGCTTTATTAACTAAAAAACTGTACATAGATTTTGGAAAGCAAGTAGAACACAGTCCTTGCACAGCGAAATAAATCCTATACACCGAAGTAACGATGTGTAAGAGTTACAACAAGGAAGAGAATCGCTAAGTAGAAATTAAGATATAATTCTCAACAATTAAAAATTCATAAAACCGATAGAAAGTCACTTCTTATAAACAATACGTGAACATAATTTTGCGATTAACAAGTCGATGATACTGCTCATTAATGCCAATCATAAAATTAATGTTGATTTATATCGATGGAAATTAGAATGAAAGAAGAAGAAACATTAGAAAAAGTATATATATATATATATATATATATATATATATATATATATATATATATATATGTGTGTGTGTGTGTGTGTGTGTGTGTAAAAATATATAGAAAATAGGAAAGAACTCGTTAGGTAAATAACTCTCCACAGACACTTAACCAGACTAGACGATGTCATCTTCAACCCCAACCTTACTCTGAGTTGACGTCTTTGAATTTAACTGAGATATTGATACAAATTATTAACCCTTACGCCCTTTTTCTTTAAACAATTGCTCTAGCCGTTGCCATAGTAATTTTAATTTTAATAAAGAATATGCTTATAAAACGCGTAAATTTCAGAAATTAGTTATTCCCAAAAAAATTTCGCTTGAAGATGGAACAGAGCTTAGTACTTTAATTTAATTCAAATAATTATATTAATTTTTCGGCTCTTGTTTTGAAACATGAGAACTCTTATGTAGCGTTGGAATCATATTTTTAAATAAATAATTATATATATAAATATATATATATATATATATATACAGATGTTTTATTATATATATATATTATATAAAGATGTTTTATTGAGTGTGAACAAATAAAAAAAATATTTCGGAGATAGAACAATAAAAGAACAGGAATTAAAAGAGAGAAGATAACGATTAAAATTGCATTTAAATTTTTGAAGATTAGAACTGACTGGGAAGCGAGAAACCGGAAGAGAGTTCTATAAGTGCGAGAGAAGAAACTGTTAGCATAGAACTCGCGCTTACAACTAATAATTGAAACTCTAAAATGATGAAACCAAACTGTTAATGCTTGAATTCATAAAGTCGTGGTACCAAAGTGGAACGCTCGCCAGAAGAGTTACCGTGAAAATATTTATAGAAAAGACCCAGAGAATGGCGGCGATAAAGAGATTGAAACCGAGGTGCCAGGTCATTGCAGTTTCTTCTTTGGATTTAATTAAGATTCTATAAATACATCGCAAAAGCACCAGACCAGGTGGGACAGCAATATTAAAATGCAGGTGTGGCTGATATATTTAAAAATTTGTAAGATAGATTCGAGCGAGTAAAACTCTCTGGCATGACATATTGAACCAATTTTCCTAGCAACTGATTCAATAGAATTTTTCTACTTCATGTCCGCAGAAAATGTTAGCACATCCTCTTCTGGAGGTTAGCACAAGTCAGAATGATAAAAGGTACAAATGGTTCACTCAGACGATTAAAAAAGAGCAGTTTCGTTTCTTTTAGTTTAAGATTTCTTTTCCGACAAACGACAAATATTGTAGATCATTAATCTAATTATATATATATTTAATTTCTTTTCGCTAAGTGTGTGTTAAAGTTATCAGAATATGTATTCAGAGATGACAAATTGAATAAAATAGAAACATAAAGTTATTAATATCCCAAAATATGCTACACATGAGCATCTTTTCATTTGCTTTTAATTTTATGTAAGTACACAACAATTTGGCTTTGTTTCTCATCACATACCTTGAAAAAGTCAAATGACGAAACGCGACAAAGTACTATTTTACGATTGTCTACTCCATTCATATATATATGTATATATATATATATATATATATATATATAGTTTATGAAAAACTAGGTAATCTGTATGGGTCAGAGAGCTCAATGTAAATCCAGAGCAAATAATTTAAATAAAAACAGACCACTTTAAGGTACCATGTAATAAATTATTTCACCACAAAACTTTTAAAAGGACTGCGGATCATCAGACTTTACTTCCAAACTTGGAATTAAAGTCTGATGATCCGCAGTCCTTTTAAATTAAATGTTTTTATTTAAATTATATATATATATATATATATATATATATATATATATATATATCGGTCACTGTTTGTGTTTATCTAAAAATAAATACGCTAAAATTCACCTTCATTCCTGCACAGACGGCTTAGTGGTAGAATCTCCGACTGACATCAATAGCAAGAGGCAACCGTACGTCTAGCCACACTGAAGAGCTGTGAAACTGCGAAACAGTCTTTCTGTGGATGACGTTATATATATATATATATATATATATATATATATATATATATATATATAAGCAATTTTCAGTATTTTTGCATACGTATAAGAGTCTTTATTGTGTGTAAAAACTGTCCAAATGTTACATATATCCGATCGCTTATAGCTATTCTATTAACCATTATCACTGATATTTTTGTTTTATTTTAAACTGAATATATATATATATATATATATATATATATATATATATATATATATATATATATATATAATATTTAACGTGTGTTGTCTTGATAAGCATGTAGTAGTATTTTTATAAAAGAGGGATTACTTTCTAAATAAACAATTATATATATATATATATAAATTAAGCCACAATTTTTTTCAATAAAGCTTGTTTCAAATGTTTCTGAACCGATTTTATTACTTGTCCAGTGATTATTTTTTGACTTTTAAATAATTCGAATTTTTGTTAAAAAAATATTAATTACTTATCAACAATTAAATACTAAATTGACATTTAATTAATTTTATCTTAGTTTGCCACTATTTTGTAGAAAAGCGATACACCTTGAAGACTGAACTTATTAGTGGGGACTTATCTGTATACCTAATCGCAGAGAATGTGACACAATGTCGGTGTTTAAAATGGGGTTTCGATCAGCAGTGTAAAAATTTACTCTAGCCCCGCTGTCTCTTCCCTTTTTAGGGTCGCCTCGACAGCTGTTTAATGACTCCAGTTTCTTCACGAAGGAGAAGTAATGTTGCTAGAATGGCAGCCTGGATCACGAGTTGATATTTATTTAGGCAGCATTCAGGCTTGTGGCTCAATAGTAATGTACCTGTAAAATTACCTTAACGGTTTTGTGTGTCTCGGGTGTATATACGCTGGTGTTTAAGTTTGGAAACACGTATTTCCTGGAATGTCCATCCCACAACGACAATGGCGGACTTGCATTTGTGCCCGGATTATAAAATACAAAGAAAAAAACTAAAACCAATATATATATATATATATACAAGCAAACGATAATATATTATTATCTGTCTGTGTATATATATATGTACGTATATATAACGCAAAAACCCTAAGTAGTAAAATTAGCTTAAATCCTTAAGTTCTAGATGATCGAAAAAGTGCTCAATACATCAACCTTAAATAAATTATATGAACGTGTCTTTAAATAAAGTATACATATTTATCTCACGCACTACTACAGTTTCATCTTCTTGGATCTTCATTATGGTTTAGATCTTATAATATTATTTAAGCCATGCTGAACATTCGAATAGGAAACTTCAGTAGCGACTGAGATTTTACATATATATATATATATATATATATATATATATATATATATATACACATTATTTACATTTATAGATATATATATATGTATGTATGTGTGTGTGTGTGAAAACGATAATATGTACTTTTATAAAAGATCTGTTTTATGTTCTTTTCTTTTGATTTCTTGCGGTTTCTTCAATATATTCGTTGTAGCAATCATTACAGGTTTTAGCGCATTATTTTGTTTTCTATTAATTGAGTTTCTTATTATTCTAACGTATTTGTGATAGTATTTATGTTGAATTTAGATAGATTCTTTTCAGTTGTATGTGTGATAAAATTGGTAGGTAGAACAATATACTTTGATACGTTCTGGTTTGTCAAAATGACCCAGTGTTCTATGTGGAAATATTTTATGAGCCTTTTGTTTCGCATGGAATATAAAATATTTCTAATATTGCAGGAGCTTGAAAGTATTTTCAGTGTATTTCTCCTCTTCATGTAAATGTTGAGGACTGGAAATTATGAATGATTCTAAATAGAATCCGATGATTATTCCGGATTTTATTCTGTTGTTATGTTGGGAATAGAAATTTGTGAAATCATTTTTATAAGTTGATTTTCGGTGAATGCTAAGTTTTTTAAGCTATTTTTAATGCGGTAAATCATGATATCTATGAAATATAAAATATTCTTTATTTCGGTTTTATATGAAAATTCTATTGTTTGTATAGTTTATCGACAAGATCTGTTTAATCAGTACCATGGGAATATATTAATAAAGCATCATCAATATATCGAATGTATGTTGAATGTTTAGGTAATCCATTATGGAAAAGAGCAGATTCAAGAAAATACAGGCTATCATGCCACTCATGGGCGATCCCATTGGTAATGCAAATTTTTGTTCATGAAAATATTTGTTAAATATGAAAACGATGAGATGGCAGATTATTGTTATTATAGTTATTGGTAGGGAGAAGTTTATCCTTAATTGTGTTAGATATTTTAAAAAAAATTATGCATTTACTAAACGGGGGGTTAGTGCAAAGTGATTTTCTATCTATCCTGGTTATGAGTTTGTCAGTGATATCTTTACCTTTTGCATATCAACTAGATTGCCTGAATATATATATATATATATATATATATATATATATATATATATATATAAATATATATTATAATAGGTGGCCAAAAAAATAAAGAAAGAAGGGGGTCGCCTGGAAGGGCATACAAATACATATATATATATATATATATATATATATATATATATATAATTATTTATTTAAAAATATGATTCCAACACACTACATAAGAGTTCTCATGTTTCAAAACAAGAGCCGAAAACTTCAATACAATTATTTGAATTAAAGTAAGCTCTGTTCCATCTTCAAGCGAAACTTTTGATGGAACAGAGCTTACTTTAATTCAATTTAATTCAAATAATTATATTGAAATTTTCGGTTCTTGTTTTGAAACATGATAACTCTTATGTAGCGTGTTGGAATCATATTTTTAAATAAATAATTATATTTATGCTCTACTTTTGTATCGAGCACTATTTTTAAAAAATAATAACAAAAATACTAAAGAACTTTGGATTATTTACCTAACCAGTTCTTTCCTATTTTCTATATATTTTCATATATATATATATATATATATATATATATATATATATATATATATATATATATATATATATATATTAGTATCTCATATTCACTATATTTGTAGTAATATCTACTTATTATAAATCACTGCTTTTGTCATTCAATCAATCAATTTAATGGAGTAACTGCGAGAGTACATCAAACATTCAGAATCTCTTTATATCTATTATCGGCACAAATGCACACTTGCGGATGAATACATGTGAATAAATCGCTAAACAATTTGGAAAATGAATTGAAATTAAAAATATTCATTTCTATTGAAGATCCTTCCATACGATATCGTTTGCTATTTCCCGGAATATTTCTAGCCATTTTCTGCTAGATTACACCAGCATTTCAATATCCGGAAATGATTTACAAACCTAAATATACAACTTCCCCAAATTATTTAAAAGCGTCCATCGAATAAACGACTCGCTGACGCCTCTCATCCATAGATATCAACACGAAATGGATTGCTGTCTATGAGCCACGACCGTTCATGGTTCTTCACAACTTCTCCTTTTTCGTTCTAAGTAACATTTACCGCTTTGCCAGACGCTTTTGTCTTTGGAAATTTTGTACTTTCGCTCATCAGTTATCTTATCTCTGTTAAGAAGGTGGTTCTCACTGCTTCTCTTGCCTTGTCATTTGAGTATTAGATTCACCAAGCCTTCTTTTCTCGTTATGAGTCGCAGGAATTTCAGTGGTTTCTCATGTCTTTTTTTATAATTTTTATTTTTCATCAATTTTCCTCGTTACTCCTATGTTCGTTTATGTTATTTTCAGGTTTAGACATAAAGTCCGGTAAACCTCTACCTACCGGTCTTGGACAGGGTGAACATAATGGGAAATTAAAAAAGAACCACAGCTTAGTTTTTCCAAGTTTCTTCATCTCTATTCACTTTCATGTAGGAGATTAGATATTACACAGAAGTTAAATTAAGCACTCGTTTCTTTTCTTTGCTTCTTAATACTTTACTCATTTTCTGAAAGGCATCTTTCCGAATTTTATTACGCCAATTATTTTTTCACAATTTACTCATCCGTTCTCTACTATTCAGAGATTGAAAATGTCGCACTTGCTTGATTTTGACGCCCATCTTCGTACATCTTTTGCCGGTGCGTCGATGTCTGTAGATTTTGTAGAGCCCAGTTTCAGTAAGCAATTTTTTTAAAGCATTTCACTCCAGGCAAGGCGGGAGTGCCACTAGCGCGCAGGTGGGGCTGCAGAAAGTGAAAGTGAGAGAAAAGATTGTGTATAGGGGGACTGAGGAAAGTATAAAAGATAACGGCGTTCTAATCAACAGAAGATGGCGGTTGACGCTGCACTTACATTTTTGAAGATTGTAGTTATCAGGAAGAAAGTAAGAGGAAGGGAGTTTCACAGTCGGGAAGTGCGAGAAAAGAAACTCTCGGAGTATAAAGGGCAGTTACATTTAATTATTTCAATAGTAAAAGAGTGGTACCTAGATTTCAATCTAGTAGTACGCTGAAATTCATGTACTTGGGCCGCCAGGGAAAAAAAGCTCGTAAGAGCAGTTGCCAAAAAATATTTGTAGAAATGACAGAGGGAAGCTACATAAGTTGTAAGCGTAATCCTTAATAGGTGGCCCGTACAAAGTTCCACAGAAACGAAAAAGGTTCTGTTGACAAGCATGCATTATGCTTGTTAATGGTTATGGCTACGAGATTAAAAATTAATTTGTCAATAAAATATGCGCAAAATAGAGCAAATCGTTTTCTATCACAGGTTTTTATATTACTCAAGAATAGCTAATATTTTGCGTGAACAAACCTTATCTTCACAGCCACGAAAAGCGACAAAGGATCTTTTCGCAATAATCTCATTAAAAGGATTATTCTATTCTAATTTTTAAAAAAATCAGAATCAGACTTTAAAACATATAAACGAAAAGTCGAAAACAAAACAAAAAAAAACAATGCATGGAATATTTATGTAGATATTGGGTTAGAAGAAAAGGCAGTAGCGATTTTCATGAGGAGGTGTTTGAATACGTGACTTTGTTTCACACATATGCGACATAGATTTTTAAATATTATGTAAAGGGATATTTCAATAGACTTTGGCTATTATTTCTGTGTGGATACTGGATCTTAAATGTCTTTACGGACCATCATATTCTTCATGTTTGTTATATTGAAAAATGTTTCGATCATGATACTCCCTGATCTTACAGCTGCTGAAAATTTGTGAGTATGACATTGAGGAGGATACTGATGCGAATAACAAAACAAACAATTATCTATCTATCTATCTATCTATCTATCTATCTATCTATCTATCTATCTATCTATCTATCTATCTATGTATCTATCTATCTATCTATCTATCTATCTATCTCGTGTGAATTTTTTAGATGAGTAATTAGTATCATTATACATTTTGTTATTCGGGTAATTATGCTCAGATTGACAGTTAGACTGAAAACGTTTCGATTTTTGTACCCCCTACAGCCTAAATGTTCATGCTGTTCCGAATAGTACATTCTAAAAGTAAAGTCTAAAATTTCAATACCTTGTGCCTTACATTATATATATATATATATATATATATATATATATATATATATATATATACATATATATAGAATAGACAGATACATATATATATATATATATATATATATATATATATATATATATATATATATATATATATATATATATATAGATAGATAGATATGTTTGTTTGTGCGTGCGTGTGTGTGTTTACGTGTGTGTGTATCTGTGAATATAGTTTTAATGTATGCCATAGCTTTGGGTACATGTGTTTAATATCAGGGATGAAGCGTGTGTAAATATATGAGTGGACACCACTGAGGTCAACCGCGAGTAGAAACAGTATGTTTAACTGTTTGAACACCACTCTGAGACAAGATGGTGTCGAAGACAAACGGTCACGCACTCTCTCACTCTCACACATACAGACTTATACATATACATATATATATATATATATATATATATATATATATATATATATATATATATATATATGTAAGCAAATATATGGATATAGATCCGACAGTATGAAGAAAAATATACTATCTATTTTAGGAATACGTTTTCACAGCGTCGCCCACGTGACGACAACGTGACCATGTTTAAAACGGAACGCTGATCATATAAAACTTTCAGTTATCTGTTTGGATGTCTTGTTCTTATGTCCATCGTCTTTGTCATGTTGAATTGATAATGTTAATTATATTTTATAAATATGTCCTGAAGATGGTTTATTAGACCGAAACGACTGACGTTGACATTATATTAACATTAAAACAGCATAATTGCATATAAGGATTTTTGTTTGTTTTTCCGTATATTTTTCTTCATATATATATATATATATATATATATATATATATATATATATAATTCACAGAGTAAAATAAACTAAGCATAAATACAAATATAAAAACATATATATATATATATATATATATATATATATATATATATATATATATATACATACACACACACATATATATATATATATATATATATATATATATATATATATATATAGGTAACTACACCCGTCTCGGAAAACCTTCGGTTTCTTGATTTGCTAATGATCAAATAAATATCGAAGGAAAAAAAGGTTTTAAAAAAGAAAGAGCTAGGGACATGAACGTCTCTCAAAAATAATCGTACAGGATACAGGTCCAAACCCCAAAGAAAAAAACCCAACACGAGTAATTAACTAACTAAAACAGTGCTCACACACGGTAGGAGCAGACCTGGTCAAACCTAGGGAGCCAGACAAACCTGCCAAGTTTTCACCTAAGCGGATCGTCAGGGAAAGCCGGCTAACGGGTTAAAGAAACAGTATACTTATCGGCGATAGACGAAAGACCAACACCACGTAACCAAACATAAATTCGGAGGTTTAATAAACCCCACCAAAACAGAATTAGGTAAAGTACGGTCATTTTACAGGAAATATGTGAGTCTTTAAGGACTTTCCTTAATATAAACCAGGCAGTCGTCTAATGATTGTATTAGGTGGTTTAAGAATTACAATAAAGATGTTAGATGTTCATTTATTAGATACGATATTAAAGAATACTACCCGTCAATCACAGAAAGAAACTCTTAACGAAACTCTCCGATTAGACAAAGAGTATATTCAGATTTCTGATGACAAGATCGACCTGATTAAACACTGCCGGGAAACATTATTATTCCATAATAATGAACTATGGATAAAAAAAGACGACGTAAATAGTTTTGACAATCCCATGGCAGCCCATGATGGAGCAGAGGTGTGCGAGTTAGTAGGATGCCTGCTGCTCAATAGGCTTAACGATCATATAGATTTTAACAACCATGGGTTATACCGTGATAACGGATTAATCATAGTGGATAAAAGTAACCCCCCAAAATGTGACACAATCCGGAAAAAGCTGCACTGGCTCTTTAAAAAATTCGGATTCAATCTTGAAATTGAAACCAACCTTAAAGTCACCAATTACCTAGACCTCGCTTTAGATTTAAGAAATGGTACTGTTTCCCCTTATAAGAAAGATAACCAGGACCCTAATAATTAAATGTAAAATCTAACCACCCAGCGTATATCATAAGACATATTTTAAAAAATATCAGCCATAGACTTTCTACCAACTCATCGAATAAAGACATCTTCGATACTAATAAATCAATTTATGAGCAAGCTCTAGTTAAAAGTGGCCACAAAGATAAGTTAGAATATATTGACATAATTAATAACACTGAAACCCAAAATAGACATAAGAGTAGAAATTGAAATATTTTGTGGTTTAACCCTCCGTTTAACTTATCTGTAAGAACTAAAATTGGCAAAATATTTTTCAATCTATTGGAACAAAATTTCCCCAAGAAAACTAAGTTACACAAAATATTTAATAAAAAATAACGTCAAACTTAGTTACCACTGTATGCCAAACGGAGCGACTTTAATTAGCGGTTTTAATAAGAAAAAGACTAGTGACAATCCACGCGCTACTAATTCTAGTTGTAATTGTAGGAACAAAAAAATCTGTCTCCTACAGGGAAAATATCAACAGGAGTGCGTGGTTTACCAGGTTAAAATTTACAAGGACATAAATGACTACAATAACGATATAAACCCTAAAGTGTATATAGGAGCTACTCAGGACATATTTAAAAAAAGATATAATCGTACGAGTAGTTTTAACAATGAAAAAGCCAAACATAGTACTACTCTATCTAGCTATGTATGGAAAATTAGACAGGAAAATAACAAAGACCCAATCCTCAAATGGGAAATATTAAAAAGATGTTCTAAATATAAAGCAGGTCAAAAATTCTGTAAGCTATGTATAAAGGAGAAATTAGCCATAGCTTTATATAAGGAACCTAAAGATTTATAAAATTCAAAAACAGAGATTCTAAACAAATGCAGACATCTTGATTATTGGATTAGGCCTCGTCTCCCCGGATTATATAGTTGTTTAACTGTTTTTGCTCGTGTTTATCTCTAAATCATCCCCTCCCTTTTAAGCCGTTTCGAATAAATTTCTTCTCCACCCTCCCCATTTTTGTAGTTGTTTTTTTATGTTTGGTCACGTGGTCTTAGTCTTTTGTTTATCGTCAAAAGTATACAGTTTTCTTTACCTCTTTAGCCAGCTTTTCCTGACGATCCGTTTAGGTGAAACCTTGGTAGGTTTGTCTGGCTCTCGAGGTTTGACTATATATATATATATATATATATATATATATATATATATAAAACAAGATATATACTTATTCCTTACCGGAAACTATTAAACAATGTTTGATGAACGATGTAAACATCAAATATATATTTTATTTTAGTAGCATTCTCTGCTAAGGAATAACGATATACAGGATGATTGAAAAGTAATTGATCATTTTAAAATACTTATAATTTACTTATTTACTATAATCTTCACAAGAAATGGATATTAGAGAAAAACATTTAGCATGAAGTTTCAGCCGCGCAGGAATCGCGTCAACTCATTTCACCAGGCACTCTTGTCGTATGGAAGACATAATTTCTTGTATTAGCACTTCAAATTATTTCAACGTCTTAGTTTGGTATTGTAGACGTGCTCCATTAATTAATCCCAAAGTAAAACGTCACAGTATGTTCAGTCAGGACCTATACTAAAAATAAGGATTTACTTTTTAATCACCCTATATATATATATATATATATATATATATATATATATATATATATATATATATATAAAAGTGAACATAGAAGTCAACACTTAGAGGCGACAGTCTGTTTCATGCTATATGCAATCGTCAGGCCACAATATAAAGAAATATAGTCTTAAGGTGTGCTATATTTATGGAATAAAGTGCTCAATATCAGAGATAGAGCGTGTGTAAATATAGGTGGCCTGACGATTGCATATAGCATGAAACAGACTGTCGCCTCTAAGTGTTGACTTCTATGTTCACTTTTATATTTACACACGCTCTATCTCTGATATTGAGCACTTTATTCCATAAATATAGCACACCTTAAGACTATATTTCTTTCTATATATATATATATATATATATATATATATATATGGATGTAGGGATTGGCGGTATCGAGGCGTTACTGATAAAAATCTCAGATGCTATGAGATTGGTCACGTCACCGTTCATCAAATTGAGCGCTAATAGAAGTGGAATGTCCTGATGTACACCTAGCTACACAGCAACAAGAGAAACGGAGGGTGATATAGCTATGATAAAAAGACGCGATGAAAAGCAATCATGAAGCTGCACATAAGACCTTTTAAGCAAAAACAGAGGAGATTATACTGTCACAATGGCATTAACTCATTTGACGCCTCTAACATTGAAGAGAGGTAACAGCAAGGATTAAACAATCTCCATTAAATCAGCAAACCTCGTTCCGTAATCCACTATATTGCATCCAGTGAGTTCTTCCCTTGAAGTGCCAAATTCGACATAAACATCCATTGACTAACACAGAAACTGATAAACAGGCATAAGTCGAAACGAACGAGGTGTCCATTCTATCTATCTATCTATCTATCTATCTATCTATCCCAGTGGGAACATTATCTATCTACGTATATATTTATCTCAATGGGAATATTATCTATCTATCTATCTATCTATCTATCTATCTATCTATCTATCTATCTATCTATCTATCCCAGTGGGAACATTATCTATCTACCTATATATTTATCTCAATGGGAATATTATCTATCTATCTATCTATCTATCTATCTATGAGATGAGGAATTATTATTATTATACATTTTTTCATTCGGGTAGTCATGCTCAGATTGACTGTTATACCCTTTAATGCTGACAGAAACACACGAAAATGGAAACAGATCCAAGAACACATAGGGGTCAGTAAAACATTAAAAGATAAAATGCCGATAAGTAATTCATCATTTCTCTTGGACCAACCTTAATTGTTTTATGACCCTTCGCGCAGAACTCTTCATTGCCAATTCAAGAAAGACATTAGGATTACTAACACAAAAACAGAGAATGTCTCATATCGAGAATATTTAACATTGGAAAACATAAGGAAAAAATTAATTATTTTTAATAATATGTGGACATCTCCGCCTTTTACATGAAGACGGTCGCGTGACCAGAAACACCTGTAGTAAAATTATGGAAAATAAAGCATAATATTTTTTTAAAAAAATCCACATCACAACCAAAAACGTTTGCGGCACCTCTCTTCTCTTCTTTTTAATATATAAACACACACACACACACACACACACACACACACACACACACATATATATATATATATATATATATATATATATATATATATATATATTTCAAAAAAATTAAAATGTGTGCGTGATAAATATGAATGTAAAGAAAACGAAAGAATGCCGTCTTGACAAATTTCGAGAAAACCAAAAAAGAAAGATACATCCAGCAACAATTATTGAAGCTTATGTTATAAGGTCAGCCTCTAATTAACAACACATGTGCAATAATGTGGCTACACCACTTTATTCCTAAAATTTATGATGTGCCAAATGTTATAAAACTTAACGTCAGCCATAAAACTTTTCATAAGTTTAGTCTTTTATTCCTTTTAATTTTTCTTTTTTTTTCTTTCTTTGATTCGAATCTATGTCAATCTTTTTTTATTTCTAGTGCCTTGGGTATTTGGGTATTACCCTGAGGTTCTCTATTAAAAGTATATTTCAAAGGATAATATGCACACCTGGCAAACTCTTCTCGCCCACGGAAAAAAGAATTGGTTGATTTGTTTTTTACAGCTCATCAACCCTTGGAGGTTTATTTAAACCTGAAAATTCTTGATTTTTTTTTCGGTGAATATTGTATTAAAAATTTAAAAACAGCAATGATTTTCCAGATATAAGTTCTACACATAGCTGGGAAAAATTGTACATCCACGAGGGAGGGATGACACATTTTGTCTCAATTGACGACAAGTAAAAATAGTTAAAAGTTTAGATTACTAAATCTGGAATATACAATTGAGTGAATACTAAATGGTTACTGATTGAACATCAGTCAAAAGAAGATACCAGTGTGAAGAGAAAGTCTATCTCTGTGTGTATGGGTATGTGTGCACGTGTCTGCATGTGCGTGTTTGTGGGTGTGTCTTTGTGTATGAGTATAAGTGAAAGCCAGAACGGGGAGAAAGATACGTTTGACGACAGCATATGTTATTGACAATGTAAAGAAGTCTAACAATCGGGGACTGGCCGGACGATCAGCGAATGTCCACTTGGTTGGTCTCAAGTCATGAGGAACGACAGAGACAAGCAAGGGATTTGGAGTAATTACAGAGGATGACAAGTCGTGTTCGTGCACACGGACAATTCGAATTCCGTGGCGGATGGGAATCTCCTGCATCAAGATGAGACATTTTGATAAGAAAGAAAAGCTAGGGCTTAGAAATAAAGAAAGCACTGCAATGTTTATCCACTTATAGGTTTACACATACACGCACAAATTACGTGAACATATATATATATATATATATATATATATATATATATATATAAAGAGATATTACGAGAATATATATATATATATATATATATATATATATATATATATATGTAAAAGGCGTGACGTGATTACATACATACATATATATATATATATAAAGAGATATTACGAGAATATATATATATATATATATATGTAAAAGGCGTGACGTGATTACATACATACATATATATATATATATATATATATATATATATAGAAGAAGTTGCAAATTAAAAAAAATAATGTTTTTATGAAATTATTTGTTTATTTATTTGGCTTCTCATAATGCTATATACATATATATATATATATATATATATATATATATATATATATATATATATATATATATAGAATTATTGGATTTTGTTTTATCAATACAATAGATTTTTATTACTTCAGACGTTATTTTTGGTGGACACACAGTTGGATACACGCTCCGTTTTTAAAACAGTGTTTATCTCGTCTACAGGTCTGCGCGTCTGCGAAAACGTATTAGCGGCACAAATATGCTTTCTCGAGGGCGTAGGCCGGTATACGAGATAAACGCTGCTTAAAAAACAGGACAGACTACTGAAATACGAGTGAAACTCTCTCTCTCTCTCTCTCTATATATATATATATATATATATATATGCATATTTCATTAAAAACGACAGACAAGCTTTTTATTTAATTTTTCTTGTGTTCGAACAAGAGCTTTCTTTTCTGGACAAAGAGTGTGTAAAAAATTTCTTATTAAGAAATACACTACCCAATTGACCCGAATAAAAAATCAAATTATCTATTATATAAAAATTTAAGACAACTAACCTTATCCTTAAAAATAACAACGCGCCAGTTAAGTAAAATCTACAAAGAACGAACATTATCTAGGAGTTCTTCTTAAGTAACAATGTTCCTGATCAAATCGGACTCATAAATAATTACATCGGTTACAAAACTACAAGCTTATCCAAACGCCTTCCGTTACACCTATCTGATCATAGCTCTATTATTACCAATTTAAACACACACACAAACTTACCAGACTCCATTAGAAACATACTAGTAGAAAACACAACAATAATAACTTCATGCACCTGTGAAAAAAGATTAAAAATAATGGAAGCTTTAATAATAAAAAAGAAAAAGCCCGATCTTAAAAATATTAACTACGAACAAGGCCACAATGTATTAACCGTATTCGGAAATGAAAAACATCTCTACAACACACTAAAACATACACATAAGGCACACACACAATTAAGCTGAAAAATCGAAAAAAAAATATTCCTTGATAATGGCTAAAGGTATAAAAGAAAGCGATCGGAACCATAAAACATTTGGACAGTTTTTACAGTTTTTGTCCAGAAAAAGAAAGCTCTTGTTCGAACACAGGAAAAATTAAATAAAAGGCTTAACCGTAGTACCTTGTCTGTCGCTTTTAATGAAACATGCACAAACGAAGGATTGCTGCCTAAATATACAACTATTTATATATATATATATATATATATATATATATATATATATATATATATAGTACGGAATACTCAAAATATTACGTAAGCTGGTTTGGTTAAATAATGTAGACGTATTATATCCATTTATTTTAGTTTAAATCTTTTCACTTCCACGAATTAATTTCTTGATGGCCGTAGAAAATTGATCAAGAAAAATACCGGAATTTTTTTTCAAATAATTTTTATTTTCGCAAGTACTTCTACTCTCATCTGATACCATATAAAGGTGATCAAAATATCTGTGGATGTGTATACACTAACTCCGTAAATTTAAAATATTTCCCCTGTTCGTTTACAGCGTTTAAAATTAAAAGTTTTCGTGTCGGTTATGCAAGGTAGTTAATTTTGTAATGTTTTTTTAAAGAAAAGATTTTTTTAATTATAATATATTTATTTAGTATATTATATAAAACTTTGCTGCTGTAGCATTTAAGAACTTTCTTGCTGTCCTCCTAGTTGACTTTATTTTTGTCGCAATTGGCTTCCAGAATTTTAAGTTTTTGCTTATTGATGAAGTACTGATTTATTTTCGAATAATATCTGTCTAAACTGTGAATATGGACATGAGTATTCCTTTAAATGCTATGAAATTGAACTATGATAATTCAAGTCAAACGTAAGCCATCTCGTCAATATGGTCGTTGTAAAACCAACATATAAAATAGCGTTTTTATTAGAGATGCATTTTCGCAAAGGACATTAAAATTAATATACACTATTGGTCTTTTGTAAAATGCTAGTTGACGGAGGAAAAATTGTTTGAGCGACTTAGAGGGCATTTGTTTATAGAATAGTAGTTTGATATGTTTTGAGTTATTTTATAATGCATTACATTCATTTGTAGTTATGTTTATATTCACAATAGCTCGTCTAATTTGTTCAGCAACGATGTAATTAAAAAGAAGTCATTATTCATAATGTTTTGTTTAATATTGTTTTTTAATGTCCCCAAAAATTGAAATCATTTAAAATGTGCATATCTGTTTTCCAGGCAAACGGAATTAAATAGGCTTCTTGTTGAACAATATACGATATATTTATCAAAATTCGAACAATTTATATCAAAGGATTGCGGATTTTATAACCGACTTCACAAAGCTTCACAAATGCTCAATATGCGCACCACTTGTGACATAACACAAGTCAACTCAGCAGTCCAGCTTCTGCCAAACACGCTGTAGCATATCTTGAGCAAGATTCTCCAGCGCCTCTATGATTTTGTGCTTAAGTTGCTCTAGGCTTGTGGGACACAGTCCTATCCTTTCACACAGACCTATAGAAAAATCACAAGGTGGCAAGTCAGTAGAACATGGTGGCCATTTTAACAGCACATTGCCCTTATCAGTGGCACCATCGATTCATCTTCCTGATAGATTCTCAATGAGATAAGTACGCACAGTCAAATTAATTTTACACATTATGTTAAAGTCTGCGATCATTTGAGCGAGGATCGTTTATATTATCGGACGACAAAATGATGTCATTTGGAAGATATCATATATATATATATATATATATATATATATATATATATATATATATATATATATATATATAATGATTCATTGCATGTTTCGTTAAATAACAGACAAGTTTTTCTATTTATTTTAAGTAAATTCCTTTCATATTGTCGAATAAGCTTTTTAGAATTATCACTGAAATGCGAAAGAAAATCACCATGTTGATAATGTTTTTATTGTTAACCCTGTCTGAGCTTTCGGCTTACATAAGCCATCATCAGATTACAAGTACATTACATTAAATTAAATAATAAATTAAATAACAAAGATGGTAATTTTTGTTTTAGATTGGTTATGTGGATATTGCAATAATGATAGTTTGCATGGAAGATTGCTATGCCACGACAAATTCTTGCATGTGAAACATTGTTGCAATGTCTGCATAACCAATCTATATATACATATATATATATATATATATATATATATATATATATGGCGGGAGCATATATTTCTGTCTATATCTCTGACATTTTATATCTCTGAAATGAGATTATTTACATTATTCGGACTTATCCTCGTCGTCATGGCCATATTCAAGTTTCGGCCTTCTTCAGGTAAATGGAATGTCAAACCTAACACGTTATCTCCTCCGCTTGCCTTTAACTCAACTCTCCAAGATTTTTAGTTAACTACTGCTATAGCTTGGTATTGAACTCTCAAGTTTTGGGATCTAGTCACTGGATCTAACCAACGCCTTTATCCACTGGGACATGTATCCTTGAGGTATGATTTTCTGGACCTTATAAACCTAATGATTCAGCAATATTTTTCACAGTGCTCATATTGCAATTTTTCCGTTATTATTATTGCGTATTCTTTGTTTTGTTTTTTTTTACCACAGCTTGTATTGCAATTGCTTTCTGCTGTTATTGATTGCTTTTGTCTAGCGTTCATTAATGCTGGTTCCCATATTGTATTCATTTTAATGCTTGGTCGGTTCAAGAGAATTTTGCGGCCTAGCATATCGATTATTTCAAACTCTTCCCACAGGGGCCGGCTATTTTCTTTTTTCCTCCATATGTGGTCAGCTACGCCTGATTTTTCTATTTCCCTTCGTGTTACCGCTTTACGATGTACCTGCAGTCTTACCTTAAGGTGGAGGACTGTTTATATTTCTTACCAAAGCTATTTTCCAACTTTGCCCTGGATATTCATAAATATGATAGAATTGCAGAACTATCGAACTGTTTTATTTGTCTTAATTGTGATATTTGATTTTTATGTTCACGTTGTTTGTCGGGATTTTTGTGCTTTCTCATACATGTAAACTTGGAGTTGTCATATGATGAAAGCATTATTGAATTACTCAATAATAACAACTGATTCGTCTTATTTTACAAAAAGTGTGAAATATGCTACGTTTACAATATATATATATATATATATATATATATATATATATATATATGGGTTCTTCACACCAAAATAAAAAAAAACAAAAACAACAGTTTATATAAAATCCATGAAGATGGATAGGTAAGGAAGGTCCGTTTCCATGGACTTCACACTCCCCCGATCTCAATCCATTGGATTCTGGGGCCAGCTAAAAGAATGGGTTTATGCAGCCAAAATTATGTGGCTCGGATTTAGGAAGGCGGAGAGACAAGTTCGAATTACCGTTGAATCTATTACATTCAGTTACGTGCTAATACCCCTGAGAAAGGTATTGATCCTCTTATTCTCCCTCTAGCTGGGATCTATAGCATTGGATGGCAACTAGTCTAGGAGAAGGACAATTCTGAATTCAAAACATACGGAAGTTCATTTGGGGAACGTGTGGTGATATCTGGACTGTCGGTTTATACGAACTGAGCTGCTTGAACCTCATACAGTGAATATGACGGGAGAGTCCACTATATATATATATATATATATATATATATATATATATATATAATATAAAGAGATCAATATCATAGATACAGCGTATGTAAATATAAATATAAAAGTGAACATTAAAGTCAACACTCAGACGCGTCAGGCTGTTTCATCCTAAACTCAATCGTCAATCCGCGAGTGTTGGATTTTTCCTCGACTAATTATATATATGGATCATTGGTGCATTGTGGGTAATCCATTCTGGCGGTTATTTTCGCGGGAGTGGCTTGTTTATTTATTTATTTGGGTTAATTTATTTTACTTGTTTTTTATTTTTATTTTTTATTTTATATATTCATTTATTCTTTTCGGTTTTCTATGTTTTATTAAGGTGCTAAAAATCTTTCGTAGGATTTGCTTAGGTCGCCTATTTTACTTGTTTTTGCATATTTTTGTTTATTTTCATTAGTTCTAACGGTTATTTTAGTGGGAGCAATTTGTAATTTGTTCATTTATTTATTTATTTTGTATTAATTTTTGCTTGTTTTTTCTTATTTATTTGCTTATTTTTTATTTATTTTTTATTTTGTATATTTTTATTTACTCTATGCAGTTTTCGATTTTTGAGTAAGGTAGTAATTTTTTCATCATTATATAGCAGTTAGCGCTATTTTCTTGTCCAGATTTTGTACTGAATGTTGAAGTCTATTCTAACGGTTATTTTGGCGGGATTGCCTATTTGATTTGTTTATTGTTTACTTTATTTATTCGCATTGTTTAGTTTTACTAGTATTTTTGTATTTATTTTTTATTTTTATTTGTTCTATTTCGTCAATTCTAACGTGGATGGTTTGTTAATTTGTTTATTATTTGCTTGAGTTAGTTTATTTTACTTGTTTTTTATATTATTTTGTTTATTTTTGTTTATTCTTTTCAGTCTTCGATTTTTAACTACCGTAGGATATATTTGTTTTCGTGCCTGCATTTTGACATTACCTCAGATCGTTTATTTAGTAATTTTTTTTTTTGGTCGGGGTAGCTAATAATAGCTACTTTTTCCCCCAAGCCTAGTTTGTAGGCTTTGGGTTAATTGCTGCAGGCTAATGATCTTTTCCTTATATTTCATTATATTTTTTGTATGATTTGCGTTTTGTTTTTAATTTCAATGATATACTTAGAAAGCATTGTGCTGTTCGCGTATTTACTATTTGTGAAATATGTTTTGTGTGCATAGTTTCTTTGTTCCCAGCGTCCTTCAGTTACTCCTATGTATACTTTTTCTTCACTATCATGTGATTTTACTGTGGCTTGGTATATTACATTATTTTGTAAGCAATTACCGTTTAAGGGACATTCATTCTTTATTCTACAGTTACACGTGGTTTTAATTTGTTTAGGTGGCTTGTTGATAGTTTTCTTGTTGCGCTTTTTTTTTATTATTTACGCCATGTTATCGGTGCAGCAGTAGCTGATTTTTACAGTGATTTTATTGAATATTTTGTGCTTGCTCCCGGGGGTTGTTTGTTTAAGAGTTTGAAGAATATTTTATCTCTGTTTGTTTTTACGTTTTTGCTGTACAGTGGGTTGAACCATATGATATTTCTCTTCCTGTTGACCATTTTTGTGCTCTGTGGTGAGTATGTGAGTGTTGTCGGGAAGCCACTAACTTTTAGGGATGTTTCGTAGTCTTTCTTAGCTTCATTAAATATAGTTTCATTGGAAGAATTTGCGGAAAGCCTGTGGTTAATCGATTTTGGTATCTGTTTGATTATTGAAGGCGTGTGATTAGAAGATGTGTGTATGTACAGTGGTGCATCATTGGGTTTTCTGTATGGCTTATACGTGCCTTTTCTTAGGTTAAAGGAAACATCTAGAAAGTCTACTTCGTTTAGGTTAGTTTTCATGTCTAGGTGAAATCCATTATTTTTGAAAATCTTTATTGTTGCAACGGATAACGGATTTGAAATAGATATAAAAACTAATCTAAACGAAGTAGACTTTCTAGAATTTATATATATATATATATATATATATATATATATATATATATATGTAGTTTAGTGCTAGCAGCAAGCAGAAATATTTCTCCTCCCGATGATGGCCATTTCGGCCGAAACTAGTCGAGGAATCTAAATGGAATAATAATAATAAAAAAAAACGAAAGAATATTAATCTACAACCCAGTGTGTCTGAAGATTTTAATTTTTTAATTTTTTTTATTGTTCAATATATATATATATATATATGCCTAACAAAACGCGTCGGCTAATAGAGTTAAACGTTTTTAATGTCGCAAAGTTTTGTGAAGAAAGTGAATGATAAAAATAAAATAATAAAGCAACAATAATTAGTAGACATAAACAGAGTTATCTGAAACTAATGTCTGGTGTATCTGAGAAACTTGTATTCAGATCGATAAATCTTTTTAACTTGTATTTCTCTCGCTCTTTTTCCTCTCTCTCTATATCTTTATGTCATGTTTGCCGAAAAAAAAATTAACTTTTAGGTGAAAATATGCGGTTTTGTGTATTTAAAAAAATATTTACAACTTCTGTGGTATAAGCCATTTGTTTAAATATGTATATCGGTTGTTGAAAGATCTCAGTCTAACCAACTTCCCAAAATCTGATCATAGTTTTCAGGGTATCTCTCGAGAATGATACAGTAAAGTCATAGATCGTTTTACATGAATATATAGGAATAAAAGTAGCATCTCTGTTCATACACACGAACACATTTATACATGCATACACAGATACGTACACATGCACACATAAACATATATACTGAAAATTGCATATATATATATATATATATATATATATATATATATATATTTATATATATATATCATCAGTGGATAAATGCTTAGTAGTACTTATCTACAAAAGACTAAAACTTTTTCGATTTTAATGTTCTTCATTGTCAGACAATAATACTTTCTATCTGACCCCGAGTTATTAGTCGGTCATAGATAAATATAGGAAGCATTTATTTGTTCATAATAATTGCTAGTTTAGATATTCACTGTGATTGTGATTGTTCCTGTTGAATTGCATATTTTTACGTATATTCGTAGATGTTATCATATATATATATATATATATATATATATATATATATATATATATATTTATATAAAGAAAGAAAGAAAGATAAAAAGGAATAATGTCTTTACCAATACGAGGGATAATGCAAAAAAATATATTTTGCAATATGCATGTATAAGTAGAATTAAAATGAAGTAAAACATATCCTTAAGTTTTCAACATTTTTAATTTAAATATTCTTCCACTTTGCTTCTGTTTATAAATACAAATTGGAAAATAAAATCCTTACATATGCCTTCATAAAGTCCCTCTGGTTTTCCTTTTGTCTTTATTCATATTGTCATTTGAGAGATATATTTTATTTATCAATGAATTCTTGCACACACACACATTTAATTTTTATACATTGAACTTTTTGGAATTGTCATTAAGGTTCAATAAGTTTGAATTCCTGTTACTTCAACTACATAACACTTTGTTCTCATGAACTACTTAACATCTTGTTGCCATGAAATACTTAACACTTTGCCGTCATTAGTCAACTTCACTGAACTATAGCACTCCCAACTTTTAACAACAAATATTATGACCATCAGTGTTTGTCGCATAAGTTAATTTACATGGTCACGTGATAATAATTAACCAATGAATTTGCATTTCAAACAGCTATTTGGGCCATCCTTTTATCTACATAAAATGGAAAGAATTCTTCAACTTCAGGGATATGCAAAAAAGATCATGGCATAGCCACACATCTGTGTTAAACTTTTGAAAATTATAGAATTGTGAACGGATAAAGTTACCCTAAATAAATACGGTTAAAGACTAAAGCCATATCAAAAACAATTTATTTCGGTTCCAAACAACAAACTACATGTTTTACCCGTCAAAGTAATGCCCTCAAATCTAATTCCCGTTTACGTCGTTTTTTGCCACGCTTCCGTATAATATACTTGTATTTTGAAATATATATATATATATATATATATATATATATATATATATATATATATATATATGTTGAAACAAAATAGGTATTTTTGTAGTGATTTTATAACATATTTATGATATAATTTTTAAATAAATAATTATATTCGCTCTACCCTATATTGAGCACACTTTTAAGAATAGTAATTGTTAGAATTTATTCCGTATACATCAATCATATACTTGGATATATATATATATATATATATATATATATATATATATATATATATATATACATATATATATATATATATATATATATATATGATAGAAATTATTAGGAGGATTTGATAATTATAATTAAGAAATTCATCCAGTCTGAAAGAAACCTCAACAGAATGCAGAAAGCATTGGACGGCCGTTTCGTTCTATATTTGGGACTCATCAGCAGTGCGTATCCATGTTTGAGCGGCTTGGTGATAGTAGTCGTCGCTCCTGGGGGCACAGTCCTATGGTTAGAGAGAATCTCAGTTGAGTTCCGGCACGGAATATGTGAGCGAGCGGCGCTATATTGAGTCTGATTTGCTACCTCTTCGTCACCGAGGCCGGTTGGAACAGTTGGTATGACGTTTGCTTGATAACCTATCTGGGTTTCAATTCTCGGTAGTGGATACGCACTGCTGATGAGTCCCAAATATAGGACGAAACGTCCGTCCAGTGCTTTCTGCATTCGATGAATTACATATATATATATATATATATATATATATATATATATATATATATATATATATATATATGGGTGTGTGTGTGTGTATATATATATATATATATATATATATATATATATATATATATATATATATATATATATATATATATATATATATATACACTTTTGATACATCATAATGCTCCATAACTTTCATTGTGAAATTTTGTATCCTACAAGAATAGTTACAATATCGGTTCAAAGTTCATATGATTATGATGAAATTTACTCAACGAGTGTCAAAGGTCAGAAGAGAATCGTTGAAAGGGGACAATACGTAAGAAATAAAGAGAGAAGAGCGTGAAAGAAAGAGAGAAGAAGATAATGACAGTCTATAGGGAATGCAAATGTTAATTTCTCCACGCCTGTAAGTGTTTGAATGAGAGGCTGAGAATTTGGACTGATCGGAACAGCTGACGATGTTAAGAAAACCACTGGGATACAAAACAATGCCTCCTTTAATAATAGATAAAGAGGTAATTCAGACAGCTACTTTGGCATCTCAGTCCTTTCTAATCAAATTGTTTCTTTGACATTATATCGAGTCAGGTTTTAAGTAATGTAAGCCCTTGCAGACATTTATAAAAACTAATGTAGTTCGGCTTTCACGTAAAGAGTAATCATTCTCTTAAATTTCAAATCAGTTTTCATTTTCTGTACTGAACCAGTATTAGACGCTATGGAGACAAACGTTTGAGACTCGCAGGTGCCTTGAATTGACTTAATTAAATATGGTGCGTCGGCTTTGTTATTCTCAGATGTGATTTAAATATTTAGAATCGCGAAAAGATTACTTTTACTAACAAAGTTTTAACATCGGATATCCGTTTGGAGGGAGTTAAATGTTATTAATACTTAATTAGAATTTAATTGTATTTTTTGTTGCATTTTCAGGGCGAATATCAGATTAAGTGAATGTCGCCTAGGGAAGCGATCACTGTTTCCAATATTGAGGACGACAGCCAGTGTTCAAACTTTGTACAATGCTTTTGTTTTCACTTACGCAGAAATACCCTTGGGAAATATAGGACTCAATCAATTCTCCCCCCTGCTATGGGCTAAATAGCAAAATAGACTGGACTCACTAGCCTATGCATTCTAAAACCTCGGAGAAAGCAAAACTATCTTCCTTAAAATTGCATAGTAATTCAAAGGCAATAAAATAGGTAACATGTATGAATTCCATTAGCCAGGAAGGGTTATGGGAATTAGTCTATAATAGTGCCTTACAATTTAGGCCACGTAGTCAAATTAGTAAAACCAGTTTAAATTTAGCGCTTTAATTCGGACTAAAATACCCGTGAAAATTTCACGGTTTCGTTAATTGGATTTTCTGATGAATGGTAATTCTGAAGTTAATGACTGAATAAGTTTCCTGCGCGTTATCCGACCATTAGATATCCGTGGAAATTCCCTTATTGCATCGTTAAATATCTTAACTTACTAACTATAACAGAACATTGCAATAACAGTCATAAATATGAATGGAGGCCATTATTTAAAAAGTAAGAGGGTACAAATGGAATCATTTGAAATTAACAATATTTCGGAACAGGATCTACTCAATTCTCACTTTTCAGCCTTGGCTATTTCCATAAGCGTTTAAGTGGACATGTAAGTGATGGATTGTTTCTCAAGCTATATCTCCTTTTTCATAGATAAGCCCTTGCTAGCTTGTCGTTAGTATATAGTTATTTCACTGAAGTAGGCGATAAGCACACAGGGGTGTTATCACCTCCTGTAGGTTTTCTTTTTTTCTTTATTTCCATCTTTCTTTCTTTCTTTCTTTCTTTCTTTCTTTCTTTCTTTCAATGAAACCAAACAGAATCTCTTTTTCGTCTTTCCTCGCAATCAAAACAGAAGTGTCCATTATTTATGAGTTATTGATAGGGCGCTATCTCGATAATTACCGTAACAAGAAATAATCATATCATATATTTCTCCAAATGCCATAGGCGGTCATTTTTGTTTTACATCATACAAGCGCCCTACATTTTCATAGATTAATCATTAGCAATTATGATTATTTTTAACGAGCCAGTTTGCAATTGATTTCTATTGCTTTTTTTTCATAGATCGATAACTACTTATCTTAGCAATGTCTTTAGCAATGTTTTTAACAATGTCTAGTCTTTTTACTATCTTTCCACCACCCTGTTTGTCATCTTTTTTTTCGAGAGGTCCCACGTTGCGTTCTTCTGACACCCTGTGGGCTAAAACTTCTTTCCTGCTTTCCTCTTTATGTGTCCCAGAAACTTCAACTGTCACTTTCTGATTTTTAAGTATCGATCGTTATTCTACAATCCTTAAGCAAGCAGCACGAATTGAATAAACCTCCGACAATATTTAAATCAGTGTCTTGTTTGTGAAGTCTGTTATACATTTTCAAGTCTTTTCAGAACAAAAAAAAGTTATTTTACTGAAGCCGACCAGTTGAAGCCGTTCAAAACTAGACATGTAACCATATTCTTTACTTCTACAAACGCCATAGGCAATTTAGTAATAAATGCAGTCGGAAATAAGGTTTTAGCGATATTTTAATGTTTATAGCCACACTGTTGTGATATGAATGCTTGTTTTTTTCCCATTCAATAACTGACAAGATTACACATAATAATGTGCTGATCTTTTTTACCTCTGTTTCATCAGCTTGTTACAAAGCCCGAAATATGAAAAAAAATACATATTAATTCAAAGAATATAAGGAATTTCTGTGTTTAAGTATCAAGATTATTTACATCGTCTTGTTTCCTCATGGATAAGCTGTTTGTAATTTATTTTTTGTACCACGCCCCTCAATAGGTGGAGAATAAAGTCAACATCTAGAGGCGAAAATCTGTTTCATGCTAAATGTAATCGTCAAGTCATATACATATATAGTAATTGATCTACTTTTAATACATACATATATATATATATATATATATATATATATATATATATATATATATATATATAGGCAAGTGCTGTCTATTTATTTTATGTAAATTTTTTTTGTAACGTCTGATAAGTTTAATAATATTATCGTTGAACGAAGAAAGAAATTCACAATATTGATCCATATTTTTTAAATACAATCTAAGCTTTCAGCTTACTTAATCCATTATCAAAGAAATGATAATGAAACTTGCATGAATGAAAAGATGTTGCCTAAATACACAGACTATATATATATATATATATATATATATATATATATATATATATATATATATATATATATATGCTTACGACAACATCACGTTGAAATATTGGTTCTCGTACGATCACTGAAGTTAATCAATGTCAGTCCTGGTCAGTAAGTAGATTGGTGTCCGCCTGAGAATGCCAAATACTGTAAGCTTGGATGTACAGGTGGGTGTAATGTATAATTGCTCGGAATTGTTAATCGGAGAGTCAATTTCCAATTCAAGTTGAGTTCGTTATATTCGTCTTACCCTTGGGAAACGTATGAATCAATCTCTTCTCCTCAAGCTATGGATTAATTAGTAAGACTTGTATCACTAAAGCATTATTATCTCTACTAACCTCAAAATTCTTCAAATCTAAAAACATTTTCTGGCTGTACATAACACACAAAGGGTTGATAAGCCGTAGAAAAATGAATCAATTAATGAAAGTGTATACTCAGTTTTTTTCTTTTTTATATGTGGGGATATACGAGTAGTATAATAGCTATTGTCGTAGAAAGTGGAATTAGCGGAGCGAGCTCAAATTTTACAGCTGGTCTGTTGCATTCAATTTCGCGGAAATGCCCTTGTGAACGTTATAAATTCATCTATAAAGAGTAGGTTAAGATCTCTAGCTTTGTCAAGCAGCCAGTTTATGCGAAGGAAAATTGAAATACCATGGATGCCACAACATTTTTTCACAAGATATCATGACAATTCACAGATAAAAATGAAAGGGAATCTGTAAAAATCTATGAAATCGCCTCCCTCCTGACCCGTAGAGGTCCTGAAAATATATACAAGCGAATGGTATGTTATCAATATGTGTCACTCGGTTAGAAGGAGAAATTTCTTCCTACTGTTTCTTCCTATGAAAAGTCTTCCTGTTGTTTCTCTATGATAGCATTTGGCGTCAATATAACAGATACAGGAAAAAACGCAACAACGGGTTGCTTTTGGGACATTCGAAAATGAAGTCAGGGATAAAGATTCAAGATAAACCTAAGAGTTGCCTATGAGAATTGCCTAACTTCACTGAGGAAATGTTCGTATGAGATAAAATTTAGCCGAAAGTGATATTTGGTAGAAAAAAGATACTTATCACGCATCACTCTGTACCTCCTTATCTATACACGGCACCTACAAAGCTACTTATAAACATGACTGAAATGATAATTACCTTGAAAGCGAATTCAAGATTCCATGTGTATAAATATGGAAAATTATATCTCTATGGACCGCTATATATTTATCCACTGTCTATCACATTCTGTTCAGGGCGCCTCGACGTGGTGTAATGGTTAGAAAGCTAGTCTTGCTAGATCAATTACGACTGAGTAGGGAGTTCGATCCTCACTGGGTGCCCCATACTTTCGGCCTTGTGCCACATCTAAGCTCTGCTTAGAAAATCACTATCATATTCTGTTCATATATATCTTTCTTTCTTTCTTCCTTCTGTCTATCTATGATGAACACGTCCGCCATTTTTAACGTTTGAGAGCCCAAAAGTATCCTCCTTTGACATCCTACATGTGTTAGTGCATTCATTGACATTTACGGCCAGCCGTGAGACCACACAAGACTTCACTTACAGGAAAAAGTTCAGGACACGTTGTGAAACTGCAGGAATGTTAGTGCGGTGTTTAGTATTCTGCCGTGTAGTACATAGCTTTTCTCACACAGACAGACATACACAAATACACGTGTGTGTATGTATATATATATATATATATATATATATATATATATATATATATATATATATATATATATATATATATATATATATATATATATATATATATATATATATATATATATATATATATATATATATATATATATATATATATATATATATATATATATATAGAGAGAGAGAGAGAGAGAGGGAGAGAGAGAGAGAGGGTGCGATGTATAAATTGGTGTCTAATTATCCAAAAATGAAAATAACACTATCATATAAAAAGTAAATTTATTCAATAAAATCGCCATTGTCTTTACTATGGCTTGCAAACAACTTGGGAATTTCTTGCATCTCTTCTGGACGGTCTCCTTGTTTAAGTTGGTCTATGCTGCCATAATCCTTGCCTTCAGTTCATCTTTTGCGTAATAAGGAATTTTGTTGGTGTCTCACGCAACCCCGCCCAACACATAATAATTAAGGGGGTTGCAGTCTGTGGAGTTATGTGGCTAAATGTAAGGGTGACGTGGTCGGATAAATTGTCTGACAGCCATGACTGGGTTCTCCTGCTTGTGTGGCTTGGTGTAGTGTCCAGTTGCCAGACATAGGGTCTTCCATTAGCCATCCTCTTGGCCCAAAGCAACACTACCTCTTCAAGGCACTTGATGTAAACCTCCTTGTTGAATCTGAGGGACTGTGGGAAATGGATGGAAGCATAACGTCCCTATCATTAGTGATCACTTCAAACACCTTGGTGATCACCATTAGGATCATATATTTAACTAGATATATCATCCAACTCTTTCCGAATCCTCTGCACTCTCCTTAGATTGACACCAAACACTATGAAATGTATATATTGGGGCTTATGGCGCGAGTGCCAAGCAGTACATCATGCCATTTCCAAATTTCTGGTGGAGTGAATTGCGTCATGTTGCTTTTGTTCTCACAGATGTTGCCCAACTGACCCTACTATTCTCTGCAGTCGACAAAATCAAAAACAAACAACGCGCATGCGCGAAATTAAAAATATATCAATTGCAACAATTTATCCATTGCACCATATATATATATATATATATATGTATATATATATATATATATATGAAAATATATATATATATATATATATATATATATATATATATATATTTCAGGTATGCTATATTTATGGCTTACAGTGCCCGATATCAGGAATAGAGCGTATGTAAAGATACAAGTGTACTCATTCATTTAGACTCAAGTCTAAACACACAGAATGCGTCCCCTTATCTCAGCAATAGATACCGCCTCCCCACCACCTCACTTCTACAAACATTTCTCTGAGGCTGCCTTCGTTCTTTATGTGAAATGTAGTGAATGCACCAAAGAGAGGAGTTAGCATTTTTGTTATACCTTTCGCCAGTTTGTTTGCTGGGGGAGTGGGCGCCGTACCAGTTTTGTGGATTTACGGAGACCGTAAAGTTTGGGTATTCTGGGGTGATATTCTATGATTCTGTAAACAGTCGAAAAATGCCTAAATACCCAAAATGCCCAAATGGGGTTCGCTTCTCCGTGGAGTGATGTCATGTATCTTCTTAGAATTTAATGTAATCCGGTCCTTTCCAGAACATTTTACCCAAACAATCAACATAATTTTGTTATATTAATGACCCTCTACTTATATATCCTCGTAATACTGATTTACCTGAGATCAACTAAACAATGACTAACACACAATAGAATTTACATACGAAATGGAAGAGCACAATTCTTTACCCTTTCTAGATATGAAGCTACACCGCGTTAACAACAGTTTAAAAAACTCGGTGAACAGCGAAAATCAACCAAACAAAAATACCTACTAAATATATATTCCCATCATAACAACAAAATATAATCCGGCATAATAATCGGATTCTACCTAAGAACTTTAAGAATATGCAGCTCGGATTATTTACATGAAGAAGAGAAATACATTGAAAACTCTTTCAAATTTGTTCAGTGCCCTAATTATTTTATATTTAATTTGAAAGAAAGGCACACAAAACATTCTAAAGCAAAAAACGGCTACTCCTGAGAAACTCAATGAATCGTATAAAAATATATTATCCTACCTCTTGATTATATCAATCTACAATTAAAAAGAATATGTAAACTTAACATGAAAATCGTTACTACTACATCCAAAGCAATAAAAGACTTAGTCAATACTACACAAAACAATATGCTAAAACCTAATATTTGTCACAAATAGGAGAAACCACAAGCAATCTAAATAAAAGATTATATGAACACAAGATGGGCATTTTACAAAATAATACATCAAATGCGTTGGAAAACCCACCGGAAACAAGACTGACTACAACTTTGACATGAAAATTCTATCATGATCAAAGGAGAAAATAATTCACTACGACGTAAATATCTAAAGAGTACCTTAACGTAAGGTTATCTATAGAAAATTTGCGCTTTGGCTCCTAAAACATTTCCCCATTCTTGACAGTTATTCTAATTTTAGGAACTATGAAGTAATAAAATATGTTATTCTGCTTTCACAATTGAATATATGGTAGATGATTTTGGGCATATACACGTCTGTGTGGACATAATTACAAGAGGCAGTGAGATGTGTTTTCTGTTATAGTTTGTTGAAGAAATATTTTGGAATACCGCTTGATTTAAGAAATGGTAATATATGGACTTAATGGTATGAAAGTGTACTTTCTTATTGAGTGTTTGGTTGGTTTTGTTTGATAGTATCAAGCTGTGTGGGTTATTTAATGCCGAAATCTAAATATTTTGTACGTAATTTTATGTTTTCAACTACAGATATTTTGTACATAATTTATACTTTCAGAGTAAAGGTATGTTTTTTAGATATATAGTTTGTAAATCATAAAATGTGTTGTTAATATTAGTATTAGATTTTCTGTATTCTTTAGTGTTCATTGTCATTTTTCTAAAATAAAAAAATATTTTGTTGGTCATTTCATTGTAAAAATGTACTGCATTTTTTTGTTTGGAGGTTCAATATTTACCCAGATCTGGGACCACAACAGGTGCTACAACCTCGATAGCAATTAAAAGTTCGACGCTTCTCAAAATCGTCAATCTCTTGCTGTCGGATGTAGTTTCTCTTCATATCCAGAACGAGGCTGGGGTATTGATTTGAAACTCCAGATACGTTTACCAAAAATAGACCGCCATGAAAAAATCCCCAGGAATAAATACATACATTAGAAATAAAATCATCTCAGTAATATTTATCCAAAACAGCTGACTTGACAAATAGTTTAATTAGGCTGAGGTCATCAGTTTGGCAAAGATGCTGAAAAATAATGGGCGCAGAAGAAACACCTCCCTCACTGTAAAGGTTGACAAAAAGACTGTCATTAAAAAATATTTTACTCTTGTTTAATTTGTTTAAACTTTTTACTTATTTCATTTTAACAATGTCATCCACATAATGGCGACCTCTATTTGCCATAAAATATTGTAGACGATTTTTAAAGTTTTCCATCACACGTACGTTCGAACTCTTCGAGGTCTTCCAAGTGGCTTTCTTTTAAGTGCTGAACCTGTGGCCTTGAAATTTTCAACCTATAGCAGTATTTTTCCGGAACAGCACCATCCCGACATGAATGAGAACGAAAAGCTCTGTGTTGCAATTACGGATTCACCAGTTTAAAAAAAAAAGAAAAAAGTTCAACATCAAACACACCGTATGCACCGGTCCAAGCCATGATTGTAACCGAAGGTATCTGAAAAGATGGTAAGGCATTCGTTAGATGAAGGCACCATTTACTGGTATCAAACAGTCTAAAATGTGGGAGGCATTTCTGCCACACTCAGTATGAATTATTATTTACGTATTCAGAAAACATGTTATTAGGTTGGTGCAAAAATAATGACGTAATAATGTCGTTTTTTGACGTTAAAAATGCGTCAAAAAACGACATTATTACGTCATTATTTTTGCACCAACCTAATATATATATATATATATATTAGGTTGGTGCAAAAATAATGACGGTTTTTGACGTTAAAAAATACGTCAAAAACCGTCATTATTTTTGCACCAACCTAATAAAATTTCAATAAGAAGTCTCATAATGAAAAATACAGACTAAAATAAAATTTAAACTGAAACGTTATGTACAAGTAGTGACATCTCAAAAGTCAAGATGATATCACTAGTTCCTGACCGATGAAAATCTAAGATAAAAGATAAAAGGTGAAAGAAAAATTTCAAATTAATTAAACAAGTATTTGGAGCTCTTTAAATTAAGCGGGTCAAATTATTTTTTTTAGAGTCAGTGGGTTTTATTTGATAATGCGTGAAACTTTCAAAAATCAATGTTCCTAAGGCAATAGCAAAAAATCATTGAATACGTTAAACAGCAAGAAAAGAATAAATAGATAAAAAAATATATTTTTTACACATTCACGAAACACATGATATCGGACTCGAGGATCGTTACCCTGAAGATGTTTAATAACTTTGAAAAGCTGTGACATCGGCCGCTGCTACATAAACTCCAGCTATGCCGCGTGTAACAGCAAAATTGTCCATTTGTTAGATTAACTGATGTATCTTAGAAATGATTAAAGAAATCTTTCTGGAATTCTTCGAGGTTTTTATAACACTTTTGATCTCTACTTTGAGCAATAATACTTACTCTTCAAGCTCAACAGAAGACTCGTGATGAAATCGATCATAAATGAAAATGACATGTTCATCATTAATTAATAATAGATAAGGATCGGAAGCTCATGAAGGAGTGAAATTTAGTTCATATATATATATATATATATATATATATATATATATATATATATATATATATATATATGGTTGGATTGATGTGAGTTTGTGCGTGTATTGGTGTTATTATAGGAATGGGGGGGGGACGTCGTCGTGATGTCACCGTGCCAACGCAAACATAAATTAATCAGTATGTCTGACGATCGCAAAAACATGAAACCGGGGGTCACAAACTCACATCAATCCAACCAAATATGTTAGCTCTATCTCTGATATTGAGCGCTTTCTAATAAGTACCGCGCATATAATATATAAATAATTATATATATATATATATATATATATATATATATATATATATATATATTTATATACACAGACTCTTCACACATACACACACACACACACACACACATATATATATAAATATATATGTGTGTGTGTGTGAAGATATCAGAGATAGAGCTAACATATTTGGTTGGATTGATGTGAGTTTGTGACCCCGGGTTTCATGTTTTTGCGATCGTCAGACATACTGATTCATTTATGTTTGCGTTGGCACGGTGACATCACGACGACGTCCCCCCCATTCCTATAATAACACCAATACACGCACAAACTCACATCAATCCAACCATATATATATATATATATATATATATATATATATATATATTATTCCAGGATCATTTTCCAAGTATTCAAGACCATCTTCGCCCTCTTCCAACATTCAAACTTTCTGTCCTGTTGCTTGTCACTCACAGGTTTCATGTACGATTTCATTTTGAACTCTTTTTTTTCACTGTTCTTTGAATTGTCATCGGCGAAACTCCTCTCTCACATGTCAAACGTCTCATGGATTGAGTGGGATCTTTTGTAATTGATCTCTTTAGTTCTAAGTTGAAATGCTGATCCTCTTCCTGTTGTGGTTTCCTGATACAGTTTTCCCCTCTAATGCTCCCTCTTTTTTAAAGGTATTCACCATTTTTTGATGGTTCTCGAATAGATTTTGAAGATGGAAGTCAGACTATGAATGCTGGTACAATTAATGAAAAATTGAATGATATTTTTCCTCTCAAAATTTCCCATTTGGGAAGACAGCGGGGCTGGCACAAAACGATTTTAACCTGTTCTATTTCTAGCTGAATATGTCAAAGGGCTTTTTCAGAGATTCTTACGTCAAATGGTGTGAATATAGCTAAACGTCTTATCTGAAAACCTGTAAAAAAGAAACTCAGTTTAGTAGGGTTTTTTTTTTTTAGATATTAAACATTTTGCGGGAAATAAAATTATGCAGTTACAAGATTTGGACAATTTTGCTGTTACACCCGGTAGAATCTTTGGAATTGCTCTCTCAGTTATCAAGAACATTCTAGCAAATATGTATCTGAAGGTCGCCGTTAACAACCAGTCGTAGGAAGTCCATAAGAACAATGCTGACGTTCCATAGGGTTTTCTCCACGATTTTACCCATTTTCTACTTTGCATTAATAATCTGCCTAAGACCAGACACCGATCGTTAGTGAGTATCTATGCAGATGATATAAGACGCACTTTACAGGTGCACTTTCGAATCTGGAAGATCAGAAACTAGCAGCTCATCTCTCCTCTGAGTTATCCCTCGTGACTCAAGAGAGAAAAGAACTGGATTGTAAAATTCAATACGGTCAAAACCAAACTAGTAACATTCCACCACGACGGAGCAGACCACGAAGTTTCACCTATTAAGATGAATGGGGTTTCTCTCAAGGAGGCTCCTTGTTTTGACCGTCTATTGGAACTCAAGCTCTCCTCAGACCTCAAGTGGAACACATGTATCTCTTCTATTGCTGAAGATACTGGAAAAATGTTTGTCCATTATGCCGCTCCAGTATGTAACTAACTCTCTCTGCTATACTCTATTTTTACAAGAGCATCATCAGAAAATGGACAGCGGCTTGGATTGAGGAATCGGTGAGCCGATTTCGAATTCCAGGCGAATCCATTACATTCATTTACGTGCTAATAACCTTGGGAAAGGTATGAATCCCCGTCTTCTCCCTCCAGGTATGAGTAAATAACAGGACAGACCGGGTTCTATAGCCTTGGATGTCAACTGGTCTACCACAGAAACAAATGGCAACCTACTGCCTCTTCAGTCATGTATCGATAGATACATGATCGCCTCAGCGTGTATCATTGATGATCAGACAAAAAAATGGAGTATTGCTACCATATCTGGGCTGGAGCTATCCAGTCTTCACTTTCTTGTCTTGATAGACTTTAAGCGCGATGATGGATTATTCATCCCCACAGACCCTTTCCCACAGTCGAAACGTCGTCTCTCGTTGCTCTATCACGATTTCCATGGCATGTTTTCTAACAAGCTGCATTTCTAAATACAATCACTGTGATCTTTATTACTTGAACCACACCATGCCACGTACACAAAAGTGAATCATCCCCATTCCCTTCGTATTCCAATATTAAGAAGTAAGTTCCATTCGGACAGCTACTTACCAATGACTTTTGCTTTGTTGAATAGACTCCCCACATGATGTTTTCCAATCAATACAATCTTGAGTTAAGATAATCTTGACAAAGATAACGTTTAACTCTTCCTGAGTTAAATGTTATCTTTCTTACATGGTCCCATGAACTTCACTTCTTGCCCTTTCTGACGCTTATACAACACCAAACAGTAACCCTCTACCTTGAGTGGATCTTGAGCCCTGAGCATTAGTATAATTTACTCTATGCAAGACACTCGGAAGAATGATAGCAAAAGTTTTTAAAATGGTAACGCTAACAATTATATTGTTTTTATAAAGGTCCTGTCTTTATTTTGCTAAACCAAGAGAATCTGTTAGGCAACAGGCATAGAGTTGATTCGACTTCATTTCCTCATCATAAACAACAATAAACCGGAAGAAGATAACATGAGACTAGAACGGCAGGTCTTTATTTTTCAATGTTGTTTTGCTTTACGCTTCCGTTAGCTTTTGACTTTCGCGTTTGCGCCTATTCCAACAGACGCCGACTGTCTGCATTTCTTATCAGATTTCTGTCATCGCTTGATATTATTTTCATTGACGGAGACACGTTTTTCTACTTGAATCTCTCATACAACCGGACAGACATTTTCCCAGTTAACCAATAATAGAAAGAAAAAGACAAGAACTTTCGTATCTTGCCGATCTCACTGGTTCAACTGAGCGGTATTGGAAGCGTCCTTTTGATTGATATGAATATTTCTCCGAAGCGAAGCAGGTTTGATATCAATGCTGAAGAACTGACAGATTATCATCGCTTGATAAACGAAAAATATCAGCCGGTCACTAGTTCAGCAGGAAGTTTGTGTTTCAATGTTACTACTGAACGAGATCACATTCCTCACGAAACATCTAGGGTTGGATCTCCTGAGGGTAGGGTTGATGAAGTCTGTTTTAGCGTGATAACGAAAATAGACTACGTAACAGTTATTTTCTTTAGCAGAATATAACTTAAAACATTTTCTACTGTTGCATTTTTGATAAGCATTTGATATAACAGTCGCTATTGTCAAAAATTTGAGAAAATGCAATGATATTATGTTGGTTCAAAAATAATGACGTAATAATGTCGTTTTTTGACGTATTTTTTAACGTCAAAAAACGACATTATTACGTCATTATTTTTGAACCAACCTAATATATTACAGGGATGTATATGACGGGGTGATGAACGGTTCTCGGCTCGGCCCACGTATCAAACTCTAACCATTGACTAAAAACTGAATTTATTTTAGAATATATTTCTGACACCCTTTCGTCTTTGTCCTTTATTTTCAATGAAAAACATATAATGAATATTAAAATCAGTTAAAAGGAAATTTTACGTCAAACATTTTGAAAATTCTTGTTGAAAAGAACTACAGTTAAGTAAAAGAGTGTTGGAGTAGTAACAAAGACTGTGGGCGACAATAACAAAAATTAAACTTTGACAGCAAAATTAATTGATAGGGTCAACCTTTTATTTTTATGAATCTAGTAGAGTAACAGCAGAAGAACAGCGTGGAATACAGATTTTTAGAAACTAGCTTAAAAGTCGCACTCCGTGTGGATTTTTAGCAAGCTCATGCGGCGGTCTAATTGGATCTCTGGCCATAAAACTAAAAGGACCTCTGGTCCAGCTTAGAAAACATCAGTGATAATTTTGAAGAAATAATTCACACCATGAAGTTCAAAACTTCACTTTAACTCAGATTCGGCCAAAAGACCGATTTGGGCCAAAACTCCGATATAGGCTGAAATTCCAATTCAGGCCAAAAGTTGAGTTCTACAAGTGTCAAACTCTATGGAACTTCAATTGAGTTGAATTCTTCAAATCACAAACTCAGCGTAACTTCAAAACTTCACGTCACGAAAACTCTCACTTTGACCATGATTTTTGGCATTTTGAAGAAATAAAATTGATTTCCTCAATTCACAAAGTATTGGAGATATTTTAATCTGAATTTAAAACAAAAACTTTTAAATTCAGAAATTTTTGTGTTACTTTAAACTCAATATAAGTCCGCTTGTGACAAATGGCTACAGGCCTGTCGCAAGCCTGGGCACAGGAGCTGCACCTCAAAGGTCAACGGCTTTACCAGTAGGCGGGGGAGGTTTTCTGAGTGGAGAGACGGAATAACCTCGACATCTCGGTGCAAAACTAACCAACAAGCCACCGCACTTTGAATGTCATCGTGAACTGCAATTACAACAAAACAGTGACTACCACAGCGTCACGGAAGTGGGGAGCAGAACGGCGCAGAATACTCTACCTGAATAAATGACTGATTTAATGAATGAACTGGCAGCAAATTGCCTGCATCCGGATAGAAAATGAATTCACTAAATATACAAAAATAGAAAGGGGTGTAAGACAAGGATGTGTCTTCTGATCGGATTATTTAACCTATACACTGAGGCGATTCTGGGAAAAGTAGAAATTTGATGACTACAATCTTAACAACATAAGATATACAGATTAATCAGACCCAGAAGGTGTTATCGGACCTTACCCATAATAACATAATGGACTATTCCATACGTAATAAATACTGCGCAGGTAGTTCAGTCCGAAGTCGGGGAGGAACCCGAACGAGGCTACGCCGAAGGGCGGAGTCTCTTTTGGGGACGTAAACCGACCCTGAACCAGTTTATACGGGTTCAAAGGGCATATTTTTGGCCGAGCCAACAGGCTCGGAGATCCCACGTTAAATCGTCCTTGTGCTACATGATACCCTCGTGTTGGGGTGACTAAATACTGTTCAGTCTGAAGTCTGGAGTGAAGTCCGTCAGGAGACTGTCAGTCAGTCAGAGCGAGCGAGTCAGTCAGTCGAGTCAGAGGCAGTCCGAACAGAGTCGCGTTCAGACAATTACCACAAGACATTGGAATATTGATACTGGTCGAGACTACATTGTTCCCCCTACTATACCTGATTGTTCGTACTAACGGATTCTACTTCTCTGTATATATTCCTGTTTGTAATATATCTGTGTTGTTCCATATCCGTGTTCGAGTTCTTCTTTATTGGTTCTACCTTGGACTATCACCGTGGTAGAAGGAACCGGACCATAACAGAAAGGAAACTACAAGAACGCCTACAGAAGATGGTGAAAGAAAAACGAAACGGAATGCGTAAAAATCATCTTTTCTTCGGGCTGATATTATTAAGAATTCATCTCCTTGGAAAATCGGCTATGGTGAGATCCGAACCACGGTCTCACACTCGGTACGCGAATATTGTAACCATTTGGCTATATAGATGCCTGCCTGCCCATTCATACATCGATTGATTGGTATTTATTTTGTGACTCTTTACTTGAACTGGACCTATACATGGACAGTAAATCCCCAACATTCACTTTCCAATCTTTATAGTCTATGTTGTGGATTCCGATATGAAATCCGGTACCAATAAATAACAAACGCCAAGAATGAATATAGGAAAATAATGTATTAACGTAATAATACAACTGGTAATGCAGGTTAGTAGTTCCAGGAATACGGGTTAGTAGCAAAATATCTATACAGTCTTTGGTATTGAAGTATCACTGTATGACTTCTTACTGAGTCTCCGTGCTCGCTCACTTTGACTATTGCTCGCTACGTTGGTACTGTCTGTCTGTTACCTTACTCTCACTCTTCCGATTACCTACAACCTTTCACTCCCTCTCCGTTTCCTCTTGACTCTTGCTCGCTGCATTCGTTCTGTCTGTCTGTTATCTTACTCTCACTCTTCCGATTACCTACAAACTTTCACCCCCTCTACGTTTCCTCTTGACTCTTGCTCGCTACGTTTGTTCTGTCTGTCTCTTACCTTACTCTCCCGGTTACCTACAACCTTTCACTCTCTCTCCGTTTCCTCTTGCTCTCTGGTCTCACGTAGCAGTAGTATATGTATATACTGGGTGAGTACATTTGTGTAAAAAGGGGAGGAACCCTCAACAGTATACAAAAAGGTTTCAGTGTCCTTTTGGTCAACAAATTATTTTACACTCTATAAACCCTATCTCAGAAATGAAGCTCACAAACCTTTCACTACACTATTGCTATTTTCATTAGTTCTAACAAGTCTAACCTTCACGGTTAACGTCCGTTATGTCACGCGCATTGTAGCGTACAACTCTTATACCCTACTTATTCCATTGGTAAGATATAAATTCCACTTGTGAGATTTTTTCAATGAACCACTGCTCTGTGGAGCCGACTCCCAAGATGTTTTATCGCTCACTAGAATTTTGACTTGTTTGTGTCTAGTGTAAAACATTATATTCCCTTCATGAAACATAAAGCCTGTCTGTTAATTTGTAATCTCGTGTGGCTCTTAGGCCTTGTACAAGGTGAGCGTTATTGTAAAAAAAATGTCGTGTACGACTCCCATTCCCATCGTATTACACTGGTGCGATGTAAAATGTAGTCGATCATGTTCTTTGTATTTGGGACTACAAGCGGAACGACTTCAAATAAATAGCTGCATCTACTGCAAAGATACATTATGGATTTAAGTGCAGTACTAGACTGGCATCGAAAGCTCATCATTTCGCATGTGAGTTGACTAGATGCAGCCATAATATCTATGCTCGCTTGTGGAAATATCTTCCGGTTCCATGCTTTCCAGCCACCTTTAATCTTCAAAAGTTTAAATGCCGTGTCAATCGTTATCTACTGTCCTCCTGGCTACTCTTTTTCTTTCGTTCATTAATCTTTCTGTTCCTAATTCTTCCACACCTCGTAATCCCATGAGTTTTAGTGGCTTTACTGCCTTGCATGACCTGATACCGATTAAAAAAGAAAGTTGGGTCACAGTGTGATGTCAGAAGGCTTTTCTCGTCAAAATTCATCTTGCACATTTACAAATCTAGCATTCGTCTGTGCATTGAATACTGTTACCATATCTGGTCTGGTGCCCCTGCTGTATATCTCGAGATTATTGACAAAATCCAAAGATGGATATTTAATATAACCGATCCTGACCTGGCATCTTGACTTCAGTTTCTTTCTCACCCACGTGGTGAGGCATCCCTCTGTCTTTACTACATATATTTTCATAGCAACTGCTCTGACGAGCTTTTTCCCCTGGCGCCCCGACTACATGAATTCAAGCGTGCTACTTCAAGCATTGCGATGCATCTAGGTACCAGCCGTTTGCTGTTTAAATAGCCGAATGCAAACGACATCAAATTTTTCAGACTATTTCAACAGTTTCTTTTCTCGCATTTCTCGCCTGTGGAAATCCTCTCCGTTTACTTCCTTCTCTAATAAATACAATCTTCAAAAATTTAAATTCAGAATCAGCCGTCATCTTGTATCTTCTTGAATTCCGTTCATCTTTTGGTCCTTTCCTCACTCCTCTATATAGCCAGTTTATTTTTACTTTCACTCCCTGTAACCGCCTGCGTCGTAATGGCATTTCGGCCTTGCTTAGGGCAATCAAGCGGTATATAGTTCAATATCTGTCTCTATTTCTGAGATTAGGTATTGTAACTATTTTCACAATTGACATCGTTCTGAGCGTTGTACTAATATCTATTGCCACATTCGACAAGGACACATGGTCCAGTGGATAAAAGCGTTGAGTACTCCAAAAAGTGAGTTGGCCGAAAGAGTTGTCAGTTCAATAGCTACAGACGGAACAGAAACTAGAAGAGTTGGGTTACTAAAGAAAATTAACTGATACTGGGGTATTAAAAGAAGGCATGGCACGTGGAATTAGAACAACTTCACCACTTGGACTAAATAAAAGGTTTGATTAAATATCCAGCGTATACAACTTGAAGAGGGTCGGAGCGTACAACGGCCGAAACATCTTAAATATGCCAATAAAGATGGAGATAACAGTAAGAAAGGTGGAAACGGTAGTATTTTTAATATACTTTATTTTTTACTTAGATTGTCTAAATTTTAAGAGCGCATATGTCTCGAATCGAAAATTTGTTAGGTTAGAAATACTGAACTATGGCTTGAACGGATATTTTCATGAGAAAGAGGCGTCCTGGGTAAGACGTTAAACTACAACCGCGTCCTGGGTAAGACGATAAACTACGTCCAGCAGCAAGGCCTCTGATCAGGAGATTTTGAGGAGCGTGGAACCACCTCTTAGTGTTCCCAGGTCCACCCTGACCCGGGGTGGTAGCACCTGCTAGGATCCCAGCTATGAGCAAATATTGCCAGTAATGCTTTTTTGAAAAAGATTATTACCATTTTGAAGGAGAAATATTACAAGAAACATATTTTTGACAAAACAAAATATTACCAGCAAGAAAAATTTTTCTCGACATTAAATAACCCATTGAGGTTGATATGTCGTAAAACAAAATAAATCAAACCAATCTAAACCAAAGAATACATATTCTATTCATACGAATCTATCCTAAAAATATTGTCGGCATTAAATAATCCATTGAGTTTGATATGCCAAAAAAATAAAATAAACCAAACCATGAGAATGATATGGCCTACAAGACAAATCACTGTGTTTAGCGGCATGTCAACTATTTAATGCCGAAATTTAATTTTATTTGGAGCATTAATAATTTCTTTTACAAAAATATATTGCTGCTAATTTTTTTTACAATGGAAATTTTTTCCTGGTATTTGTACTATAAAATGTATTTTTATACTTTCATAATGTATTGACGCGAGTTTAGGTGCTTAACTATTTTGCCATAGCCGTGACCCTAACAGATGTTACCACCTCGAGTCACGGTGGACCGCAGAAAAACGAAATTTGAGTGGTTATAAGATTGGCGGGTTATTTTGAGTTTACATTCATCGTTAAAATCTAATGCCCTTTTAACAGTAATATTACGTGCTCATTTAAAAAATATTTTTACATTTCGTATATGGAAAATGGATATAGTGATTTTCCAAGCGTAGCTTAGATTTGGCACAAGGCCGAAAGTATGGAGCACCCAGTACGGATCGAACTCACTACTCAGTCGTAACCAATCTAGTAAAACAAGCTTTCTAACCATTACACTACGTCGAGGCGCCCAAATGAAAGTTTACCTCGGTAGTCACGGTCTGCTTACAGTACCAGGTGTTCCAAAGCGGTCCCCTATCTAAGTACTGACCTGGCCCTTAGACGCTTAACTTCGGTGATCGAACGAGAACCAGTGCTTTCATCGAGATTGGACTGCAAGCTATGGAAAATGGATATATCTGAAGAATAATGATATACCTATTCTATATAAAATTTTGTGACTTCCGCTAGGCTGTCTTCATACCTTATAAAATAACCATACATTGGCCGATCGAAGCTATGAGAGGTACAAAGAGGTAAGTGGGTTACCTTGATCGCTCTGACGTTTTTAAGAGATTTTAGCATTTAAATTATTATACACTAACGCAGCTATTAGGTTGGTGCAAAAATAATGTCGTTTTCTCACATATGTTACATTTATATATGATTTCTGAATTAATTCATCGATATATATAGCCATGTTATATATCATTTTGAATCCCGTTTTTCGCTCTATCGAATTCGTTACCGTTCTCAATCTCTTCATTCATTTTTGCATGCTTTTCGACAGCATGGACAAAATTCAAATCCGCACGATTTTCTTGTTCCAGTTCAAAGTAGGCCGAAAAGCTGCCGAGACAGCTCGTGATATCAATGATACGTTTGGCTCAGAAACCACTAACGAACGTGTGGCACAACGGTGGTTCAAGAAATTTCGCAATGGTGACGAGAGCCTCGAAGATGAAGACGGTCGCGGCCGGCCGACTGCGGTTGATAACGAACATTTGAAAGCCTTAATTGAAGCCGATCCTCGCTAAACCACACGAGAAGTTTCTGTTGAACTCGAGGTCGACCACTCAACAGTCGTTCGCCATTTAAAGCAAATAGAGAAGTCAAAAAAGTTGGATAAATGGGTGCCGCATGAATTGAACGATAATCAAAAAAATCGTCGTTTTGAGGTGTCTTCTATGCTCCTTCTGTGCAACAAAAACGACCCATTTCTCGAGCGGATTGTGACGTGTGATGAGAAGTGGATCCTCTACGACAACCGGCGACGTTCGTCACAGTGGTTGGATGCCGGAGAAGCTCCACAACACTTCCCGAAGCCGAAATTGCACCAGAAAAGGTTATGGTGACTGTTTGGTGGTCTGCGGCCGGTCTCATCCATCACAGCTTCATGAATCCGGGCGAAACGATTACGGCGGAGAAGTACTGCCGACAAATTGACGAAATGCACCAGAAGCTCCTTCAATATGAAGGGACCAATTCTCCTCCATGACAACGCTCGCCCGCATGTTGCTCAACTGACCCTGCAGAAGCTGAACGTATTGGGCTACGAGACTCTGCCTCATCCTCCATATTCACCGGACCTCTCGCCCACCGATTATCACTTTTTCAAGCATCTCGACAACTTCCTGCGCGAAAAATGCTTCAAAAGCCGAGATGATGCCGAATCGGCCTTCAATGACTTCATCGCTTCCAGAACTCCGGATATCTATGCTAATGGGATAAATAAACTTGTTTTGTCGTTGGCAAAAATGTGTCGATTCTAATGGTTCTTATTTCGATTAATAAACTTTATTATGTAAGGAGTTATGATCTTTTGAAGTTGAACGTCAAAAAACGACATTATTTTTGCACCAACCTAATATTAAAATGTGATGGCCAGATATTCGTTTTTCGTGGTTACCCTCCTGCTGGGGCGTTTGCTTATCTCTGTTGCAATTCACTCCGCCAGAAATTCGGGAACGGCATGCTGTTCTTCTTAGCCTGCACGCTGGAATGACCAATAGTAACATTTCAGAGTGTTCGGGTATCAATCTGAGGATATATCCAGTCAACATCATGGTGCTTGGAGTGATCACTAGTGATGGCGACGTTATACCTCCATTCAAATTCCCACAAGGACTCATACTCAACACGAATCATTGAGGTGGTAGTGCTATCTTGGGTTAAGAGGTTGACTGCTGGAAGACACTATATCGAACAACAGGACTCTGATTCGTGCCACACAAACATGAGAACGCAGTCATAGCTGTCAGACAATTTCTCCGACCACATCAACTCATACACCTGGTCATCTAACTGCCCCAGATTGCACCCCCCTTGATTAATATGTGTGAGGCTCTTTTGAGCGAGAGACCAAAAAACTTTTTGTAATAACAAAGATAAAATAAAGGCAAGCATTATGACAACAGTCATCAACTTAAACCAGGAGACCCTCTAGAAGTGTTGCAGGAGATTTTGTCTGGAGGTCGTGGTTGAAGTCAATGGCCTAGTTCAAGTCAATGGCAATTTTATTAAATAAATTTACTCTATCGTATTTTAAAATATTCTTGTGTAATTTTGGTAAATATATCCTTTAGAATGAGATGTCAGTGTCATTTTCATTTTTTGCATAATTTAGACTACAATTTATCCATCACACTCGGATGGTTCACACACACACACACACACACACACACACACACATATATATGTATATATATATGACAAAAAATATATACAAAAATATATGTATATATTAAAATAAAATATTCTCTCTCTCTCTGTATATATATATATATATATATATATATGTTTTGTGTGTATGAAGGAAGTGTTTTTTTAAACATTTTGGGTGATGTTTCTAATAGTTTAAGCACCTGTCAAGCTATTTTAAGATTTTATATAATTCTTGAAACGAGTGAGAGAATAAGGAAAATGTCAAAAATATATTACTGTCACTGTTAAATTGTCTGCGGCACAAAAATTATTCTTAATTCAATGTTCTGCCAAACAAATTTCTCAGTTAAAAAATCGAAAAATTTACTTTTAAATGAATACAATGGAGATAAGAAAATTGAAAGCAGGATCGGCTGCGCTAGGAGTAATTTTATCCAACACCAAAAATCAGTTTTTTAGACTATCAATACAGAATCACAAAGAACTGTGTCAAATAAATAAATAAATTAAAAAAAAACAACTTCCCATGAATAATCCCAACAGCAGCAACAACTAAAACGGAAAGCACTTATAACTAGAAGAGAAAATAATATTATAATAAAGATTTTGAGTTATTGCTCTAAACAAATGGTTAGGTTTGTTCGTTGGGTGACATTGTGTATCGGCACAGGTTTTATTTAATACCGGAATCTAAATATTTTAACATAATTATATAGCTTCAACTAAATATATACTATAATTAGTGTTATGCTTTTACCTAACCAATGCCCATAAACCACACACACTTTACACTTTTCTTTGTCAACTTCTTTAATAACATAATATAGGTACCTCCACTTTTTCGCGGGAAAACAGCATAGCGTAATAAACATATGCCACAAACTTAATGAAAATAAATTTTTATCGTCAAAACGCTTATGTTATTATTAAGATGAAAGACCAAAGTATATTTTAATTATTTTTTGATATTTTTTAATATTTTTTAACACGTTCGAAATTTTGGTTAAAATTTTCTTTTTTTTACGTCATCGCGGTGCTGTAAAAATAACATTGTTTTTTTTTGCGCTTTTTTCCCGTTGAAAACCCATTGATTTGGAAATTCTTGTAAAATTAAAGTAATTGTCCGATTTTAATGAAATTTTCAGGACTTATTCACAAATGAATGAAATTATTTTTGAAATATTTCTTTTTAGTAAATTTTAGTAAAAAATATTTTTTTTTTAATATGTTACACCCCACTTACTTATTTTCCCGAAATTTCGTTCAATCCTTTTTATTTCCTTACAATTTTTTTTGTTTAAAGTAAGAGTCATTGGAGATGGTAAATCACCTACTTTTTTTTTTCTAATTTGTTCCAACTCACGGAAAATGAGCTCTGAATAGAAAAATAATGAATCCAATAAAACTATGATATTACTTAATTAGTAAAGCTTTTAATTGCTTTTGTAAATAAGTAATATTAAGGTCATTATTGCCTGAAGAAATAAATTTTTTCTGATGAATAATTAAATTTTACAAGAATTTTTTATTTGTTTTACATTTTGATTATAATAATTTATAATAGTTTAAAAATCGTGCAAAACTCTGTATTAGCTTATTTCCTTGTGATAATTAGTAATTAAGTAGAAACAAAATTTACAAGTTCAAAATTGCAAAGTTTAATAAATTTAGTGATTCCACTTTTTTTTCAAATAATTTTTTATGTTGTATTTTTCTACTTAATACATTCCTTATTTCCATGTACGGTAGACTGAAATTGCCATTATTATAAAAAGAGTTTTGTCCCTTTATTCTAATAAATAGACATAACAGTAAAACTAAAAATAAAAGGGTTCACTCAGATTTCTAGTAATTTTCATTTATGGTCATCCGTAGTAGCTGTCATCACTTGTCAATCAACACATGGATCAAGTATCGGATCAAAATTACGGTACCAATCGTTAATAATTCGTTGTATATTTCTTTTTTATGCTATAATTAAGTAATATTTTTTTTAAATCAGATTAATTTAACATTAAATTTTCTAATTTTACTAAAATGACGTGTCAGAAATTTTTTAAAATATTTTTAAAATCGATAAATTTGTGTTTGTTTACAAATTTCTTAAAATTAAGAAAATGGCGGGTTTTTTGAAAATTTAAAAATTTGAAATTAAATTTGACATTCCAATGTATATAGTTTCTATCTGAAATATACCAGAATTGTTTACTTAATGGAAATAATAAATTTAATGATTCAACTTTCAAGTAAAGCTAAAATGAAATATTCAAGCATAATTTTTCATTTTAAAAAATGCATTTTAAACTTAGGTATCGATAATTTATGCCGAAAAAGTGGAGGTACCTACATAATACATTAGTTCCCCCTCTCTCTTTCAGTCTGTAATAGTAGTCGCTGAGTGCAAAAACAATTAGGCCAGACAGGCTGACCCCCGCAACAGTTATGAATGGAAGCTAAAAATAGATTCTCTCCCGTGCAGTATCAAGTGACCAACTAAGAATTTTGAGCGGGAAATATTAGAAACTCGAAGAAATCGACTTCATTCACCGAACTGAATAGAAAGAATGCCGCCTCTAACTCACACAAACATCCAGTTGTACTTCATGCCATCAAGCAAAGGAAATGACACGATGAAAATAAATTCCAATTCAACTCATTACACTATGCTGCGTATATCAAATGTATAAGTGAATTGCTCAGCGTGACAATCACCTAAGACAAGCATTTGGGACTCACTCACTTGAATGAAAGATGCGAATATGGCTGAATATACAACTTACACAGTGCCGAATTTTCGTATCGGAAGGATGAATTTTAGATTGCTGAATAAAAGAAGTGAGTAAACGATCAGCTTTTGGAGTCAAAACTTCTAACAGTGAAGAAAGTAGAATAGATCAAAAGATACCGCTGCTTGAGCAAACGAACTAAATTGAAAGTAAAAAGAACAAAAATGCAAAAAAAAAAAAAAAAAAGATAGAGAGAAAAAGGAAAAAAGAAAACCTTATTTTGTTTCAGATGAAAGACTGAAGCTAAGTGATTGCTTCAAGTTTTAATCTAAAAATATAACGCATGCATCTTTTCCACACAGAAGAGTAAAGCAGACATGTTTTCACGCATTCTCTTGCATTAATGTTTTCATGTATTGTCGACTTATAATTAAATCTTGTTAATTTGTATATTGGCGTTTGTTGTTCGTTACTTTTGGTTGTGGTTCGCCATTTGTGCATTTGACCCTCCACTATGGAGTGGTAAACCTGGCGCCTTTTAGACAGCAAGTCGGTTTTTTTTTTAATCTTTTCTTTTTAAATCTTTTACTGCGGTAATTGTCTGTAACATTAATTATTGTTCGGTAAGAGTTTTATAAAAATGTATCTTTATACTTTCATAATGTTTTGTTTCTGTTTGGGGTTTCACTATTGAATGAAACAGTTATTACCAACCCGACAAATGTTTAGGAAGGAAACACTCATTTATGATAAAAAAGCGATAACTGTTACTGAACAAACTCATTGCCATAAAAAGAAACAGTTTTAATAGAAAGAATTTACAAATTTCAACCAATAATAACGATAAAGTTTCGGTCAATGAATGTCGAATATTCGGACGCAGGAAAGAAAAACAAACAACTTCTGCATTCAAAACCTTGAGAAGGCTATGGAAACCCCACTCCAGTGGCTACTCCAAATAACAGTCACATTCGGTAGCGTCGTGGGCACATTGCAAAATCCATTACCTTAAAAAAAACATGAAAATTCACAGATAATAAAGTAAAGGAATATGTGGAGAGCCATGATTTTCTAGGTACTGAAGAGACACAGGATTATAAAAATATCCTTGAAATCTAGTGGAATAATTCGTGTACGATATTCAATGAGTATCCACCTGGAAAAATTTTAATTTCTAGTTTCTAACATTTCCTTCGAAATAATCTTTTATCTTGTTATTTTCCTACAAGCGGTATTCTCACTAAAATTAAGTTTAAAAACCGACTCTTGTATGATCACCGAAGTTAACTAACGTCAAACCTGGTCAGTACCTAGATGCATGACCTTAGTAGGATCGACAGAAAACTGATCTCAAAACGACCGAGGGCATTAATCTGACTGTAAATAATATGAATAATTTATTCGATTCTATAAATTGATAAGATTTAATTCTATAAGATAATGTGGCTTATAATCATATCACGTTGAAACAACGGTTCTCGTCCGATCACCGAGGTTAAGCACCGTCGATCCAGGTCAGTATCTAGATTGGTGACCATTTGTGAATACAAGGTGAGATACGTTTGTATGCGATGTGCGGGTGGTGTAATGGATAACGGGTAGGAAGGAAAAAAAAATCTGAGTGGCGAATTCGAATTGCAGCTGAGTTCGTAGTTCGTAATATTTACATACGAGCAAATACTCTTGGGTGATTACTAGTCAAAAAGAGGCTTGACATCCGCTCCTGCCAACAGGCATTGGGCCGGTGCGGTAAGGTAAATTTGGGGAAGCCCTACGTCTAACAAAGGATTTTCACACTGAAAGAGATGCCTATGGTCTGTCATACAGTAATAGTTAAACTTGTCTTGTAGACTGCTTATAGTTTTGCGAATTGAATCATTATTAGCATCTCTATCTGACATTGTTTGTTTAGCGGCATATCAATGGGTCATTTAATGCCAAAATTTAATTTTCTTGGGAGCATTAGTAATTACTTTTACAAAAATGTACTGCGGCTCAATTTTTCTTTTACAAAAGTATTATTTTGCTGGTAACTTTTTTTTACAAAAATGTATTTTACTATGAAAATGTATTGCTGGTATTTTTACTATAAATCTTTTTATACTTTCATAGTGTTTTGACCCAAGTTTGGGGGTTAAATATTTACCCATAGCTGGGACCCTAACAGGTGATATCTTGGAACAACAGCAATTAAGAGATGGTTCGAAACTCCTCAAAATCTCCCGATCAGAGTTCTTGCTACCCGATGTAGTTTATTATCATACCCAGGACGGCCTGAAACTGTGCTAGATTAGATTTTCAGATGATATATTTCCCATATACAATATCATAATTAGAAAAAAGATTCTTTTTGCGTACCTAGTGTAGCCAAGTTATTTTTAATTAGAGTCATTAAGTATGAAACGAAAAGACAAGCGTTTTATCATAGGAAAGGTCGACTGATTACACGAACAAAGAAACAAAAATCTATAGTAAAAGCGTTCTGACGATTATTCCAGTTTTTAAGATATCACGGATTTGACGAGAAGATTGTATCAATCACTCATCACCTGTGATAATGTGAAATTATGTGTTAGTTCTATGAAAATGCCTTTCAAAAAGAAATGAGAACGAATTAATCAGGAAAGTTTTGTTCCGGCTAAAAGAAACGCACCTTTGATATCAAGCACGTTTGGAATGAATAGAAAGAAAGATACAATTATTCAATCATTTAGGATGAAGTCAGAGCAAATAAGCAAGATCTAGTGTAATATTTTCGTGCATAGTGTAGAGGTTCCTAGGGCCAGTTGAGTTCAATACACGGCCAGCCGAGTTCATAAGAAGGTAATCTGCGATCAAAACACAGAGGCCGATTTCAGAACACGGCCAGCCGAGTTCAAAACACGGACAACCATGTTCAGAACATGGCCAATCGTGTTCAAAACACAACCAGCTAAGTTCAGAACACGGCGAAGTTTGTTGCATCCCCCTTCATACAAAGGTATAAATTTATCTTGTTATCATCCCTGCTATGGATGAAATAGCTGGAGCGTGTTTACTGTCTTTACATGCCAGCTAGTCTAGAAAAAAACTGTATTTAAAACGTTGAGACATGAAGCACAGATAATGAAGTAAATCAATATGTGGAGAGCCATGATCGCCTGCGTACTAAAGAGACATAGCATAATAAAAATATCAATTAAAGCCTAATAGAATAATTTCGTGTACAAGATTCGAGGAGTATCCACCTGAAATATTTTACTTTCATTTCTAGTTTTTACCGTTTCTTTCGGAGTAGTCCCTAGCTAGTTATTTGTTCACAAAGTGTATTCACACTAAAATTGGGTTTGCAGCCATATAACGTTTAAACACCGGTTCTAGTACGGTCACTGATGTTAAGCAATATCGCCCCTGGTCAGTACCCAGAGAGGTGACCGCTTGGGAATATCAAGTGTTATAATCTTGGATGTACAGGTGGTGTAATGTATAACGGATTGGAATTGGAAATCGGAGAGCAGCGTTCATATACCAGTCTTGCTCTTTAAATTCGCTTACGCTTAAATATTCTTGGGCAAGTTATGAACTCACCTCTTCTCCCCCTCTCTATGGGTGAATTAGTAGGATTTGTATTAGTAAATCATTATTATCTCCATAAAACCCGTACAATCTAAAATATTTTATGGCTTTGAGCAATCTGAAACGGGTTGATTAACCGTTAGGAACAAATCAATCAATAAATCTGACTGAAATTCTCATAACTTTCGATTTGAGCTGTTTAAATTCCTTTAATTTAGATTAGCACCATTTCAGTAGAGTTCATTACATTTACTCACATGTTAATACCCTTTAGAAAGGCACAAATTCATCTCTTCTCGCACCAGCTACGGGTAAATAGCAGGACATACTGGGTTAGTAGCCTTGGTTGGCAACCAGTCTAGCAGAAGGAAAAACTCTGAATCAAAACCAGCTTGGAGAAGGCTGGCCTCCGTCAGGCTCTCTTGCCCAGGACACACCATTGCTACTACGGTAGTTTGGTGTTCCTAAGAGTCTAATAGAGGTACAGTTTTCATGAACGTGAGATGTATCTATAAATGAATATATAATATATAATATTGTATAATATCATTATAGAATATCATATATAATATTATACAATAAGCTTTTGTAACGTTAGCTATCTCTCTTTCTTTTTTTCCTTCATATATATATATATTCTTTTGCTTTCTTACGTATATTTTCGGCTTTATGAATGAAGTAATTTCTCAAAGATTCGAAAAAGTATATATCTAAACTCATCACTAAATTCTTTGATGGGGTGTGGGTTGGGGTTGGGATTACTTATTCGATTTGACCATGCTCCAAAAGGGAGGCTTCTTCTGTGTCGTCAATAGAACAGGATCATCAAATCGTCCAAAACGATGATGGCATGACGGAAAAAGCTATGAGTAAAAATTCGGTAGATTTTTGAGAGGAAATATTTTCCATGAGATTTATTGAAACGCAGATGATCGCCTGGCACTAATAAAAAACGAGATCTAAATCGAATACCAGAGACAGAACACTTGGGAAAAAGAGAGACCAGTGTAATAATAAACAAATGTATATCTTACTTCTAACAGTTTGCAGATAACGCCGGCATATCTTCTGGAAATAGAATACAGGTAGGCAGAAAAGAAAGAGGTCGACATTTTGCAACTTTTGATGGTGTTGAAATGTCACCTTCAGTAAAAGGGGCAGATGGTATGCCTGGGTTCAAATATAGCTGGATAATTATACAAATGGATAGATAGCTAGTAGTGATTAAACAGTTGATTGTCCCGAAACATGATAATATTAAGGAAGATTAAGTTATAATGAAGTTACTTTAAAGCGATTTTAGTAAACTACAGGGTGCCCAGTATAAAAACGGAAAAGTTATTATCATTGTTTTATTTTTCAGGAATAATTGACCTTGAATAACCTTGAATAAATTTCTTGAATATTCATGAAAATGAATAATCATGCGACTTCCGCGTAAATACGTAACGCTGACAAGTTCTTTTATGATTGATTAATTGCTGCTCGATCTTGTGACGCGTCATTTAAAAGGTTATTTGCAGACAACTTTTGTCTTTCGTTCTGCCCCTCTTGTATGGTTAAACTACTCATTAATTTTGAGCTGGAAGTTATCGTATTTTTCAAAGCAGAACATCCGACGTGGGGATTAACGAAATATGCAAATTTGTTTCCTAAATTTGTCATTCACATCAGTCTTCACAATTGTCTCACGTCTTTCTGAATTTACCGCTTTTTTACTGGACACATTGTAGTTCTATAGTAAACAAGCGCCATGATAGAAAACTATTAGACGAGATGTAAGTAAGATGGTCGTAACAATAGCAGAACTAGTGTCCTTAATTATCAAGGAAGATGAGAGTCTACAAAGGGATAATTTTAAAAGAATGCTTTCAGAGGTGACGAATAAGGACAATGAAATGCGTACTGAGGAAGCCAGAAATGCTACTGATATCATTGTATGGACAATGGCTGACGGAAGACATAAGAAGAATGTTGCGATAATGGTCACAATGTAAGATTCCGCTTCAGTTCGATGCATATTTGACCGTTTAAAAATCATTACATAACGCATCACCCTGATTATGTACTGTCATCATTTCTCTCTGTCAGTTCTAGAACATTTTCCTACATCGTATCACATGCATGGTAAAATTCTAGAAATCGCTTCCATGCTTCATGTTGCTAATAAATATCTCTGTTTGAAACGAGTAATATCTAATTGTGTTAAGTACTAACAGGGTCTAAAATGAATCACAATAAATTGGTTGTTTTGATCGAATGTTGTGAATATACAAAATAGTCGAGGTCTGTTTTAGGAATGGTATAGCCCCGAAGGATTTTTTTAAAAGGTCACGGATGAATTCTACTGCTTATTCTGTGTTTGTATCATTTGATCTTTTAATAATTGTCATTATTTCCTCTTCAGTTTACATTATTTACTGCGACTAGAAAAAAGCTTTATTTAAACCTCTCTTGGGTTATAAAGCACTTATGGCCCGCCGAGGGATATGACGCTTACATTATTCGGAAAGAGATCAGGAAATAGCGAGGCTACAGCTACTATTACTAAATCCGATTCTGACACAAATCAATAACGACAATCATTACATAAAGTACTTAAGCAAATCCTTTTTAGGCTTGAGAAGCGAGCAATTAACTGAAAGAGAAGCATACAGCAACCCACCAAACGAATGTTCCTTTTGCAGCAATAATCGACATGTGATGAGATTTTGTTTGTTGTCCAGATGTCCTCTCCGAAAACCTATCTTTAGTAAGAAACATATTATGTCAGGTGCTGATAAGGATTAGGGGAATCCGGATATGCGTGAAAGGAGGTGGAATCCCAGGCCATTGATAGGCCACCTATGTTTGACAAAGCAAAAATACTGCCCGATTTGAACTTGTACGCCTAGGTTGAAATTTCTCAACAACGAGTGGTACTCGACGTATTCTTTTGCTGATGTAGACATATACTTCAAGGTTCGACATGTTGTCCAGGCGAGAGATGCTTACTGTTTTAAAGAAGTGCTATTTTGCCTTTCTATCAGCTTGAAGCAATCTGGCCATTCTTCATACATCAACAAGTAATTGTGTCTACAGAAATGCTACTCAGTAGAATGTCTACATTTTTCTGACCATTGTCTTTAGACCGTACAGATCATTACGCATGGAAATCTTTGTTAATCAGTATTTTAAAATACCCAGCGCCAAGGACACTACCGCGGTCAAAGTCCTTAAATCAAAGTTCTTTCTTACATTAACACATGATAAAAATCACCAGATCACTATGTCAACTTTTAAATGCTTCTGCTATAAAATTTGTATGATCACTTTAGGCAATGATGGACAATATCTTCTCTTCTTAAAAAAAATATATTTAAAAAATGGAAAATAACTTATTAAGCAATAAACTCTGAGTTTAATAAAATCAAACTTTTAGATTTCTGGAGCCCTTTTTATTTCTCATAAATATTCGTGATGTTGAGTTAGTTATTCAGTTATTTCCGTAAATATTTGACCAAAGCCGGTTATTCGTTGTTGTGGACAAGCTGAATTGTCAAAACTGTTCATATATTTATTCGAGTTTACTTTGTTACAAAAGCTTAGATATGTTAAATTAAGCACGTTTATAACATACCAACCGAGTTTCTGTCAGCGCAAATTTTACCAGTAGTATTAATGCAGCTATCATTCTCTGACTGCGTATTGCTGCTACAAGAAAATTACACACATTCATAAAACAACGTAAGTATGTGGCACCCTCTTTATGTAGACACATTCTGTTTAATATTAACGCACTGGATTCGTTTGTATTGTAAAGAAAGAAAAACAAAAATATTTTTCTATGAAATTGTTTCGCAAAGGATCTTGTAAATTATTTCTTTCACTTGCAAAGAAAACTAATATAATTCCGCGTCATTTATATATATATATATATATATATATATATATATATAGTGGTTTGTGTGTGTGGAAATGAACGAAATAAACAATCTTCAAACACAGCTTTACAATTTTTAATACATTTTATTATTGAGTATTTGTTTGCGTTTCAATTGAAATAAATAAATTAGAAGATTCTTTGCGAAACAATTTCATATAAAAACATATTATTGTAAAGAAAGGCAAACAAAAATATTTTTCTATGAAATTGTTTCGCAAAGAATCTCGTAATTTATTTATTTCAACTTCAAAGAAAACAAATACTCAATAATGAGATGTATCTAAAACTGTAAAGCCGTGTTTTAAGAACGTTTTTTCTTCATTTCCACACACCCAAGCTGATATATATATATATATATATATATATATATATGAAGAAAAATATACGGAAAAATCTAACAAAAATCCTTATATGGAATTATGCTGTTTTAATGTTAATATAATGTCAACGTCGGAAGTTTCGGTCTAATAAACCATCTTCAGGACATATTCGTAAAATATAATTAACATTATCAATTCAACATGACAAAGATAATGTTAATTATATTTTTGCTTGTTTTTTCCGTATATTTTTCTTCATACTGTCGGATCTATATCAATATATTTGCTTACATATATATATATATATATATATATATATATATATAAAAACGACGAGGAATTATTATATTTCAAACCGTCTCTGAGGCAGAAAAATGCATACGCCACAGGAATTTTGTTGAAACTTTGTACATGACTTGTTTTTGTAAGATTGTTTTGTAACCTTATTGAAGAGTTTATTGATCCCTGATTTTTGGACAGTTTTTCGCTCTCTAGTCCACTTGCGAGTGCAGCTGCGTAATCGTTGGACAAGGGGAAAGCGTATGTGAATCTTTTCTTAAGAACTCTAAGAATCTGCAGCTTCGAATATCTGCTTGACGAAGAGAGTTACATTGCAGATATATTTTTATATCCTGCACTACTCCAGTTATTTCGTATATAATGCCAAACGAAAAGAATACAACAAAAAAAGGGACTCGCAATGAGAAATAGATGGGACAAGGTTCGATTTCCAATCGAGTTCTTCACATTCACTTACGAGCACATATTGTTGGGAACTGCATTAATCCACCAATTCTGCCGCTAGATATTGATATAAATCGCAGTGCAGAGTTGGCTTGCTGGTCGTGGTTGGTAACCAGTTTAGGAGAAGTAAAACTGCAAATTCAAAACCATAACGATATATTTAACTTTACCGCAATAGTCGTACCGGTCTAACGAGTCGACACACATTATATATGTATGTAGTTAAATATAACATAAAGACTTTTGGGGTTAATGTTGACTGCTGGAAAACTGTTACGGGAGATAGATCTCTCTAGAGTAGGTTTATTTGGGAACGCTGCATCAATTTCGAGCAGAAGAGAATTATGCAATCTAACCATTTCTGCAACCGCTTTAGCCAGTCACGTGATGTCACACTACAGGCGTCAGGTATAAATACAATCCTAGCAGAAACGCCTGCATGTTACTTGTGCGAGTTTTGCGACAAGGTTTGTAAGTCTTTTGCGGCACTCAAACATGACATGATTGTACACAGGAACAGGCAAATTTCCAACAGAAGTAACACAGACAAACTTTACGTTTGTGACGTTTCTAAGAGAGGGTGTAACAGTGAAGTTGCCTTAAAAATCACAGTTCCATAGCAGTGCATTAGCTCGGGTATAAATGATAGATATAATAAAAAAAAATCTGAATGAAAAACACAAGAAGGTTACCAAGTGAAGAGATGGTCTTCTTCTGCAAGAAAGTGACAATCATCATGGATGAAGTCGTCCAGAGGAGTGGAATATGTCATATATTACTATGCACCTAGATGTTTTTGTTTGAAATAGCTAGAAAACAACTCGACGTGTAAATGTGAATACAATAGACAATCATGTTTTATTTTAATCATTCTAAAGTCTTCTATAAATATTTAGCAAATATTTTAATTAATCCGAGTAGATATCTCATTAACATACCAGTGTTTACAGATGTCCTTGCTCGGGAATTAGATCTGATATATCTAGAAATATCAGAGTCTGTCTATATTTCTGAGATGAGGTATTATGTACAGTATTTACATTATGCGGACCATTTTCCTCAACTTTGTCGCCATATTTGTCACAACGTTTCGGCCGTTGTACGCTCCGGCCTTCTTCAGGTGGTTGGAATTTCGAACTGAACCCTTTATTTCGATCCCTGGGGTAGACTGTTCTAGTTCCACGTGCCATGTTTGATGGACGTCAGTTATCAGTTATCTCCTGCTAATTTTCCCTCTGAAAGTTCTCCACTGCCTTAACCGGGTATTGAACTCACACTCTTTGGGTTTGTCACTGGATCTAACCAACGCCTTTATCCACTGTGCCATGTGTCCTTGAGGACACATGGCACAGTGGATAAAGGCGTTGGTTAGTGGAACTAGAACAGTCTACCCCAGGGATCGAAATAAAGGGTTCAGTTCGAAATTCCAACCACCTGAAGAAGGCGGGAGCGTACAACGGCCGAAACGTTGTGACAAATTTGGCGACAAAGATGAGGAAAATGGTCCGCATAATGTAAATACTGTATCTAGAAATATATTTAGAGAAACGTAAATACGACAGCATTTATTGAACAATGTAAAACTAAGAATTGTACATCTATGATATAAATGTTTGTACGAAACAGATCAATTCCTCTAATCAGTGGGTCGAGTATATATACAAATACCATATGGTAGCCGCTAATTATTGTATAGATATTTGATTAAATGCTCTCTGGTATTATGTCGGAATAGGCTTTGTCTATTATTTACACACTTGAGTAGCAAATGCAGATTTAATTACAGATAACGTTTACTCGTAGATCGAGATGCGCAATTCATCCGTTTTCAATGTTATTATAAAGGCAAACACCTTTATATGAGCGAAAGTGAGAAAAATTGTTCGATAGATTGATATATAAGCAGTTGCTCCAGATGAGGGGACAGTCTTTCACACATCTCAAACAGAATGTAAGTTCCATGTTGGATGTTCACATCACAGACTGGCTGAGAGTATCTAACGAAGATTTGGAGTGAATAAAATGTGAAGTAATCTAGTCTCGTATAATCATTTATTCGATCCCCCACTTCTTTCCAGCTCCAAAAATTCCTATCAGTTTTATGCGAGACAGTTGGATGAAAACACAGGCACGTCCGTGAGCTCAATTTATGTGTTAAGAAATTTAGAAATAGTTATTGCTTCAGTGGAGAAGCGGGCCAGCATCAAAAAGAAGAATTAACTGACATTTCAAAAGATCCACAGAAATTATTATCACAGGATTTACAAAGATAATATCATGAAGCGCGGATTCTTCAGAAAACAGAAACCTTCAACTGACTGGCAGAATTTGTCACGCCATGCAACATGATCAATCACTGTGTGCGAGGAGTTGGAAAGAAAATCGTGCACTGCCATCAGACGAAGCGACGTAATGCTCCGGATAGAGAATTCATCAATCAGAGAGAGCTTCAGACCCATTAGGAATGGCAGGCAGAATGATGACGTCAGCGAGTTATTCTGACTTGGGCGATGCTTCAAGAAAATTTAACATTTTCTTCATGATCGAATATTGCAACTGATCTGTATAACGCCAAATAATTCCTTCACGTGTCCATGCCACACAACAAAACTACTGGTGAGTAGCTTACAAACTAATTTTCATTTCCAGGCACTTAACCATGATTAGCAATCATCACTGTTGTGTTGGTTGGTTATTTACTTTTAGCGGTATACCAACAACTATGGGTTATTTAATGCTGAAATCTAAATAAATTGTACGTATCTGACTATATTTCTGAGATAAGCTATCATTTACACTATTTACATTGTTCGGACTATCATCCTCATCTTTATTGCCACATTTATCATAACGTTTCGGCCGTTGTACGCTCCGGCCTTCTTCAGGTGGTTGGAATGTCGAACCGAACCCTGTAATGGATGTCAGTTATCAGTTATCTCCTGTTAATTCTTCTCTCCAAGTTCTCCACCGGCTTAACCAGGTATTGAACTTACACTCGTTGGGTCCTCTCACTGGATCTAACTAATGCTTTTATCCACTTTGCGATGTGTTCTCAAGGCAAGAAAGATGAGGATGATAGTTCGAACAATGTAAATAGTGTAGATTGTACGTGATTTTATTTCATTTTTGAAGATAATAAAGGTTTAGTAATATAAGTCCTACTAATTAACCCATAGGTAGTGGAAGAAGATGTGGAGTCTTACCTTTCCCAAGGCTATTTGTGTGTAAGTGAATATAACGAACCCAACTGGAAATGAAACACGGCCCACCGATCAATAATTCCATTTTCCTTTGCACTACTCACAAATCAAATCTTACATTGGTATCCCCATTGGTATATCTAGGTACTGTCCAGGCTCGGTGTTGCTTAACTTCATTGATCGTACGGGAACCGGCATTTCAGCGTGATGTGGAAATAAAGCTCAATGTTCTGTATTTTAGGACATGTATAAGCATGATTCCCCATAGCTTCCCATCCTTTGTATATGTAAGCATTGTTTAAGCCCCTTGCTTCTACACGCAATCCCTGTTCTGCCAACCATTTGCAAAAACTCATTAGGTAATTTGCTCAAGGTTTCCCTCTCCCCCACTTGCCTTCAGTGTCCTGTGAGTGTCAAATTTTCCAAGTTCTCTTTCCTCATTTTGTGTTCCCATAATAGTTCAGCACTATCTTTCTTATTCCGCGTACTAATGACCTTTTTGATATGTTAAAATATAATAAATTTAAGAAATTAAAAACAAATTGATTATGGTTCCGGTTTGCCAGTTGAATATTGAGAGCCCACAAGAAGGGTTGATTTTTTTTATCAGTTAGACTTGAAGCTGTAAGAAAGGATGTCGAAATATGTGTTGCTATTATAATGGCCGGTTATTTCTAAGCCCACCCGTTTCCGAGAACGGCTAACCAATCCCTGTTACAGACGGCTTTCGCCCAAATATATTCAGGCGGGAATCGGCGAATCTAATTTTTATAACTAGATAAGGAACAGAGATTTGTGAATTCCAGTCGAAAAATAATTAAATATATATATATATATATATATATATATATATATATATATGCATACATACATATATATATATTTATATATATATATATATATATATATGCATACATACATATATATATTTATATATATATATATATGCATACATACATATATATATTTATACATATATATATATGCATACATACATATATATATATTTATATATATATATATATATATATATATATGCATACATATATATATATATATATATATATGCATACATATATATATATATATTTATATATATATATATATGCATACATATATATATATATATATTTATATATATATATATATGCATACATATATATATATATATTTATATATATATATATATATATATATATATATATATATATATATGCATACATATATATATATATATTTATATATATATATATAGAGAGAGAGAGAGAGAGAGTGAGAGAGTGAGAGAGAGAAAGAAAGGAAGGAAGAAAAAAGGACAGAGAGATAGAGATGTAAGTATCAAGCTGGTAAACTGCATCGTCTCGACTAATGGACAAATGTATGGAAACACATTTACTTGCGTTATAAGTAATTTTGGTTTGGTTTGGTTTACTTTGTTTCATGACATATCAACCTTAATCTGATATTTAATGCCGACAAAATTCTAGGGTCGAATATGTATTCTATGTAAGAAACAGGTTTTTAGACCAGGTTTCATTGATGCATTTTTGTAAAGAGGATTTTTGTCAAATGTATTACTGGTAATACTTTTTTGCAAAAATGTATTGCTGGTATTTTTACGATAAAAATCTACTTTCATACTTTCATCGTGTTTTGACCCCAGTTTGGGAGTTAAATATTTGTCCATAGCAAAGACCCTAACAAGTGCTACCACCCCTGGTCAGGAGAATCTGGGAACAACAGTAATTAAGATGTGACTTCAAGCTCCTGAAAACCTCTCGATTAGAGGCCTTGCTACCGGATATAGTTCGTACCCAGGACTGAAATAATTTTATAGTTCGTACCCAGAACTGAAATAATTTTATAGTTCGTACCTAGGACTGAAATAATTTTATAGTTCGTACCCAGGACTGAAATAATTTTATAGTTCGTATCCTTGACTGAAATAATTTTATAGTTCGTACCCAGGACTGAAATAATTTTGGTTACGTGAAACCAATGATAATCACGAATGTATCAGGCTAATTGCTAATCATACATGACAATTAATATTAAATTTAGTGTACACTAATATTCATTATATTTTACTCAGCAGTGATAGTGTACACATTGGATTAAAGGAAATACTTTTTTTTCCTTCATGAAAATATAAGACTACATAGAACAAACCTAACACTGGGAAGTCATTTTTAAACTCTGTTAGTTTGTCATAACCCACCGGCCATATTCGTCTGACTTTGCACCAAACAATTAATGACTTTTTTTCGATTGCACGTTGCAAAGCGATTTGATGCGGAAAACTTTCTCAAATGAACAAAACTGATTCAAGAGACCGTTGTAAATTTGTTCACATCAAAACCTGTGGAATTTTACTCAAAAGCTATCGAAACTGGCAACACATCGTTGCAAATAACGGTGAATGTAAAATTAAATAAAATGTATTTGTATATTCTTTTTTTTTTTTTTTTAAAGAATAATGTTGATAAACAGAAACAGAAATTATTCATGAGTCACCTTCAGACATTAATTCGGAACTAGTAAAATAAATGAAATTGCTAAATAATAGATCAAATAATTAATTAATGACACAAATTGTCCAGTCGATAAAATAAAGGAAAAAAAAATAAAAAAAAAGATAAACCATTAGATAATGAGTAAGATTTTAAATATCATGATTTATCAGTCAAAGACACGAACTGATGAATTACCCACGAAGAGCAAAATATATAACGTCAAAATATCAAACTTTCGGTGATTAATCATTCAAGTTTAAAGTTTTAATATGATCTGAACATTTTCAAATATCTCACCACCGGATCTGTATAGGAGTTCGAAGTTATTGTCCAGCCTGTTCTGAGTCGTTGTTGGGTCTACCCTAGTGAATAACCGTTATTCGAAGTCGCGAAATCGACTACCCCAGGGAACGGCCAATTTAATCCCAAAGTCCGATCAAAGGCGACAGAATTTGGTCTTAGGTCATTAAGATGTTTCAAGGGAAATACTATTACTAAATCTTTGTAAATAAGCCATATTGCTTCCATTTCTTAGTATCTTTCAGTTGAAATGGGCAGACATTCGATAGAATAGAATACCATGTCGAGACAGCATTTCATTGGTTACCACTCTCTTTTCTTCTTCCTGCACGTATTAGCCAACAGCGAGTAGCAAAAAAAAAAAAAAAAAAAGATCTAAAGGGGGAGATATAAAATAATGATAACAACTACGGCACACTCCATGTAAATCCTGCCACGGACCCAACTAAAAAGAATTAAAAACACACACACACACACACACACACACACACACACACACACACACACACACACACACACACACACACACACACACAATCATACGGAAAGAAGCAGACTGTTTGTCTGATGGCTTCTTTATTGACAACTTTCGACCACTCCTGAATAAGAGACAAAAGCCAAAAGCGGAGAGTAAGCGACAGAAGTCGAGACGGACGTTGGATGTTACAAGAAGGTGGCTTCATGATATAAACTGTAACTGTATTCATGAATCGAATAACGTATTGATTCTGTTGGTTCTGTCTGTCAGAAGCAACCTGACTAACCTTACTATCTCTAGCATCTTTTAAATTCTTCATTTATATAAATTGCTCTGCCCAAATGCTGGACAAAGTGTGCCCGCTCTCTGTCTATCTCTCTCTCTCTCTCTCTCTCTCTCTCTCTCTCTGAATTTGCCAACCTACCTATTTTTATTTTTATTTATTTATTTTCTTTTATTTTTTCTCCCTGTATGTTTGACTAATTTAACGTATTTATTTGTGTTCTAATAATTCTAACTTAATTTGTAACCCTGCATGTTCGTTTATTTGGAAACTCCTATTTGAAAAAAAATAATGCCTTGACTGCAGTTGAAAGTACGTCGCCAGTATTCTTATGTCCTAGCTAGCCGAAAATCTTGCCAGATATAATATCCCAACGTGGAATCGTGTAGCCGTGTCTTTCTCCGCATTGTTTTTAATATTACTGAAAGTAAGTACACAAGCCCATGTTGGGGAAGTAGGAAAGGAATGCCCTTTGGTAACCCTTCCCACCACCAGCTCTGCGTTCATTGAAAGAATCAGCTTGGTGAAAGGTAGCCTCAATTCTTGCTAGTTACCATGAGAATGAAAGCGGACAAACGTGAACGCGTGCTTCCATGAGTGTGTCGGCTTTTATGACATGTCCACAAAGCTGGATAACCACATTATTTTCTTTCTTCTTTTAGAATAGGACAATGGGACTTACACTAATTAAAACTTAGTGTAGTGAAAGTGTAAATTACAAATAAAATAACATTCCCATCCGCCAGTACATACGTTTCCTAGTGTCAGCCTGGACACTTTGTCAACTACCTCCCCCTGTGTTCTTTTTTGATATTGCTGTTATTGTTGTTGTTGTTCGTGTCCTATGTAATGGGAGTTGGTAGTCTCTCCTACCACCCGGTCAGTACTCCTTCCCCTTCCCCTTGGATAAGTTTAGAGGCTCACACATTGTTTCTTGTTTAGGAAGGGATTCTTGGAACTATCTATCTATCTCTGGCCTCTGTATAAGTGCTGCCGTATTTCTTCCGTGATGTGTGCAGTCTGTGGCATTACCTCTTCATTCTGATGGTACACGGTTGACAGTTTCCTAGTTGCTGTTTCTGACTGGTAGTTAGAGGCCCTAACTCTTGCGTAGCGTCTTGAGCGGCCGCTCTCATCAACAGTTGTATAATACCGGGGTGTTTGTAGTGCCATGTCGCACATGGAAAGGTGTCCCTGCAGTCACTTCCGGTGGGCAACCCTGAGGCCACATTATGATGCAGGCTTTGCCAACTTCTCTCTGCTCACGTCACGGGCGATAACCGTCTGCTTCTTTTACTTCAGGCCTTCTCATCTTCCAACCATAATTCAACATGATGACTTACAAAGATCGAAAAATTAAACCTTAACCAGCCCTTCAAAAATCACCTAAACCCCTCAACATTTCATTCTCCAACATCCGTGGCATTAGAATCCTTCATCACTGTAAACTACCTAGATATTCTGGCTCTGTGTGAGACCAACCTTGACCCGTCTATCCCCTCCTCTGATCTCACGGTCCCCGGCTACCTCCCTCCCCTTAGAAAAGACTGTCAAACACACATGCATCTCCCACTGGCTAGAGAGTTGTCTCTGGAATCGCCAGATTATTCGTACTTGTGTCTCCGGCTATCTCTTATCAATGCTGTAAGCTATCTCTTCTTTCTTTATCGCTCTCCCTCCTCTCAAGACTGCGGAATAATCGATAGCATTTCTAACAGTATAGACAAGGCTTTCTCTCCATCCATCCGTTTGCTCATATATTAGTGTTTGGCGATTTTAGCGCCCATCATACCAAATGCCTTAAGAATGCTACTACTGACCTTGCTGGCATTCAAACTCTTAATTTTTCAGTTTCTCGATCCCTCACGTGGATAGTTGACTTCCCTACGCGTTTTGTCTACAACCGGGACGGTAAGGCCTCTCTTCTGGGTCTGTGTTTTACCTCCATCCCAGAGTTTTGTAGCGCCACGCAGCTCTGCTCTCTCGGCAACTCCGATCACGCTGTAGTGTCTGTCAACATCTTCAACTCCACCCCCTGCAAAGAACCTATTACCTCTAGAACCTCGTCCTACTATCAACGCGCTGACTGGGACTCGTTCCGTGATTTCCTCCGCGATGTCCCTTGTGATGTTGTCTTTATGCTCCCCGTTCAAGAATGTGCTTCCGAGGTTTCCTGCTTGGTCAAAGCTGGAATCGGCGCTTTCATCCCCTCAAGGAAATTTAAGGTCAAATCGCGCTCCCCCCACCCTTGGCTCTCTGCTGCTTGCTCAGTCGCAATTGCTCACAGGAACCACTTCTTCCACCTCTATCGTAGCGACATGTCCGACTGCAATAGACGTCTCTTTGCCTCTGCCCGTAACGAGTGGAAGCGTGTCTTTAACGAAGCTAAGTCGCTATTTGCTGCTCGAATGAAGGGACGTATTGCATCTCGCAAATTCGGCTCCAAGGATTATTGCAAGAGCGTAAACAGTAGCAAAGCCTCCATACCTCCTTTGTTCAACCAGTTTGAAATCCTCTTCCGCCGACAAGGCTGAATGCTTTGCTCGGAAATTTTCATTCAACTAAACGCTCGACTCTTCCGGTGTACCCATACCCGATTTCCCTCTTAGAACTGAGGCCCTTTTGAGTGAGTTGCACATAACACCGTCATTGGAATTGGGCATTATCTCTAATTTAGACCCCCACAAGGCGAGTGGTGGAGATGGGATACCAGCCCTCTCCAAATTGTACAACTACTGCCTCAAGAAATCTTGTTTTCCAGACTGCTGGGAGTGCCCATCAAATTTTCCGAGTTTTTAAGAACTCTGGCGACACCACTGACCCTTCTAATTTCCGTCCTATCAGTTTCCTACCCTTCTTCGGCAAAGTCTTCGAAGCTTTAATCAACGACGAAGTGGTTAACCACCTTACATCCCATGATCTGCTCACAGACAAGCAATATGGTTTCCGCTTTGCCCGATCTACAGTTGATGTGCTTACGGCCATCACTGAAATTGTCTACCAAGCTCTTCAGAATAACGGAGAAGCTCGTGCCGTGTTCCTAGACATCTCCAAAGCGTTTGATAGGTTTTGGCATGTCGGCTTTCTTCGCAACCTCCTGGGTTATAGTATTACAGGTTTAACTTAATACAATCATTTCTGTCAAACCGTGAATTGAAGGTCGTTCTCAACGGATTCTCCTCCAGCTCCTATCCTACGAACGTAGGTGTTCCCCAAGGCTCCATCCTAGGTCCTACTCTGTTCCTTATCTTCATCAACGATCTTCCTGACGCCATTGATTTCCAGGTGGGCATCTACGCGGACGACACCACAATTTACTCCTGCCTCAAAAAAAATCTAGGGCCATTGACAAAACTAACCTGGCCGTTCGTCTCAAAAAGGACCTCCAATTGGTTGTGAACTGGGGCCGTAATTGGCTGGTTAACTTTAACACCACCAAAACAAAACTGCTCTCTATTAATCACCACAGAGAACCTTCCCTGTCCCCCATTAGAATGTCTGACGCTCAACTTCCCGAGAGCACCTCTCTGCGATTGCTCGGTCTCACGTTGACTGATGACCTGAGATGGAACAAATACATTGAGTCAATTGCTTCGTCCACCGCAAGGAAAGTTGGCTCCCTGTGCCGCTTCAGGAAATCGATCCTTCAAATCTACAATTCAACCATTTCTCCTTGCAGGGAGTATTGCTGCCATATATGGTCCGGAGCTCCTTCTGTTTGCCTGGGGGTCCTTGATAAGATCCAGAGGCGGATATGCAATGTAATTGGCCCTGATCTGGCATCGCGTCTGCAGTTGCTCTCTCATAGACGTGCCATAACCTCTCTCTGTCTTTTTTACAAATACTTTCATGGTAATTGCTCTGATGAGCTGCTTTCGCTGGTTCCAAGACTTCGCGAATTCAAGCGTCCTACGAGGATGGCATCCCGCTCTCACATTTCACTGTTGAAACTGTTAAATGTAGCCGCCTCTTCTACTCCAATAGCTTCATGTCTCGCACCTCTCACCTGTGGAACTCCATTCCTTACTCCTGTTTCCCTGATAGCTTCAATCTCCAACTATTCAAATGTAATGTCAATTGACATCTCCAGTTACCTTGATCTATCCACTATCCTTCTCCTAATCTTCTCCTCTATCACTCCTATATGCTCTCGCTCCAAATCCTCTGCAACCCCCTGCGTGCTAGTGGCTTTCCGTCTTGCTAGGGGTGAAATGCTTAAAAAAATATGCTCGTCCCTTCAGGACGGAGTCGATCATGGCTCTCCATTTCCCCCATATCCGTTGTAACCCTCAATATGTTTTGTCCTTTTGCTATAACAGGTGTCATTGGGATGTCCGCTTTGTGTATTTTTGGTACGCTAACTAGCAGTCACACTAATCGGAATTTTAACTCCACTTCTTGATACAATTAACATATAAACAAAACCTCTGGTGATCTCTTAAATGTAAAGGATGCCCGCCAAAATTGACATCCTTTTCTAATGTGTTAATATAGACAATTCTCGCTCAAGTGATCTCAAATTTTAACAAAATGTGTAAAAACTAAGTTGACTGTGCGAATTTTGACACGACACACGTCAAGTTGGTAGTCCAGTTCCTGCCAAATAGGCTGGAGCATGTCGTGCGTAACATTCTCCAACGTCTCACTGATTCTCTGCTTACGTTTCTCAAGACTTGCAGGAAGAAGGGGATATAGACCTGTCCTTTCACATAGCCCCACAGAAAAAAAATTATAGTGTTAAGTTAAGTAAACTAAGTGGCCATTTCAACAGCACATTGTCATTACACTATCATGCCCTATCTCATAGACAACTTAATTTTTTGCGCATTTTGTTCAAATTTGAGATCATTTGAGTAACATTTGTTTATACTATCAAATTACAAAAGGATGTTAATATTTGGGCGGCACCCTGTATATTTAAGTGATCACCAGAGTTTGTGTTTATATGTGAGGAGTTAATTCTATCAAGAAGTGGTGTTAACATTCTGATTAGTGTGTTGCTTAGTTTGCACACCAAAAAGTCACAAAACGGACATCCCAATGAGACCTATTATATCAGGAATAACCAAAATTTTTAACCCATTTCTCTGTACAATTGGATCCATGCATATTAAAAAAAACACTCTAGTAATTTCTGAAATAAAGTAAAAACAGAGACCTCCAAAACAAATATATGACTAGTTTAGATAAAAAAAAAATCTATATATACAAATTCTTCCGTAAAGAAATATCTAAAATAATCTAACCCTACATATAAAAATGTGCCATATATATATATATATATATATATATATATATATATATATATATATATATATATATATATATATATATATACTTCAATGTTCACTTTTATATATATATATATATATATATATATAAGTGAACATTGAAGTCAACAATCAGAGGCAACAGGTTGTTTCATGACTGACGCAATCGTCAGGTCGAACGATTGTGTCTAGCATGAAACAACCTGTCGCCTCTGAGTGTTGACTTCAATGTTCACTTTTATATTTATATTTACATACGCTCTATCTCTGATATTGAGAACTTTATCCCATAAATATAGCACACCTTAAAACTATATTTCTTAGTATATATATATATATATATATATATATATATATATATATATATATATATATATATATATATATATTAGCAGGAACCTTCTTTTCAACATATTTCGTTGAATACGACAGACAAGAAATATTGAATATTGAATTTTTTTGTTTAGCATTTCATTAAATACATCTGTTTGATGCTTTGTCACACATCTTCAATGGTTTTTTTTTGTCCGTAGTTCATGATACCCCGTCTCCACGGTGATCCAGCCTTACTAATCGTGTGTCGACTTGTCTGCCTTCTGTCAGCTAAACCTTTCCTCATTTTTAATCCCGCACTGCGACTCCTCTTAATAATTTATAGTCCAATCCCGTATAACTTCCGGCTCACCAGTAATCTACTCTCTTCAATAAAATGCAGTAACGTTTTCGCTCTGGCAAGGAATATGGCGACCCACCCAGCCTGAAGTGGTTTATTTGGATGCTCTTCCAGACTATTGTTGTAATGGAACCGGTGCCACCGGTAACGACCCTCAATCAGTGCCCTGGGTAAACTACTCTATGCATTTTAGAGGTATAGTCTCTTGTGACACGACGGACAACGTTGAAGCTTACGATTTCTCTACGTATGGATGTTTGCTGGACTGGGTAATGAGTCATATACTGCCTGCCTAAGGAAACTTGTTTTACTGGGGTTAATATACTAGAGTTCTGTCCAGGAAATCTTTCTTTTCTCTCAGTTTAACCATTTTGTCCACACCCCTGCTGACCTAAAGCCACAATTTTACTGGCTCTAGTTTCCTCCATACCCTTGCTCTCACTTCATATTGAAAAATAGTGTTTCCGATTTTTCCTTTTTTTCTCTTACGGGGTTTGGGACAATGACTTGGGCCTGATCTGCCCACTACCACTGTTCCTATTAGTGCCTTCTACCTTAACATTTACTCTGTTGTACTGGACTCGTATGATGACTTCCACTTTCTCCCAGTTCGAACCTTAATTCCTGCTTCGTCAACTTTAGGATTCTTTGGATCTGTATATACGATTGCCTCCTTTGTCCTCGCCACTTTAAACTCCTCAACTAATCCTCAGAAGCGGAGTTGCAATGCGTTCGATACTCCATATAGAGCTGCAAAGCTCAAACTCTTCGGGAGGCTGTGCCATCTCAAATAGCCAATAACTTTATTCTGCATATTCTTGTTTGTCGTTAATGCCACTTCATATAACGTCAAATTCTTTAGAAAAACGGCATATTGATATATCTGCACCTTAAAACAGTCTGGCTGCCCTGACGTCCACTTTGTTCAATATTGCTTCGAAGTCTATCAAACATTTCTGTGTAGCATTTTTATCTTTTAAATTAGCATTAGATTTTACCCAGGCACTTAAGTGTTTTTTTTTTAACGACGGGATCATTGTTCCTGCAATCTTGAAATGGGACTTTTCTATCACATTCCCTCTCTTCCAGCAATTTCTAATGACAACGATTTTGTCGGTTTAAACTGTGTTGTATGCCAAAGTTGTAATCTTTTCTAAACCTTGTAATATCTACCGACTTCCAGGAACTGAAAATGTGGAAACTGTCAGGTCAACCATATATACATGGATTGGAGGTTGTTGTATTCCGTTTCACATCAATGGAACTCGACACTTAATTTCTGCTAATTTTTCAAATATGTTCATAGTTAAGATGAATAATATCACTGTGATTGTACATCCAGTGATACTTTCACTTTCTAGTTGATGCCAATGGCAAGATATCAAATCGGACATTGTCTTTAAATCATTGTAATAATCTTGTACGAGATTCCTTACACAAATAGGGGCATGGTATCTTCTTAGACCTTCTTTGATTAATTTGTGTAAAACGGATCCATATTCATTAGCGAGGTCCACCCACAGTACGAATAGATCGCCATATACTTCTTGCTTCTCATAGAAGCTGTGTTAACACGCCTATATGCTCCAGGCAAACTGAGATGCCTGCAATCCTCCCTACTGTACTGAACTCTCTATGTAACTGTTGGCAACAAGATAATTTGGAAGTCGTTGGGAGACGATGCTGAAGATGATTTTATTCTCAGTGTCCAGAAAAGAAATCATTTTGAAATTTAGAGTTTTTTTTCTTTAGGAATTCACACTGCATTGGCGAATCTCTATTGCTTTGCAACACTAAGATTCTTACAGTTTCCGTTTAAGATTAAGGGTGTCTGAAAATTGTCCATAATGTCTATTGTTCCAAGCGCTTTCGGTCACTTATTTATCCGTTTTCAAGGGGTTATTTGTTAATTTATGTTATATTTGTCTGTTTAATACATAGTTTTTGTGGTGTCGAAATAATAGTATCGTTTATTCTGAGCCTCGCGAAATAAGCGCTGGTTGACCTCTTTCTATTTGAATAAAAACTCCAATACACCTTTTCCGCTACTGCTAGTGATAGTATATATATATATATATATATATATATATATATATATATATATATATATATATATATATATATAATACAAATAGAATTTTTGCTTAGCTAATTGATGTTATATTCTGCACTTTGACTCCAGAGATTCGTAGATGAAACATTTTGTTATTGTTCATTCCACTCGTCTGGAGGTTTCAGCAAATGAATTCCGTTTTTCTCATTTTTCATTATATCTATACTATTTTTGATATAAATGATAAATATACTGGTGATTGCTATATTTATGGGTGACAGTATAAGGCATAGATCTTATGTAAATATAAACGTAGACACTGAGATCAATATCGAGCGGTAACAGAATTTTTTCCTCTTCAGGCGAAGTCATTTATATTTTTAATAATCATTTTCCCATTTCAATGAAACACACACCTGCATATATACAAAAACATATATGCATAGATTTATGGAAGATAGGGTATCAAATATACCTATCTGACTAATAATGGGTAAGTAATAATGTGTAAGTAAAAGCCTGAAGATAGCGTTCGAGCGTAAAAGAGACGGTCGCCACTGGGAGTTGACCTCTGTGTCTACTTATATATATATATATATATATATATATATATATATATATATATATATATATATATTATGGCATAAAATGCAAGAAATCTTATATAATAGGCCATGATAGATTTAAAATAAAAACAAAAACACACACACCAGTCGACCGGTTTCGTCCCCTCTCATCAGAACTGTTAACGGGGAACACAAATTATGAAGAGAGAAAAAAAAGAAAGTCTGTCATGGGGGACGTGAATTAAATGGACAGGGAGAAGAAAAAATATAATTGTAAAAATTATACCAACAAAGATGCTTTCTTTTTTTTCTCTTCATAAGTTGTGTTCTCCGTTAACAGTTCTGATGAGAGGGAACGAAACCGGTCGACTGGTGTGTGTGGTTTTGTTTTTATTTTAAATTTATCATGGCCTATAATATAAAATTTCTTGCTTTTTTATGCCATAATACGTTTCTGTACTGTTTCAAACATTATATATATATATATATATATATATATATATATATATATATATATATATATATATATATATATATATAGTAAAGGTAAAATAGATTCCGTGACTGTATAATCCAAGTGGGTGCTAGTAATATAAAAATTATTAAAATTGATCCACAAAGACAGAACTAATTGTATTTTATTTCTATAAAGCAATATATTGAATAAAAGGATAATAACAAATAAATCGGCCATTTTGGTAGATGATATAAGTGGTCGTCTATCTTTTGAAACCGAATATGGAATGGAATTCACGTGCGTAGAGCTGGAAGAAAGTACAAGTAATATTTAACATTCCAACTACACCTAATATAGAGTTCATACATTTCGATATATATATAGGTATAGTTGCATATAGGCATGTTAAATTTTAGGTTGACCCTTTCCCATATTTCTTCCTTACATTTAACTTCCTCTACCTCTACGGACATAAATTCCCTTCCATGTCGGGTTTAGAAAGACAGACGACGACTTGTATCGTCTGCCGAAATAGCCCACCCCCTACATGAGGGGAAAATGATTTTTTATTATTATTCATTATATATATATGATGCATTGAGATCTATCATATTGAATTAAGTGCTATTTTATTAATATCCGCGCTCAATGTGCGATATTATATATATATATATATATATATATATATATATATATATATATATATATATATATATATATATATATATATATCAGGTTATTCTGTCCGAATTTTGAATAAAGAAAACAAGTGACCAAATGTTACATTTAATTACAGATTCAATCAATAATGTATTTTCCCTGATTATCTATGACTTCCTTCCATCTATTAACAAGCTTACTAATTCCATTACTGGAAAAAAAATTTGGTTTTGATTCGAAGAACTCACAAATGTCAGTTTTAACCTATTCCTGTGTTACAAAAGCTGTTTCTTCCAAATGATTCTGTAAGCTACGAAACAAATGGTAGTCTGAAGGAGCAAGATCGTGAGAATAAGGTGGATGAGGAATTTTCTCCCAACCAAGTTCTTCGATCTTTTGTGACGTGATTCTTGCTGTGTGGGGTCGCGCATAGTCCTGATGAAACATCACCTCTTTTCGATTCCCTAGAGCAGGTCTTTTTTTCCTCAAAGCTTGGTTCAAATTTCTGACAGTATATTTGAGCATTAATTGTTGCTTTAGGAGGTAAGAATTCAAAGTGGATTATTCCTTGGCGATTCCACCAGATTGAAAGAAGAACCTTTTGCCCATGAAGTTCCTTTCTCGGCTGGGGACATTCCCCTTTACGAAGCCACTGTCTATGACGCTTAACATTTCGATAAAAGATCCATTTTTTGTCTCCAGTCACAAGTCTATCCAAAAAAAGGTGAAACAAGTTGGCGAGAATGGAGAGAAGGGCAGATGTCAACCCGGGATTTGAGGTTGTTTTCAGACAATTCATGAGGCATCCATTTTCCAAGTTTAGGAACTTTTCCAAGTTGTTGAAGATGACGATGAACAGTTGTATGGTTTGAACTGAGAACCACTGCCAATTCCTCATTTTCTTCAAGGACTGCTTCAAGAAGATTTTCATCAAACTCAACTGGACATCCGGTTCGATCTCCACCTCTGAATTTTGCAAACCATCTTCTGCAAGTTCGTTCATTCACGCATTCCTCTCCATAAAGTGAGTGAATGTTTCTAGCCGCTTCGGCTGCTGAGTTTCCTTTCTTGAACTCATAAAGCATTATGTACCTCAAATGATTATTGGGTACTTCCATGTTAGCAGGGTTTTAATCAAACAAAATTTAATTTTATTGTTCTCTGAAATAAAATTTGATCAGTTTAAATGCATCTAAAGATAAAAATAATGTTCAGCTCTATTAGACATTATAAAATACTCTTTAAATTTCGTTTAACAAAAAGTTAAAATTCGGACCGAATTTATGGGATGACCTGATATATATATATATATATATATATATATATATATATATATATATATATATATTATATATATACAGTTACCATACGTAGTTCGGAATTTCCTGCTAATTTTAAAATTAAAATTCTTAGGTGCAAATGGTCATTAACTAATGGTATATTAACACCAATTGTAAGATATATATATATATATATATATATATATATATATATATATATATTCATGATACATAAAACAAATACACAGATTAATGATTTAAATGGCGAGAAATCCATCTTCGCGAACATTTGAAATAATATACAAAAACCCTGAACCTGTTTATGAATGAAAAGATCCTGTTTTATAAATTTCAGTTGCAATAGGTCTTTTTATTTTTACAAGCTTTCGTCTGTTCCTACAGACATCCTCAGGTATGAAATAGATTGTGTTCTTGTTTTTACTCTCAGCGTTGCAACTGCACGTTCCAAAACAATAACACATTTCTCATAGAATTTTTCGGATTACAACCCTGTTTTCGTTGTCCACTTATTACTGAGAGTAAAAACAAGAACATAGACTGATATTGCATAGCTGTTTAGCACTCTTTTGTTTGTTTCAAAAAAGATATTGCGCCTTCGGATTTTGGTGTGACATTTTTCCTCTTCTGTTAAAGCACTTCCCAGCTGGACTTTTTCAAAGGTTAGCCATTTTGCATTTTTGTTTCTTTTTCCTTCTGTTATTATTATTATTATTATAATAATTATTATTATTATTGTTATTATTATTATTATTCCTTTGATTTCTGGTGAGTACTCATTTTTTCCTGGTTCCGGCCAGAGACCTAATGTTAGAAATTATATCATGACATTTCCCACTAGGTCATTAAAAAATATCACATATTTTATATAAAGTCCTTCGTAAGGTGTGGGCTGTACGTGTTAGAACAATGTCTTGTATTTCTTTAAGGCATGGGCTGCCAGGAATCACTTCAATGGCTCTATTGGAATCGCTTCAGATCTCTTCCTCATCTGAGGAGATTGTCGAGTATCCACTACCACATGGGAATATTAATATTTCACTACAGCCGAGTATTCCTTTCTTCGAACCTGATTACGTTTTTCTTTCTTAATACCTTACAGTAATGCTTAATACTATTTTTTATCTTTGGCTTTTACAAGTAATGAAAACAACTCTTGTAATTATTAATATATCGATAAACGTTTGTATGGTATGAATGTAACTTGAAAAAAAACAGAGGTGATTTTACATGAACGTTGCGTTACTCAGCAGTATACGTACTAGTGAGTTACTGTAACGTGGGCTCGTCACGTTCATCCTGATTATATGCCTGTATCTACTTCACTCTTCTGTCAGTTTTTTGTTTTATTACAAAAAATCATTTCGCCCAAGTGCGACAGTCAACCGCTGCCCGCAACCTTTTTTACAAATTGAGTTGTAAATTATTTGAAATATACACTTGTTACGAATGACAAAGATAAATTGCGGTTTAAAAGTGAATTTGTGACAGCCAGTTTTGTAAAGACTATCAACTGGATATGTTTATTAGATCCTAGTCCGAATCTTTTAACCAGAGCTAGTTTATAGACTATATTTTATTAATATTAACTGCATGGATGTGTTCCGAAAAGACATCATGTAGACATACGGACATATACACACATGCACACACACTCATACATATATATGTATACATACATGTGTGTATGAATATATATATATATATATATATATATATATATATATATATATGTGATAAATATAATGTTAATTTATACAATAATTATGTGTTCGATATCATGCATAGAGCGTGTGTAGATACATAAGTGCACATTGTGGTCAGCATCCAGTGACGATTGCGTTTAACATGAAACAGACTGTGGCCGATAGGTGTTGCCCACTTTCAATTATATATATATATATATATATATATATATATATATATATGTGTGTGTGTGTGTGTGATTTTCGTAAATATTTTCCGTCAGAATTTCTGGGATGAGGAGTTAGCATTATTTACATTATTTAAACGAAGATTATTCGCCGCATGTCTTTTATTGCTAGCAGAACGTTTCGAAACGGGCGAACAATGACTGGACAGCGCAAAATAAGAAGTAAAGAGATAGTCCTGGGCCTGAGCCTGGGCCTGGGCCTGAGCCTGAGCCTGAGCCTGAGCCTGAGCCTGGCCTGGGCCTGGGCCTGGGCCTGGGCCTGGACAGCTGGACGAGAACTAACTACGCACATAGATTAAATAAAGTGTTCAGTTCGAAATTTACTGGCTATTTAGTGTTAGGAAGAATAATGCGTTTTAGCACACCGATAATAATATTAGCATTAGCGTAGCCATTGATACACTAACACTGAATACGAATATTGAAAGACGAGACACGCTACCGTAGCAAACAAAACATTTAATGAGGCAAACAACTTACATACATATATTAAAAGGATTTACATATGTCCCAAAACACATGATTGTTCATACCGTCCCAGGGACGAGAATGCTTACAGAACGAGAACAAAGAAATAACATACCAGCTTTATGGCCTTTGACCGTCCGTAGCTGACTGACTAGAAATTACATTTTTCTCCACGTTAGGCTCTGCGCATGTGACCAATTTCGACGTGTGTGGACGCCCTGGTGGTCAGGAAGGCAAAGAGACAAAAAACGGAAGCAAAAAAGAAAAGAATGGACAGAAGAGTTCTCCTTACTAAAGGGCCTGAAATCCCATGAGGGAAAACAACTGTGATCTTCCTACACCCGGAAGGCAAAAAGGCCAAAATATCGTGATAGCAGCAGCAAAAACCCCCCCAAAACACCTCCCCCCACAAAATTTAAAAAAAAACGGACAACTGTAGTGAAAATTGTGGTAAATATATAATACAATTTAGGCAATTTTTTACTTAAAAATGTTTCGCCGATAATTCGGCATCATTAGAAAACAAATTTCATTTTGTGAGGATTAATTGTACATTGATGAGACAAAACAAGATTTAGATACTGTCACGTGAGGAATGTTTCATTGATAAATAGGAATCACCAGAATTTTTTATTTAACAAGAACAAAACCTATATTAGCCAAACGAAACAGGATCCACGGTTATACCCGTGAGAATACAAACAAAATATGTCAACTGTCTCGCTTTCCAGAAGAAAACATAAGGAAACTCCAAATGCCAGAAACAAATTTCATTATCAGATTATGTTGATTTTGTTTGTTAAATTGCTAACGGAAAGTCCCAGTTTGTGAAATTATTTGAACTATTTTTGAAAAATCTGGAAGGAGTTAAAGAAGAAAATTATTAAGAAAAGATAGAATTAAATAAAACGTGCCACTTCTTCAAATGAATCATCTTTTTGCAATCTTCATTAGTTAGTTATTAATCTATAAGTTACAGTCTCTTTCTTTTTCCGGTTTCATAGATATTGACGCCATTATTGATTGGGGAAAGTTTTAGGATTAAGATTTAAGGCATTAAAAAAGAAAATCTCATGTGATTAATGACTAAATTAGATGACAAAAAAATAGTGAATTCGACTCCTCAAGTGACAACGGGAATAAAAAATATGACTAATGAGCTAGTGAGGAAGACTAATGATGAAAAAAAGACTGATTTGGTTTCGTCAACCAAATTCCGAGACGGTGCGTTGAAAACCCTGGTTTTTTTTAATTGATTGGGGAAAGTTTTAGGATTAAGATTTAAGGCATTAAAAAAGAAAATCTCATGTGATTAATGACTAAATTAGATGACAAAAAAATAGTGAATTCGACTCCTCAAGGTGACAACGGGAATAAAAATATGACTAATGAGCTAGTGAGGAAGACTAATGATGAAAAAAAGACTGATTTGGTTTCGTCAACCAAATTCCGAGACGGTGCGTTGAAAAATAACACAGAACTGGAGAAGAGAAGAAAATAATGAAAGAGAAGCGATAAACGATAATTAAAAGCAAAAGAAAGAACATTTCAAATGCAACTAAATAAAGAATAATAGCCGCCAGAATTCAGAAGCGACAAGGTGGGACAGGGATATCCGGGTTACACTAAGTAAAGTATATATATATATATATATATATATATATATATATATATGTGTGTGTGTATGTGTGTGAAATTTTGCTGAACTGAAAACTGGTGCCATTTAATTTCTATAGAGGTTTCTCTTTTCCAGTCTGAAGCTGTTGTCAGAAATAGAATAACAAAATGTATATATATATATATATATATATATGTATATATATATATATATATATATATATATATATATATAAAGTGAAAGAAAAAACTGTTGATGGAACCAGCGGCCAGCTTGCGAAAATCTATATCTATATATAATCCCGAATATAAACTTCAAAACTGAAAAGAGAAATAGAAAAAAGGCCGAAAGCAAACTTACCCACTCAGTGAAATAAAGTGCTCGAAGCTTAGAGTGTCTAAACTAATCAAAAAACGCTTAACAACGTTAATACTTATGAATGGGTGGCTTTAGTTGTAACCCGAGTTTAACGCTTACGCAATATTCAGACGACGAGCACGGAAATGAAAAAATGAAGGGACAAGTTTTTTACAGATATATATATATATATATATATATATATATATGTGTGTGTGTGTGTGTGATAAAAAACATACGTATACGCACATCTACTTGCACGTACATATATATTTTTCTCTCAGGTGTTATAAAAACAGTGCCCAGTGTTATATAACAAAGGTATTGACTATATATTAGTGAATATACATAATATCCTACGTCGATAGCACAACTCGAAGTTTAATGCAAACATGACATCTTCAGGTGCAAAATACTCACTAACTGTTAAAACGTCATGAAATTCGCGTTCTAGTGGCCGCAATTTAAAACCGACTGCGGCTCCGATTGAGGAATCAGAGAGCCCAGTTCGAATTTTAGTCGAATTCATTACATACATTTACATGCTAATAACTTTGGGAAAGGTATGAATCCTCTTCTTATCCCCCTAGCTATGGGTAAATAGCAGGAGAGACCGGGTTCTAATAGCTTTGAATGGCAACTGGCCTACCTCAGAAAGAAATGGCAACCTATTGCGGGAAAAAATCTGCCTCGTCAGTCATGTATCGAAAGACATGTGATTGCCTAAGCGTATTTCAAGCATGGCACTAAGTGAACGATAGATTCATGCCTTTTCTAAGGGCAATAATGCGAAATGAGCAAAATAGATCCCGTTAGAATTTGAACTTGACACAACCATTCCGTGCCGATAAACACGAAAACTAATATGGTTTTGATCAGATCAGTGTGAAGATTTCGTTCTTTCAAAAGCAAATCATTCTCTTCAGTACGAACAGAGAGGAATTCTTCATTTATAATTTATGGCCCACAATGATTAATTGAATAATGCTTAGTTTTTTTCACTTGATTTGCTTCATCATCAGATCAAAACAAAATATTTTAAAGTGCTTGCAGAAAAAGCTCAAGTGACAAGGTGCACGATTTGAAGTTTAGAATTTTAAAGGTCCCTCTCAAAGAAATGATTGGTAATGATATTTCCTCTGTGATTAGAAATCGGTGGATCGTTTGAGTTATCTCAAAGATTTTGTTTTGCATAATTATGTTCTATATTTATAATTTGTTTTCTAACAGGGCTGGAGTCTGTGAATAACAACGAAACTTGATTCAGGGATGATTGGTCCATGCGTCTACAAATAAATAAATAACTACAGCTGAAAATTGACCTGCGAATCAATACCAGCTGATCCAATTTGAAAAAAAAAAAAAAATCATCCTTGCACGAAAGACTTAGCAGAGAGTGCGTATACGAGGAAGATGCGAAGCAGTATTCATGACGGCAATTTTGAATTTGCGAGACTATCGAGCGGTGTTTCACATATTAAAAAAAGAATGTTCAGACGACTGACATCAAATGTTTCAGAGCAGATACATGCCTTAGTCGCACCAGTTCAGACTTTTACTGCTAAGACACATCATGTCACATACACAGGGTCTCATTCACTTTGTAGTCTACAGCTTAGATGGAGGTAAGTTTCACCGATCAGTGTTAATGCGTGGAACAGACTCCGGAGAGCATACTTTCTCGATCCCTACGTCTTAGAATCTAGGGTCATCTTTTATCTCATCTACATATTCTCATAACATACACTTCTCTACAACAAATTAATTCAGTAACACTCTACCTTGTGTAGATCTGGGGAGTTGTTTTCGTAGAAGAAGAAGAAGAAGAAGAAGAAGAAGAAGAAGAAGAAGAAGAAGAAGAAGAAGAAGAAGAAAGTGGATGTAAAAAGATGACAATGAAAGAAAAACGACGAAATCTCAAGAAATATGGAACAAAATCATTGCATAAAATTTTATATAGAAAAATGGCTCCTGCGCGTTGTATTAGGTAAGCAAGAGAGGGTGATATAAGGGAAGACGAAGATGATGAATATAAGAAAAAGAAAGAAGTAAAATCATAACTTGTCATATTAAGATAGGACAATATTTTAAAAGAAGACGGAGAAAGAGACGCGGGTCTCACAAGAAATAGGGAACAACATAAAATTTCATTTGGAAGAATGGCTCTTACGCCTTGCATTGGGTCAGCAATATTCTAAAAAACAGAAGAAGAAGAAGAAGAAGAAGAAGAAGAAGAAGAAGAAGAAGAAGAAGAAGAAGAAGACGAAGATATATAGAGATGACGATATGAAAATAGACCGAGAAAGAGAAAAATGCGATTCGCAAGAAATGTGGAGCGACACCATTGCATAAAAATTCATTTAAAGTGAGAAATGTTGACGCGTTCGGAAAACAAAATGAAAGTTAAAGAAAAAAAAAAAAAAAAGGAAAGAGTTAAACTATTTACAGGAGACAAATAAAAATATAAGAAAGTATGTGTCTTCAAATACAAAAACTGAATCTAAAAACCTTCGGTCGAATAACGATATTGTGCGAAAACTTCAGAGGATTAATTAACACTTTAAAAATATCAGGCAAATATTACGTCAGTATCGACATCGTTCTCATATGTGAAAACACGAAAGAACTCAATCAAGCATATTTATACGCGCGGACATCAACTGTGCGTGCATGATAAGATTTTAACGCGCTGAACTGCAAAGAAGAAAATGTTCAATTAAAATTAGCCATTAGAATAGACGGACACGCATTCGCCGATAACACAGTTCACGTTAAAGAAATAAACATACATACAAAATAAATGTATAGATAAAAACGACACGCATATACACATAAGCAAGGCTTTGTTAGCAGCAAAGCGGTGATTGATTCCCAAAGTAAAGTCATCAAGCTGAGTTCAGATTCGTTCTTAGTCTGTTGTATTACATCTTGAGAAAGGAATGGATCATTTTCTTCTGACCCGCTATAATTTTAAATAGCAGAGTAGACTAACCCCTCAAGCCTCGATGATGGTAACCAGTCTTTGTTAAGGAAGACACTGAATACGAAAATCTACGATTCATCCGTGCACTGAATCCTGCTGTCATATCTTGTCTGGTGCTTCTGATATTCAACTCGAGGTTCTTGACAAAATCCAAAGACGTATTTCTAATGCAATCGATCCTGACGACGTGAAGTGGCTTCCCTAGGACTTTTCTATAAATATTTTTATGGTAACTGTTCTGACGAGATTTTTTTTTCCTGGTGCCCCGTCTGCATGAATTTAAGTGTACTACTAGATTGTAATCTTGGTCCGACTCGTTTACTGTTAAGTTAGCTGAATGCAACCGACATCAATTTTTTTTCAGGACAGAAAACTACTCTAACAGTTTCTGTTCACGCATTACACGCCTATAGAACTCCATTCCTTTTACTGTAATAACTATAATCTACCAAAATTTGAATGCAACGTTAGTCGCCATCTTCTATCTTCTTAAATCACGTTCATTTTTTATCCTTTTCTCATTCCTCCGTATTGTCAGTCTCTTCTCTCACTTTCACTGACTGTAATCCCGATCGAATCTACAGACGCATGCAACCGTCGGAACATTGATTGGTGGGCCCTTTCAAATGCTCTCACACTGTGACGCATGTACACGAATGACAAAGTTTACCTAGCCATTTAAAGTGAATTTTCTTTATCATAAAAACTCAAAAACGAAAGATTTGCGGACATAATCTCATATGAACTTTTGTGCTTGTTTTGGTGCTAGAAACCCGCCCTCAAAGTTTGTAAAAATATTTCTGATACACCATATATATATATATATATATATATATATATATGAAAGGCGTGACGTGAATACACACACACACACATATATATATATATATATATATATATATATGTAAAGAATTATTGGATTTTGTTTTATCAATACGAGAGATTATTATTAATTCAAACGTTATTTTTGATGGATACACAGTTGAATACACGCTCCGTTTTTAAAACAGTGTTTATCTCGTCTACAGGTTTGCGCCCCATGAGATAACGTATTAGCAGCAAAAATATGCTTTCGCGAGGGCGTAGGTCGGTATATGAGATAAAAACTGCCTAAAAACGGACCGACTACGGAAATACGAGTATCCACCATATAGACACCAGAAGTGTTGAAACAAAATGGCTATTTTCGTAGTGATTTTATAACATATTTATGTTATAATTTTCGAATAAATAATTATATATATATATATATATATATATATATATATATATATATATATTAGAAATACAATTTTTATTTCTTAATCCAGCAGAATTTATCACTTAGGAGTATGTTAGAGGTACGCAGGATTAAAATTCTGCTGGAAGAAATTTACAAATATTCAGGTCGGTAGACGAAAACAAATATAGTGTTTAAACAAATAAACATAAACTCTATTCAAATATGGGTATGTGCTAAAAATAACTTTTGATAAAATCTGTCGGATTAATAAATCAAAAATCCATTACTTCTTCAGAAATTGCTTTGTTTACTTTTTTATACAAAATAGAGCAGATGTGAAACTTTCGAGAGTCTGGGAAAAATTTGCTTTTATAAGTCACCATCAAACCTTGCTTGGTTGGCAAAGCACTCCGTAGATGTGTCGGTTTAATTTTGTATTAAAAAAAAAAAATTAAAAGCTAACACATAAAATATATTGTGAATATAGTAAAAGTGTTCTGATGTGCTTATAGCATATAGTTCTTTAGAAATATCTGTATTAAAGCAAAACAGTTTTTTAGCAACAAGTAAGAATTCAATCCTTAACTAAGTTACCTCCATTAGACTCAAATTTTTACAACCTGGAAAAATTTTAAATTCACCGTTTGTGACTTTGACTAGAACTATTAACGGTTTAAGCACAAAGGCAAAAAATTACTTTGGTTAAACACAATTATTTATCTTAGTCATCATAACCCTGAAGATGATATTAAAATATGCCAAACGTATTCAGAAAAATAAAAAAATGAATAAATACAAGCATATCTTTCATTCTGTTTTAAGTGTGTAATAACAAAGCTTATACGTGATTATGAAAGGATAATATTGAAAATAACCAAACAAAACATGTCTAAATTGTTTAATCAGACATGTTTAAATGAAAATATGCTACCAAAATATACGCAATATATATATATATATATATATATATATATATATATATATATATATATATATATATATATATATATATATATAAATAAGCACACGAACTCGTCGCACTTTGCCTACAACAAAACACTTTATGGCTACGAAATTACATTTACCATTTCAACGAAAGTCAATATTAGTCTATATCTACCCTGATAATGATTTTAGAAGATGAAAGCTTGGACCTTATTTATTCCAAAATGAAATTTGCTGCCAAAATATCCAACTATATATATATATATATATTAGGTTGGTGCAAAAACAATGACGTAATAATGTCGTTTTTTGACGTATTTTTAACGTCAAAAAACGACATTATTCCGTCATTATTTTTGCACCAATCTAATACATATAAGTAAAAAGCTTGTTCCTTCATTTTTTCATTTCCGTGCTTGTCGTCTGAATATTGCGTAAGCGTTAAACTCGGGTTACAACTAAAGCCACCCATTTATAGGAATTAACGTTGGTAAACGTTTTTTGATCGGTTTAGGCAATCTAGGCTTCGAGCACTTTATTTTACTGAGTGGGTAAGTTTGCTTTCGGCCTTTTTTCTATTTCTCTTTTCATTATTGCAGTTTGTATTCGGGTTTATATATATATATATATATATATATATATATATATATATATATTTTAGCAAGCTGGCCGCTGGTTCCATCAACGGTTTTTTGTTTCACTTTAATATATATATATATATATATATATATATATATATATATATATATTGTTATTCTATTTCTAATGACAGCATCAGACTGGAAAAGAGAAACCTCTATAGAAATTAAATGGCATGAAGAGCAACACCAGTTTTTAGTTCAGCGAAATAAATGTGTTATAAACTATAAAACTGTTCTCGTCTTAATAGCTTTTGCCGATTAATTACACTTTATACGTTATGCATTGATCGTTAGGGAAACAACGATGTCAAGTTTGAATAGAAATAGAGAAAAAAAATATATAGCAAGCTATTAAGAGGCTACGTATATAATTGAATGAAAATGTCAGACCATCAATTTAATAATCCCCGTACACATTGCTCAATTACTACAGGGTTGATACGCTAATGTTATGTAGTTTATTTACTCTTTTTAGTATGAATATACAAAGATATAGATTACAAAATCGACAATATAATTATACTAGTAGGAAAGGCGATGTGCTGTATGAAAAGGCTATATATTGCTTGCTTTCATAGCAAAACTACTGCCCTTAAATGTGCAATTTTTAAAAATAACAGTGGCAAAAATACAAAACAAAATCGGTTGAAAGTTGAATGAGCTCAGCTAGATTTTGCATCGAGACAAGAATTTAAAGTTTAAACTTAACGTTAAGCTTCCATTCATTTCCTACGTTTCGTTCGATGTATAATTATAGCCGACGTTTGTTTTCTATTTCATTTACTCCAAACATATATATGGTCCCTCCGATATGGTTTCTATTTCAGTTCATTGCATCGTCACTAAATGCTCAAAACGAGCGGCCTTATATTATTTCAAAGTCACGCATTGTAAAACAATGTATAATGCGAACAGTAATCAGTAAAAAATCGAAAGACGATTTTCATGGATCAAGATTCCGAAGCCATTTTTGACTGTGTATTATTAATTAGGGGCCATTTGAATATATGAACGTGCACCGAAATTTGTTTCCTAAAAATACAATGTTTGCATGCAGCATCGCTGGTAAAAACTCATAAATACATTGTCACACAGAAAATAACCAATGCTTTGCGTTACCCAACAAGCACACACACACACACACACATATATATATATATATATATATATATATATATATATATATATATATATGGTACGATGGATAAATTGTTGTCTAAATTACGCAAAAATAAAAATAACACAGACATCACATTTTAACAGATATATTGACTATAATTACACAAACATATATTGAAATAGTAAAGGGTAAATTTATTCAATAAAATCGCCATTATTCAACCACGGCATCCAGACGACTTCGGAATCTCCTGCAACTCTTGTGAACGGTCACCTTGTTTAAGTTGGTGAATGCTACCATAATTCTTGCCTTCAGTTAGTCTTTGGTGTTATATGGAGTTTTGTTAGTCTCTCACTCAACTGCGCCCTACACATAATAATCAAGGGGTTGCATACTGGAGAGTTAGACGGGAAGATGTAAGGGGTAATGTTGTCGCAGAAATTGTCTGACAAACATGACTGGGTTCTCCTACTTCTGTGGCATGGTGCCAGACATAGGGCTTTCCAGCAACCACCCACTTGACCCAAGTCCGTACAAGTTCCTCAAAGCACTTGATGTAGATCTCCCCGTTGAGTCTGAGGCCTTGTGAGAAGATGAATGGAGACATAACGACGCTAACACCAGTGATCAATCCAAACACAATCGTGATCACCATTAGTCTCATTCAAACGTTTCCCAAACCAATGTACTGTCCTAGGATTTACATGCAAACACTCTAGAATGTTTGTATTGTAGCTTCTGGTGCGAATGCCAAGCAGTGCAGCGTACCGTTTCCAAATTTCAGGCGGAGTGAATAGTGTCATGTTGCTCTTTTTCTCACAGACGGAGACCAACTGATCCTACTATTTCTCTGCAGTCGAAAAAATAAAAAACAAACAAACAGAAATATAAAAGGCCGACAATTTACCGATCACCTCTCTCTCTCTCCCATATATATATATATATATATATATATATATGAAGAAAAATATACGGAAAAAACAAACAAAATCCTTATATGCAATTATGCTGTTTTAATGTTAATATAATGTCAACGTCGGACGTTTCGGTCCAATAAACCATCTTCAGGACATATTCATAAAATATAATTAACATTATCAATTCAACATGACAAAGACGATGGACAGCATAATTGCATATAAGGATTTTTGTTTGTTTTTTCCGTATATTTTTCTTCATACTGTCGGACCTATATCCATATATTTGCTTACACACACACACACATATATATATATATATATATATATATATATATATATATACATGTAATATTTTTAATACATGTCTTAGGTAGAATATATAATATTTTATCATGATATATAATATATAATATTTTCTATAATATATAATATTTTATCATGATATATAATACATAATATTTAAAATATATTTTTATCATGATATATAATATATAATATTTAAAATATTATATATTATAAAAAATATTATATATTATAATATATAATATTTTTTATAATATATAATATTTTTTATAATATAATATTTTATCATAATTACCAACAATACAAAACCAATGACATAATCTAGAATTAAAACCACATGTCCAATGCGGATAAATTACAGGTAGGAAAAGATATTATTAGGTTGGTGCAAAAAGAATGTCGTTTTCTCACATATGTTACTATGTGAGAAAACGACATTATTTTTGCACCAACCTAATAAAAAGGCGAAAATGACAGAAAAACAGAAAAATAAAATAAAAGAATACAAATAATAAAAAAAAAAATTAATAAAAAAGAGAGGGGGGGGGATTTGTATTAAAGCAAATTAGAAATAAGTTAAACAAAGACATGCACATCCTTTGGTATCATTTAAATTTTTAAAAAAAACAGCGTCCCCTCTGCTTCATGCACGTGCGTATTCGAATCAACGTAAACATTAATTTAGTGCGATGAAGCCCAATAGGACGAAAGGCATCACACAAGAACATTTTCATAATTTTCTTGCTATTTAAAAGTTTGTATATAGTTTTACAATATATATATATATATATATTTATATATATATATATATATATATATATATATATATTAAGAAATGGACAAAGTCCGACAATTTATTTTATTAAAGACATTTTTTATGTTTAATGTTCTTTTTATAGATAAAAGTATTTAAGTAAATGCTCTGTTTATAATAAACAGTATTAAATAACATTCGAATGTCGGACATTCAGGCCGGTAAATGTTATTTAATACTGTTTATTATAAACAGAGCATTTACTTAAATACTTGTATCTAAAAAAGAACGTTAAACATAAAAAATGTCTTTGATAATATATATATATATATATATTATTTACCGACATGAATATTCAGGAAAAGTCTATCATATATATATATATATATATATATATATATATATATATATATTAGGTTGGTGTAAAAATAATGTCGTTTTTTGTCGATTTTTTCATTATCGTTCACGCATTTATCCAACTTTTTTTGACTTCCCTATTTGCTTTAAATGGCGAACGACTGTTGAGTGGTCGACCTCGAGTTCAACAGCAACTTCTCGTGTGGTTTTGCGAGGATCGGCTTCAATTAAGGCTTTCAAATGTTCGTTATCAACCGCAGTCGGCCGGCCGCGACCGTCTTCATCTTCGAGGCTCTCGTCACCATTGCGAAATTTCTTGAACCACCGTTGTGTCACACGTTCGTTAGTGGTTCCTGGGCCAAACGCATCATTGATGTCACGAGCTGTCTCGGCAGCTTTTCGGCCTAGTTTGAACTGGAACAAGAAAATCGTGTGAATTTGAATTTTGTCCATGCTGGCGAGAAGCCTGCAAAAAATGAATGAAGAGATTGAGAACGGTAACGAATAACACGATTCGATAGAGCGAAAAACGCGCTTCAAAATGATATATAAGATGGCTATATATATCAATGAATTAATTCAGAAATCATATATAAAAGTAACATATGTGAGAAAACGACATTATTTTTGCATCAACCTAATATATATATATATATATATATATATATATATATATATATATATATATATATATTGGAATAATGTTTTTCAACAATATAATCATTATTTCACGTGTGTTCTTAGTCTGTAAATGTGTCATGGGAAATATGAGATGGAGACAAGAAAGTATAATTGTTGGACCGTCTTCAAGTTTCAATGGCGACGACGACTCACTTTTGCAATAATAGTAATTGAAATGGTAATATTAGCCGGTTCCTTATAAACATTAGAAGTTCATACCGAGTTAAACTTTTCTTTATTCCCTGACCATCAGGCTGGAATCAGAGCGTAGTATCTGTTCTCCCCATCACTTATGGTAATGATAATTGTAATGTTAACCTTTTCCCCCCGAAGTAAAATTTAACATTCATTGACCGAGCTGCTAGTTGAAATTTGTAAAATCTTTCTCGTAAAACGTTTTTTCAGTAAAATAGGTTTCTCATGGCCAGTAGATGTTATCGTTCATCCCAGTATTGTGGGGAGTTTCCTTCCTAATATTTTCTTTGATGTCAATGTCTTTATTATGTCATTGTTAACTCTTCGTGCTTAAATGTGCTATTTATTTTAGTTGTTGCTGTTGCTGAAATTTGATGTGGTTTCTATTACTGTTACAATTATTTGTCTGTAATGCCCTTGTACTAGCTCATATGTTTCTAAGAAGGATTATCCTACAGGCTTTATTCGCTGGAAGCCATTTTGAACCATTGATCAGAGAAAAGCGGTTGTATAGAGCTGAGAAAGTAGATATTTTTAACGTGATTGGCGCATGGCATCCATATGAAAGACTCGGTGTGACAAAGTTATTTAAGAGTTTTTAGCTTAGAGATGGCATGAAATCAACTTTCCATCGGATTTTGGCTCTTCGTCAAGAATTTTGGTGATTGAAAAATGACTTTGAAATCAAATGTTTTTACTTCATCTCCAACGCCTTCTCATGTAACTTTTGTGTCCACTTTTATATTTACATACGATCTATCCCTGATATTGACCCATAATTATAACATACCTTAAAACTACACACACACACACAAGTATATATATATATATATATATATATATATATATATATATATATATACATATAAACATCAAAGGAAGAAGCTCAATACATCATTAAAGAGTTCGGTAATAATTTATTTCAGATATACAACTGTCTCATTACACACACACACACGCGCGCGCGCGCGCCGGCACACACACACACACACACACATATATATATATATATATATATATATATATATGTATATAATATTGCAAGCGAATGCTGGTGTTTATAAAATAGTTCTCGATGTATAATATCAGAAATTATATTTATAATACTAATAGATATACGTTGTTCCTCACTGTTCGGTATAACACAGTTTCATGCGCGTGGCAATCATCAGACACGAACTGAAAACTTGGTCAGTTTTCAGTACTGCAACTACGCACAAAAGCCATTGATTAAAAGATTTAACATAGGAGAAAAAAAATAATTCCGTTAATTAATATGGAGAAATAACCATTCTTCGCCTGATGAAGTCTACAAGATTCGAAGTTTATAGAATAATGCATTTAAAACTCCTTATTACAATAATAATATTGATAAAAACATTAGTGGTTCTTTCTATCTTTAAAAATACACTTTTGTCAAAAGACAAAACTGTACAACATTTTGATATTTTTGATATATTTTTTTATTATATTTATCATTATTTTTTCTTGAAACGCAGGCCGTTATACGATGCCTGGAATGGCTCCTGACAAAACATAATAGACATTCGTTATCTGTTATATTTAACAATATATATTTGAACAATGATCTGCTGCCCCTGTACAATATATATATATATATATATATTGTACATATATATATATATATATATATATATATATATATATATATATATATATATGTACAATATATATATATATATGCGTGTGTGCGTGTGCATTAAATAAATATAGATATAACCACGCATATATGCGTACGGTCAAACGTATATATGAAATTGCAAATAAATATTTTAATTAATTTTTGGCGTTAACACAGCAGTGCTCAGTATCGTAATACAGAGCTATAAAGCATACATTAATAAATAAATTCGCTTTCCCATAAAGTTTAACGACTTTCTTTTGAAGATTTAGGCTTCTCCTAATTTTTATTTTTACTTTATTTCATTTCTTCTTTTATCCCCACACTATAATTTTGTAACTTGAATCTAGATCTTTACCTCAGTATTAAACTCAAATGATATAATTATTAATAATCTAGACAGCAAAAGCATCTAGAATATCCCAAAACTATAATATATAAACGAATAAACTAATATATTCCCACAAGTAAAATTTCTTACCAACCAGGCTCCAAATATCAAATGTGAAGAACTGTACTAAATAACAGAAACCACATCACTTGAGGACTTTCAACAGCATCGATAAAAAAATAAATGGATATCATATCTAACACTAACATAAAATAATACCATAATGAAGACATTGACATTTCACACTACTTGAAAGAAATGTTAAAAAAGAAGGCACTATCATCACGTGAGAGACCGATAACAGTTACTGAACTTGGTAAACCTATTTTCCTGAACAATTGTTTTAATAGGAAGAAAAAAGTATCAATATGACTGATATATTTAATCGATAATGACAAATAAAACTACTGTTGGAGCCAGATTGATAGATTTTTAATCATTGTCTTTTTTGCTTAATAGTCATCCATCTTTTTTCTTTTTAATATATATCAAGTTGGTGCAAAAATAATGTCGTTTTCTCACATATGTCACTATGTGAGAAAACGACATTATTTTTGCACCAACCTTATATATATATATATATATATATATATATGTATGTATGTATGTATGTATGAAGAAATATACTCTTAAGGTGTGCTATATTTATGGGATAAAGTGCTCACGATAGAGCGTGGTCAAATATAAAAATGTGAAACATAGAAGTCAACACTTAGAGGCGACAGGCTGTTTCATGCTAGACGCAATCGTGGCCTGACGATTGGGTCTAGCATGTATCAGCTTGTCGCCTCTAAGTGTTGACTTCAATGTTCGCATTTATATATATATATATATATATATATATATATATATATATATATATATATATATATATGAGAAGGAGTGAATGGACAATATGCTGTACTTTTGTGAGGGCCAGCAAATTCAAAGAATCCTCTAGCGGCACAGAAACTAGCTATGCCACTGGCTGAATTGACTTGTCACATTAAACTAAGTTCTTTTACTTGCTTACTGCTCGTAATGAATAAGTATTCTAAGTCTAATATAATAACCCTGACCAATTCTTACTTTTTATGTTCATTGGTATCAGGCTATCTACTTCAACCCAACGTGGCGTAATTATATTTTTCATCCAAGACAAGTTAAAGTCTCTATTAAGTGTACGTAAGCGACTTTTCATTGAGAAGACGTAATATATTAAGAAAACTTCCATAAAGCCTTCCTTTAAAATCTCACTTTTCTTCTCTAATCTACTGAGTGCTTTTGTTTTATCTGGCAAGGCAAAGCAGAAATTGAGAATATTTCATTTTCAATATATTTTTATAACTTTGTATTGACTGAGAACACCCAGCAATGAATTAATTTAGTTTAAACACCCGGTCACTATATAATACAGCAATTGCTTGATATTTGCAAAGAATACTTTTTTATGTTTGAGTGCAAAACTGGAGCTAGAAATTATAAATTCCTAGTAGTCCCAACGAGACAAACATGATTTCCTTAAAATGTAATTCTGACTTTGTCCTATCCAAACTGCTACAGACAAGCTTTGGCTCTGGTGGTGTCCCTGAAGTAAAAAAAAAATGTTGCTATATATTTTGGCCTTGTGCCACATTGCTGTTATACGCAATTCTTAAAGTTTGGAATCTGTGAGATCGTCTTTTGGCTGACACTTAATTTGCTGTTTTAATCAACAATACTGTAATGACAAAAGTACACAGGTGTAGGCTTTATAAAAGCTTTATTCAACTTAGAATACAAGGTTCGCGCACAGTGTCCTTTTATAGTCCCAGTAAACAGAAATAGCTCTCTGGAGAGTAAAAAAACGAGGGGAGACCACACCTGATTATTTATAGCAAATACCTCCATGATTACTGATATCAGTGTTCATGCTTTACTTCATAGATTGAAACCTATTTGAGAATGGGTTACATTTGCCATAATAAACATTGATAGGACACGGGTTAAAGTAATTTTCCTCAATTCTTTATTTTCAGCCTTACTTCTCAATGCTATTGTTTCGCCACAGAACTATCCACACCTCACTGCCGTGTGATGTATTAACATGGATATCAACAGTATATGTTTTTTACGTGTTTGGAAGAAAAATTGAATAAACAAATTATGAAGAAGGATGTATAATTAAACAAAAGAATGGCAGAGGCCTACTTCATTTGATTCACAGAATCAATTAATTCATTCGAGCCGTGGGTGCACCACAAGTACTGCTGCCGTAGCTGCAGTGAATGTATCTAGGAGAAGATGACCTATCGGATCACATAACCTCTTCAGGTTGGTTTTGAATTCAAAATTGGCCTTCGTTTAGTCTGGTTATCACACAGCTTTAGATAATCCAGTCTGACATGCTAGTTAACACAGCTGTATGAGGGAAGAGAGGAATTAATACCTGTCCGGGTAAAAGCCAAAATTCGACTGAGATTGGTTGCTTGATCAATGAATGTGAGATTTCCCTCTAGCACTATTCATCCTGTTCGGGTAAAAGTCAAATCTCAAAGAAACGATGATTTACAAGATATTCAGCCTTTTGATATATATATATATATATATATATATATATATATATATATATATGTATAACGAACAATGAACATAAGGAAAATTTATTCCTGTAAAAACTTATTCCTTTTATTTGCCTGAAGAAAGTGATGATACCGGAAACCCGTGTAGCAGAAATATGACGAATAATATATATATATATATATATATATATATATATATATTAAAAAAAATGCACATAATAAAAAACATTTGCGTTTTCTTTTTAATATACATTCTCACCTTGGAACCACTATAACTTTTCCATATATATATATATATATATATATATATATATATATATATATGGACAACATATTTTAATACAACCATGTTTGCTTAAATAATTTAGAAGTATTGTGTCTATTTATTTTAGTTTTAATCTTATCATGTCCACGAATTAATTTGTTGGCTAGAAAAAATATATAGATTATGTAGAAAATATATATAGATATCGGGCGTCTGTCCAAATAGGCTATTCCCTATATGAGGTAATTTTGGATTTTATTTTTTATTAATTATATGCCTCTGTATTAATAAACATATTGAACTGATTTTGTGAATCAGTTCTAATATTTTTTATTACTAGAATCCTCTTGGATTATATACGGATTTTTTTACCTTTTTTGCTTATATACAGTAGCGGCCATAATATAAGGAACGGAAAGAACAAAGACATAAATATGTGTATTACTTAAAAAGTAATGCATGATTAGCAATGAAATCTTTACCGAATAAAGATTAGGGTGTAATGCATAAATATTATACAAAGTTACAAAAATTTACATAATAATTTTTTTTTAAAATAAAGATTAAATGGAACAAGTACAGTAAAAAGTTGAATAATCCCGGAAGAGTCCCAATCGAGGGAAATTAATGTTTATGACAGACAGAATACACTATTTACATTCGAACGATTGTCTTCATCTTTGTTGTTGTTTTCACAACGTTTCGGTCGTTTTGCCTTTCTGTCTTCATCATGTATATATCGTTCCTCCGCATAACCTACGTCCTGGGTATGACGATAAACTACATCCGCGCGTCTTGGGGTATGGCGATAAACTAGATCCAACAGCAAGGCGTCAGATAATGTTTTCGGAAAATAATGTTGCCAGCTATGCGTTTTTGAAACAATGTTGCCAGCTATACGTTTTTGAAACAATGTTGCCAGCTATACGTTTTTGAAACAATGTTGCCAGCTATACGTTTTTTGTTAAAAATAATGTTGTCAGCTATACGTTTTTTGTTTAAAATAATGTTGCCAGCTATACGTTTTTTGTTTAAAATAATGTTGCCAGCTATACGTTTTTTGAAAAAATAATGTTGCCAGTTATCCGTTTTTGGAACAATAATGTTGCCAGCTATGCGTTTTTTGAAACAATAATATTGCCAGCTATAAGTTTTTGAAACAATTATGTTGCCAGCTATAAGTTTTTGAAACAATAATGTTGCCAGCTATGCGTTTTTGAAGCAATAATAGTTCAATGTTCTGTATCAAATGTGAAATGCTATGACTTCTTGAGAAAGATAGTGGAGTGGCTTCCCATTGCCTTTGTCACGATTTTAAGGTTACAACTGCTTACTAGAGAGTTCCGTCTACTGTACTATTTAATCCATAGAGGAAGACAAACGAGGGATTCATGCCTTTTCCAGTGGCATTAGTGTTATGGAGTGTTTTCACCGCGGAGGCTTGTATTTGTACTAAGTCGATCCTAAAATAGGTTCGACGTACAAAACTTTAGGAACTTGATGTAATAGGTAATGGCGCAGAGAAATCTAGTTGTGGTGGCTGATACTTTAGTATCCTACTAACGGTCGTCCGGCATCGACTGACTGACCCACCCAGTGAGCCGAATCCTACGACTCCTACTTATTATAGTTGGGAGAGTCTATTAACTATAGAATAGGTGTGTTCTACTATAACAGTGCGAAAGATAACGCTGTAGACTACGTCGTAATTTGAACTCGTCTCGCTGATGTCACACTGAGCGGTGATTGCAGTCACGCTGCCAACATATCTCTTCACGTACTATTAACATTATTATTCAAATATTTTTATGAAAGATATTTACAGGAAATATACAAATGAAATAAGAAATAATCAATTCTAGTATCATTAATAATGTCAATCTTTCCTTTGATTCTTGGGATAGCCAAAAGTTAAGAAAGTCTTAAGAATCGCAAACATTTTTTTACAAACAAAGAAAACAGTACTGAAAATGTTACGTAATACCAGTCCCCCTATATGGCAGTGAATGTAGGACAATCTCCTCAAAGATGAAGAGACTTCAAGCCAAAGAAATGAGGTTCTACAGATGGATGATGAGGAGAAAATGAACCGAACATGTGAGGAACTACGAAGTATTTCGAGAAAATGGAAACAAAATGGTCACTTATAGTTAACATCAGGAAAAGAAAGCTGAAGACTTTAGTTCACATAAGGGAAAAAGGGGGCTTGGAAAATTTGATACTCACAGGAGAGATTGAAAGCACAGTTTGGATTTTATTAATAGCTACAAAGGAAGGAAATTGTGAAGAGCCACGATCGTTTGTAAGATTAAACAACTTTTTACTTATATATTTTTTGCCTTAAATGCTGACATTTTTGTAAAAATATTTTTCTTCTTAATTCTTGTTATTCATATTGTTCTCTCTCCTTAATAGTATTTTCGCATATTCTCTAACATTCAATAATCCTTAGCGTCTTAGTGGCTTTCTTGCCTTACTTGGGAAAACTATTACAAAACAATATATAAACAGAATCATGTAACGGATATATGTATTTTTGTTTCTTCTTATCTGCATGGTATATTTTTTATTATTATTATTCGTTGATTTTCATGAAATAATAATATATTTCTCAATTGTAAATTTCTGTTAATGCGTGTGTCCATTATCGCCACCTGATACCATATTATGTGTTTTCAGTATACGATTGCGACGCCTAACTGTCCAAGATTGGAGTGCCCCAGATGTTTCAAGATCAATAACAACATTATTATTAACATTTGCATGTATCGTACAGGCTGCAATCGAAGGTTTCAAGCTAATCTCACAGGATAATGTAGCGAGTTTAATTTTTATTCAGTACCTATGTTGAAGATATGTCACTTCTTCTTATCGAAACTGTTTTTGTTCATTTTCTTTGTCGTGCTAATTCGTTCTTCTACCGAATTCTCATAGAAAATTTTGTTCAATTTGGTATAAGTAATGATGTCTTGAAACTTTTGCTGTTTCTTGGACTTTATCCGTTATTTCATTTTGTTTCAATAATAAATGCCTGTTAATAGCTGTTATGGCAATTTACCCACGCACGTATGGATTGTACCAGCTATAAATAGTTGCAGGTACTGCTTTTTGGAGTGTGAAATTTCCAGCAGTCAGCTCTGACAGTCGGACCAAACATTCTTACTGTAACACTCTCGTTTCTATATGTTTGTATGACTGTTTCTGTTAATATATTTGTTTAACTCAATTCCTCTTTGTGTCTTTATTTCTTGCCCTAACAAGGCCACAACAATAGTCGAAAGAGAAAACACAGAAACAACATGTATAAAATTAATGTTATTAATGTCAATTAATAAATTTAATCCAAGTTTTATCAAATTGAGATTGATGGGAATCCGGTAAGTCGTATATTCCTAATCCACCAAAATTGAAATCTATATTCTTACATATTTAATATGACTTTTGTCAGAAAAGTTTCAATTTTCCTGAATTCTTATATTCTTCAAGCTATTATTAATCTTTGGAAACCATTACATTCATCACCGCTACGTTTCAAAATTACCTTATTTTTAGATAAAAAAAAAAGAAAGTATACGCTTCCTCCGCCTGCGGCAGAATGGACAACTCACACAATTGAATAATTTCAGTAGCTCCATGTGCTGACGTATGACCAACAGGTGACTCAGGATTGCTGAAAGATTGTTTTCTCACCGTCTCTAAAATGGTTGCCAACCAAGTCTGACCTGCTATTTAACACACAGCCGCATGGAGACGAGATGGATTCATAAAATGTAACGAACTTGATTGGAATTCGAACTCGGTTCTCCGACTTTTCATTACGAGCCGAAATTCCTCGATCACGATATTCATTTAATAGTTACTTTTTTTTTTCGGCTGCACCTTGCGATCTATTGTGATTTTCTATGTGTAGCTTAGATTTGGCACAAGGCCGAAAGTATAGAGCACCCAGTGAAGATCGTTATCACTACTCAGTATTAATTTTTGTAGCGAGACAAGCTTACTAAACAATACACCACATTAAGTTGAACCCCACCTTGCGATCTATGCATCGGCTATATATATAGAATTTGAGATTTGATTTTTTTTTAAGCATTTCACCCCAAACAAAGCGGGAAGCCACTAGCACGCAAGGAGTTACAGAGTTGGAGCGAAAGCAAAGAGGAGTGATAGAGGGAAGGATGCAGAGGAGGATAGGGGATAGATCAAGGCATATGGAGACGTCGATTGACATTATATTTGAATAGTTATAAGGTAAACAAGAAAGGGAGAGGGAGTTCCACAGGCGAGAAGTGCGAGACACGAAGCTATTGGAGTAGAAGAGACGGCTACATTTAACAGTTTCGACAGTGAAAGGGTGAGAGCGAGGTGCCAGCTTAGTTGAACGCTTAAATTCATGAAGTCTGGGAACCGGCGAGAGCAGTTCATCGGAGCAGTTACCGTGAAAGTATTTGTAAAAAAGAGAGAGGGAGAAGCATCGGTACATTTGTGAGAGAGCTACTGCAGACGAGTTGCCAGATCAGGCCCAATTACATTGCATATCCATCTCTGGATTTTTTCAAGGACCTTGAGATAAACAGAAGGGGCTCCAGACCATATATGGCAGCAATACACCATGCAAGAGTGAATGGTTGATTTGTAGATTTTAAGGATCGACTCCGGCGAGAAAAATTTCCTTGCGCGGCATATTTTTGTTTATGAAAAATAGATATCTCCTGGATTGGATTAGCTAATTCGTTTTGATTTTAAACCATTCTTGACTAAGCCGAGTTTAGCAAGCGGATCATAAGTAGGGGTCATCGACTGATTATTGCTACTAATAAACACCCTGACGTCTATGCTAAGCACTGAACCAGGCTGAGTCGCTAAAATTTTTTTCTGTTATCAACAATCAATGAAATTTGTCATGAGAAATATTTTGAGATTGTTAAAAATTATTGTTGTTTTTTTAACAAGAGGATTATATTTTTTGAACAAAAAAACAATAAAACGAAATACAACACGCCATTAAAATAAAGTTTATTTAAAAATTACGAGAGAATAATTTGTTTTAATATTTTTAAAATATCTGGACGAATAATCTACTCAAGAATTGTTAGAGATTATGGCATTTGATATGATCTCTCAGTCAATTTGGAGGCATCTCTTCGTAATGAAAAATATTGCAGGCACTATCTGTTTATATAATCAGTGTCACAACAAGTAAGATTGATTAAAGAAATACGCAATTCCATTCAGTCACTCTACTTATATATATATATATATATATATATATATATATATATATATATATATATATATATATTTATACATATATATATATATATATATATATATATATATATATATAGTGACACACTTAATTTCGACCATAGGTTAAAAACAAAAATAATCACAGAATATTATGAAACCTGGTAAACAAAGTAAAATTTCTGTTATTTTTAAAAAAAAAAAACCTGCACCGTTATTCCGTCACTGAGTTTTAATACGTTCTGGTTTAAGAAATAAAATATTTTTGACGGCAGGGAAAAATTCGGTGATTAAACATTGAATTTTACACTTATTAAACCAAAAATTATTTTCGAAAATTGACACAAGGGAATGAATCAGAACGATGCGTAGTCCTGTCTGAAATGTAGTGACACATCTGATGATGGCATTAATAAGGTTTTTTTTTGGCAACTATGTCATTTCCTAAACGAGGTTAGTTTCCAAGCGTCATCCAAAAATTTGGTTCGACATAGACAAAATAAATTATGTCATTAAAAAAATAAATGAATTAAAATAATTAAAAGCTTTTACTCAGAAGGAAAATATTGTTCAAACAATAAAGAAATAACTTCATCATGATATTAAAAAAAACTGAATATACCCCAACTGTATATATGCAACACTAGAATAAAGAAATGACTTCATTACGTAATATTAATTTAAATGAACTCATAATTTTTTTACTTCTTAGCAAATCTGACTTTATTACTCATATATACACCAAAGAAATAACAAATTACTTGATGAAAATGATTTCATATTTTTACTAAGAAGGTGAATATGGTCACAACTGTTTTTTTAATATATGCACTGAATGAAAATTAAAAGAAATACTACAGTACATAATACAGATGAAAACATATGGTAGCTGGCCGCTCGTATCTGAGTCTACAAGGATAGCTCGTCAATCTGTATTGAAGATGCCTGCTCATACAGATTTGTGTTTGTTCAACACACACAGGGCCCACTCTGTGGTTTATACCGTAATGATACCGAGCAGACATTTGTTACAGTTTCCTGGAAAGCGTATCAATAGTCCGAACAAGGCCAGTACGCTAACGATGAGTTACGATTTTGTGCTAAAACGACGGCTCCTAAGTAGTTCCACAACTTGGGTCAACCTGTGGTATGCTTTCCAGGCACTTGTCTCATGCTGGGATCGCCAACCCAGAAGTCACATTCATAATAAATCAACCACGATGAGATACAAACTTTGGTCTCAGGGTAGAAAAATGAACCTTCTAACTATTCGGCCATATATACATCAACGTAGAATGAAAAGAAATGCTGCAATATGTAATAAAAATGAACTCCTATTTTTACTAAGACGACGAAAATGACCATGGTTTGCTCATATATTTTTAGAGGCTTCAAGAGACAGAAGATACCGATTGACGTTACATTTAAATTTTTGAAGAAGTATGCTATCAGGAAGCAAGAACTTTATGATATAACGATCTATAGTTTTATATAATTTTATATATCAAGAAATAGGATTACCACGACTACTCTTTCAGTAATTTTGATATTACCAGCGTCTGTCGTTTTGTGAGCATGCGTGGTCTTGGGCACATCAACAATGAACTCAGGCCGTTGAAGTCCTAACAGATAAAACGCGTCAAATTTTTTTTCCAATTGTCATTGTATTTTCTCAATATATATATATATATATATATATACGATGAGAACGAATATCGCACAATTCCATTGTTCGTAACAATTAATTCTAAAAAGAACTGAATACAAAGTAGGTAATATTTTTATTTTAGGTAACATGTAATAATCGCTACACAATTGCCATCGTGTTTCGATGCGTATCAATGCATCTCAAGAAGCGATCGTAAATTACTGGTGAGTGAACGATTTATTTAGATATATATATATATATATATATATATATATATATATATATATATATATATATACTCCTGAACA
>OZ010577.1:49255835-49315835 GCA_963932145.1 Acanthosepion lycidas | reverse complement strand
GGAAAAAAAAAAATTTTCTCAGCGCATAAAATCAATTGATCTGTAGCGTGAAAATTCCAGTTTATTGCATCTTTGATCAAGCTGTTTGAAGTTTGAATAGAGATTTGCTCATCCAATTATCTTAAGTCGGCTGTACTTCTTTATTAAGATGTTGGTTCAACAATGAACTAAATTCAATTAATCCTTCTGTATTTTATATTTTTAAAGCAACCAGTCCGAATTCTAATAACAAAACTTCCATCCTGCTGCCTAGTAAATAAGTCAACGATGTTTATCCACTGTTCGCCATAGAATAAAACATAACTAAAAACCATTATAAAAAATTGGTAGTAAAGCCACTCAAAACAAATCGACGTTGATAAACCTCATTTCCATGGTTTGCCTGTGACAGATATTTGTGCTTGAATTCGGGTAAACATTTGCGGCATTTCAAATGTTTATTTTCAAGGACGACCATAAATAGAAAATTAACGCTGCAAAATAACCTCACCTAATTCGCGCTTTTAAACCGGTTTTGAATTTAATTATCTGTGTTTTAAATAGGATGTTACTATATAGTCTTCTTCTTCCATGAGGCGTATCCCTTTAGGAAGTTGTCAATCATGTCTCTCCACAATTTCCTGTCCCTTTTAGCTTTTAATAACTTTTATATTTTTCTAAGCCGTCTTTCATCATTATGTGCCATAAAAAATTCGTGATGTTAAGCGCGCGCGCACACACATATATTATATATATATATATATATATATATATATATATATATATATATATATATATATATGTGTGTGTATATATATGTATATATCAAAGTGTAGGAGAAAGAACGGTACGATTACAGCGTTCAGAAAATTAATTTAAAAACAGTGCTCAATACACAAAGTAGAGCCGTAAATATTTATTTATCTTATGCAGCGTTACATTAGAACATGTTAGAACGGGGTTAGTAGATTTCCCACCTGATGAGACGTTTAAAAAAGATTTTCCTTTTTTTGACATGGAAATAAAAATGTACAATTTTGTAATGGATATGTACATTGTACATATTCTAATTTAATACTGCAAGACAGTAGTTATGTCGGAACATATGATTGGTTTGGTTTGGTTTGTTTTGTTTACAGCATATCAGCCTCAATAGGTTATTTAATGCCGGCAGGATTTTTATTGCTAGTAATATTTTTCTTCAAAAATGTATTGACAGTAAGAATTTTTTTTCCAAAATGCATTGCTAGTCATTTTTTTTCCAAAAATGTATTGCTGTTAATATTTTTGCTAAAAATCATTCAAAAATTTATTCCTGGCATTTTTTTTGACAGAAACATGTTGCTGGTTTGGTCTGGTTTGTTTTGTTTTACGGTATATCAACCTCAATGGGCTATTTAATGCGGACAAGATTTTTATTGCTTGTAATAATTTTTTCAGAAAATGTATTGCTGCTAATATATCTTTTTTCAAAAATCTATTGCTGACAATATATTTTCTTCAAAAATATACAGCTAGTAATATTTTTTTCAAAAATGTATTGCTGGTATTAAAACCTGTTGTTACACTTTCATAGGGTTTTGACTCCAGTTTGGGGGTTAACTATTTGCCCATAGCTGGGACCTTAACAGGTGCCTTTTCAAAATGTATAGCTGGTAATAATTTTTTAAGTATTGTATGTTAATTATTTTTTCCCCCAAAAATGTACTGCTGGTAATATTTTTTTTCCAAAATGTATTGCTTGTAAAAAGTTTTCAACGATGTATTGCTGGTAATATTATTTTCAAAGATGTATTGCTGGTAACAATATTTTCTTCCAAAATTCATTGCTAGCAATAATTTTTGACAAAAAAGTATCGCTGGTATTAAAACATATTTTTACACTTTCATAATGTTTTGACCCAAGTTTGGTGAGGGTAAACTATTTGTCCATAGCTGGGACCGTAACAGGTGCTACCACCCCGGCTCAAGGTGGACCTGCGTACACCAGCAATTAAGACGTGGTTTCAAGCTCGTCAAAACTTCCTGATCAGAGCCTTTGCTGTTGGATGTAGTTTATTGTCTTACCCAGGACGCGGTGCGTTTGAGTTGACGAATAATAATAATGATACTACTACTACTACTACTACTAATAATAATAATAATAATAATAATAATAATAATAATAATAATAATAATAATAATAAGAAGAAGAAGAAGAAGAAGAAGAAGAAGAAGAAGAAAAAAGAAATAGAAGAAGAACAACACTGATGTCGAAGTGAACGGAAGTTATTTTCTTATTAAAGAGTGCGATATCGTATTACAAAAAATGGAGTCTTGATTATTTTAATTATCGATTTATTTTTATATTTTTTGTCGTTCATTGTATCATGATTTTATTATATAAGGTTGGTGCAAAAATAACGACTTAATAATGTCGTTTTTTGACGCTAAAAATACATCAAAAAACGACATTACTACGCCATTATTTTTGCACCAAACTAATACTATCATGCATTTTTATAACATTTAATTATTAAAATTTAAAATATATAATAGTTTATTTTTTAAGATAAGCCGTGGTATACGTGGATTATTTCATTTTGAAAATAAATTTTATTTAGGAAGTTTAATTTGTTAAGAAGATTGTATCACTAAGAAGATCATTTAATATTCTATTTGTTAAATTACATATAAATTGAAAGGAATAATTCTACTCTTTATCGTGACATTTCTCTATTTTTTATGAAACAGGACGTAAATTTCAAAATTGTGAGAAAACTATTTTGAGTAGTAATGCATGTTTGTTTTGTTTTGTTTTATTAGGTTGGTGCAAAAATAATATCGTTTTTGACGTTAAAAATACGTCAAGAAACGATATTATTTTTGCACCAACCTAATATTTACCTCTGACTATTCGATTTTTTTAATATAATTGATTTCTTTCTCTATCATTTATCATTCAACATTTTTAACAACATTTACCTATGCTGTTATTGAGTTATCCTTTTCTTATTTATTGAATGTAAAATAACGTAACATTTTTTGGAGGAGGACGTGTTTTCAAATTTGTAGGAAAAGCGTTTCAAGTCGTAACGGTTTTTTTCTTTTGTTTACTAATTCTATTATTGGTTCAGAATAGTCAAGTTTATATATTATTCATCTTTCAAATATTTTTAGTAAAAAAATGTTCTCAGATATTTGCGGATAATATATATATATATATATATATATATATATATATATATATATATATATATATTCATAAAACATAATTAACATTGGGCATAAGAGTAACACTGTTTTTACAGTAATATTTATTTTCTTTTTTACAGTCTTACTCTTATGTCCATCGTCTTTTCATGTTGAATTGAATATAGTCTAATGTTAATTATGTTTTATGAATATGTCCTGAAGAAGGTCTACTAGACCGAAACGTCCGACGTTGACATTATATTAACATTAAAACAGCATAATCGGATATTAGGATTTTTGTTTGTTTTTCCGTATATTTTTCTTCATATATATATATATATATATATATATATATATATATATATATATATATATATATATTATTTTATTCTTTTTTAATTATTGATTTTATTTTTATAATTTATAATAATAATAATAATAACAATAATAATAATAACAATAATAATAATATTGATAATGATAAAGAACAACCGCCCAGAAATTATAATGAGAGACAACAAACAAAAAATGGCCTCTTTATTGATATGGCAAGTTGCAATGTATCTTTGAAGATCTTCAAAAAGCTATCAAAATACAGGGACCTAAAACTCAAAATGTCAAAAATGTGTCACAGGAGAACATCAACAAAACCAGTTGGAATTGGAGCAATCTGTTTGATTAGAAAATATTCCAGTTGATTCATTAAAAGGATTCCTGGCAGCCCATGCCTTAAAAAATACAAAAACATTGTTCTCACGGGTACCTCCCACACCTTACAAAGAGCCTTATCTATATAAAATATGTGTGATTTTTAAAAAATTGCTCAATGGAAAATGTCATGATGCCATTTCTGACATTAGGTCTATGGTCGGGACACGGAAAGAAATTAGTTCAGTCCAGAAATCAAAGGAAATTAAAAAATAATTATTAAAGAAATGGTGCTTTTGATAGCGAACCGTTTACTCTGGCATCCAGTAAAATATATATGTATATGTTTATACGTGTATATATATATATATATATATATATATATATATATATAATTATTTATTTAAAAATATGATTTTAACACGCTACGTAAGAGTTCTCATGTTTCAAAACAAGAGCCGAAAACTTCAATATAATTATTTGAATTAAATTGAATTAAAGTAAGCTCTGTTCCATCTTCAAGCGAAATTTTTTTGGGGAATAACTTATTTCTGAAATTTACGTGTTTTAATAGCATATTCATTATTGAAATCAAATTTTCCATGGTAACGGCCAGCGCTATTGTTTAAATAAAAAGGGGTGTAGGGTGTTCATAATTTGTATCAGTATAGAGTTACATCCACAGATGTCAAGTCAGGGTAAGGTTGGGGTGTTTAGATTTAAAACGGAAGATGATTTCGTCTAGTCTGGTTTACGTGTCTATGGAGATTTATTTTTTTATTTTATTTTTTTCTGAAAGGGTTTTGTGTATGTAAAAAAACTGCCGTAACATTTGTTTTTTGACGACTTCATGAAGTGTTATCTTTTTTTTTTGTAAGGTATTTAAACTATTTATTAGGACTATGGATTTTAAAAATTATTTTATTGTTTGTTTTTATGCTAATTATTCAATGCAAAAATTTGATGTTGTCGGGAAAAAACCGTTAACTCATGTCTATTGTTTAAAAGATTTTTATTATTTAGAAACTTAATAATGTGTAGTTCTTTTCTATTTTCCTATATAACGAGTTCTTTCATATTTTCTATCTATTTTCACACACACACACACATATATATACTTCAGGTAGATGGAACTCGTCATCCCGGGAAGGTAGTCCATCTAAGAGAAGGAAAACTCTGCTGACTTGTGGACATACCCAATCATGGAAAAAACTTCAGAAGTAAACTCTGAAGACAAATCCATAGCCGGAGTTTCTAAGATACTCGACGTTATGTTCAATTTCGTTCTGAAAACTCATACGAGACTGTTACTCCCATGTTGACCTGTACACTTATAACAGATGCTGCGCCGCCACCAACAACTGTGGTATTAGCTTTTAAACATAATATCAAGAAAAAAAAATGAAACCGCATACAAAAAGAGATTGGAAGACAAAATTACATCTCGTGAAATTTAGGAAATCAGATGTGAGTTATCGATACTAGATGAGTTTTCAAGAAATTAAAATATTTTAACACGAAAAAGCAAGAGGATCAAACGAAAATATATAATTAAATGAAATTCAACAAATACATGAGCAGAAATTGCAATAAAAGATGCATAAAACAAGACGATATGAAAAGCTTTGTAGGTTCTATCGACAAAATATGATATTCCAAACGGAACTCAAGAAATTTTACAGCAACATTGGAAAAGCAGTTATAGAAATTAAAAAAAATAACTACTGAAGAAGTGCAAACATTTTGGAAGTATATTTCGATCAGCCCTAAGGAATATAACCCCAATGGATCCAAGGAGAGAACGAAAGAATTATGGATAAACCTCTTCGAGAATAGACAAATATAAATATGAATAATGTTATGCAAACTAACAAAATTTCAAAAATGGAAATCTCCAGGAAATAAAAATGTACCCAACTTTTGGCTCTGTCATCTGTCAGCAATCCATAAAACCATTGTACAAACTTTATCAATTGTAATTAATAACCCCACTGAAGTTCAAGAATGGATCACTGAAGATATTACATATTTTTTTACCAAAAATCGGAAGAAACAGCTGTCTGTCCAACATATATTTCCTGATGACGAACTGCACTTACTCTTTTCTCGATGAAAACATTTTCCCCTTGAAACAGACGGGATGTCGAAGAGTTTAAATATGGTTGCAAAGATCAACTACTAAATAAAATGATCCTAGAAAACAGCAGGAAAAAGTTAGAAATCCTTGCACAGCTTGCATAGATTACTGTAAAGCCTTTGTTGTGTGCGACACTCTTGGTACCTTAAGGCTTTAGAAAAGTCTCATCGGTGATAGTAGATTGCCTTAAACATAGCATGGGACTGTGGAAAACCACATTAAGCCTAAATCACACCAAAGGTACTGCCACTTCTAATTATTTGAAGATCCAAGGAGGAAACTTTCAAGGAGGCTCCCTCTCGCCCCTTCTGTCCGTAATACCCCCTTTAGCATGAACTAGACAGTAATAACTTGGGATACAAAGTAAAAAGAATATGTTTAATCACCAACCCTATATGAATGATATCGAACTCTTTGTCGAAGACAACAGAGAGTTGAAGAGTATCGTAAATTCTCTAAAATATTTCAGTAATGACGTTGGTAGGGATTTCCGATCAGATAAGTGAGCCAAAGTAACATTCAAGAAAGGCAGAAATACACTCAATAGATGTAGATGTTGTGACAAAGTTTAAGGAGCTGGAACAAGAAGAAGCCTATAAAAAACTAGGTCTCATCAAATAAGATGGAATACAGCCTACTCAAGTGAAAGAGGAAGTAAGAAAAGTATATTACAGGCCTCTAAATACCGAGTTGAATTCAGAAAACATTATGTCTGTCCCTGTGGTGCAATACAGTTTCAATATCCTTAATTGGATCAATGACTGATTTTAAGCGAATGAATATCAACACAATAAAGCTACTCGCCACCACATGCATCATATTAAGGCTGATGTTGATCATCTGTATATACTCAGATCTGAAGGAGATAAAGGTTTAGTTCAACTAGAACTGTTTAGCTAAAATACAATAATCGGTCTTCAAATATACCTGGAAACTACAGCAGATTGGATGACGATCTGTGTCAAAAACAAAATAAATAAGAAACTTTATCGCTACTGCAGCGATAAAGAACCTAAAAAAGTAATCAAAAGCAAATGCAATCTATCAAATGCAGAAACGATTGCAAAATAAGCCTCTTCATGGTCAGTAGCTGCCGGTATCAAACAAGCTGATCTAGACAAAGCCAGTACCCATCAGTGGCTTCGTACTGCAAGGTTAAAAGCTGAAACCGAAGTTTTTATTCTTGCTGCACAGAACCAGTGCTTGCTGACTAGAAATTACCGAGCACACATAATGAAACATTATGCTGACCCCAAATGCAGATTCTGTAATAAATATCCAGAAACAATTGGTCATTCTTGTATCAGGTTGCACACTGTTAGTACCAACTGAATATAAAACTCTGTATGACAGTATAGGCCAATAGCTATACAGGAAAATATGTAACTTTTAAGAGGAGTAAACTGCAAGATACTTGTATGAACATCACTGTTATGGGATCTTACCCATAATAATAATGATAATAGTGGACTATTCCATACTTAATAAATACTGCGCATCAGGAATAGGCAAGGTGTCCGTCGCTCAACTCTTGAGCGACGGTTCGATTCAACTCTCTGCTTTCGGACGGGAGGAACCCGAAGGAGGCTACGCCGAAGGGCGGAGTCTCTTTCGGGGAGGTAGATCGGTCCTGAACCCGTTTATACGGGTTCAATGGGTATATTTTTGGCCGAGTCCACGGGCTCGGAGTGCCCACGTTAAACCGGCCTTGTGCCACATGACGCCCACGTGGTGGGATGTGCCTAAATATAGTCCGTTGCTCAACTCTTGAACGGCAGATCAGTTGAACTCTCTGCCTTCGGGTGGGAAGGAACCCGAAGGAGGCTACGCCGAAAGGCGGACTCTCTTTCGGGGAGGTAAACCGACCGTGAACCCGTTTATGTGGGTTCAATGGGAATATTTTTGGCCGAGCCCACGTGGTCGGAGATCCCACGGGCTCAGAGATCTCACGTTAAAAATGCCTTGTGCCACATGACGCCCTCGTGGGTGGGGTTTGACTGAATATCGTCAGTCGCTCAACTTGAACGACAGATTGGTTGAACTCTCTGCCTTCGGGCGGGGAGGAACCTGAAGGAGAATACGCCAAAGGGCGGAGTCCTTTTCGGGGAGGTAAACCGGCACTGAACCCGTTTATACGGGTTCAATGCGCATAATTTTAGGCCGAGTCCACGGTCTCGGAGATCCCACATTAAATAACCGGCCTTGTGCCTCATGATGCCCCATTGATCGGCTGTTCGGTTGGACTCTCAACCTTCGGGCGGGGAGGAACCCGAAGGAGGCTACACCGAAGTTCGGATTCTTTTTCGGGAAGCTAAACTGACCCTGAACCCGTTTATACGTGTTCAATGGGCATGTTTTTGGCCGAGCCCACGGGCCCGGAGATCCTACGTTAAACCGGCCTTGTGCCACATGATGCCCTCGTGGAGGGTGACTGAATATCTTTAGTTGTTCAAGTGAGAGTCAGTAGTCCAAGCCGAGTCAAGAGTCGACTCAGAGGCAGCCCGAAACAGAATCGCATTCAGACAATTACTGGAAGACATAGGAATACTGGTACTGGATTGGATATTGGTCGAGACTACATTGTTCTTTCTACTAAACCTGACTTTTCATACTAACACTTCTACTTCTCTGTATATATTCCTGTTTGTAATATATCTGTGTTATTCCATGCCTGTGTTCGAGTTCTTCTTTATTGGTTCTATCTTGGTACAAGGAACCGGACCATAACATTCACCCAGACACGTAATAATTTTTATGGGACTTTACAGTACACTGTAACAGAACAGTCAAAGCTAATTACCCAGACTTCGAAATAAAAGGTCACAAGAACAGAATGTGTTTTCTTATTGACATGGTACTCACTGTAGGTTGTAAAGTACCTTTGAAGATCTTCAAAAAAATATCAAAATGCAAGTTGAAATCTAAAATTGTGAGACATGAGGACATCAATGATTTCAGTTGTAGATGGAATTCCCTGATTGACTGGAAAAGGCTCTGATAGACTCATTGAAACGTTTCCTGGTAGATCATGCCTTAAAAAAATAAACAAATATTACTCTCAAGTAGAGCTCGCAAGAACTTTTTTTAAAATGTGAGTATTCTTAGGTGTTTTTGTTGTTTTTCTTACAAAAATGATCAGTGGAAAATGTTATTTCTGACCTTATGTCTGGTTAGGACACTGAAGGAAATGTGTGTACAACAGAAACCAAAGGAAATAATAATAGAATTAATAGTATAACACTTAGAAAAGATCACGATTTAAGAAAAGAAAAGACACGGCCTTTAACAATGTCAACGACATTTCGTCAGTAAGTCTTCTTCGTATCATGCTTAAAAATTGCGTAAAGATATAAAAAAGAAAATGTGAAAAAACTTACAAGTCTTTGTACAAACGTCGGTTGTCAAGTATAAAACATATTAAAAACAATTACAAGTCTTTGTACAAACATTAAAGACTTGAAATATTTTTATATCATAATTTTTTGAACATGACTCGAAGAGAGACATACTGTCGAAATATCGTTAAACATTGATAAACACTGTCATTTCTTAAACCTGTAATTGTTACAAGATACAGTGTAACCCGGATATAACAGACCCGGATATAAGAGACTTCTTCTCCGGTCCCGACAACTCTCTTATATCCGGGTTACACTGAAGAATTACTTCAATCATCTTGTTTGTTATTAATATTTTTTATTTTATTTCCTTTGATTTCGTATGTATACTCATTTCTTTTCGGGTCCCAACCAGAGACCAAAGGTCAGAAATGGCATCAAGCCATTTTCCACTGAGCATTTTTTCTCAGGAAAAAAGAGCCCCCTCCCCACAAAAAAATAAAACTAATAACAAAGACATTTTACATGTAAGATGTAGGATGTACTTGTGAGTGCATTCTTTTATATTTCTTTAAAGCTTGGGCTAACACGAATCCCTTCCATGAGTCTATCGAGACCTTTTCCAATTAATCCGAGGGCTGGAACTACATCTGGAATGTTTGATGTTGTCATGTGATACATTTTTTAGATTTCCACTTCAAGATCCTTCAATTTGATATTTTTTTGAATATCTTCAAAGATACATTACAGTCTGCAGGGTCTGCCCTCTCAATAAGATGGCACATTTTGTTTTTGTGATCTAGGATCACGATGTCTGGGCGATTACTTTTGATTGTTCTGTTTGCGTATATTGTAAAGCCCTATAAAATTGTTTCAGGTCTTATTATTATTATTATTAATAATAATAATAATAATAATAATAATAATGTCATTCCGATCTGAATAGCAATGGCGGTTTGGTTGCTATTCTCAGAACCTTTCATCCGTTTGATCTGTTGTTTAGAATATATCATTTGTAATCGGTAACCTGCTCGGAATGTTAAACGTAACACTTGGTTTAATATCTTTCCACCTTTCATACCGATGTCATATCTCTCATAAGTTAATATTCTCCAGACTTTTCGCCTTTGTTTTGTTTGTCTCATTCTTACACTGAACTAGAATATATAAGACATTAACACACACTGAATAGATTAAGGTGTTGGTTAAAAGTTAACAGTTCTCTTTCCCTAGCAGTTGTGAAGTCAAATCCTGGCTCTAGCAGTGCTCTAGCAGTGCTCTAGCAGTGCAGACAAATTCTAATGACAACCACGATGAACATACCAGCCAGAAAGCCATATATTGAATACCGGCAGGTATTTTCTTTGAATTAAAATTAGAATTAAAATTTAAAATATTCTTGCAAGAAACTTTTCCATATTTTAAATTCCGTCTTGTCAATAAATGTATAACATTAAGAGTTTATTTTGCAAATTATCTTTTTTACTAGCTTTTCTTGAAATAAATACGAATGTATTTATAGTCGAGAGTGATGGCAAATCATTCCAGTTTTGCTTTTCAGCAAAACAAAATAATGACGGTGAAAATTTTCATTTAGAAGCAAAGACGTCATTGTAATTCTGCATAAAAGGTTGTTTAATATTATCGATTTAAATGTGGGAAATCATACGGGACGAAGCTGCTGAGTGAACTGCCTATGACTCTAAGGCAATATTTAGAAATCTGCCTGCTATTTTATTTTAGTTTTGTCTTTATTGTCTGAATCTGAAGCAATGAACGCTTCCATGTTTCTATCAATAGTAAAACTGCTCCTGTTAGACATCTTTTTAAGCGTTCATTATAACTTCTAAAACGGATTCCAATGAATTTCCTTCGCCGAATGAAAAAGAGTTATCAAGGTCGACCTTTGATAACGAATATAACCTAATAATAGGCATTGATTGTCTGAAAGAAATAATAAAAGCCGCTGATTGGCTGACTAAAACATTTCATAAGACTGTAGCGGAAGTTACCGGCGTTACCTGGAAGAAGGAACTGGAGAGATAACATTAATTGCAGCACAATGGTGATATACACACAAACTAATCTGAGGTTTATTTTTTGTCTTACGATTCACAAAAAAACTTAAGGTTCACTTTAGCATTAGTTTTATATTGTAAATCGATGCACCATTTCATTCTTTCCAACTATAAAACTGATTGCTTTGCGACAATCAAGGATTTTATAAAGAAATACATGTCTTGTGCTAGAAAAGGTGATCAAACTATATACGGTTTCGCTAAAACAAATTTAAATCAAGGGTTATTTAATGTCGAATTTTTTACTGTGACCAGTGAAGATCGAAACCTCTTCTAATGCTTGAAAGGACTAGCCTCGCTGACGATTAGCTGAAGCCGAAGCGCGCCAATCCTTGCTGGTTTACCTAATGTCGAATTTCGCGCAGGATAACAAGTAAGGATCGAACTATTCATGAGTGAACCAAACTAATTTCCCTGACCAGCAGGCTATGGGGAGGAATTATATTTAAAAGTATGTCTCTTGGTAAAATAACATTTTTTTTGCAAACAACATGAGATATTTTAAATATTATTTATCTTTTTCAACAGATGTTATAGATGGGAATAAAGTTTGAAATAAACACATATTTCTGGATAGTTGCCGATCACGTTTTAAATCATCTAGAAATTTGTTATTCATTCGGGTCAAAGACTGTCGAATTGAATGCAACTACTGTTTCCCAGATCCATGAGGTGCATCATTTTTAACAGGCTTCTTCAAAATGGTGACAATATTCTCAACAGGATTTAAGGTGATTTTCTAAGCGTATATCAGATGTGGCTCCAGGCCGAAAAATTTGGGGCACCCAGTGAGAATAGAACTCACTTTTCAGTCGTAATTGAACTAGATAAGAATGTTAAACATTACACCACATCGAAGTGCTTAACTGATTTTCTAAGCATGGCTTTGTTGTGGCACAAGGCCGAACGTGTGGAGCACAGAGTGAGGATGGAACATACTACTCAGTCCCAATAGATCTAACATAATGAGACAGGATTGCTGACCATTACATCATATCGAGGTTCTCAAAGGATTTTCTAACTGTAGCTCAGATGTGGCACAAAGCTGATAATTTGGGAGCAGCCTTGAAGATCGAACTCACTTTTGAGTCATAATTGATATTGAGAGACAGCGCATCTAATCTTTACACCACAACGAGATTGCCAAATGATTTTCTAAGCGTAGCTTAGATGTGACACAAGGCCCAATGCGTGGAGCACCCAAAGAGGATGGAATTCAATTTTCAGTTGTAATTGATGTCGGAAGACAAGCCCACGAACCATTACAGCACGTCTAAATGCACATGGACGTAAGTGCTGTTTCTGGTAATATATAAAATCTCTATCCAATTGGGGAAAACAAAATCAATTTTTTCTAACCGGAACTGAATCCAGAACTTTTGACACGTGATCCGAGGCATGCTTGAAACCTATCACTTTTGGTATGCTACGAGTTCGATCCTAACAGAGTGTCTCATATTTGTAGCTTTATTATAAGCCAAAGATCTGCTAGAAACGTAAAGCGTCTGTCAAGGCGTCACAAGGAGATTCTTCCGCTGTTCTATGGTAATGTTCTTTGGATCAGCTGATGCGCATTAAACAGTTTTAGTTTTATTAGTCGACGATTGCTGAACATCAAGTAATGGTGTGTACGATGGGTTAAATGACACCAATGTTAAAATGGGATATGATTTTCTAATGTATCTCTTTGTTCATAGATAACCTTCTATTTTTTTTGTCCTTTACCTTCACCATCTTCGAATACCTGTAAATTTTACATGCTGATCACATACCACCAGAATGGATATATCACTGGCTGCCATCACTGCCATACAAAAAAAAATCAGTTTCAACTTCGGATATAGAGGTCAACATCTTTCTTCCTCCAACGGTCATTTTGCGGTAAGACGCTGTTAAATCATGTCTACGTCCCATAGATGACACAGCTACACAGCCACCGCTATACTGCCACTTTGGACTTTTTTTTGCGATAGATATTTATCATTCAGCTGGGGTCATTTTTATAAGTGAGTGAAGACGAAGTCATCTAACGAAATGCTGCCTATATTTTTTTTTGCATTTTAGTGTAACATAAATCCGGACAGATAGTTTTGACTTATCTGTGCGTGTGCATGTGCGTGTTTATGAGGGTGCATGTGTGTTTATCAAATGCATCCGCATCCGGCAAAAAACATGTTAATTTTTTTTCCATTTTCAAATTATTTTGACCTATAGGTGTAAGTTGTTTCTGTGTGTGGGTATCAAGGAAAAAACATTAAGGCTTTTCTTTTTTTTTTGCATTTTAGTGTAAGTTAAATACGGATAAATTATTATGAATTATATGTGTAATTGAATGTGTGTGTGTGTGTGCGAGTTTATGTGTATGTGTGTATGTTGATCAAAACGCCCCCCTCTCCACTATTAGCCAAAAAGAAACAAAAAAAAAGAAACAAAAAAAAGAAACAAAAAAAAAAGAAACAAAAAAAAAAACAAACAAACAAAATGTACAAACAATATCGTGGTATGTTCAGATATCAAACAACTGTCATTCAGCTGCGAAGGATTTTTGAGGACCGGATTTTTTTTAATGCGTTAAAAAAGATACACCAGTTGAATGATGTGAATGGCTCCCTTTTTTTTCTTTCCTTGTTTTTTAAAGCGACGTTCTGAGACAAAACTTCAACATTTATCTTTCGTCGCGGAAGAAAGGAAATATTAAACTTCTACTTTATTTCAACTGGTCTTGTCAATATTTCACCTGCGCAAATTAAGTAAGTCATATATTTCTTGGAGATTTCAAACTGTCGTAAGTTTTTTTTCTCGCCAAGCAAACATTCCCTTTACTAATTACGTCATCGGTTCATCCAATGGCTGTCACATGTATTTCTACCGAAGCCATCCTTTTTCGATATCGTTAGAAGTAGGAAACTAAAACTCTGGTGAACAGTCCCGTTGAAGCAAGCGAGCCAGAGTGGCTTGTATCTGGTGTATAGGAGAATAAGGGTCTTACCTTAACGGACAGCACGTGACATCAAGTTTGCTTTGTGAAAATGGCATTACTACCCCGTCCAGCCATTCTATCAGTATGTGCAAAAATGGTTTTTTTTTTTGTACAGTTTGGAATGCTTCCACCAATAGCAAGTCGTGTGCTGATTGGTGGAACTGGAGGAGGCAATTTGCCTGTGTAACCGAGAATAACAGCGAAGAAAGCCGATTGGTTGGGAACCGCGGTGTTGGCCCGATAAAAGAGTGCTGGAGCCATGAAAAAGGGAAGAAGAAAAAAAAACAACAAACAAACAAACAAACAATCAATCAATCAATCAATCAATCAAACAAACAAACAAACACAACGTGGACTATACGTAGTGACGTGTGAAGACGGCGAGAACGGTGAATTGAACCAGCGATATTGTGATTTGTACAAGTGACTACTGGGAGTGCAATAGACTTATTTTTACTACAAACTCAGGAAGCTTAAACGTTTCATAATAATTTTTAGACAGCAAATGTTATTATATAATAGATATCGATCAATGGAGGTAAATCAATAACTTCAAAGCTTAATGGTAAATTAAACATATGTAGTTCGCACATTAATATTCATTTTCAATATAATCGTCTTCCTGCTAAATGCAGTTAATTCATTGTTGACTTTTAGTTAGATAAATCAAACATTATAGAGTAGCAATTTCTCATTCAAATTTAGAGAATAGCTAAGTTTCATGCTATGGCTTACTGAATCCTTTGTGTAAGCCTTCATCCTAGTTACAGTATGATTTCAATATTTTTCTATTACCGGTCTTCATAAAAGTATTGTCTTCACAAAATAAACCCTTCTGATATCATATATGAGAAAGTTTCGTTATATTTGAACCTGAGGCTTTCCTCATTATCTTTCTCATTTAAATATTAATATCGATGTCTAATTCTTAAAGAAAAGAGACACGATTAAGATAATGATAGAACATTAAGTCAGTCAATCTATAAATAATTTATGGTCATGTCTAATGAGACTAAAACCTCCAGAACACTTCGACGTGGTATAATGGTTAGCAATCTTGACTCGCGAGAACAATTACGACTGATTAGTGAGTTCGATCATCACTGGGTGCTCCACACTTTCGGCCTTGTGCCATATGTAATCTCCGCTTGGAAAATCATTGGTGGCCTTGATGTGATGTAATGATCAGCAGGCTTATTTCACTAGGACAGTTACGATTGAGTAGTGAGTTTTGATCCTCACTAGATACCCCATACTTTCTGCCTTGTGCCACATCTAAGCTAGGCTTAGAAAATCAAAGTCTAGCTCTCTGCTATACTACGGGTAGAGTCTCGTGTGGCGAAAAGTAGACAACAACCCGACCCCGTGTATGCAGGCTCTACAGGGAAGTTTTTCCGAGTGTACGGCTCGGAAAGCCTCACGTTAAAAAGTGGCCATGCGCCACATCCCACCTTGTAGGTAGCTTGGGTAAATACCGAGACTCAAACTGCCATGGAAGAGACCCCCCCAATTTTTTTTTATCTACACTCACTTAGGACTCATTATTTTACTAGTGAAATTACTAACACTTAGAATCATGTAAATGTTTAGACAAAAGAGCAGACAGTTTCCGCCTCTTCATTTACTTTGATAAATAGTCTATCAAGATCGTCCTTGAAATTGTAATTATGTTAATCATGACCTCGAGAATAACGGGGTGTAGATTTGCCCTGCTACGATCTTTAATTTAATGTTAAATCTTGATGCTATAGCATTTTGCATTATCATGATCGAACACCACATATAGACAAATGATTACCAAAGCAGTGTGTAAATTGTAATATTATCTGTTTGATTATAAGCAAACATTCGGTATTCCTTAACTTAATTGAACAGTCTGTACTACGGCCGGTTGACGTTTATAAAATCTTTCTTTTTAAAACAATTTCTTTAAAGAAATATGTTTCTCATGCCCAGTAGCTGGTATCACTCTTTACAATTTTGTATTTGAATTAGTGTTGGAACATTAGCGTCTTGATTATGACATTACTTTCTTTTCGAGTTACGTATAATATCAAGTTTAGGTTTTCCTGGCGTTGAAAAGTCTTGAAGTGATGTTGCTCGTGTTCTTTGGTACAGTGGTTTGTTTGTTATTTTATAGCGCCAGTCTACAATTCCATAGACTTCACGCATTAAAAGCCATTTTTAACTATCGATACGAGAAAGGTGTTGTATACAGCAGAGAACTTAGACATTTCTGAACGAGTTTGGCGCCATGAATAGATTCCATATCAAAGTCTTCATTCGACGAATGCTATTTAAGAACATCGAGTTTTCAGGTTGTTGTTTTGGTTTTGTAGCAATTTGAGGTTTGGGGAGAAACTACTTCGAACGCAGCCTATTCTATGCTCAAATTCATTTTCTCCTAGACTAAATTTGTTATAACTGATGTATACTCCGAGGTATTTGTATTAATATATTAGCAGGTATTTAGTATTTAATCATTTCTTATCCTGAATATTTATGATGAGTTCAGGGTAGGGGGGTTCCGTTGCAACAATTCCAGAAAATAGTTTCTGTCTTGGAAAAGGTTATGTGAACCGATATTTAGAGGAGAACGTGTTATTGTTTTTATCTTATAATCATTTGAGATCTTGGTATGGGACTATATATTAGGTTGGTGTAAAAACAATGACGTAATAATGTCGTTTTTTGACGTATTTTTAACGTCAAAAAACGACATTATTACGTCATTATTTTTGCACCAATCTAATATTATCTGGATGAAACAACTCACATAGTCAAAAGATTAAGCTGAGCCTCCACGAAAGCAGTGTACAAAAGATGTAAGAATAGAGGTCTTCAGTAATCGTAACATTGACTGGTAGCAATGCTAAGTGGATCACATCAACGAACTACTAGGAAACCAATATGGAGACCATTTTTTTGTAATCATTTTACCCCAAGCAAGGCAATAATGTCGCTGAGACGCAAGGTCTGCGAGTGACAGGAACTGAGAAAACTTTACTGAAGAGAAAGGACAATAAAAAGGACCTGGATTCTAGGAGACAGAAAATGTGGATAGACGTTGCATTTATTTTTTATAGATTGTGGTTGGCAGGAAAGCTGGAAGAGAGTTTAGCAAGCGAGAAGTGTGAGTGGAGGAGAAATTACAATAGAACTTACAATAAAATGATGAGACCTAATTAACAATCTAGCATAGCTCTTAAATTCTTGAAATCGAGATATCAACGAGGAAAACTCATCGGAATAATGGTCATGAAAATATTTATAGTAAAGACACATTATTGCGGTGAGAATGTGATTGAAGTGGTGATCGCGGGTCGGGCTGTTCGAACCAGAATAAAATAGATTGACATCGGTTATGTTTATAGCCTAGACTGCGTGTATACGCCCGGAAATTGACACTTTTTGTACAACCCTTAAGCTTCTACAGAGGATGAGGCCAGCGTACTCTACGTCCGTGCGACAAGGCCGATTTGTAACTTATAATTTTCAAACTGTACGAACACAAAATTACGCGTCTGAGCTTTCCTCCTGAATGAAAAACGGCATTTATGCTTTCATTCCAGCAAGAAAATACCAACTTAAACAGCACTCATCTCCTTGGTCCTCAGCTGCATACTCGGCCGCTATAGCCCACAGGCATCATTTCTTCTGACTGTACCAGAGCGTCACATCTGATTGCAACACACGTCGCTTTTTCACTGCTTGTATTGAGTGCAAGCGCGTCTTCAATGAAGCAAAATTACTGTTTGCTGATAAATTGAAACAACTTATAGCATCTCGCATGTTGTAGACGTGACTCGGGGTTCTGCAAGTGTGTGCTGAACAACCATAAATCCTTAATTCCTCCTCTATTCAACCAATTCGAAGTTAACATCTACAGCAGATAAGGCTGAATGCTAATTTAAAAAAAAAACAAAACAAATTTAGCAGCATATTATATTATTAGTTAAGCATTTCAGATTGTGAAAGTATCATCCAGATATCAGATTTTGGATATCATTGATGAGATGACCCCATTTCGATGCATCCAGTTATCCCACACCCGATGTCTTCCGTAGTAATGTTTGAATATGCATCTTTTCCCTACAGACGAAGAGGAAAATAATAGAACATTGGATCACTGCTTCTATTTTTAATATCCTGAATTTTTTAAGGCAAGCGGAAGAGCTTTATAAACCCACTGATCGGAACAGTTAAACTTAGTTAAAATAATATCGGCTGCCAGATTTTTTCTGATCCGTGCTCTCGAGTTAAAAAGTTATTGAGTCGCAGTAAATACTCCCGTCGCCATTATTGCTCAAATCTCTATCGTCTCTTATAGATTCTTATTTTACAACTCGTTCTTTTCTTCATCTTTATCTGTTCAACCATGTCAAAAGATAAGGATGTTCATCTTTATTTTCACTTTCCTCTTCTCATTTCACTTTATTTTTTTTTTGCTGGGGGGTGGGATATCTTGTTCTTGTTTTTATTTTATGATTGTTTGCTTGTATTGCCCCCACGCGAAAATAACGAGAAGACAAAATTGTTTAAATGCAAATAGTAACAAAATTACATTGTCCTGGGTATGACGATAAACTACATTCTGCAGCAAGGTTTGGTGGAGCGTGGAACCACCTCTAAATTTCAGTTGTTCCCAGGTGCACCTTGTCTCGGCGTGGTGGCATCTATTAAAATCCCAACTACGGGCAAATAGATACCCCACAAGTTGGGGCTAAACCACTATGAAAGGATAAAAATACATTTGATAGTAAAATAATTACCAGTGATAGATTTTTATGGTAAAAAAATTACAAGCCGTATAATTTGCAAAATAAATAAATAAATAAAAACATTACCAGCAATACATATTTAAAAAAAATATATCAGCAATATATTTCTGAAAAAAATTTAAAAAATAACACCAAGATATTTTTGAAAAAAAAAAAAAATAGCAGCAATACATTTAAAAAAAAAATAGCAGCAATATATTTTAGTAAAATAATTCACTAATGCTCCCAAGAAAATTAAATTTTACCATTAAATGACCAATAAGGAATTCATATGCCGCTAACCAAACAAAATTGCAAATGGCTAATGAGAAAAGTTACTCTTTACTACCGTCAATAGCCGAGCGCACGAAAACTTGGCCCAAATCAACCGACCCTTTTAGTTTAATGGGGTGGTATTGCATTATATTGGGGTCCATCCGGAGTCAGAAAACATCATTTAATTTCTCGTCTTCGAGTAAGAAGAGGCATAGCTGAGACTATTCGTGTTGAAAGATAAGAGTACTTTTTAAGGTTCTATTTTTATTCATTTTTGTTTTTTTACTCTTGATTCGTTTATATTAAAATTCTTTCTTTTGTTGATTTTAAATTTTCTCTAAAAGCGAATAAAAGGTTCAAAAGAGAAAATAGAAAATGAACTGAAAGTAAAGACATATTAAAACATAATGGCAAAAAAAACCAAAAGTACAAGATTAAATGAGAAAGAAAGATAATGAAATGATAATGTGGAAGAGATGATAGTGAATTGAAAATAATAACAAAAAATACAGAACCGGAAATAAAAACATATAAATCAACATGGTTTTTATAACTCGAAATATTAGTGAAGAAAAAAGTCGTGAACGAAACCGGGGAAAAATTACAAGTGAAAACATAAAGGGTGTCTTATTTACATTATTTAACGGTGGAGTAATGGATAGCGGCTCGGACTGAGGAATCGGAGAAGCGAATTCGAATTCCAGTCGAATTCATTACATTCACTTACGTGCTAATACCCTTGGGAAAGGTATAAATCCTCTTCTTCTCCCCCCTCCTAGCGCTGGTTAAAAGCAGGACAGACCGGGTTCTATAGCGTTGGACAGCAACTGGTCTAACGTAGAAAGAAATAGCAACCTACTCCGGGAAAAAAAAAACTGCCTCGTCAGTCATGTATCGAAAGTGTATCACCTAAGCGTGTATCACGCATGGCACATAACTGACTGATATTAACATTGGTTGTTGTATATACACCTGATGAAGGCTGCCATGCACAGCGGCTGAAACGTTGTAATAAAAACAACAAAGATGCGGACAAAAAGTCCTAACATAAATAGTGTAAATAACCAAGAATTCAGACAGAAATTACAAAGCATGTCAGTATGAAATTAACTACTTAGGTTTACAGCACACAAAGAACGTTTTATGAACACCTTTAATTGATTTATTTCCGGAAAGCTTCACCAAATCTGAGATTCTTAGGTTATTTTGGTCTGTTTTATTTAATTATTATCTTCTCGCTCCATTTTATTCTAAAATTTCGTTTTTGTCTTATCACTTATCGTTTTATAAGGCATTCTTTTTCGCTTAGTTTCCGTAAAAGTGCAAGAAACATGAATAAGAATACCTAGATTTAGATGCTTCATAATCCTTTCAGTGGGCTTGTAGATAATTTGGCGGTGCCCATCTCCTCTCCATGCCTTTAGCCGACAGTCGAAAATACTAATATGATACGAATTGCCTTCGGTCTGTGCACTTGATCGTAGAGTCCATTGCCCAGCCATTGTCCATGAACCGGAATTCACTGGAAGAAGTGTCCAGTTTTAAATACTTGGGAGAAATCTTGTCTAACAATGGTACCTGCAACTCGGAAATCCGCACACGGATTGCTGCAGCAATGGAAGCGATGGCCAAATTGGCAAGGATATGGAGAAGCAAAATCAGCTTACAAATGAAATACAGACGGTAGAAATCACTCCTATGCGGATGTGAAACGGCGACTCTGTTGGTAGAAATAGTAAGAAGGATCCAAGCGTTTGAGAACAAATGCATGAGGAAACTCCTTGGCATACTCTGTTGGAAATATATAACCAATAAGTTTGTCTTGTGTGAAGTTTGTGTGAAAAAGTGTTGTGAACCACCGGGAACCCTTTCTCGACATTGTCAAACGAAGAAAAATAGTGGTGGTTATGGTGGTGATGGTGATGATGATGATGATTTACACTTGAAGCGTTATTAGTAATTTCTGAGTAGTTTTACTTTCACTTAGTTTACACGCTACATTTTGTACAGAAACCAACCAACATGTGAAGAGACGGACACATATCTTTGGAAACAAAGAAAAGTAAACTGCATTGTAAACTGTGACATTGAATGTTAGACATTTTTCTCACGGACAAAGAAGCGACTTATTAATAAAGATATAACTCATATTTTTACAGCTCTGTCGAAGAGACTCGTTAACCCTAAAATAGATTTACAGTAAACTCTCAACGTTTGATTCGATCTCCTATGATCCCCCATATACTTGAAGCCAGGGGTTTTCATTTCTAAATCAAACAGTACAGAATTGACTAGAACTGTTTCAGCATGAAAGATCTAAACCTTTTAGAGTATTATTGATATATTGTGCATAACTATCGATATGTCAGTCAAGAACGAAGATAAAGGAATATTCTATAACGATATAGTTTTTCACATTGTTTTGGATGCGTTATAAGCCGAAAAACATTTTTGTGAGCGTCTTTAGTCAATACTCCGCAAAGTGGGAAAATTTAATGTACAGCTCAGGCAATAAGTATCGGACATTATATGTTTACGACATTAGAAATATCTTTAGAAGAGGTTTGAAATATTGCAAACTGTCTAGTAAAGCAATTACAAAAAGAGAGTGAAGAAATAATTGAGACCACCCGAAAGAGATAATGGGAAAATGGCGGAAATATGATGAGAATAGGATGATAACGATAAGAAAGACTTAAATAACGAAAAGAATGGAGTCAAAAGCGAAGATGAAAGGAAATGGCAAGACAGAAAGGAAGATACAAAAGAAAGACAAATAGAAAAGACAGAGAGTAAGACAGAAGCAGAGAAAGAGAGAGAAAAACAAACAGAGCGAAAGACACAAAGAAAGAGATAGGGAAAGACAAAGAAACAAGGAAGACATAAATAAACAAAGGCAGGAAGATAAACAGACGGAGAAACAGATAGAAAGAAAGACAAACGGACAAAAAGAAAGAATGAAATAAAGACGACAAGAAAGACAAATTAAAGAAAAAAGACAGACAGAAAGAGAGAGATAGAAAGACAGAAAGAAACAGAACGATGGATAGACTGAAAGAACGACGGAATAAAAGACAGAATGAAAGAAGGAAAAAAAAGCCGGAATTAAAGACAAAATAAAAAAGAAAGACAGAAAGACAGACCAAAATACAGACAGAAAGTGAGAGAAAAAATACAGAAAGAGACAGAACGACAAACAGATAGAAAAGTAGAGAAAAAAGAAAGACGAAAGACAGAGAAAAAGAAATACAGAGAAAGAGAGAGAGAGAGAGAAAGAAATAAAGAAAGAAAGACAGAAAGAGACAGAAAGAAAGACAGATAGACATGTAGAGAGAAAAAAGAAAGACGAAACAAAGAACAGAGAGAAAGAAGAAAAAAAAGAAACAAAGAAGACAAAATAAAAAAAGAACCACAGTATGACAGAGAAAAAGAAATACAGAGAAAGAGAGAGAGAGAGATTAAGAAAGAAAGACAGAAAGAGACAGAAAGAAAGATATATAGACAGGTAGAGAGAAAAAGAAAGACGAAACAAAGAACAGAAAGAAAGAAGGAAAAAAAGACGGAATTAACGACAAAATAAAAAAGAAAGACAAAAAGACAGACCAAAATACAGACAGAAAGTGAGAGAAAAATACAGAAAGAGACAGAAAGAAAGACAGATAGACAGGTAGAGAGAAAAAGAAAGACGAAACAAAGAACAGAAAGAAAGAAGGAAAAAAAGAAACAAAGAAGACAAAATAAAAAAAGAACCACAAAAGACAGAGAAAAGGTCATACAGAGAAAACAAAGAAAGACAGAAAAAGACAGAAAGAAAGACAGAAAGAAAGACAGATAGACAGGTAGAGAGAAAAAGAAAGACGAAACAAAGAAAAGAAAGAAAGAAGGAAAAAAAGACGGAATTAACGACAAAATAAAAAAGAAAGACAAAAAGACAGACCAAAATACAGACAGAAAGTGAGAGAAAAAAAAACAGAAAGAGACAGAAAGACAAAAGTAGAGAAAAAAGAAAGACGAAAGACAGAGAAAAAGAAATACAGAGAGAGAGAGAGAGAGAGTAAGAAAGAAATAGAGAAAGAGACAGAAAGAAAGATAGACAGACAGGTAGAGAGAAAAAGAAAGACGAAACAAAGAACAGGAAGAAAGAAGGAAAAAAAGAAACAAAGTAGACAAAATAAAAAAAGAACCACAGAAAGACAAAGAAAGAGACACACAGAAACAGAGAGAGAGAGAGAGTGAGAAGGAAAGACAGAAAGAGACAGAAAGAAAGACAGATAGACAGACAGGTAAAGAGAAAGAGAAAGACGGAACAAAGAACAGAAAGAGAGATGGAAAAAAGACGGAAATAAAGACAAAATAAAAAAGAACGACAGAAAAACGAAAAAAAAGATGGAGATAAAAACAAATAGACAGAGAGAGAAAGACACAAATCGAAAGAAAAGATAGATATATACACACTCGAACAAGTAGGCAGAAAGAAATACAAAAAGAAAGACAAACAGAAAAAAAAACAAAACAAGAAAGAAAGGCAGAATAAATACAGAGACAGACAGATACATGGGACAGAAAGAAAAACCGACAGAATGACAGACAGAAAAACCGACAGAATGACAGACAGACAGGGAAACAGAAAAAAAACAAAAACAGACAGACAGGAAGAAGGAAAGAGAGATATAATTAAATGAAGACAGACCGACAAGCAGATTGACAGACAGAAAGAAAAAGACGGAAATAAAAAAGGCAGGTAGTTAGAGAGAAAGATAGACAGACAGAAAGATTGAAAAACAGACAGACAGACAGAAAAACAGACTGAAAGACGGATTATTCAGAAAGAAGACGAAATGCGAAAGAGACAATAAAAGAAAGTGACAAATGACCGAGGGAATGGGTAAAAGAAAAGAGCTTTAAGCATAAAAACAAAAGAAAACGAGAAGAAAAATAATAGAGCAAACGAGAAAGAAGCAAATGATAAAGAAACTGATTGGGAAAATAACAAATAGATCAATGTGAAAAACCATTCGGAAAGTCGGGAGAATTATTTGTAAGGTGAATTAAATAAAAACAAATAACTATTAGGTTGGTGCAAAAATAATGTCGGTTTTTGACGTTAAAAAATACGTCAAAAACCGACATTATTTTTGCACCCACCTAATACAAGGCTGTAAATTAAAATAAAAAGAGGAAAAGAAAGCAAGTGAAAAATGTTTTATAAAATCAAATCATTTTTCAAAGCAATGAGAAATAAACACGATCAGAACACTTAAGTATTTTCTCAGCCAAAGACTTCACCTAATGTTATTAAAACGTTGAAGCCAACTGATTTGGTAATTTAACGCCGATATTTGGAGAAGCACAGACTGTGGATCGAACACACCACTAATAAGTAAGCGTAGAAGCATCGTTATTAAAGTTACATAAGACAGTGACAATTAATAAAAACGTCTATTGTTTACAAGTAGCATTAAGTGTTTTAATAATAGATTTAGCGGATATTTTTTATAACTATTTAATTTATCCAAAAAAATGTGTCAATCACCATCGTCAAATGTCGAGAATTCAGCTGTTATTTACATCATTTATGTAAATAGTATATTCTCATCTTTGATGTTGTTATCACAACTTTTCTGTCATTGAGACCTTCATCAGGTTCTTATCTAATCTGATAAGGTTCAGGGAATTTCGAACTGAACCCTTTATTTAATTTGCGGGAATATATTGTTCTCGCCTAAGGATATATCTACTTATTTAGTACTGTCAGTTATTGATAACAGTTTTCGACCCAGGGATTGAGCACATAATTACTATGTCACCAAATTCACGAACCGAGTATTTAATTCACTGTTCCGAGTAGAGAATATTAGAGAATTAAAGTTGACTTGCCTGCTAACCAGTGCTGCTTCTAACACTTGATGAAGTCCGGCGCAATCGTCGAAACGTTGTGATTTCAACAAACATAGTTACAATAACCCGCTTGAAAATAGTAAAAGGTCCTCATCTCAAAAGATTCATACAAATATTAAATTGTTGTTTGGGATAACACAAGATGATATTATAAACATATTCCATGGATATAGCGTCAAGATTTCTAACAGCACTGAGGACCAATGAAGTTTTTAGTCAGCTAAATTCCGACTTTTTCAAAATAAAATATATTTATTTATTTTTCTATCAAGGCTCTTCTTAGCTGCAGTCAATTTCGACCCGTTTCATCGGCAATGAAGCAACCACAAATTTCCACAAAAAGACACAAATTTATTCATATCTGTCTATATTTCTAAGATGAGATGTTCTATTTACACTATTTCGTTTGGACTATGATCCTCCTCTTTATTGCTATATTCGCAAAGTTTCGGCTTCTGTACGCACCGACTTTCTTCGGGTGATATACGTTGGGATTTTGAACAGAACTCTTTATTTATTAAACGGGGGTAGATTGTTCTAATTCCACAAGTCATGACTTTTAAAAATAAATATCTCAGTATCAGATAATTCCTTTTACTAACTCAACTCTCCAAGTTTTTCTTCGCTCTGCCAGGTATTGAACTCACAACACTTTGGGTCATGTCATTTTTTGGATTGCCCAACCAATGCTTTTATCCACTGGGCCATGTGTCTAAGAGGATATCCAAATTAGGTCAGGGCATAGAACGATCGAAACGTCGTTAATATGACAATAAAGATGAAGACAACATGTCAATTGATGGACACAATTCGTGTAGAATTGGTAAGAACATTACCGATGAAGACTATCTCACGATTTTCAATGCCGTTACGTTTCAAAAAGTCTACATGGCAGGTTACTTTCTCAGCAAAACTTTCATCGTTAAATATAGTCGGTTTTGTTATGAGCCAATTTTTCAAAATGAAGAATAACTGTTGACAGAATTGGTTAATCCTTTTTTACGGCTTATCAACCCTTTTTGCGTGATTTAAAGCCGAAACATTTTGGATTTAAAAAATAATTATTTTCCCTTTTTAACAGTGAATATTGCATTGACAATATTTTGTATCGTAGCTTTTATATTTTAAGATACTATTTAACCCATAGCCAGGATATTTTGGCGAAAGTCAATGCAACGGACCCGATTTGAATATCAAACTCTACACTCCGATTTCCCATTACCGAGTCTATTTCCATTAACCCACTCGAATATCGTGGTAACAGGAAGCGAGCGGAAAAGTGAATAAAACAATGAAGAAATAAGCATAAAATAGCATTTAAATAAATTAGAATAAAGAGGAAGAGAAACAAAGGCAAAGTCGCTCAAACGTAAAATATTGATTAAAAACAGACTTTCAATTCAAACAACTTTAATATTTGAAAAAGGAACATTTTATTTGATTATAGATTGTGTTTAACGCGTCTGTTTATATTGATTCTTTATCTTTTCCCCAATAAAAATTATACATATTCATTCAAATTTATTCAGAGAATCGAAAGAACAGAGTGTGTATTACTGCCTGACTCAGAAGAAAAATGTTGTGATGCCTTTAAGGTAAGTAGGTAGAACCGTTTATCAAACGCTTTTGCATAAAGCATTTGATAAAGTACGTCACGAAGAACTCTCGGAACTGCTAGGTAACCTTGACATCTTTGGGTAGGATTTTATAATCCAGAACCTCTTGGGAGAAAACCGCCTGAATACATTAAATATATAAAGGAAAAACAAGTATGTCTCTTCTCACCTGATTGTATGTTTGTAAGCAAAGTGAACAGAGCAACATAAAAACTACAAACTGAGGATACCAAAATCGAACAAGTACAACACTTTAAATATCTGGCGAGTGTTTCAACAGAGGACGGAAAGTGTGGCACTGAAATCTGAAGGAGCCTTTGGATAGCGAAAGAGGCCTTCCAAAAGCTAAGCAAAGTAATAAGAAATAGGAAAATTTCGTTAGAAACAAAGAAAAGAACATTGAAATGTTACGTAATGTCATTCCTCTAGTATGGCAGTGAATGCTGGGCAATCTCCACACAGATGAAGAAGAAACTTAAAGGAACAGAAATGCGTTTCTACAGAAAGATGCTGAGAATACCATGGATTGAATATGTGAGCAACGGCAAAGTTTTAGAGAAAACGGAAAGAAAAGAAAACATATTTAACATCAGAAAGAGAAATTTTATAGGGCGCATACTGAGGAAAGACGGTTTGTAAAATTTAATACTCACAGGATAGATTGAAGACAAAAGGAAAACAACGCATAACCTACCTAAAGAGGTTGAGTAAATGGATACCGAAACAAGGTTTAGGAGAGATAAAAAAAATTACAAAATATAGGAAATTGTAGAGGACCATGATCTCCTTGAAATCTGTTTCTACAGAAGGATTCTGAGATTACCATGAACTGAATATTTGAGCAACGATGGGAAAATCGAAACAAAAAGGATATTTATACCTAGAACCAGAAAGAGACAGTTGAAATTTCAAGGTTACATAATGAGAAAAGACGGCTTTGAAAATTTTATACTAAAAGTACGGAAGGCAAAATTGACCGAGAGAAATCGTATAGACTACCAAGTGAGCTTATGTAAACGGTTGGCAGAACAGAGTTTGGGAGTGATAACAAGAAGGAAAACATTATTAAGAGCTACAAAGAACAGGAGAGCTATGATTACCTATGTCTTGAAGGGACATGGCACATAAAAGAACATAGGAGAATCGTTTAGGAGAGGTATATTGTATATTGAATATTTCAGAGTCTGTCTATATTTCTGAGATGAGGTATTATGTATATTATTGACATTATTCGGACTATTGTCCTCATCTTTGTCGCCGTATTTATTACAACGTTTCGGCCACTGTGCCATCTGTCCTTGAGAACATCTGTGCATGAATTTCTGGGTATTATAAGCCTGATGTCTTCATCAACCATTTTTACCAGTGCTCATATTGCAATTTTGTTGTTATCATTGCATGTTTTTACCAGGGATCATATTGCAACTTCGTTGTTATCATTGCTTTTCTCTGGCACTCCTTATTACTGGTTCCCATATTGTATTTATTTCTATGCTTGGTCGGCTCAGGAGATTTTTGTGACCTAGCATATGTGCTGATTCCTTAAGTTTACTAATTTTCCAATGGTGTTCCTTGTCTATGATCTCAACATGATCCCACAGAGGGCGGTGATCTCCCTTCTCTCTCCATATGTGTTCAGCCAGGCCTGATTTTTCTACTTCCCCTAGTATTACAGCTTTCTGGTGTTGTTGAAGCCTTACCTTGAGGGGGCGGCCTTTCTCTCCTTTATATTCTTTTCCGCAGCTGCACGGGATAGCGTACACACAGTCTTTAGTCATGTTCTCCTCTATGGGGGGGTCTTACTCGGGAGAGATATCTACGAAGTGTCGTCAAGCTTTTGAAGGTTGTCCTGATGTTATATGGACCGCAGATCCTTTGTATTTTCTCTGATAACCCCTTCACATAAGACAGGCAGACTGTTTTCTGAGTGTTGTTGTTGTCCTCCTCCTCTTGTAGACGCCTATCCCAGGGTCCTGTCACTGGATCTAACCAACGCCTTTATCCACTGTGCCATGTGTCCTTGAGGACCCAAAGAGTGTGAGTTCAATATCCGGTTAAGGCAGTGGAGAACTTTCAGAGGGAAAAATTAACAGGAGATAACTGATAACTGACATCCATCAAACATGTCACGTGGAACTAGAACAGTCTATCCCACTGAGCGAAATGAAGGGTTCAGTTCGACATTCCAACCATCTGAAGAAGACCGGAGCGTACAACGGCCGAAACGTTGTGATATATATGGCGACAAAGATGAGGATAATAGTCCGAATAATGTAAATAATGTATTGAATATTTCGTTTGAAAATCGTTTTCCTTAACGTCATACGATGTTGGAAACGAAAATTAAATTATTTTGTATTAAAAAAAATCATGCTGTTGCTTTCTTTTTAAAATCGTTTCTTAAACTTTTTATATTTTTATCATCCATCGACATGGCTGCAGCTAACCTACAGGAAAATGACATATTGCGCCTTCTGGGACTAACATTTTCCGATGACGTGAATGAAGTTTAAATATTACACGAAATCAATTGTTAAGTCTGCAGCTAAGAAAGTTAGTTCTCTCTCTGTCGTGCTTGACAATTTTGTTCTCCAGAATCTAGCTTACATATTTTTAAGTCTATCATTCGTCATTGCATTGAATATTGCTGCCCCATCTGGTCTGATGCTCCTGCTATATATTTAGAGATTCTTGATAAAAGCCAAAGAAGAATCTGCAATCTTATTGATTATTCTTGATTATTATTCTTTTCCTTTCCCATCGCCCTAAAGTAGCTTTCCTTTGCCTTTTTTAAAATACTTTCATGGTAATTGTTTTGATGAAAGTTCCGCTATGGTACCTAGACTTTATGAATTTAAGCTCTGTACTGGATTGTTTGCTAGGTTTCATAATTTTACAGGTGAAATGGCTAGCTGTAACCGTATGTTCTATGCTAACAGTTTTTATATCGCACTACTCACTTGTGAAACTTTTTCTTGCTTCCCAATCAATTTTGATCTTCAAAACTTTAAATGCTATGTCAATCGTTATCTTTTGTATTCTTCATTCTTGTTCTTTTATATTCCTCTCTCCTTAACAGTTGATTTTCTCTTACTCTCTGACACAGTAATCCCTTGCGTACGAGTGTCTTTATTGTCGTGCTTCCGGAGAAATGATAAAAAACAACTTATAAACTACTATTATACTCATATATTCCTGGCATCTGTTTAAGCTGACTATTTTTTCTATTACCTATATCGAAAATATAATATAAACTATAACTTTGAAGATTAAGAATGTCACTGAAATATACTGGAAAAATTCCAAGTTTTCAACTCTTGTAAAAAAATACAAAAGTTAAAAAAAATTGTTTCAATATATGGGGAAGAAAAGAAAGCGTTAGTCTAAGTTTCTACCAGAAGGATATGAATTAACAATATGGATAACTCCTAAGTAATAAGATCTCAGTATAAATGTTGGCCATCATTAATAAGTGAATGAAGAAGAAAGAAAGTAAAGTAAGTTAATTGTTACATTTGTCGGGATAGAAGGGATAAATAACAATGATGAATAATAAATGAAAAATAACCAATCGAATGAAACAGAGCAGAAAAACCATTTAGGGCAAAAAGCTGAATAGATTTGAATAAGAAATTTGTTTACCTCCATCTTTCTCGTTTCACCGAATCATTGTTTTTTTTATTGCTTACTTTCCCTCTACTTTTCAAATGAAGTTGATTACAATAATCTCAAGTTGGAAAATACATAGATAGTTAATATCGTCTAACAGTTCTATGTTTTATCGTGTTTCGCTTTTTTTATTTGCTAATTTGATTCCTTAGCTTTAATTTCGATCTCCCCACACCTGAATCCAGTAAGATGATGTTGAGAAATAGTAGACTTTTAGCCATAAGGCATCTAGCTTTCGGTATAGTTTTAATAAGATGTCTTATCCAGTCTATGGAATATTGATCCACCATTTCTTAGGCATATATACATATCTATTGTCAAAACCAGTTTCTAAATATTCTCTATAATCTCCAGAATATTCTATATTTTGAAAGTTAAACTTATCTGAAACTTAACTGTATTTTGTTTCTTTTGTTTCGTTTTGTTACTTTCTTAATTTTTTCCTTCGATTATCTTTCAACAGCGATGTCAACGAAATGACATGGAGGGACATTATTTTAAAACCACAACAATATAGAGAAAATATATATTTAAAAACTTTAGATACAATTTCGTAATATTTATCATCCATAAAATAGGCTTTTATAATTCTGTTCTTTCTTTTGTTTCGTGAAATCATTTTTTTAATTCTTCGTTTTTCTTTCTAGTCCTTCACTTCAGAATTCTGCAAAACAAAAAAAAAGAAAAAAGGTGGTTATGATGTAAAATAAATTTCACCATGAGGCACTTAGTTTTAGGTAATATATACATAGGTTAGGGTATATTGATCCAATCACACATACGCATACGAGGTTTGATCAAATAGTATCAGGACTGTTGCTATGCTAACGGGGCTAAAGTATGCAGGGTGAAGACGCCAGGAACAGATTTATCTTGGACTCTGTTGCACATGCACACTAAGTTATAAAGTTCTCGCTCACTTCCGTTGTTTATATCAGCACTTGGAAGGAAAGTGTGTAGGGTGTGGTAAAATCACTTATCCCATATAGCTATTCTCTTGGTCGTTGATATTGTTTCACTATAATGTTTCCTCTGGAAACATGGTGAAACAATATACCTTCTTCATTTTTTGTTCGCTCTTTCGATGTTGGCTCATCCAGAATTTGCACAAGTGATGCAAATTTGGGCATACCTCTCGTTCCCTGTTTTAAGCTGTTAGTGTAATTACTTATGCCGGTACGAACGATCTATTATAACAAGCTTTGCCACAAATCACGCAACTCTGTTAAGATATATATAATAGAGAAATCAATCGTTCTTTGCACAATCAGGATTGGTAAACACAAGAAAGTTACTATCTGATGTGAAACAAGTAAATCAGGATTACCAGATCATGTGTAAAATGAAATAGCGACACATTATCAACCCTCAAATATGATAACGTTATTAAACTTGAAAAAAAAGAATCTGGCAAAATTAATAAATAATCAAACGAATACCATGCATAAAAATAAGTACAAAATACTAAATACAATTGACTACTAAAAACCATACGCAAATAAGTACGAAAACCTATATGTAATATGTACATAAAAGTATACAAAGTACACGCAAATAAATACTAAAAAACTATATGCAAATAAATACTAAAAACTATATGCAGATGAGTCCTAAAAACTACACACAAATAATTTCTAATAAAATATGTGCATATGTGTACGAAAAGCTACATGCAAATGGGTAATGAAACTACGAAGAAATGAATGCTAAGCATTATATGTAAGTGGATACTAAACAATACATACAAGTAAATACAAAACAATGCATGCAACTGGATACTATACACTTCTTGCAAGTACTAATAATTATAGGCAAAGGAATACTAAAACTTACATGCAAATTGATACTGAAATTATTTTTATGACTAATGAATCCCCTAACTAGAACCAATGAAAGACTATCTGAAGAATTGCATCATGATGACCTTATTAAACTCTAGATAGCAGTTCTCAGAGATAAAACAATTTCTATTGAAAACTCAGCGCTTGATAGAATATATGGTTTACGATAAAAAACGATTCATCCCGATACACAAAAGTAGAGCTAAACTACACAAATATTTAATGAAAGTACAATTCTCCTAATGAATGATGAAAAGCACCGTCCCGCCAAAGGAAAAAATGCAGGTGAATCAAGCTCAATATATTGTGAGACGAGGTTGCAAAAAATCCTAACAGGTCAATATATTGCTCAGGAAAAAAATAAAACACGAACTTCAACGAAAGGAACAGAAAAAAATGTAGAAAAGAAACTACATGACCAAGCAATCTATTATCTATATAAGAAAAATGAATAAAAGGTAAATACAAGTATTTAAAAAAGAGCATAAAACTAACGACATGTTCTTAGCATGTGAAAAAATATCTAATGTAAAGAACTGAAAAGGAGAGATTAACAGCTGGAACCCATTCTTTGGTCGAGGTCAATATAAAAAAAGAAGGTTTAAAACAAAACCCTTTTCATTTCGTAGTAGTAAGGATACGTTTTAAATCCTGTGGAATTCTAGATTAAAACTGAAATGCCCAACATGCAAATTAGAGATACCAAGATCAAACAAGTGCAACAATTTAAATGTCTGGGAAGTGTTTTAACATAGGACGGAAAGTGCGACACTGATATCCAAAGCCTAATTTGGAGAGTGGAAGATGCCTTTCAAAATCTAAGCAAAGGAACAGAAAAAAAAAGAAAAAGATGCTGAATGATTTTGTAATATCAGTCGTCCTATACGTCAATGAATACCAGACTGCGCACAGATGAAGGCTAGATGAAGCTGAATAATCTCAACCCACAGAGACTTGGAGCAACAGAAACGCAGTTCTTCAGAAGAATACTGAAAATACGATGTGAACAACGACGAATACTTGGGAAAAAAGGGAAACAAAAATGGCACATACTTAGGATCAGGATATTCTAACTGTTACTTTTTTATTCTAATTTCTATTTTCCTGAAAATGTTCTCGTTGCTCACGTGTTCAGTATGTATTCTCAATATCCTTCTGCAGAACCACATTTCTGTTAACCTAGGTTACTTCTTCATCTTTGAGCAGATTGTCCAGCATTCTCTGACACATAGGAGTACTGATATTACATAACAGTTCAATACACATGTTTTTGTTTTCTAACGAAATTCATTTTTGTTTCTTTATACTTTGCTTAGGTTTTGGAAGGCATCTTTCGCTATGCAGTTGCAAATTTTCTTTAAAGCGATGAAAAGGTACATGTTAAAACAGGGATAATAAAGAATAACAAAAAGGGGGTAATAAAATAAAGAAGAATTACCATAAAGTGGTAACACTGAAATACAGCATTTTTAATTAAAAGGTAGTTAAATCGGTTTCTACAGAACTCAACTAAGGATGAGGAATGGGCACAACTTATACAAAAGACCGAATGTTATAATATATATATAAATAAATATATATATATATATATGTGTGTATATATATATATATATATGTATATATATATATATATATATATATATATATATATATATTGTATATATATAACGTCATCCGTCATATATAACGTCATATGTATATATATCGACGTCATCAGTCATATATAACGTCATATGTGTATATATATATATATATATATATATATATATATATATATATATATATATATATATATATATATATGTATGTATATAGGCGTATTCTGATTTTTAAAGATGGAGGAAGAAATTGAAAATCAGCAAAAATATCTGAAACTTAACGAAAAAAAGTGAAAATAATTATGAAAGGTAACGGTGACATTACAGTCAATCGTATTGTTGCGGTCTGAGAGTAAAAAAAAAACGATTGGAATTATTTGGACCCAAAGGATAAAACAACTCACAAGTATTACTAACATAAGCAAGAACACAGGAAATTGGCTTACAGTCACATCACCAGGAAACACCGGTTCCCGTACGATTACCGAAGTTAAGCAACCTCAAGCCTGGTCAGTACGTAGATGGGTGCTCGCTTGGGAATTTCAGGTGCTTTAAGCTTAGATGTGCTGGTGGTGTAATAGATAATAGTTTGTAATTTTCAATAAGAGAGCCAAATTCAAATTCCCATTGGGATCGCTATATTGATTTAAGCACAAATATTCTTGGTGAAAGTATGAATCAACCTCTTCTGCCCTAGCTAGGGATTAATTAGTAAAACTTGTATCATTAAACCCATTATTACGTAAAAAAAAAAAAGATCAATGAAATTGCGTATAAAATATTTAGATTTCGGCATAGAAGTTAGTATGCCGCTAAACAAAAACCACCAACGAAATTATTCAACATGGAAAACAGATTGCTCTACTGCAAAAATGTTTCTAGTTTGTTTATCTCCTTGGTTTTCCACGTAACACCTATTACCGACTTTATATAGACTCTTCCAAGCGAAGTCCGAAGGGTGTGCTCCTGCACAATGGGAATAAATACCCCAGTATTTCTCTTACGCATTCAGTTCATCTGAAGGAGTCGTATGACAAATTGAAGTTTCTTTTTCGAGGCTGTCAAGTATAAGCTTCACGAATTATTGCCCCTTTCTCTATCTCTGGAATAATCGTACTACAGGCGCTACACGCAAAAGGTCTGGAGATCTAGGAACACTTTCCTATCTGGGGAACACAGCGTCTAAGAAAATCATCTGGTGGACATGAACAAGGTGCTTCTGTCCGCCCTTCATTTCAAGCTTGTCCTAATAGAGATTTTTGTGAAAGCTACGTACAAGAATGGTGGTGTACTCCAACACCACTGTACTCGGTTCTCAGCTATCAGTTCTGCTAAGGTCATCTTTATCGGAACTCAGATCTGAGACGTACTGAAGGTACTCAAGGTACTCAAGGTACGGAGAGCATGGAAAATATTTAAGTCTTTCTTATCAAATCGCGAAATGAAAGTGGCTGTGAACGACCACTCTTCTAGGTTGTTTTTCATTAAATCATGCACATACCCCAGAGCATTATCCTTGGACACACGTTGTTTCTAATTACAATCAACGACATTATTGAAGGTACCAGTTCTCAAATCAGTATCTATGCTAATGAGACGACCATTCATTCCTCTTTTAATAGTAAGTCTGACAGGTTCGATAATAACAAACTTATCTAATAAATGCTGTACTTCCTTTTGTTAATTGGAGCAAAGAATGGCTTGTGAATTTTAACCCCAACATGAGACTGCTCTCTTTTAAACGTCTGAAAGAACATTTTTTTACCATCAATTATAGTGCCAACCTCCAGGAGAGTGATACAATGCACCTTCTCAGACTAACGCTTTCCGCTGACATGAAGGGGAAAGATTATACTGAATCAATGAATCGCTATGTCTACAGCTAGAAATATTGGTACACTTTCCTCGCACGAATCTATCTTACATTTTTATAATTCTACCATTCGTCCATTCTTAGAATATTCATGCTACATATGGTCTTGTTCTCCTGTAATATTTTCAGAGATCCTAGATAAAATCCAATAAATAATCTGCAATGTTATTGACCCTGACCTGGCATCTCGGCTGCAATCACTTTCCCCATCGCCGTCATGTTCTTTTCTATACATACTTTCAGGGTAATTATTCTGATGAACTTTCCACTCTAGTATCTAAACTTTATGAATTTAAGCGCAGTACTAGATTGACTGCAAGGTCTCATCATTTTACAGTTGAGATGGCTATTACAACTGTAAGTTCTATGTTGACAGTTTCTTCTCTCGTACTTCTCCCTAGTGAAACTCTCAACCCAACATCTTACTTTCAAATTAAGTTTGATCTTCAAAATGTTAAATGCAATACCAATCGTTATCTGCTGTCTTCTTAAAACCTGTTCTTTTATTGTTCTTGTTCCTTGATAAGGTTTCTCCTTCACACTCGACAACTCCACCCAGCATTTTAATGGCTTTAGTGGTTATGATAAAAAATCTTTGCAGACTCATAATTAGAGTTCTCCCCGAAGAAAAAACGCAATGAACGATAAAGATGAGTGGAAAATTACATCATTACATATCAGTGGAATAAAAAAATGGTACCTGAGACTATAAATTGGCATTTTGATGTTGGGTTATCTACGAATAATTTCTTAGGACGCACAAAAGAGCTCTTCGAACGACTGTCGACCAAAAGCATTTCAAATGCGAGGAAAGTTATGTAAGTAATGGAATATACTGAGTTATATAAATAATGTATATGTTTTAAAAATTACATTGTAATAATATTTTCTCATAAAAATAATTTAAAACCAGTTTATATACGGAGTGAGGTGAAGGCAAGCATAGTTATCTCCCCCTGGAATTACTCTATTATAAAAAGTGGATGAATCTATGGTTACTTTCACCATACTCCTTATATAAAATGGTTTTAAATTAGCTTGATTCAATGCAATTTGACCACTGACCATATCTGTGATCAAATTGCATTGGATAAAGCATAACTACAAGCTAAAAGGTTCTTCAAGTTTTCTTTCCACACACATTCAGTAAAATGTATTATTTGATACATCTTCAGTAAATTTCTTTTTAGTTTTAATATTAATGAAAATAGTTTAAATGTATTTTTATTGCTCATGGATTAAGAAATAATCATTACAGAGGTTTTAATAATCTTAGTTTTGAAAACTTATGGAATGAACAAGCATTTACGAAGGATGTTATAATTGTATTTTATGACAATATTCATTTTGTTTTTAAAATGAGAGTATAATGTTAATGTCAATTCATTGTGACATGAAAATAGAACTAATATATCTATTTTTATCTTATATATATATATATATATATATATATATATATATATATATATATATATGTTGACCTTAAATTCAGGAATATATAATAAATTTTTGGAATATAAACTAACGTACGCAATTACAAAGAAACGATTTTCGAGTTAGCTTATTTTTCTTAGATTTAGGAATAATGACGTTGGTTCTCTAATTGTCTGAATGAAGACGCCAAGGAATTTTGATGATAAAAAAGAAAAAAAAAGCAAGAATGAAAAATAAGAAACAAAGGAAAAAACAATATTTAAAAGAATTGAAAATGGGCATTCAAATTATCTATACGCATAAATAATGGATATCGGACAGAAAGAGAGTAAACCTATTTCTGAGTAATGATAACATGAATGAACATTATGGATTAGAAAACAGAAAAAAAAAAAAATTACCAAAGGAATTAGGTAAGAAAATAAACGAAGAGGGAGCAGAAGCAGAGTTAGATGGAACACCACAGAAGAAGAAAAACGAAGAAATAAAGAAAGAAGAAAAAAATAAACTGGAGAAAGTCAATGAAATGAACGAAAGTGAAAAAGAAAAAAGAAAAACGAAATGTATTTTTAGAAGACCGTAAAAAAAAAAGATTATAAAAGGAAAGAACCTTATAGATAATCGAACGAATGAAAGAGGGAAATAAAAAAAGGAAAGAAACAAAAATGGAATAGAACGAAAAACAATAAGGAAAGAAAGAAGAAACAAAAAGGAATATTGAAAATGAAAAATAAAAAGAAAGAAAATAAATAAAAGTATATAAATTGAAAATAAGGAAGTGAACAAGAAAAAATGAAAACTAAAAGAAAGAAAGAAAGAGAAGAATGGGTATAAAAAAGAAACGTACAGAGAAGGTGAAGGAAAAACGAAAGCGGATAAAAATAAAGTAGAAAAAAAGTAAAAAGAAAGAAAGAAAGGAGAGTGAAAATAACTGGAGGCAAACAATAAAGGAAAGACAAAAGAAACAAAGCACAGAAATAATATGTTAAAGAAAGAAAGAAAGGGATATAAAAAGATAGCTCATATATAATTTAAAGAACGAGAAAGAGAGAGAGAGAGAGAGAAGAAACTTAAAAGAACTAAAAAATAAATAAACATAAAAAAGAAGAACATAGGACGAAAACAATAAAGAAAGAGAGAAAGAAAGAAAAAAAGAAAGAAAGAAAGGAAGTAAGAAAAAAAGAAAGAAAGAAAGGAAGTAAGAAAAAAGAAAGAAAGGAAGTAAGAAAAAAAGAAAGAAAGAAAGAGAGAGAGAAAGAAAGAAAGAGAGAAAGAAAGAAAGAGAGATAGAAAGAAAGAAAGAAAGAAAGAAAGAAAGAGAGATAGAAAGAAAGAAAGACAGAAAGAAAGAAAGAGAGAAAGAAAGAAAAAAGAAAGAGAGAAAGTAAGCAAAAAGAAAGAAAGAAAGAAAGAGAGAGAGAAAGAAAGAAAGAAAGAGAGAAAGAAAGAAAGAGAAAGTAAGAAAGAGAGAAAGAAAGAAAGAAAGAAAGTAAGAAAAACAGAGAAAGAGAGAAAGAAAAAAAGAAAGAAAGAAAGAAAGAAAGAGAGAAAGAGAGAAACAAAGAAAGAAAGTAAGAAAAAAAGAAAGAGAGAAAGAAGGAAAGAGAGAAAGTAAGAAAAAAGAAAGAAAGAGAGAAAGAAAGAAAGTAAGAAAAAAAGAAAGAAAGAATGAGAGAAAGCAAGAAAGTAAGAAGAAAGAAAGAGAGAAAGAAAGAAAGAGAGAAAGTAAGAAAAAAGAAAGAGAGAAAGAAAGACAGAGAGAAAGTAAGAAAAAAGAAAGAGAGAAAGAAAGACAGAGAGAGAGAAAATAAAAAAATAGCAAAATTGAATAGGAATTGAAAAGTTAGATGAAATGCAGGAAGAATTAAAAGGTGGAAATGATCAGACGAAAATCTTAAATAATAGAAAATAGTGCAAAGGAAGTCGATGAAAATAAACTTTGCTAAACGTATGAGAAAATATTCAAGAACGAAAAAATAAAAAAATAGAAAGACTGACAAAAAGCAAAAAAAAAAAAATGAAGACAACGACACGAGGAAAGATCTGAAAAAAGATTAACAGAAGAGAACCAAAAAAAACGTTTCAAAGAGACTTACTCAATTATGGCGGGAATAATGCAGAGGTTTAAGCCTCAAATAAAGAAGAAGAAAGCGGATTATCTTTTTACCTTGAGATCCATGGAGATCATCCACGTAAATTGGAGAAATCGAAATCAAAAAGCGTGATTTGTTATTAATGACAATGCAACACTCGTGTAGTTGATAGGGAGACGGTACTTGGATTTTAAAGTGATTCAGAATTATTTAGCTTTGATAACAAGAAACACTTGGCCTCAGCGAATATATGAGAATATTATTTTCTTAAATCGTCCCTGCGATATAAGGCGAAAAATATAAAGATTGAGGCACTTCGATGTGGTGTAATTGTTAGCCAGCTGGTCTTGCTAGATGAATTACGACTGAGTAATGAGTTCGATCCTCACCGGGTGCCCCTTACTATCTGCCTTGTACCACATCTGAGCTACATTTAATAAATCACAATATGCTATGCCCTGGGCACTTCGACGTTGTGTAATTGTTAAGCCAGCTGGTCTTGCTAGATGAATTAGGACTGAGTAATGAGTTCGATCCTCACCGGGTGCCCCTCACTATCTACCTTGTGCCATATCTGAGCTAAATTTAATAAATCACTATATGCTATGTCCTGGGCACTTAGACGTGGTGTAATTGTTAGCCAGCTGGTCTTGCTAGATGAATTACGACTGAGTAATGAGTTCGATCCTCAACGGGTGCCCCTCACTATCTACCTTGTGCCATATCTGAGCTAAATTTAATAAATCACTATATGCTATGCCCTGGGCACTTAGACGTGGTGTAATTGTTAGCCAGCTGGTCTTGCTAGGTGAATTACGACTGAGTAATGAGTTCGATCCTCACCGGGTGCCCCTTACTTTCTGCCTTGTGCCACATCTGAGCTACATTTAATAAATCACTATATGCTATGCCCTGGGTACTTAGATGTGGTGTAATGATTAAGCAAGCTAGATCAATTACTACTGAGTAGTGTGTTCGATAGTCATTTCGTGCCAAATATATTAGACCTTATACCATATCCGTTGATACGCTAAAGAAATCTCTATATGCCATGCCATGGGCAGTTCGACGTCGCTTAATGGTTACCTAAGTTGGTCTTACTTTTATTTTTAAGCAATTCACTCCAAGCAAGGCGGGAGTGCCACTAGCACGCAAGGGGTTATAGACGATTGAGAACAAGAGTAAAGAGGCATGGTTCAGGAAAGGATACAGAGAAGGACGAGGAACAAGCTCTGGGTGTCAGATGTCGATTGACATTACACTTCAATGTTTGAAGATTATAGTCATCGGGGAATCAAGTAAGAAGAGAGTTCCACAGATGGGAAGTGCGATAGGAGAAGCTGTTTGAGAAGAAGTGACGGATACATTCAACTGTTTTGACAGTGAAAGGGTGGGACCGAAATGCCAAAGACGGATGGTCGATTTATAGATTTGAAGGATGGACTCAGACGAGAAAATCTTTCTGGCACGATACAGAGAACCAAATTTCCTTGCGGTAGATGAAGCTATTGATTCAATGTATTTATTCCACCTCATGTCAGTGGACAGCCTGAAACCAAGCAGGCGTAACGAGGCGCTCTCGAGGAGTTTTACGCTCATGGGTTCTCAAATACTTTCGGCATTATACAATATCTGATCTACGCTTAATACCCTGGGCACTTCGACGTGGTGTAATCCGAGTGAAGATCGAACACTTTATTCAATGGTAATTGAATAAAGAGTTCGATCCTCATTGGGTGCCCGATACTTTCAGGTGTGTGCCACATCTAAGATTACGACTGAGTAAATTAAGAACTGATTAACACGAATCTAACTAAATTCGTTCTCGAAATTTAAAACAATAAAATAAAATAAATAAACGCAAATCACTATAAAGAAAGACTATCAAAGACCGTTTTAATTTGGCGGATGCAGAGTTTATAGTAATTTCTTTTACAGAATCTTTTTGTCATATGGATTCATAGTATTTCGTAAAATACATCTATTAGATACTTTGGTAAAAATCATCAGTGATGTTTCTAGCCGTAGTTCATTAGGAGTTTTGGATCTTTCAACAACATACTCCCTCTCAGCGGTGACCCACAGTTTTTTTTTCCGTCTGCACACTACAACTCCCCTCGGCAATTTATAGCCCAATCCCAGATAACTTCCGGTTCACTAGTAATGCGCACTCTTCCATAAAAGAAAAGGAAGCAAACACATACACAATTTCTATCTTGACAGAATTCATAGTATAATTATTTAGCCAGCAAATTATTTTGCTGACTACCTCAAGTTTCTGTAGTTGCTTTGAGTTTTAACCCAGAGCTATCCCTAATCCTGGCGAAATTGTTTAGCCTCTAACTGACAGATAAATTCCTCAAATGATGTGGTTTCTGTTATTTGGTACACTTCTTTGTTATTCTGTAGTGCACAAGAAGGATAGTCCTCGTTCAGACTAACAGGCTTCTTAATGGTGTTTGTAGGCAGATGAAAATTATCATTAAGTTTTGCAGTAGATATTTGCTAGTTTGATGTGGATCCAAGTCATCAGAATCTTTAAAACTTTAATTCAGAAATAGTCGTTTTCCAGTGTGAGGCTTGTTGTATATGCCAACCTAGTCATTTCTAAACCTTTTAACATGCATCAGATATGTACAACTTTACACTGCATCCGTATACACATCACAATTTTTTAGCTGTCTATAGCAGTATTTTGGAATTAATACAGAATAAATGGCGAACATTATTATAGAATATTTAAAACTTATAATTATATTTTAAGCGTATATTTATTCACTGGTTTTATATCCTGAAAAGCGCTATAAATGAAACATTGATAATAGAGATGATAGAAATTTTTGATACCATTTAAACTTTGATTCTACCTTGGTTGGTTGACTCATAATTCATGACGGTGAAAAAGGTAATTACTTTCGAAACACCTTAATAGAAGAGAATATAAACTAATTCTAGATTCAGTTTCCTACCATTGAAACCTTGATTCTGTCTTGGATGGTGTCTCATAATAAATAACACTGAAATACGTCATTAGTTTTCGAATACATTAATAAAAATACAAGATGAAGCATAAGAAGATGAAATGTCTTTGAATTATAAAATCATTTTTCCGCTTAAAATAATAGCAAATGCTTTTACAAATATTATTCGTGTCTTCGTTGCGAAGATAATGACTTTAACCCAAAAGGATGAAGTCTTGTACGTGAAAATTGATTAGTTTTTTAAACTCTGTTGTACCTTTCTTTAATATCATCACCTTTGGTGGAAAATTTTCATAAATACATTTACTGATTCAATACACGTTTGATCAGAATATTAGATATTTTTGTCACAAAAGAAATTATCAAAGTTATCCTCCATTTTATTTTTTTGAAGAAATACATATAAAAATAATGCCGAGAAAAATCTGCCATCGAGTTTCTTTTCTCAATTTGTTACTGGTTTTTTTTACTTAATAAAAAATAAGTAAAATTTTATGATCTTCAAGAATTCAACTATTTTCTTTTGAAAAGAAATCTTCAAAATAAATCCATATTACCTATTGCAATATTTGGCAGACTAAGAAAGCTTCATTTTCGGTAAGAGTTGAATAATAATAATAATAATAATAATAATAATAATAATAATAATAATAATAATAACCAAGAAGTTAGTATTGACATCGTTATGGGATTACTCGAAAGAGTATCAAATATTCAAGTAGAGAGATTGCAATGCATATCTGTTCTGGTTATCTTGTTGTACATCATCTTCAGATTCTTTACAAAATTCAATAAAGTTGGGTTACTGCGTCGTATCAGAAGGTTTTTCAAGTCAGGGTCCATCTTGCACATTTACAAATCTACCATTCGTCTGTGCACTGAATATTGTAGCCATATCTAGTCTAGTGCTCCTGCTATTTACTGGAGGGTCATCACAAAATCCAAAGAAGTGTCTGCAATGTAATTGATCCTGACCGGACATCTCAACTTCAGTCACTTTCTCGCCGACGTGACGTAGCTTGCTTCTGTCTTCTCTACAGATATTTTCATGGCAACTTTTCTGGGGAGCTTTTAGTCTCTGGTGTCCCGACTATTGAATTTGAGCGTAATACTAGACTGGCAATTAGGTGTAATCGTTTTAATCTTGAACTAGCTAAATTCAACCGCCACTTCTATTTTAACTAACAGTTTTTCTCATACTTTCTCAGCATGGAATTCTTTGAAAGCTAAATGAGTAAAAACACTAGTTGCAGAACCGGGTTTGTGGTACACCTGAAGAAATGCCTGCAGATATATTAGAGTTACTGTTACATGACCCCCCCCCACCCACAAACATAACTGAGAGCGAGTGATACAGTAGGTTGAAATTCATAATTTTTTTCTATTAAAAGAGTTAGTTATAAAACTAGGTTTCTCAACTCCAGTGGCTGTTGTTGCCCTTTCTAGTATTGATGGAAACTAATAATTAATTATTGTTTGTATGTTTCATATCATAATCAGAAATACTGATTGCATTGAAAATAATAAAACCTTTGCACTTTTTGCTAGTCATTCCGTATCTCCTGCTCTTATATATATATATATATATATATATATATATATATATATATAATAACAATGATTAAACATTAATATTAGTGTTTAATCCTTGTTATTATATCCTTACTCTGTCCTGGACATTGAGTTCTACCTGGATTCTATTCTCTCGGAATTTTTTTATTCAAAAAATATACATGTGTGTATATGCACCTGTTGATTTTGAATATATATGTATATTTACCACTAATATTATCTATCTATATATATATATATATATATACTAACAGCATGACCCAGCGTTGCCCGTGCTTGATTCAAAAATCGTAAGACTCATACAGCAATCGCTATCATTTGACTTAAAATATTTTTGCCCTTCCTTGCCTTTAAAGGAGTGCCCTTTGCCGTGCTGATTTTGCTACATGCCTTACTTCTTGCCTATCTCACACTGCGAATTTTTTCTAAGCTCTATACTAAACATTAAATCTCTTACGAAAAAAGAACTAAACAAAATGAACACAAAACGATCAGCTTTAAAAAAGGACGCGTAACTGGAAAAACCGAATGAAAAAAAGAATGTTAAGAAGAAATCCTTTTTCACACCCAACCCAGTTCTGCGGAATCAGAATCAGCGTTGAGTTTAAGCAAGCGAATTAGGTAATTGGAGTAAAGTGCCATGCAGATTTAAATTTTTCTCACATGTGATGAATGCAGCTATCGATTTTTTTGCATGCTAGAATGTCAGTTAACATTCGTGTCAGTCACCTGTTGACTCTCACGGTGGCCAATAGAATCTTCCTGCCTATTCAGGGCAGCCAGCTATTGGCTCTCACTCTGGCCAGAACAAAATGGCCGCAAACTACATGAAAACTGCCGTAGAAGCATGAAAAAATCGATTATTTCCACTATCGATGTGAGTTGGGAAATGCAACGTGGGTCTTGGCCTTCCCGCTAACTTGGGGCATCTGCATGTAAATTTTGGTACAAATCCGTCGAAAATTGCGGCCGTGCATTCGTTACACACACATCCTGCCTTTTACACACACACACACACACATATATATATATATATATATATATATATATATATTGTAAAACTCCCTCTCTGAAAAGCTTTCCTCTTGCTAAATTACTTCCGATGAACCTGTAAATATATGTACCTCAAGAAAAAAAAAAATGAAATAACCAAAAGGAAATTTTTCAAAAATGAGTCATACTAAACTAATACAGTAGTTTCAAAATTGCATAAAGAAAATGGATGACCAGGAGCATAAAAACTCTCATAAAAATGAGATAAAACTTAATTCAACCAAGATTTGAAATTTATGAATATATATTAAAGACAATATCTTCTTAAGAAAAAACATTTTGGATGAAAAATGAATTTTTACAAGATGTTTCATTTTTTTACAATTTTAATTAGAATAATTTATGAAGTTTTTAAATCTTTGAAAGATCATTTTAATGGTGTTGATGCTAGGGAATGTTGTTATTATATAAAACTATTTTACGCTTTTATTTTATGATTCAGGCCAGAACTTCGATAAGACGGAAGCTGATTTTACAAAAAAAAAAAAAAAAAAAAAAGAAAAGAAAATATGATGATTTAAATTCTCTAAAGATTTCTGATTTTAACTAATATAGTCACTAAAATTATGGCCATGAATTTCTCGAGTTTTTGTGAGTTGAAACATGTAAAAATATTTTCACCACAGTTTTCTAAAAATAAACATTTCTGGAATAATATTATTCATTTGTGAATTAGTTCTGAAATTTTCTTAAAAATCAATTATTTGATTTTTGCAAGAATTTCCAAATTAATGTGTCTTTCACCGAAAAAACAAAACAAAAAAAAAACAAAAAAAAAAACAAACAAAAAAACAAACAAAAAACAACTTTAGAATTGGCTATGTTAATTTATAGTCCAACCGTTGATGGAAGAAATACAAGATATTTAATCAAAATTTCGAATGTTCTAAAAATGATTAAAAAAAAAAATTAAATATTTAAAAAATAATTTGATATCTTCTCTTAATAATAATATAAATAGTTTGATGATAAAACTTCTTTTATAAAGTTTAGAGCATTTTTTTGTCACGGTATCCTATTTTAAAATTTTTTTTTTTAGCGAATTCCTAGATATACCTAGTTAAGTGCCATATGTGATATACATTAAGACGGTTATGTCTCTTTCGAATCATGACTGACTAAGGAGATCTTACCGCAGTAAGTTGCTGTTTTTTTTTCTGTTGTAGATTGCCTGGGTGTAGTGATGGATTCATATCGTTCCCAAGGGTATATGGGCACAAGTGAATGCAATAAACACGACTGGAATTGGTAATCGGATCTCCTATTTTTCATCCCGATCCGATTTACGTTACACCACAAAACACATTCTTTTACTTGGAGAATTGAATCAAGATCAAATTAATTCGAAATAAGAGGAAGCGCTGCAATTGTATGGAGCATAGCGAAGAAGAAAAATAGATCAGATTGGGAATTTCACATTTCCACGGAATAAGAATAAAAAGAATAAAAAAAAAACGGAAAAATTGAAGAACTATCTAGACACCGTTTATGAAGTGGAAGATGGGTTTTATAGTAGTGCTCATTATTACTAGAGTACTTGAAAAAAAAAAAAGTCGCGAAAGGTCTATAAAAAAAAATCGAAAAATGAAAATTTTAGGATGAATTGAAAATATCTCGACAACAACATTGCTATTAGGTAGGCGCAAAAATAATGACGTAATAATGTCGTTTTTTGACGTTAAAAATAGGTCAAAAAACGACATCATTACGTCATTGTTTTTGCACCAAGCTAATAAAACAGCGATGATATTAAACAGGATGCTGCATTAGGCAGGAAGCACAATGTGAATTAATCGCCGGGGTAAGCCTATCGTTATTACTGCCTTGAAGACGCAGGGAGAATTTCTTCCCTGAAGAAAAGAAAAAAAAATTAAAATTTGCATGGCCACACATGAAGGTTGATGAGATTTTATAAAGGCCTGACACCGAGAAGAAAATGTTGTATTGAAGAAGATAGGGAGGGATAACACTTCATAACACTGAAGGTTATATTGATTGAAATAATAAATGAGGTGAATATGGGAATGCTTGGTCGTGATTAACAGAAAAAATGCTGGAAAATTGATACAAAGTGAAAAATCTTAGAATCAGAAAACTAAAAAGTGGAAAGACAAAGAATTCGCCGGACATTTCGAGAGAAAAACAAAATGAATGAGGCAAGACATAGACGGGCATACGATAAGAAAATACTGAGAAAAATACTGAACCTTTATTAAATCGTAGTGCAATTCTTTATTAAAGATAATGCGGATGGCACACTGGAGAATAATTTAGACTATGCCTTATTTCTATAAGCAAAAATGTCGTTGGTTGTTTTTGTTTCGCAGCAATGACTTGACGTGATAGAACTACATTGAATCAATAGCTGCATCTACGGCAAGGAAAGTTGGGTCACAGTGACGTACCAGAAGCTTTTCTCGTCAGACTGCATCTTGCACATTGACTAATCTCCCGTTCAGCTATGCATTGAATACTGTTGCCATATCTAGTCTGGTGCTTCTGTTATTCATCTAGTTTCTTGACAAAATCCAAAGAAGGATCTCTAATATATTCAACAATGACTTGGTATCTGGACTTCAGTCACTTTCTCACAGACCTGATATGGCTTCCCTCTGTCTTTACAAATATTTCCATGTCAAGTACTCTAAAGAGCTATTTTCCCTGGTTTCTCGTCTACATGAATTTGAGCGTGCTACTAGGTTGACATCCAGGTAGCACCTTTTTACTATTGAAATAGTTAAATATAACCGCTACTTCTACTCCAACAGCTTGTTCTATCGCACTTCCCGACAGTGGAACTCCATTCCTCCTACTTGCTTCCCTGATAACTAAAGTCTTCAAAAACTTAAATGAAACGTCAATTGCCATCTACTGTCGTCTTGTATCCCGTTCATCTTTTATCCTTTCCTTAATACCCACCATACCCAGTCTTCTATCTCACATTGACTATCTGTAACCCCCTGCGTGGTAGTAACATCTTTCTTGGGTGAAATGATAAAAACAAATCAACCTCTATAGGTTATTTAATGCCGAAATTGAAATATAGGGTGACCCCAAAAAACGGGAATTTTTGAAGTACGTATTGCCAGACATGAGCAAGTGGCAACACTGCGAGACAGTGACCTTGAGCAAGTAAACATTTCGCCATTTAAAATTCAAGATGAGATTCACAGTATCCCAGCTGAGATATTGCAGCAGTCAATGAGGAATCTCAACAGCAGATTTCAAGAATGCATTTGTACAGGAGGACGCCATCTACAGGACGTACTTTTTAAAAAATGAAAATTCCATCATTGTTTCTTAAATGGCGTGTTTTAAGGTTTCAATTGCTATGAATAAAATATTTTTCTTCCATCACTCTTGGTTTTATTGGATTGTTAAAAAGTTCCCGTTTTTTGGTGGGGGTCACCCTGCATTTTTACGCAATTTTAATTTTAATTTTGGAGATAACAGAAATATCTGGATAGTCTACTAACAGTGAACGGAAAGTGTGACACTGAAATCCGAAGACATATTGGGATGGCCAATGATGCATTCTAAAAGCTATGTAGAGTATTAATAGACTGAAACATTTTGTTAGAAACAAAGAAAAGAGTATTGAATATAAGAGTATAATGTGATAGCCGTCCTCGGTTCACGGTATCCTCAGCATCTTTCTGTAGTGCCACGTTTCTGTAGCTTCAAGTCTCATCTTCATCTTTGAGGAGATCGTGGCACTACAGAAAATTACTGAGGATACCTTGGACCGAACATGTGAGCAACAACAATGTTTTGGAGAAAATGGAAACAAAAGGAAATATAAATTTGAAGAGAAACTTATATCAGGAAGAGCCAGTTGAAATTTCTGGGGAATGTTATAAGGAAGGGAAGCTTGGAAAATCTGATACTCATATGTCAGATTGAGAAAAAGTGGGACAGAGGACGTACTTGATGAGCTTGAGCAAATAGATTATGGAACAGGGTTTGAGAGAAGTAAAAAGACAACACTTCAAGGGACAGGAATATGTGGAGGACCATAATCACCTAAATTCTGAGGCGACACAGCACATAAAAAGAAGATACACGTGATACTAATTAACCCATAGCTGGGGAGAGAAAAGGTGGATTCTTAACTTTCTCTACGCTATTTGCACGTAAGTGAATATAACGAACCCAACCAAATTGAAACTCGTCTTCACGATTAATAATTTCGAGCCATTATCTATTTTACACCTTCGGCGAATTCAACGTTGCTGCAGCTGGTATTCCAGAGCGGTCATCCATCTGACCAGACTTATCTCCGTTGATCGAACAGAAATCGGTGTTTTAACGTGATTTGAACTTAGGGAAAAAAAAGCGCAGTGCTCTCTCAGAATTAGTGAAAAAAACTTGCTGAACAATAAAGTGATAATAGTACTAAATATCATTGTCACGATTGAAAAAATTCTAAACAGTTTCGAGAATCTGGAGGAATTGGAAATTCAGGTAAGAACTCAAAACATTTCTAAAACCACCTTGGATAGCCTGGCACGTTTTATTGACTTTTTGTCGCTTGATTTCCAGCGAAATCCACCAGTTAGTTGTCTTCTTATATATGTCATTTTATTATTATGTATTGTATACATAACATTGCAATTTTATTGCAATATTTTTTTCTGTTTAAACAATCTAATATTGAAACAATTTATTCGGTGGATATAAATAAATTCAATTTAACCGTCAATTTTAACACTAAATCTAGTTTGCTAATCATGAATTATTTCGTCGTTGTATACGAATTTGAAACCCAGTACGCATACCATACGAAAACGGCACACTTTATACTTAGATAAGAGGAGAGACTGATATACGATGGCGCATTCACTGATTGGATGTAGCGATCTCACTCCGCAAAAAAATTATAAAGCGAGCGACTGATTCAAAAACGTCCGAGTCATTTATACTATATTACATAAAATGTGAGAACCTAACTCGACATTTGTCAATTGAAATCTCTCTCTGTACATGTATGCATAACATTGAAATTTTATTGCAATATTTTTTTTATGCTTAAACAATCTAATATTGAAACAATTTATCTATGAGACTTATATATATGCTCCGAAAGGAGATTAAGACTTTAAAATAGAATTTGTAATAAAATTCAATATAAGACTTTACAATAGAATAATACTACAATAAAATTCAATATAAAACCTTACAATAGAATATAGGTTTATACTCGGAAAAGTCGTACAATATATTTTTAACGAAAAGGTTTATTACAACTCATTTTTACGCAAGTTTTTTCTCGAAAATCAGCTTTACATAATTTATAGTTATTCCTTAAATTGTTAATACAATATTTAAGTATTATTCTTATACAATTCAAATTTATTTTTCGGCTTCAAATAACCCAGCAGTGGTTGCTAAGCCGTAAAGCAAATTAAATCATATCAAATCTTTATGTCCTCTATTAGCTCAGTTTAATTCCCGATTAAATTAGTCTTGAATATTGATTAGATGGGCTTTTAACATATATCGGTATCGTTTTAAAAGGTATAAGTGTAATATGAAATAATTCTCTTATTCTTTACTCAAGAAAGTATCTTTGTTCACATATAAATTGTTTGATACTTCTTGAAAGAAAAAAAAGGCAGATCAACTTGTCGACACAATTTATTGATATTGTTATGTCTTTTTTTACACCACTTTTATATGAGTATTTCTGATGGGTTTCTAGCGGTGAAGGAGGAAGTAACTTACACCTGTGTAGAGAATTCGTCGAGTGAATGACACTTGTCTTGCATACCATTGTTGCTGAACAGTGAATTTGATCCTTACTGAGTCTAGACACTTGCAGTCTTGTGCAAGAATTAAAGCACGCCCTGGGTATAACGAGAAACTACATCTGACAGCAAGGCCTCTGATCGGAACTTTTTAGCAGAGTGGAACCACCTCTTAATCATTGTTTCTCAACCTGGCCCAAATATGAGCGAATAGTTAACCCCAAAACTAGTGTCATAAGACTATGAAAGTATAAAAATACATTTTTACAGTAATAATACCAGCAAGACATTTTTTATAGTAAGAAAATTATCAGCAATACATTTTTGTAAAAAATGAAAAAAAAAAAAAAAATATTACCAGCATATATTAGGTTGGTGCAAAAATAATATCGTTTTTTGACGTATTTTTTTAACGTCAAAAACGATATTATTTTGGCACCAACCTAATATTTAGTGAAAAAAATATTACCAGCAATACATTTTTGTAAATTAAATTATTAATGCTTCCAAGAAAATTAAATTTAGGCATTAAATGACCCATAAGGAATTGATATGCCACTAAACAAACAAAACTAAAAAGTAACTAAACCTACAATATATATATATATATATATATATATATATATATATGTATATATATATATATATATATATATATATATATATATATATATATATATACATATGTATATATATATGCAATAAACAATTCCAGCATCAGAAAACTGATGTAATGGATTGATTGATTTGATTTTTACTTATTATCAACGCCTTATAGATTATTTAAAGCTAAAAATATTTTGGATTTTAAGAATAATTCTTTTTTTTCGAGTGAATATAGCATGAACAAACTTTTTTTTTTTAATCGATTTCTCCCCAAGCAAATTATTACTGGATGTGAAAGAACTAGAAATGAGAAACTTTACTAAGGAGGAAGAAGAAAAGAAAAATAATCAGGAGGACAGTAGAGAGGGATTGACATTGTAATTATATTTTTGAAGATTAAAATTGGCTGGAAACATGGAACCGGAAAAGAGTTCCACAATCGAGAAGTGAGAGAAAAGAAACTGTTAGCATAGAAATTAGAACATCTAAAAAAAAAAAAATGAATTTTCCAGATATATCTCCTATTTAACCCATACTGATTTGGATATTCGCGCGTAAGTGAATATGACAACGTCGACAGAAATTCAAACTCAGCTCGTCGATTTCTTATTTGGAGTCGTTATCCATTGCAAAACCCGGACATCCATTCAAGTCAAGGAGCCAAGAAGTATGAGAAAAGATATTGCTCTTCTCCGATCTAGGGAGCGTCCTGATATGAAATTACAGAGTTAGCAATATCTAATTTCAGATAAGGTTTTATTGTTTTTATTTAGGCTTTTTTTTTTTTTTTTACAGTTCATAATGGTGACTGACTTTGATAAATGCTATCTCAGCACTTTATCAATCAACAAATATGAACAGTTTATACACCAAATAAATCATTATCGGATATTTGCATAAAGGTGAGGATGAATCGGTTTCTGCATTTAAGTGAATGTCACGAACACATGGTAAAAGATAATATTAGAAAACGAAGATATAATCTGCTTTATTTATATTATCTGTTATATGTCATCTGTTATTATATATTTTATCTGTTTTTATTTATTCTAGAAGAAAGAAAAACATCAATCAACTATAGAACAAAATGGGGATAATGTGACTTCAAATCCTGAAATGGATGTACATTTTTTTAATAATGTTCACGCGATACAATGCCCAAGAACATCTCAAGGTAGAAGGTTGCTGTGTGGAATTGTGTTAGCGTAAGAAAGGACCAAAGGAGTATATAGTTGAAGTATACTTCAGAAGGAACCAGAAATCTAATCCTAAACAGGAAAAAAGGGATAAAACTCCACTCCTGATCAAAAGACCAGGGCTGAGTGTTAATCGGACGATAGGCGAACATTTATCATATATTGAACAAATTCACGGGTATAAGGGCAAAAACACTTATAGTGAGAGACAGGGAGAAAGAGAAAGAAAAAGAAAGAGAGAGACAGAGAGAAATAGAGACAGACAGACAGACAGAAAGACACCCCCCCCACACACACACATATATAAATATATATGTGTGGAGTGCTTTGGGGGTAAAAAAAAAAATAGTAATATACCAAGCAGCTGTCAAGGTGGAAGACTTATCTAACAAAAATGTATTTGGGACTCACGGAACACCACTGGAAAGAAGAAAATATTAGGTTGGTGCAATAATAATGACGTTATAATGTCGTTTTTTTTACTTTAAAAAATACGTAAAAAAAACGACATTATTACATCATTATTTTTGCACCAACCTAATACAAGCACAACACATCAAACCATATAATAATTACACTTGTCGACACATATTTTATTACAAGGACAGAAACACTCTTTTTGTGGCTAATTTTAAGGCGCCGAATCTAAAAATGACTTTCATTTTTTTTTTTAGTATGATTTTTTGTTTTCTCCGTACCAAAATGTCTCCTTTTGGTAAAAAATAATAATAATTTTAACTCATTTTTTTTATTGAGTAAATTCACGGTTTTCAGATTAGAAAAACGAAAATCTAAAATCATAATCAACTCAATCTTTATTAATGAAAATAATCTGATATATTAATGATGAATAATGTCTTTATGAAAATGTAATCCATTCATTGGGTTTTATGTAACCTGCACAAAGTGCATATATATATATATATATATATATATATATATATATATATACACATAGGTATTCAAACTTAAAGGATATTCATAATAAAATTATTCATAATCTCAACAGTGCTATCCTCATGCGTGTATTTTTTGCAAATATCGGTTAATTGTAGACATGATCGATATAAGATAAGTTTGCTATTTTATTGAATTTAGTTGAAATCTAATGCTTAGTGTTATGTATGACTTGAGGACAAAAGTAATGTTTTCTTTTTCTTCGTATCCGAATACAATGTTATTATCACTCATTATGTTATTTATTGACCTTAATACCAAGACTTCAAGCAGAGGAATGCAGAAACAATCCAGATTTCTTCTGTTGTACATGCGACGAGGTTAAAACGATGAATAACCGAAAACCGATCAATGGTTTTGTGAGAAAAACTTATGCTTACTTGGAAGTGAAGCTAGGCGATCAAGAAAAATCTTGGGCACCACATATTGTCTTCAAACATATCAGGTTCACTTACACCAGTGGACTAGCCAGTGAATTAGCATTCTTATTCTGTTTTATATTTAATGATCTTAATCATTCTCATAGGATGTGCGTTGTGGTATACTGGATATCATCTTCGAACGTGAAATCGGAAGTGACGAGTTCTTATTTCCGGCGAGGTTCGTTGCGTTCATCTACACATAAATAATCTGGGGAAAAGTAGGAATCCATCTCTTCCCCCCCCCACCAACATATGGATTGAGTAGAAGAAGAGACTCGGTTTTAAAACCCTTAATCAGACAATTACTGAAAGAAACGGAAACCTACTACAGGAAAATCTTCTACCTAGTCAGGCATGAATAAAAAAAAATATACTAAGTTTTGCATCATAGTTTTGAAATCTCCGTCATAATTACAATATACAGGTTAGTTGGCTTGATTGTGGTCGGAGAAAAATTCAGCATCTCTATTGTAATAAAATGTTCCTTCCTTAAGGAGATTTAGCTGATTCTTATGATAAATTCAAGTCTCTGATTAAGTCGCACAGCTTTTTTTTTATCATTTAATATTGGTCCGGGTTATAATCGCTCAAAATCATTGGCATTGCCATTCTCGCCCATGCCGACGAAATCATTCGCATCATCATTGTCCGATTCTTTAATGTCACTGGATGTAGAGCTTTTAAAGACAGGAATCGGGATTTCATCTCAGTTTGGTACAAGTCTGAGCGCTGTGTGAGTATAATTTTCGCTCTACCGAAAACTCATTTTAATTTTTTGTATTTTTTTTTCTTTAATTCGTTATTTTTTTAATCTTTAAATTTTATTTTATTGTATTCTTTTTTCCCCCTACCCGTCAGTGTGTTTGCCCATAGTAACACATTTTGTCCTAATCATTCTAACCTATTTGATGGTTTAGTTAGAAATCCCGGTTCGAAAGAAAAATCAGAAAAAAAAGGGAAAATTGAATGTCTTTGGCTAGATGCAAAAGTGTCTCGTCAGTATTCTCATGATGTAGTGGCCGAATCTTCTTGCTTGATAAATTTTCTGAACTTGGAATTGCTTTCGCCGTTTGTCCCCAAAGATGAAAAAGAGACTCGAGACAACAGGAATGTGTTTCTACAAAGAGATGCTAAGGATATATCATGGACCGAGCGTGTTAGCAACGATGAGATCTTAGAGAGGTTGCAAACAAGGAGGAGGATTGTCTATATTTCTGAGATGAGGTATTATGTACACTATTTAGTATTATTCGGTCTATTGTCCTCATCTTTGTCGCCATATTTATTACAACGTAGACTGTTCTAGTTCCACGTGCCATGTTTAATGGATTCCAGTTATCAGTTATCTCCTGTTATGTGTGAAAATAACATTGTATTCAAATACGAAGGAAAAGAAGACATTACTTTTGTCCTCAAGTCATACATAACACTAAGCATTAGATTTCAACTAAATTCAATAAACTCTTATAAAACAACAAACATATATCGATCATCTTTACAATTATCCGATATGTGTAAAAATACATGCGTGAGGATAGCACTGATAAGATATGAATAACTTTATTATGAATATTCTTTCAGTTTGAATACCTATATGTATTAAGATATATAAACACATTGTTAGTTACTTATACAAATGTGCAGGTTACATAAAATCCAATGAATGGATTATATTTTGACAAAGCCATTACAAGTTTTAATGACAAAAGTACGCACGTGTAGGCTTTAAGAAAATTTTATTCAACTGAAAATACAAGCTTTGCATATAGTGTCCTTTTATAGTCTCAGTAAACAGAGATAGTTATCTCAGAGAGGAGAGTAAGGGAAGAAGGTGAGACCCCTCTTGATTATTCATAACACAAGTATTGACTATTTTTAATGTAGAAACTTATATATATATATATATATATATATATATATATATATATATGTATTAATTTCGTAAGTTTAGTAATAAATTCGAAAACCGACGACTAATAAGCGAGATTCGACTTCGATATACTACATAGCATATCGAATTAATAACCAAAGAAAAAATGTTGTGGAAGATTTTACTGATCCGAAATGTAGACATAACCATTAAAGAAAGACTTTTTGAACTTTCGAACACGTCATTTTTTTTGCATAACGAACCCAGTTAAGATGCAAAAAATGACTGAAACGTGGACTGATGTTCGGCAAAGGAGGGCATCATTTTTCGCGCCTTTGATTAGTAACTGTCCGGCGCGTTTCTCCTGTCAAATAGAAGGCGTGATTAAATGAGAAATAATGTATTAACTTTGCACTTCTACCCTGTGATTCGTTATGGCGACGCCAAAATTCATTTTATGGAGAACCCCCCCACCCAAAAAAAAACAAAAAACAACCCAGACTGACTTGTGGGAGGGGGTATCGTTTAGAACATGTAAAAAAAATACTACCTTTGATGTCCCACGCCAAAATGTATATATCTTAGATAGACAAAGTGTACAAATTTCATAAAACGCGTTTTGTATCTTATACATATATAGTAACACGTATAAACAGACACAGAAATACATGCATATATAGGGATATACCTAAATTCCTGCATGAAGTTTTCACACACACAGAGGCACATATGTATATATATCTAGGCAAACATGTTTCATTGAATAATATAGAAATACTATTCAGTTTATTTTCATACTGTTCCATTCCAATTGGCTAATCATCATTTTCATGTTAAGATGAAATTTATCAATTTGGGTGCCGAAGTTTTTCTCTACCCAAGTACTTTCGCCCTTCTCCAAGATCATCCTCAGGGGTAAATTACAATGACAAACTTATTGTAACTGCGAGAAAATCTGCATTTCCTTGTACGGGTGACTTTGTTACAATTATTTATTGTTATAATTATTAAAAAAAATAAATTTATTCGTTGTCGGTATGGAATTTTCTTTGTAAAACAAGCGTTTTAATATTAGGGAGTTGGCTAGAAATTGATAGAAATGAAAAATGGCATTAAATTTTGTTATATGCAAGAGGCTGCTACAATAGTAATAAATTTCGAGTGAAGGTTGGCTGATTTTGATATAGAGTGCCTAGAGAATTTGAAATTATTATATTCGTAGTTGTTTTATGTAGGTGTTGAAGTACAAGTCAAGAGCGTCGACCGGTTAGTATGTATAGTTAAAATTACATCAAATATGGTACAAGGCCGAATTTGGGGAAATAAGGTGGTTGGTTACCATCTGTCTTATGTTTAACTTAGATAGTCTGAATCGCTGACCCACCCATCTGATAATGTTCCTTCACCATAATGCCATATTCCATCATACCATTCTTTATTACATTCACGAAAATACCACAATTTTCCTATGAACTCCTAGCTGTTACAATATGTTCAATTTTTATCTGTAGGGAGTGGAGTATAAAAAAGATATCTATCCCAAATATGTATTTACAACATGAAAACATATATTTACAGCAAGTAAAAAATGAAGTAGTAAGTAAAACAGTAATCCTAAAATGCCAATCTAGTAACACTCAATGATAATATCTCGGAATTTTTGGTAGTAGAGCCCAGTTCCAATTCTATTCGGGTTCTTTATATTTACTTACGCGCAAATACACTTGGAAAAGATAAGAACTCAACACGTATTTATGGGTTAAATAGTAAAACTTATAGCACTAAATCATTAACTCAAATAAATTCTTACCATCTAAAAATATTTTCTGGCTTTAAATAGCCTGAAAAGCGTTGATAAGCCGTAGAAAACGAATCAATCAGTCAATCTTCTATCCTCTACCTTTGCAAGAGACTTATCAAACCCCAAAAGCGCTACTACTGCCAAATGGACAGGAGCTGCTCAGTCTTCTCCTTCTACTCTCGATACACTCCAAAGGCATCCGTGCGTCCTTGACGATTGATGACAACCCCTTTCGCACAGACGAAACATCGCCAGTCTCTCACTGCTCTACCTTTCCATTGAAAGTGTTCAGATAAACTACTTTACTTAGTTTAATCAGTTCTTACCTTCACAGCAAAAAGCCAACATGCCACGCACATTGTAGCGATCCACCCTCATTCTCTTAGTAATCCATTAGTAAGATGCAAGTTCCACTTGAGCAACTTCTTTCTACGAACCGCTGCATTGTGGAATGGACTCCCAAAATGTTGCTTCCTAAATTCTTAACCTGTTAAAGTCGAGGGTCAACCGTTATCTTCCACACTGTGCGTTTTGCTCTACAACCCTCTACCACAAGTGTCCCATGAAACTTGTACAGTGTGTAAAAAAAAAAAAAAAAAAAAAAGGATCAAGTGATAGAACACAAGAAATTAAATATTTGATATTTAGTAAATGTTAATATCATCCCACATAGAGAATGGTGCAAGAATAATCTAACTAAATAAACGTTAACAAATATGAGAGACCCTTGATGAAAATGGCCAACACATTGTGATGATTGGTTGTTTTTTTTATCCTTTTGCGGCAGAGTAAAGTCTATGGCTTATTTAATACCGAAATCTAAATATTTTGTACTTAGTTTTCAATTACAGCTATTCTCTACATAATTTTATACTTTCAGGGCAAACTCATCCTTTTGTTGTAGCAAACATACGGACGATGATAAATACAGTAGTAAATACTGTATGTTGGTCTGCAGTTAGAGATTCGTCTCCAGCTGTGCTGTTTCCAGGCAGAAAGGATCCCCAGACGAGTTTATGTCGAAGGGCAGAGACTCGTCTCGAGAAACAGCTACCTGACCCTGTTTTATACGATGTCAACGGGGAATTTTTGGCCAAGCCTACGGGCTAAGATGCCCCATATTATATTCGGCCTTGTGCCACATCTGACCGCGTGGGGCGGTTGGTAGATATGCTGCAGTTGACGATTCGTTGTGAAAAATCACTTGACTCACTTCTAGCAGTTGACTTCTACGTGCCACTGGTGAATCTTATGTGAGTGGTTCTTGTCCTAAGTATTATCGTTCATTACCAACCTTCGTTTGATTATTCTATTCAGTAATCTTTCCTGGGTTACCACAGTTTTTTTTGTTTTTTTTTTATTTATGTGGTTTTTAGATTATAAAATTTATTGTTGGGAATTTTACTATAAAAATATATTTTGTACTTTAGTGCTGTATTGATTGGCATTTCGCTATAAAAATCTATTAGAACTGGTCATTTTTTTTATAAATATGTTACTAGTAATTGTACCATAATACGTTTGTTTACATTCTTAGTGAATCGCCAAACAAAAATCAAAACTATTTTCCCATACCCGGTACCATAACAGATACTACCACCTCTGGTCAGGATGGACCTGGTAACAACAGTAATTAAGAAGTGGTCCCACGTTCCTCAAAACCTCTAATTTTTTGACCAGACGCTTTCCTGCTGGATGTATTAGGTTGGTGCAAAAATAATGTCGTTTTCTCACATATGCGAGAAAACGACATTATTTTTGCACCAATCTAATAGTTAATCGTCATACCGAGGATTAACTTTGGGATGAAAAAAACAAAACAAAAAAAAAAAAACAGGGTAAGAACACTGTTCCAAAAGAATAATCGTGTAATAAGATAGTTAATACATATTTTTTTTTTTGTAATAAATTCATTTTTTTATCAGTTTACTTTTTCTCGCAGATAAATTAAGTTTCTTAACAACAGTTTATAAATATCGATATATTACAACAGTCAATTTTCAATTAGTGACTAGCTTTTTCCATGTGCAAGAAACTAAGGATGAAGAATCAATTTAGTTTTAGTATTAATTTTACGGCTGCTATTTATCATCGAGAACAGTTTTATTACCATCAGCGCTCACTGTGTGCTATTTTAGATTTAGATACATACAGGTTGTCCCCTTCAAAAAATTTTGATTTCGTCGTCACTTTGAATATTTATAAACGGGAATTTAATTTAAGATTTAATTTAAACTATTAATCTGCTTAGTAGGCCAATAAACATGAATGTCTCTTAATTTTAACAATTAATCATGTTTGAAAGTCAATAAACACTGCATTTATTGTCATTTAAAGAGTGAGTGCATTTTTGATTGACGCCCTGTATAGATAGATAGATAGATAGATAGATAGATAGATAGA
>OZ010577.1:49243335-49250835 GCA_963932145.1 Acanthosepion lycidas | reverse complement strand
TTCCCTGGTCCCGCCAAGGAAAACCTTCACAGCATAACACGCCATGCTATTTACATAGTAGCAAATCACTCACATTCCTTCTGTATTCCATCGGTGCAAAGTAAGTTCCTCTCGAGCAGCTTCTTTCCACGGACCACTGCTCTGTGGAACCGAATCCTAACTGGATGTTTCCCCGATCTTCACAATCTTAACCTGTTCAAGGGTAGAGTTAACCGTTTATATTCCACTCCTATACACACAAATGGCCTTCAGACATAAATCTGTAACCGGTGAAAAGAGTAAAATAGAATACTTTTGGATTGTTTGTATTTTACTTGTATAGATATATCGGTGGGATATTTTTTTTAAATTATAAGACAAGCGTGTCGACTCAAGTAAACGTTCCACCTGGAATTTCTATAAACGTGGAACAAAAATTATTTTATTTTTATATTAAGTTCGTGTAATAAAAGGCGCGTGAGCCTCTCAAGGTAAAGAGTTACAATCAAATTGGGAAGACTGAATGAGATCCATGATGAATGAAAGAGAAAATTCTAATTAATATTGTTGTGGATTCCGGGATGAAATCCGGTCTCGAATGAATGACAAAAGCAGGAATGAAATATAGCAAATAAATGTATTGACGTAATAATACAATTGGTAATACGGTTAGTATATCCAGAAATGCGGTTAGTAGCAATAATAATATATATAGTCTGGGAAATTCAGTATCGAAGTAGAACTTCCTTCTGAGTCTGCGTGCTCGCAACTGTGACTCATACAAAGCGGTTACTTCACACTCTCACTGTATCATTGTATCGGTGTATCTCTTCCGGGTATTCAACGGCAGCAGTACAAGTACACAATGGTCAAGTCCACTTGTATGAAAAAGGGGTGGAACCCATAAATATTGTGACGATAAAGAGGGTAAATGACAATAGAACTTCGAGGTCAAGACTGACGTGCTCAAGACGCTTGAATTGATCTCACGTCTCGAGTTTACTGTTCGTTGTCATAAAACTGCCGGTGTTGCAACCACAGATAAAATTATTTACATCCCCTCCCCGACTTGTGCCTTGAATTAATCTAGCGGTCGCTGATTGCGATACACAGGTAGAAACCAAATATGAAAAATCCTTTAAATTCTGGACACGAGAACAACTGGAATTTGGTTTTAAAAAAAAGAAGAAAATAAAAGATTGTCAAAAAGTGTCCGTAAACTCTAGAGACGATGTCAGCAAAACTTATGCAAAGTGAAAAAAGAGTGCATGTGTAAAAAAAAAAAAAAAGAAAAAAAAAAGATTATCACGCAATTCTTCAAATACATTTGAGTTTCAAATTGACGGACGCGACAGGACGATTATTCTTTTCTGGAGAAGAATTCGTCTGGGACGACCTTATTCCATATCTTCTGCCATGATTGATCTTTGCAAGAGTCAGATTTAGTGGTCGATAACCTGGGTGTGAGCTTCCATCAGAATGGTTGCAGTGGACGTTCGGACATTTTTGGCGGCTGGTTGGCGTCGAGCTGTGCTGTGGGTGTTTGACTTGACACTCATAATTTTGTTTTTTTGTGGCAGGCATTACTAACAAGTGACGTGTCCAACTTGATCTCTAATCCTTTCATTGTTCCTGCAGATCAATTGATTGATACAAGTCTGGTTGAAGAATTTCTCATATCGCGACATAAAGAACGTAAAATGGCTCACAAATGATGCTGTTAACTCATGTGGATACACAAGGATAATCCTACCGAGTATCTGGACTTTCTGTCGGGGGTAGAATTTGTATTTCTCTCTTTTCATAAATCATATATTAACGAAATTATAAGATTGTCCCAGCGTTACAAAGAGGGGAGAATACGTCTATCATTAACAAGCTTTTCTAAAAATAAGCCCTCGCTAAAAAATGAAAAAAAAAAAAAAATACAGGGAAAGCTTTGAATATCATCAGAATTTTGTTCTTACTAGAATCGTTTTAAAAGGGCTGAAGCGCGGTGAAATCCTCACATGTTTGAAGTTATCGTTAACAGTTTGTGTCGAGATTTATAAACTCTACTATCCGTATTGAGTCTCTATTAATTAAATACTAGCTTATACGCCGTCATATTGCCCTATAACTCATGTGGTGGGCTTTTGATTGGGCCTTCATCGCAATAGGTAGGGAGGTGTAGATGTGATAGGCAACAATATACTGCAGAAGAATTCAAAATTGATCGCCGCGTTCAAATATTGCATTAATATTTTAGCTTACCGTTTAAAGGTTCAACGGTAGGTATTCTGCCGCCGCTTAATTTAAAAAAACAATTTGATCTACATAGGTTCTTACTTTCCGAACAAACAATTATTTTAATTTCATTGGCAATTTTCGCTGGATTTCGCTATTTTGATTATTCAGAAATTTCTTTCCAAGTTATAAAAATTGTTATCGTACAAAAAATTCCACGCAAAAATCACGTAAAAAAATCGCTGAAAACAATTGCAATAATAAAAACTTGGGAATCCAATATTTCAGGATCGCGGGTCTGGAATGTTTTTAATTTTCTCACGGAGTCGGCAGGATTAAAATGATATGTCGGTCTAAAGTAAAGTTGAAAACACGGACAAAGAAACATTATAATTTGAGGAAAGTAATATTTCTTTTTGAACATCAGCTATTGAAAGTTAAATAGTTGTGGCCCTTTAATTGTTTTTATCGGTGGAAGTGAAGATGGCGGAATCCGAAAACAATCTAAGTAATGAAAACTTGGGAATCCAAAATTTCAGGATTGATAGTCCGGATCCGAGCTGGAATGTTTCTAATTTGCTCACGGCGTCGGCCTGATTCCAAAATGGTATGAGAAGTTGGGCTATGGCCTCTAGGAGTAAAATTGAAAAAAGTGACACACTGACATTCGCATTTATTATATAGAAAGTATTTGATATTTTAATTATTAAATAGTTTTTAAAATAGTGTATTTTTGATGTTAAATAATGAAACTTTTAATTTTTCCCCCAAAATGAATGAAAATTTATTGTACTAAGTTACGTACCCGAGTAAAACTAGCTGCACTCTGTATCACCGCTGTTAGCAGTTTTCGCCAAAATTTAGTTTCGATAGCTAAATATATCGCTATTCTAGAGTTTCGTAATTTCTGTTATAATCGACAAATAAATGGGTATCCTTTGAAATTAACTTCTCTTTCCATTTATTTTCGTCCATAGTCTAAGTAGTTAACACTTAAGTAAATATCATTTGAATTTAGTCCATTAATTCTGAAATTATTGATTAGTGGGCGTTTCAGATTCCTAAAGCTGAAAAGTAGGCGTTACTCAGAAAGAAAAAAAATATGGGGCTGTCAAACACGGGATTAGATTAAAAATGGAGAATTACTTTCGTATCTAGATTGGATCATTTTAATCCTTATTCCCCGCACCCCGTAAAATTTCAAAATCGTTTACGCGGTCTTGCAAAAGATGCCGTACATCCCACGCTGCAGCCTCTTTCTCATCGATGAAACCTTGCAGGACTATTGATACTCTATCACTATTTCCATTACAAAATGTCAGATGAGTTCTATTCTTATTCAATTCACCAATTAGGAGTTGCCATGCCAATTCCACGGTGTTGATTTGTCCTCATTTCCCCCGAACTGCTACTTTGTAAAACAGACTCCTGCGTGTATGTTTTCCTGAATATTACATATTCCGGTTGAACGTGCGTTCGACTGAATATCAAAAACAGAGAAGACATTGGACGTGAAAAACAAAAAGTAGAGTTTAACATCTGAAAGAAGAAACCAGAATGGAGAATTCAATATAACGATATTTATCAGTAAACGAAGTGGATATGGTTGGGCAAAGGCCACTTAAAGAGAGAAAGGAAAATCTGATAACAGTCTGGAAACTGGGATAATAGATAAAATAGACAACAAATATCAAATTAAATCAATCTTCGTCTATATTCCATATTCTTGTATATTGTTCTTCTATATTCTTTTTATATGTTCTTCTATATTCTTCTCTCTCTCTCTCTATCTCTCTATCTATCTAATGGGTTCTCCCGTCGATTTCGACGTATGAGGTCCTGACAAATATCCCTGTTTACGGTTCCTTGTGCCTATACACGCTCAGGCGAAGATGGCATTTGAGTCGAGCTAGAGACCTGCACACAAGGCCACAGTGGATGCAGGCGTGAGGGTTGAGAGAAAGTGTCGCTGGTATATTTGCATTCGCTTTTGTTCTAAGCCTAGTTTCCTTTAATTTGTGAATACCAGCCGTGGAGAAATGTTTGATTCGCTGGTGACACATACTCTTCCAAGTATCTCCATCATTAGCATTGAGCTCACAATTTCTGCTATCGATCTGGACAGCTGCAAGGTTAGCTTTCAATTTGTCTTTGGAGCGAAGCCAAGGTCGTCCAACATTTCGGCTACCACCATCAAGCTGACTGTACATGAGTTGCTTTGGTATCCTACTATCGTCCATGCGAACAACATGACCTGCCCAGCGAAGTTGTGATTGGATCAGAAAACTTTCTATTCCACTGATACCACAAAATGTAAACAAGTCTGCATTAGATACCCGGTCTTTAAGAGTAAAACCACAAATAGTACGAAGACATCTCTTGTGGAAGACGTCAAGTTGCTCAATTTGGTTACGATAGGATGTCCATGACTCTGATGCATACAGTATTGTGGTAAGTATGACGGCTTTATACACTGCTATCTTTGTTTTCAGGCTTATTCCTCGGTCTTCCCATAATCGGGTACTCAATTTTCCAAACGCACTACTAGCACGAGAGATTCTATTCACTATTTCATTATCGAGTGATGCACTCGAATTCACCACGCTACCAAGATATGTGAAGTTTTTCACATATTTCAAATTGCTTCCATCGACTCGGATAGGGGTTACTGGAAAATTCTGGGCTGGCTGATTTTGTTTCACACCGTGCACCTGCTTTGGTGTAGGTCGGGGCTGATGTATGACTTCGGTTTTCTTTATGCTGATGGTTAGGCCAAAGGCTTTACACGCAGCAGAAAACCGATCAGCAAGAAGTTGAGCTTCCTCGAGGGAGGTTGCAACCAGTGCAGCATCATCTGCAAATAGCAAATCCCTCATGATTGTTCTACGAAGGAGCGTTTTTGCTTTGAAGCGCTGGTGATTGAATATTGCACCACTTGTACGGAACTGAAATTTTACTCCAGCAACAACATCTGAAAATGCGTGTTTCAACATAACAGAGAAGAATAGAGCAAACAGAACCGGAGCCATAAAACATCCTTGTTTGGTGCCATTGGTTACATTGAACTGTTCCGAAGAGTCCCCATTCGACACGACTGATGCTTTCATACCCTCATGAAAAGATATAACTTTTATCATGTTGTCTGGGATGCCAATTTTCATCAATATCTTCCAAAGAGCTGTACAGTTCACAGTATCAAATGCCTTGGTAAGGTCGATAAACACCATGTACAACTCCTGTTTTTTCTCGCGAGCTTTCTCAGATACTTGACGCAAAGAAAATATCATATCAGTCGTTCCCCGAAGAGCGCGAAAACCACACTGCGATTCAGGATAGATTTCATCAACAACATGCTTAAGTAATCTGTTGAGTATAAGTCTGGCTAGAATTTTACCAGCAATTGAAAGAAGAGATATGCCGCGATGATTATCACAGACATTTCGAAGACCTTTGTTTTTGTAAAGGTGAAGGATGGAGGCATCTTTGAAGTCTTGGGGAACCTTCTCAGTTATCCAAATGGAAACAAAAAGAGCATGCAACTTTTTTAGCCAACTTTTGGCCACCATTCTTAAACACTTCCGGTGGTATAGCATCGTTGCCAGGTGCCTTACCCATGGTTATCTGTTTTATAGCGTCAAAAACTTCTTGTAGAGTCGGTAGCTCAGACAATTCTGTTTTTTCAGGAAACTGAGGAATTGACCCAATAACATCGTCATCCGTGACAGAGGAAGTGTTTAATACTGTCTCAAAATGTTCTTACCAGCGGTTTAAAATATCACTTTTATCAGTCAATAAGGTTCCATCTTCTGCGGAAATAGTCGAAGCTCCAGATTGTTGAGGACCAAAAACTTTCTTGATTCCCTCATAAAAGGCCTTTGTGTCTTTCCTATTGAATGCTGCTTGAATAGATTCTGCATGATCAGCCCACCATTTCTCTTTCATCAGTCGCAGTACTTTTTGCACTTGTGCTTTACAGGTCTTGTAAGTCTTCTTTTTCATTGCAGAATTTTTGTCATCAATCCATGCCTTGTGGGCCCGGTGCATTTTCTGGATTTGATCTTGCGCTTCAACATTCTGATCGTCGAACCAATCTTGATGCTTACGTATTGGCAAGCCTAACATTTTCATGGCAGTGGCGTGTGTGGCATCGCGTAGGGCTTTCCAGGATTTTTCAATGTCATCATTCACTTCCACGTTCTCTAGGTTTTCATCCAGCTTGTCGGATAATGCTATCTGTACTTCTGGATTAAAATCCCCCATCAGAATGAGCTTATCCTTGTGGCGAATGCCAGCGATCATTTCCCGTAACTGCTGATAAAAGTCGTCTTTCTCTTGATCGGGTCTACTCATTGTTGGTACATAGCAACTTACAACTGTTACGCGCGTCTCAAGCTCTAACTCAAGGGTTAGAGTCATGATACGATCTGACAGACCTTTGGGCAGGGACTGCAATGAACGCGCAAGTTCTGATTTCACAGCAAAGCCTACTCCAGATAGACGTGGCTCATCTGGACCTTTACTACTTGTGAAGAAAACGTAACCACTCTTCCTTTCCTTGAACTGACCGATTCCAGAGAGACGAGTTTCACCAAGTTCTGCAATATCAATGTTGTACTTTGAAAGTTCAAGAGACACTAGAGCTGTTTTGCGTTCAGGCGCATCGTCATTGTCCTGGAGGCTGCGAACATTCCAAGACCCAAAAAGAAATTTCTTCATTGATTTTCGATTGTTTTGACTGCGATACTGGATACCCAGACAGCTGAAGTTAGCTGCCAAGGTGAATATGTGAGCAAGCAATGTTTAGGGCTCCTTTTATCGCCCCTTCCCCGGCATGGGGAAAGCAGTCCTCTCCCTGAAAAGGGCTGCTTTGTCATCGAAGGAGGACACGAACTGCACAATTGCTCATATGTTTGTGCAGATAGGCCATCACCCATCGAACGCCACCGTGTAGATATCCAGCTAAGGACTCCCAGTGATATCCTTCACCTGTCCCCGTCACCTTCAACCAATCGCCAGTGGTCTCCTTGCATGTAGGACTACGCAAAACTAAGATTTAATGTTGTCAGAATACCCACACAAAAGGTTTAATTTAAGTGGTGAAAGCCCGTGTACAACCATCCACACTTTTTGGAGCGGTTGATAACACAAATTCGGTGCAAAAATTTGCCACAGAATAGGTGAACAACAGTCCTCAGGTTTTGTATCAGAATTTTCCTTCTCCTAGATGCATGCCTAAACGAAGGCTAAGGGTGCATCACGATTAGTGGTTTAAACGCGCCCCCCAGACACCAACCT
>OZ010577.1:49233335-49240835 GCA_963932145.1 Acanthosepion lycidas | reverse complement strand
ATGCATTTTTTAAATTCTAACTGGTGAAAAAAGTATTCGTACAAATCAATTATTAGAATAAAATATTCAATTAATTATGAAAAAAGTATATTCTAGAATGTTCCAGTAATGTTATTAGTAATTATAGTTAACGCTATTAGCCATTATCAGAGCCTTCTGCAATTTCTAGTCTTACGAGAAGGTTCTATAAATGCCTAAAGGTAAAGAATTGACTATTTCACAAAAACAACACATTTTGTCTCTTTGGAAAGATGGGAACAGTTACAGAACGATTTTAATTAAGTTTATTACTATTTTTATTTTTAATAAAATGTATCTTTACGCATAAAATGTATCAAAATTTGTTTTAGTTAAGGATTTTACATTTATAAAAATACAATTTTTCATGTGTACGAATATTTATTTCCTCCCACCGTATATAGGGAGAAGCAGAAGTATATAGAAGCCGTTCGCGCACAGTAGGTGACTTGAGGGCAGCGATAACTGTGTCCATTCAGTCTATTTCAAGCGAGAAACTGTCAGCGATGTTCAGAAACAGAATAAGATGAATCCAAGCGTCAAGTTATTCTAACGAGCATCACTTTTAACACTGTTTATAATTTTCATTTGCATTCTATATTGAAACATGCCTGTTAATAAAATATAAATAAATAGTGACTTTCTGAACACCCTGTATATGCAAAAGATTGTAACAACAAACAACAAAATCTCTTGCTGTTGTAAGGAGTGTTCGATGTCTTTTAGAAATGATAAATACAGAGTGATTTAAACTTTTTAAAAATATATAGATAACTAGCAGTATAACTCGTCCTTGAACGTGTCTTTCATTACTGGGAATTTTTGCCTTTCAATTGGAGCAGTTTAAGTTTAAAAAATCAATATTAGTAACAACAATTGTGTGCAACTGAGGCACATCCCCAAATAGAGGGTTACCAATTTGAAGGGGGTGACTCTGAAAAGGGTCGTTTTTGCGTACTCAATCATGCAAGAAAGAACCTTTTCCATGAACCGTCATAATAATAATAATTATAATATACCATAATTTTTATTTTTAATATATGTCTTTTATAATTCTAATAATCTTTTGCGTTAGATTTCAACTATCTAAATTGATTGTATGCTGTTTTTTACAGACATTAAACTTTGCCTTTGATTTTTGTGCAAAGTGTAAAAGAAAAATCATTTTTTTTTTCTTCAAGGTTGTAATTTTTTTCCGGACAATTTCGACTCAAAACCGTCACTGAAGAATTATCTATTAAACAAAAAGGAAAAAATCATCGAAATCGGATGAAAATTGTGGAAACGCATGAACAACATCCGATTGCACACACATACAGACACACACATTTTGAGAATTATAGATATAGAGGTAACAATTCCAAACCTTTACGCTAATGCAGTTTCACCTGGGAGGACTTCTCCCGCTCTTTATTTTAACATCCTCACACGTCCGTGCCGGAAAGGGGAAAAATTGCGTATGATGATAAGAAAATATTAAGTTCCAGTCAGCAGAGATATTTTCTGGGTTTGCAAGCTGTCATTACTTCAGATTTTCCATCTCGTAACATATTATCTATTTGTGTATATTATGATCACCAATATCTATCTCTGATATTGAGGCCTTTATCCCATAAATATAGCACACCTTAAGACTATATTTCTTCATATATACATATATATATATATATATATATATATATATATATATATATATATATATATATATATATATATATATAACATTCTATTTAAAATTTTAAAACATAATTATATTCCTGAAATATATATATATATATATATATATATAAATCTTTCCAGTATCTATCTATCTTGCTATCTCTTCAATATATATCTATCTCCATATTTTAATATATATATATATATATATATATATATATATATATATATCATTATATTTTAAATTTTAAAATGTATAATTATATTCCTAAAATCTCTCTCTCTCTCTCTCTCTCTCGCTATATATATATATATATATACACACATATATATATATATATATATATATATAATATAAAAGTGGACATTGATGTCAACACCCCGTGAAGTCTGTTTTATGCTTAAATGCAATCAGCATGCTATATACGTTATGCTTTGTCTTGACTATTTGTATATGCTGGTCAATTATCCATTATGGGTAGGTCTATTTTATTATTCTAAAGGTTGGAATAATACAATGGACCTACCCATAATGTATCACTTACCAGTATATATAAATATTTGAGACAAAAAACAAGACATTCAGACAGACGATTGCTTTTTAGCATGAAACACATTGGTGTCTCTGGGTGTTGACCTCAGTGTCCACTTTTATATATATTGACCCTCTATCCCTGATGTCGAGTACTAACTCATAAATATGGCATACCATGCAAGCTTCATTAAATATTGCAGACAAGGTGCTCTGATTAAATTTTTATATAATTTCTCATATGATCTTATAATTATTTTTTCTTTTCCGTAGATAAATTATACAAAAACTGTCCAAATGTTTTATTTTTCTAAGCGCTTTCGGCTATACATTTAGCCATTATCAAGGAAGAATTATATTTACTGTTAACTGGAAATGGATTGTTGTGTGTATGTATTTAGCATTATAGAATGTTTTATTTTCAAAACACAGTCAACATATTGTCTCCATGTTGATAGTTAATATTATTGACTTTTTTTTGTTGTTTTTATTAATAGGACTTCCATTATTTTTAGCCTTTTTTACATGTAGACGATGCTGTTATATTATTATTATCAACAAGTATGTTGCGGATAGGTTCCGGTAGGTTTCCATGATTATTTAAATGGGATCTAATTGAGCTATAATTAGAAAGATGTAGCGTGAGTCTTCTTGTTAAACATCTTGTGGTGTGACCTATATAATTGTTTACGGACATTTAAATTCGTAAATAATATTTGTTGTAATTAATTTGGATCTAAGAGGCGAATTACTAGTTTTAACTATAAGATTGACTGTTTTAAATTTTTTGTAATCAATAATTATTCTAATTTTTTTCTTATCTACTACTGTTGGGGGTTTCGTCATGGTGTAATGGTTAGCAAACTTGTCTCTCTGAGTCAATTGCGACTGAAAGTGTGTTCGATCCTCACTGGGTGCCTCATAAGTTCGCCCTTTGCCACATGTAAGCTACGCTTAGAAAATCAGCTTATCTACTGGTGTTGTACATTTTTTTAATGTTCTTAAGAATATATAAATAAATATTATCTATATACAAAATTTTTCCCCAAGTTGAAATGCTGGTGAATTTGGAGTCATATTCTATAATATAAATCTATAAACGTAGATTGTTGGAAGTTCAGTTATTTGGAAGAAGATATTGGCATATTATATTTACGAAATCATATACGATATATTTCATGACTTTTGATTAAACAAAGGTACATTAGCGTCTGGTTTTTCGGAAATCGAACCGGAAAATAACTTACGAATCTGAATTGCTTGAGTCTTTTCCGTACTTCATTAAAATAAAATAAAATAAAATAAATCATATTCCAAAGGAAAAGAACAAAAATAACATTTTCATAAATTTTACCCGGAAGGAGATTGGAATATATTTTTTATTGTTCGTAAATTTGAGAAAAATAAACAAAAAAAAAAATAATTGAAAAAAATTTGAAATGAGTTTCCAATCGCCTGCCTTCATAAAACATTTATGAATCTTATTATCTTTGCAAGTTTATTTTCTCTCTAAGCAGTTGATTAAATACAAACCTGAATATTTTATGGCAAATTGTTTGTTCAGTAATTACTGCGAAAAGAAATAATCCAATTTTTATTGATTACTGACCAACAGTTTTTGCACAATTCGGAGACTTTCATGTGGCATATAAAGTAATTCTGTAACGTAAAGGGTAAACATTTTTTCAAAAAAAAAAAAAAAAGGATAAAGCAAAATCATACTTCAACAAATAATTTTATCTACCAGGTGCGCGTGCACACACACATGCACTCGCACGCACAGACACACACACACACACGCGCACACACACGCATAAACACACAAATATATATAATCTTCGAATATAGATAATAGTAGGTTGGTGCAAAAATAATCTCGGTTTTTGACATATTATTTAACGTCAGAAACCGACATTATTTTTGCACCAACCTAATAATAGATAAAGAAATCGGCGATAATGAGCCACTAGTCAAAGATAAACAAAACGAACATTACAAAAATGCTTTCCTCTAATTTCGAAAATCACGACCATTTTCGTGAAAACAACAGATAAAAAAATGTTACGCTTAGTTATAAATAGATTAGAATTATACTAGTATATTTAATTTAACAAATACAATATATTAGATGTTCTTAATATATTTAACTCTTAGCGAGATTACACTTGCAAAATATTTTTTAAATAAAAATAAAAATAAAAAAAATCGTTGCATGCCACGACTTATGTTAAAGATAAACACATATGAACGAAAGATTATAAAAATATGTATATTAAATACTGTAAATAAATAATAACTTTGCAAATATTATAATATAATATCATAAAAAAAAAGAAAAATATAAGAATAATGGATGATTAAACGTAAAACAATCAAGACTTACACCGATATTGCTTTCTTTGAGCAAAAAAATTCGAAACAAAAAAAACAAAACAAAACAAAAAAACACGTCCGTTTACTCCAACATCAGCGTTCATATATCTCATATATATATATATATATATATATATATATATATATATATATATATATATATATATATATATATATATATATATATATATGTCGTGTGTGTGTGCAACTGTGTATATATTGCATATATTTATATATACCAAAATTGGAACCGGGGATATTATATAAATATAAGCACATAAAAAGAATGTGTCAATGAAAAGAATTTTCATTACTTCATGTAAAAATATATACAAATATATAGGTTTACATACATTTAATTTTATTATTTTATGTCTACAGGTAGATTTATAAATATGTACCGCAAAATATATAGATACATATATATGCATGTATGTGTCTATGCATGGGTGTGTATTATGCATATATATATATATATATATATATATATATATATATATATATATATATATATATATATATTAGGTAACGATATATATCTCTAAATTCCTAGAACAATATTGGAGAAGTATGCCAACCTGGAAAATGTTTTCTTGCGACTAATTTCGTCATTTAGTTTTTCCCGTTGGAGTCGCGTCCTGGGTATGACGATAAACTACATCCGCGTCCTGGGTATGACGAAAAACTACGTCCAACAACAAGGCTTCAGATAATTTTTTGGAAAATATATATATATATATATATATATATATATATATATATATATATATATATATATATATATATGTATATATATATATATATACATATACCTTAATTTGGCATGAAATGACCCACAGTGGTTGATATGCCATATAAACTAAACCAACCAACCGACCAACTAACCAACCAACGGATGGAATCCTTAAAGAAGAAACACTTTCAAGAAAACTTTTACCATTTTGTCATTCAAATACATATATATATATATATATATATATATATATATATATATATATATATATACATACATACATACATACATACATACATACATACATATATATATATATATATATATATATATATATAATTTATTCAAAAGTTATAACAAACATGCTATAACAAAAATAGCCATTTTGTTTCAAGTCAACACCACTCTGTACTGAGATCTCTTTTAAAAATATCGTTTTTGGTTATTGGAATTTTATTCTATCTACACCAATCCTATACTTGAATATATATATATATATATATATATATATATATATATATATATATATATATATATATATATATATATATATATATATATATATATATATATATATATTCTTGCGTATGTGTAGACGTGGCAACATCGACAAAGGCCAGACTGATCAAATCCCACCGGATGAAACCTGTAACAAAATCTTTTGCACAATTTATCATATTATTTTTCTAAATAGTGCCCGTTGATATATAAAATTATACATTATATAACGTTATAATCTACCCATTATGACACTAATTATCGTATGAACCACCGACAAACCCTTTGAGTTATTCAGCTACAAAGCGAACAGGTTCAAATCGCTTTGTGCCAGCCCCACTTAACAATGGTGAGGCGAAAAAAGATCATTCACGCCTTCAGTAATAGTACCAACATTCATAATCCGACTTCCATCTTCAAAGTTTATTTACAAACCATGAATAAGAGAAAAAGTGAATAAGTTTTTAAAAAAGTGCGAACAGCAGAGAGGAAAACTGGATCAGAATGTCACAACAGCATTTTAAATTAGAGTTAAATACATTCTTATTATTCAAAGTACAGTCCAAAAAATAATCCTAAAAAAGAAACCTGCCAAAAACAGCTTTTCCCCTTCCCATGAGCCTGAACTGGTTAACATAGTAAAATGAAATAAAATAGAGTGGCGATTTATATTTTATTCTATATATACATATATTCTGTGACAGAAATTAGTATTGTAACATCCCAAAGGACGATACCGGTTTTGACCTACATACATTATATAAATTCTTCTTTGCCCATCTCCAGTTAATTTCTATATGTATATGAACTGTCTATATGTATATGAACTGTCTATAAGCTTTAATGATACCTCTACATTGGCTGCAGAAGATCTTGCAGCAATTGGAAGTGCCGATCATGCGACATTGAACTGCTTTTCTTTCAGGTCTTTTTTTTCTGTATCTTGATTCAGGAGTAGCCTAATAGTTTATGTCCCTCTATATCGGCTTGTCGGCTGCCCCTGTTTCACATTAATGGTGGTTATGTTCACAATTGATGAAGATAGTCTGTATTTTTTCAGTGAAACAGCGCTTTTCTGTTGACCAAAGAGGATTTTCCAGATTTTAACACTTGTAGTTTGGGCTGAGTCTAGCACCTCAATGTTATTGAGGAAATTACTCCAGTGCACTATAAGAATGATACAGAGGTAATGTTTATAGAAGCGACTTATTAGGCATAGGTGAGGTAGGTATATGACCTAGGATTCGGCACCATATATAATGGTTTGCAGCATGATGGCTGTGTAAATTTTCTATTGTTTTAAACGAGTTGGTTTACTCTACCACAAAATTAGCTAGTATTAGTCAGGCTGTTGCTTTTACTCTCTCCAATATGAGATTGGAGGGGTATAACGCTGCTTGGCTGCGTGACGTCCTGGATATTTCCAGCAATCGTCAATCCTATGGAGACTGAAAGTGGGTGATACTTTGATTTGGTGCAGTTTTTAAAGAGAATTAAGTGACTTTTAAATGTTGACCTATACCGAAGAGTTTTATAGTTTTGCAAAGCAGGCTGATAACCCGTGGTTGATTGCTTTTGAAAGTGATCACTTCGGATTAATCTAGAGACGCTTGACCGTATACTCAGAGATATTAGGGTCATCTCGTTGGCGTTTTAGGTTGATAAAACTTTCTTGTTTTTGTGTGGG
>OZ010577.1:49113335-49225835 GCA_963932145.1 Acanthosepion lycidas | reverse complement strand
TTTTTGATGTTAGAATTAATTTTTAACTTTGATCGGCATTTTGTGCATTAAACTATCGGCAAATGTTCTCCCGTAATGAGTGGTCAGAAGGCGAAAAACCCAGCACACATTGCAAATGAAACGGAGATAGTAGCTACTCTTGGATTACTCTCTATGCGGCACTATAAGATATGCGACATGCTAGGGCCACTTGACTATAACTGATACCTGGAACCTTCTCAATAGCCTGTAGAATGTGTTCTTTGTGCTCAGGCGTACAAGCAGATTTCGGCCGCCATAGTTTGCGATGCGACAGATACTGTCTCAGCAAGGCGATGATAAACAGTAGCAAATGTTGGATGACTAAGCTGCCTTCGGTCTGGAAACGTAATCTGATACAGACATGCAGCCTCACGTCTACTAAAATTCGCGTCGATGTATGCAATATATATATATATATATATATATATATATATATATATATATATATATATATATATATATATATATATATTTGAATGCTTACGATATGAATATCCGACCATTGATAAACGGAACACTCCTCTGTTACCTCATTACTACACATGTTAAAGGTTGAAAACAGACAAGCCAGAAAATGTTCACGAATTACAAATGTAATAATGGCAACACAGCGCCATCTACCGTAAAATTTATTTAAAATTAATAACTCAAAAAAGGTAAGATTGCAAGGATATACAGATTTTTTGTTAATAAGATCTCGGTATCATTCAGGCCGGTAGACGAAAATAAAAAAATATACTGTTTTATAAATAAACGCAGCGTCTATTGAAATAAGAATATCTACTAAAAATAATGTTTACAGTGATAAAAAAAATATGCCGGATTAATACAAGTCAGAGTATACGTCTTCTTTTTGGGGACAATTTGTATTACATCTACCACCCTGTGCATTCGATAGTCTTAATAAAGAAAATGTAAACTTTCGCAGGGTTCGAACCTGCATTCTCCTATTCAGCAGAAACCGTCAGAATATCGTGCGTGAGTCAATCGCTCAGCCACAGATGTAATTTTCATTGATTATTACCTTTTTTGATTTCTTCTCAAGTTTTTGATGGAGGAAATGTTTGGTTGATTTTCTATGGTTCATCAACTCTTTGCCGGTTATTTAAAGCCAGAAAATATTTTTTGATTGTAAGAATTTGCGATGTGGGGGAAGGGAGATTATAATAATTTAGAAATAAAAGTCTTACTAATTAGAGCAAAGCTGGGTGGGGAAATGGCGGATTCATACCCGTCCCAAGGGTATTTGAGCGTAAGTGAATATAATGAATCCGACGGAAATTCGAACTCGGCTCTCCGATTAACAATTCCGAGCCATTATGCATTACACCGCATGCACCTCGAAGATTACAGCACCTGGTATCCCCAAGTGGTTACCCATCTAGGTACTGACCAGGTTCGATGTTGCTTAACGGAAATTATATTAGAAGAAATAAGCCAACGATTGAATTATTAGGTTGGTGCAAAAATAATGACGTCATAATGTCGTTTTTTGACGTTAAAAATACGTCAAAAAAGGACATTATTACGTCATTATTTTTGCACTAACCTAATACTACAAAGGAGATTGCTGAAGATAAACAAAGGCTTAGCTTTCAATATTCTAGCACTCGATGTACCTAGTTGCATGAGATATTCGACCACATCCAGGTATCTATTAATTACAAGTATTGCATTGCAACTGCTTAAATTTTTTAAATTGTTTTAATTAATAATGGTTATTTAATTAATAATAGTTATTTAATTAATAATGGTTATGTAAATGTTATGATTCTTTCTAAACATTTATGAAAATCACAGGAAGCGATATTTGCCTGAAGAAGAACAAAAAATAAAGTAATCAAAACATCAGTAGTAAAGTTACAAGTCTGAAAAACTGGAATAATAGCAAGAAAACAGAACTCACAGAAAATTATACAATACTACATCGAAAGACCCGATTGATATCAAAGACAGACGCAGGAAAACATCGCATGACATAATGAGTGAGCTTTGAGTAAATGGATGGCGGAACAAGTTTTAGGAGAAATAACAGAGAGACAAAATTAATTAAGAGCTAAAAGGGACAAGAGGTTGTGCAGAGCCTTGGTCGCCTACGTCATGAGGGGACTCTGCACATAAAGAAGAAGAAGAAGAAGAAGAAGAAGAAGAAGAAATATTTAAGGTAACAGTGCTGATAATTTCGACTACTTTGTATTTATCAGTAGACACTGAATGAATCTCTAATAGAAATTATATATAAAAATAACTGGCGCTTGTAAATTCCCCGATCCCGACAAGCGTATCAAGTTTTGTCCCATATAGACATGAGATTTATTGATTCTGTGCCCTGTAGAAAGAATTGTCTCTTCCTGGTACAACGTCTAACGACTTTACGAAGAATATAAGGAATTGTCTCTTGAAGACATTTTATTTATGGCTCTGAAAAGATAATGTGGTGAAGATGACAGACCCGGGCTAATGACGAATCGACATTTTGCCAGAAATATTACAACCATGACTGCAGCTGAAGATAGTCTGATCAATATCTCTGCTGACAATCGCGATGACAGCAACATGATCTAGTCTTTTAATTTTTACAATATAACTGTGCTGCTACGTAGTTACAAGTAACAGGAGAATGGTGTAAGCAAAGTATGGAACCGAGGCGCATAAATTCAGCATTAATTATGCAAATGTCTTTCCTATGTTCTTCTCTAGTCGTTAATAATTTGGTAAGTATCGGTCACATAACTTCTATGAGGGTATTTCAAATAATTTGATTACGATTGTAACTAGCATTTTTATAGCTTTTTGTTTCACCGAAGTTCAGATACAAGTTTAAATATAGATCTATTAGGTTGGTGCAAAAATAATGACGTAATAATGTCGTTTTTTGACTTTAAAAAATACGTCAAAAAACAATATATATCATTAAATGTTTGGAAAGAAAAACAGAAAACAAAAACACGAACAATAGTCTCATTAATGATGACTGGAATATTGCTTTCAACCACAAAGAGTCAACATTTGTTGTGTACGTTGGCTTGGAAGAGTAGTGATTCTGTTAGGAAAGGTGATATTGCGAAAAAAAAAAAACGGGCGTAAATTAATATATGGATAATATTCAATGGCGGAACTCTTGAGGATTTTGCTTCTGAGTGAATTATTTTCTTTTTTATGAGTGTGGTTAAATTTCTTTTCTATATACGACTAGTGCAGTTGTTAATTTGTTATTATGAGGTCTCTTTTGTGCTCATAGCTCAAACATTCTACCTCCAAATTTTTCCTATTGCAGATACATAGATAACGCAATACTAATATATCCACAAAATACGAATTTAACAGCTTTTGTCAACCAACATAACAACATTGAACCTATAATAGGCATCACCTTTGAAACTGAAACCATCTACACTCTTCCCTTCCTAGATATCATGTAACGCAGATACAATAACAAATTCAATTCTGACCTTTATATAAAAGCTACCAACAAAAATGACCTGAACAGTTTCTATTCAAACCACTCTTCTAAAATTAAATCTGGAACTATTATACGTTTCTATTTGAGATCATTAAGAATCTGCAGCTCCCAATATTTACCTAAAGAAAAAACATACATAAAAAAACTCATTCCAAAACGCATATCATTTAATCCACAACGCAAGAAGAAAGGCATACAAAATATACAACCGCACCAAAAATACTAACAACATCCGTAATAATAAATTATATGAGAACAGATGCATAATACTACCAACCAACCAACTCCGTCACGTCCACTATCCAGAACAACCTATCACGTGTAAATAAAATCAAAATATTCACAAATACTTCCAAAACCATTATGGATATAATCAGACCCTCAAACACTTATAGCAGCAATGTTTCTGAAACAGGCATACATGAAATAAATTGCCAAAACTGTTCCTCACAATATATTGGAGAAACATGCAGAAATTTAAAAGAACGCATCTATGAGCACAAAAGAGACATAAATAACAAATTAAGAACTGCACTACTCATACATAGAAATAAAATTTAACCACAATTTTGATTTTATAAATGCTACACATAAAAAAAGAAAATAATTCACTCAGAAGAAAAGAAAATAAGTAGCTACCAAAAGAGTCTGCTTAAGATTGCTCACAGGAAAGAAAATGCTCTATATCATTAAATGGCAAAGTTTTAAAACATTTTAAGTGACTGACCACGACTATCAGTTTTTGACGCTTTCACGCGATTATTTAGCAGTTGGTGACTGCACTGTGTAAAAATAGAAACCCTTATACTCCCAGGCAAATCTAAGATGGTCCGGCAGAGATCAAAATCGCTGGCAATATCATAATTAATAAAAATAACAAATCTCACCAGAAATGTTTCACCAATGCGACAAAAATGTACTCAGTGTCATGAGGAAAAATAGGTGTTTTTTTAATTCATGGGGATATTTATGGCTATTCTGACCTTATGATTAGAGAATATAATCACTAGAAAATTTATCCTTGGCAAATATTTTTGTTTGTAATATGATGAAAGGTGTTAGGAACATCACACTGACCCAGCCATGCAAAGCCCTGAAATCAGTATTATTTACATCTTTACGATTCATTGACACTATTTACATTGTTCTAACTGTTGCCCTCATCAGTACTGTCATATTCCCAACGTTTCGAAAAGATTCCAATAGACTCATTGAAGAGATTCCTGTTAGTCCATGGCTTAAAGAAAAAAAAATTCTCATAAGTGAAGCCCGCATCTTACGAAAAGAGTTATTTATATAAATATGTGTAATTCTTTCAAAAACGGCTCCGTGGAAAATGTCATGATGCTGTTTCTTAACTTAAATCTCTTGTCGAGACCCGGAAAGATATGAGTATACACCAGCAATCAAAGGAACTAATATAATAAAATTACTGGCAAATTGATCATAAATAATTATGAAAAATTATGAAAATGCATAGGTCTCCAGATGGAAATCTTTTTGCTTGGGTTTTGGAATAGACAACAAGAAAAGCGAACAGATATATAGAACAAATTACTATGTGAATTGCAAAACATAACACTCATACTTTTACTCCCATCTTGCATAGATTTGGCTCCGTGAAATGACAAAAAACTATTTTTTTCCTGATTGCAAAGCACATTGTCTATTTACATATTCTGATACAAAAAATCTGTTGTCTCTTGAGATCGCTGGTTGAGGCTTGGTAGCAACTCCTATTACACAAACTAACGAACTTGGTCGTCGATTGAAAGTCCTTCCTCTGGCATCGTAGGGGTTTTGGATGCGCATACACAATTCAGAGTTGGAATAATTAACTCGTATCCATTGTTCAGTCTGTAGGATCTCCTTGCATTTCAGTGTTACAAATCAGGTCTCCAGTAATTACCTGACTCTAGATTTACAGAGACTGATCAGGCCGAAAATGGAGCTACACAGTCTTCACTGCCCAATCTCTATAGCAGGCTTGGGCAACATTTTTTGAACAGTTGGCCGCATGAAGCAAAGTTCATCATAAGGCGGGCTCCACTACTAATTTTATATCTTTTCATTTGTTATGGAGTGGTTTCACAGTGGAGGCTTGTATTTGTACTAAGTCGGCCCTAAAATAGGTTCGACGTACAAAACGTTAGGAACTTGATATAATAGGTAATGACGCAGATAAATCTAGTTGTAGTCGCTGATACTTTAGCATCCGACTAACGGTCGTCTGGCATCGACTGACTGACCCACCCACTCCCTCTAGTTACTACTCCTACTTATTATAGGTGGGAGAGTATATTAACTATAGAATAGGTGTGTTCCGCTATGACATCATTACAGATACCGCAGGCATTTTCCCAACAAAAGAGGATGCGCATACGCATCTACCTTAGAAATGAAGAAAAGTTGACTTGTATCTTTAGAGAAAATATTCCTTTTATAATTTAGAAATAAAAAAGAAGCCTGATATAATATTATCACTGATGACAGAGCGATTAACACAATCTGCTGTGTGTGATTTGTTTCTAATTTATTCATTGGACGACGAAAAAACATTTTTAAAAGAAGTATATTTACTCTCTAGAAAAAAAAAACAAAAAAACCATCATTAACGTTTCCGGTTTGTGAAGTAACAGATGTTTACACTTATGATCTTCCTTATTAAAAATCAACAATGGTTTAAAATGCTGACAACGTTGCCCTGAAGGAAATGTTACAAAATTCAAGACACGTTGTACTTTAATCATTGTATATGTGTTTTTGCTATACACCAGTAAACAAGTTAGAACGAAAGGATACACATAACATTTTAATAAACGTCATTTTTTTCATGAAATTAGGCGTGCCTATCAGAATGCCAATCGGGCTGCATGTCTCCCGGGGGCCGCAGTTTGCCCCTGACTGCTCTATAGAGTCAAAAAAGGGTCTCCGGGTCCTTGTGAGTGATGGATTACATTTCACTCTACAACACCTTTCTCACAGACGAAACGATACAAGCCTCTCGCTACTATATAACTATTTCCCTGGAAGTGTTAAGACTAACTACATTCATTAGTTCCACTAGCTAAGACTGACATACCGTGCATGTTGTAACGGATTATCTTAAATCCCTTCGTATTTCATTGATGGGATGTAAGGTCTACATCGGCAGCTTCTTCCCACAAACTGCTATATATAACCAATTCCCAAAAGGATGCTTGCCGGAGCACTACAATACTAACCTGTTCTATTGTAGGATTAACCGGTACCTTCCCCACATAAATCCATAAACTGCGCCTCTTACTGCGTAACGCTCTACTCGGAGTGGCAGCTGAGTCTTGTACATGGTTACCTAGTCCAGGTAAAAGGCTTGGTAACGGAATATGTCAAGAACTAGAAATGATATGAGTTTGTTTAATTTTACATTATTTATTGTATTCATGACATGTTTGAATTTTTTTTTTTTTTGTTTTTATTAATCCTTTGCTTTATGTTCTCTTTTTTGCTTGTCTTCTATTAAACATTTTATTGAAATTTTACTTCCGTCTCGTCTTCCATACACGCCATTGTCTCTAAAAGCCCACAGACGCTTTCAGACAGCTCAAGAAGCAAATGGCGGTTTCACTTTCGAAAGTGGAAAAGAGGTCACATGTTTTGTCCGAAGAGACAAAAGTACTACCAACCTCCGGCATCATTTTATTCAATTAGTGCCATTTCTTTCTTCCTTTCCTAGCTTTTCTTTCTTTCTTATTTTTATTTAGCTGATCTTTCTTTCTTTCTTTCTTTCTCCTCGCTCATTTACACTCATTTTCTTTCTTTCTTTCGCTTTTAATATCTATGCTACTTGCTTTTCATTTATTTTGTTTCTTTGTTTCTTTGTTTCTTTCTTTGTTTCTTTCTTTCTTTCTTTCTTTTTTGCTCCTCGCTCATTTACACTCATTTTCTTTCTTTCTTTCACTTTTAATATCTATGCTACTTGCTTTTCATTTATTTTCTTTCTTTCTTTCTTTCTTTCTTTCTTTCTTTCTTTCTTTTTTGCTCCTCGCTCATTTACACTCATTTTCTTTCTTTCTTTCACTTTTAATATCTATGCTACTTGCTTTTCATTTATTTTGTTTCTTTGTTTGTTTGTTTGTTTCTTTTTTTCTTTCTTTTTTGCTCCTCGCTCATTTACACTCATTTTCTTTCTTTCTTTCACTTTTAATATCTATGCTACTTGCTTTTCATTTATTTTCTTTCTGTCTTTCTTTCTTTCTTTCTTTCTTTCTTTCTTTCTTTCTTTCTTTCTTTCTTTCTTTTTTGCTCCTCGCTCATTTACACTCGTTTTCTTTCTGTCTTTCATTTTTAATATCTATGCTACTTGCTTTTCATTTCTTTCTTTCTTTCTTTCTTTCTTTCTTTCTTTCTTTCTTTCTTTCTTTTCCAGCATCTATCTATCTATCTATCTATCATTTTCCTTTTTAATTTTTAATATATGAGAAATTTTTGTGTTTGTGCTATCTTTTTTTATGTATTAGCTGGTTTTATTTTATTTTAAGTGTTACATTTTGACTGGACATTTGAATTTGGTGTTTTTTTATGTGCGTATATGCATATATATTTATTTTTCTATCCAATTCTATATATCTTAGTGTCTTTCTTTCTTGACGTTGTTCATTGACAAATATTTTTTTTCTATTCTACCCCTATTAAATTTTATCTATTGAACCATATTTATATATATATCATTGCCCATGTAAGTTATATTCTAATAATCTGTTTGAATTCTCTTACTATCACTTTCAAATTTGAATATTTGTTGGGGTGTATATGTGTGTGTCATTATTAATATATGTGTGTATGATCGCTTATATATGCCTTTCATTCTATGGATCTGTTACCTGTTCTTTTAAGCGTTGTGAACATCTATTTCCTGTTTCTTTCGTGTTTTTGCGTGTTTGTGCATTATAATCTGGTTGTGTATGTATTGTCTTTTGCATCATTTCACCCTCCCCTGCTCACATTAGCATTTCAGATGTATCTAAGGTGTAACGAAGCCTTACATTAACATTAGATTTTAACATTTATTCTAACTGAAATTTTGGCCTATCCGTTAAAACAAAATAAATGACAAAACATGTATTTCCCCAGTTTCATCTTTAAATAATTTTAGAATGTTTTAAACTTAATGCAGATTAAATTTAAAATTGGTAATTTTTAATTTTCAATTTTTTGTATTTTGATTGGTCATTGCAGCTTATGTAACATAATGTATGCGTTTCCCATATAGTGAGGGGTGTCTGGTCGATTTGAACCTTTAAAACCCTTTATTCTACATTCAACACCATCACTTGATAAGACGCTAGAAGTGGAGAAGAATTATATATATATATATATATATATATATATATATATATATATATATATATATATTAATTGATTCCTCGAGTCTGATAGAAACCTCAGGAAGCACTGAACGGCCGTTTCGTCCTATATTTGGGACTCATCAGCAGTGCGCATCCGACTAACGGTCGTCCGACATCGACTGACTGACCAACGATATTTAGTCACCCACCCCCACGAGGGCATCGTGTGGCATAAGGCTGGTTTAACGTGGGCTCTCCGAGCCCGTGGGCTCGGCGAAAAATATGCCCATTGAACGCGTATAAACGGGTTCAGGGTCGGTTTACCTCCCCGAAAGAGAATCTGCCTTTCGAAGTAGTCTCTTTCGGGTTCCTCCCTGCCGGAAGGCAGAGAGTTCAACCGATCAGCCAGTCAACTGACTGGTCAACCCACTGAGCGACTGCTACTACTCCTACTTATTATAGGTGGGAGAGTCTATAAACTATAGAATAGGTGTGTTCTACTATAACACATAGAAACATGCTTGAATGAATATTTGCAGCCTAAATATACGTATAAACACACACACATCTCTCTCTCTCTCTCCATATATATATATATATATATATATATATATATATATATATATATATATATGTGTGTGTGTGTGTATATATATATATAGGCATGCCTGATAGAATAATTTAGTTTATTTTCAATAGGATCCTTTCATATTCACGGACAAGCTTCTTAATATCCTTATTAAAGGAAGAGGGAAAATATTACCGTGTTGTTTACATATTCATTTATTCCGACAACTTTTAACATTCGCATAATGTCATCATGAAGGTGTTTTTGTTTTCTAAGACAAAATTGTTGTGTTCATCAGAAAGTGAGGTTTTTTAACTGTGAAGTGAAAAACGCTAAGGTTTTCTATTGTACGATTTAAATTTCACCTTTGAAACCTCAGGGGAGGTAACTAAGTTATAAATATCAATAAGATTTTTTTAATTTTTTAATAAGGATATTAGGAAACTTGTCCGTGAATATGAGAGGATCCTATTGAAAATAAGGAGAAAAATTTGTCTAAATTATTCAATGAAACATGTCTTAATGAAAACATGCTGGCAAAATATACGCAATATATATATATATATATATATATATATATATATATATATATATATTTCACATCAGAATTTGTCGAATCTTTAAGAAGAATCTGCAACAGAATTCAAAAGGAACTGGACGGCTGTTTCATCCATTTCGGGACTCATTAGCAGTGTGCATCCGCTACCGAAAATCGAACCCGGACCGTTATGATACAACACAAATGTCATACGACTTGGACAGATGGCCTCGATGATGAAGAGGAAACTAACTTGACTCAATATGGCGCAGAGAAAATTATTAAATAATGGACAAGGAGGAAAACCATTATAAATTCGACATGTTTCGCTATTTTATTTTAGCTTCATTACAATTTTTGGAGGAATGAAGAGAATCTGGGGGATGTTTGAATATTTTGAAATCTATGATTTTTAAAAATCTTGTTGCAGTGAAAGATATTTCGAAATTCTGTTCTATATTCAATCATATATATTTTGCGTGTGGCCGAGTGATTCCAGTGTTCGTTTTTCTACCGTAAGATGTCTTGATAATATCGGTTTGGTGGTGCCATACCACCATGCGGTATTTTTGAAAAGTGCTGAAAAACCATACCACAAATTCAGCCATGCCTTTTGATTGAAGAGTTCTCCCGATGGTTGTTTTTGCATGAAGTCAGAAGCCATCGTGACTGATGGTTTAAGCGTAATGAACTATTTCAAACTGCTGATCTTACCAGATGATGCACTCTCACACAGAAACTGGAGATAAGGTCCGCTCCGCCTACTTGAAGTATAGATCACCGCTCTATAGGAGTTGAATATGCTGGAGCAGGTATCTGCAACGGGAACTGACGAGCCGCCGTAGAAGAAAAGCATATGAGTGAAAAGCCATTACACTTTTCCGGTGTCTGTTTTGTTTTTTTAATTTAAGTCATCAAATGGTAGTCGTTTTATGCAACTGATAATAACTCATATTTATCTGTATCTCACTCATTTAAACTATTATTTAACTTCTCTCTTTAAAACTTCTCTCTTTAAAGTTGTATACCTCGCCCTCCCAGGCTCTTCCTGTTCTTCTTCAGTTACACCCTCTCTCTAGAGATTTCATACATTTCCCTCTCACCCTTGTTTATCACCTCCACATATACACTTTCATTGAAATTTTGTTTATTTTCTTATACCCGGAGATATATTTTCTGTTTTCTTTTTGAATTTGTAGGTTAGATGAATATACATATAACACACACACATCACCTTACCAGCAATCAATAAACCTGTCAAAATGACTGAGGGTCTGAGATTCATGTGTCTCCCAAAATCTTAAAAGAACTTGAAAAATGCTTTTGCCCAATACAAGGACTGATCAAAAATTAACGATGAAACAGATGAAAGCTATCGGAAAAGTTCACCTTCAGAAACAGACATTCACCCCTGTAGATCACCGCTACTAACAAACACGAGTATTTTCTCTTGATGATGGCCATGCGCCGAAACTTGTCGAGAAACCTAATTTAAAAAACCTAATTTTAAAAAAATAAAACAAAAATATTATTAGGTTGGTGCAAAAACAATGTCGTTTTCTCACATAGTAAAATATGTGAGAAAACGACATTATTTTTGCACCAACCTAATAATATACAATCCAGTGTGTCTGAAAATTCAAGTTTTAACATTTTTTATAGTTCATAACATCGTTGGAGATGGTTTCATTGGAAGAATTGTCAGATAACCTCCGGCTCATTGATTGTGGGATCTTCTTGATTATTATTGGTAGGTAGTCGAAAGATGTGTATATGTAAACTCGTTTGTCGTTGGGTTTCCTATATGGTTGATATGTACCTTTGAAAAGTACAATGCTTTCTAAACATATACGGGAAAAGCAAAATACTTTCTAAACATATATGGGAAATTAAAAACAAAAATCAAATTACACCAAAACATCATGGAAAATAAGGAAAACATCATCAGCCTTTGTGTAGAAGAGAAAATAGCTATAATCAGATGAAAAAAAATATAACGCAAATTTCTAAATCAGCAAGCAGAACACCTCTCAATATGTAGACATGAAAACAATTTTTAATACATTACTTAAAAACCGATAACCAAAAAGAATACCTTATGATATAGCACTATCAAAAATGCAGATATCTGAGTCGTTTACCACATTAATATAGTCCACATAAAAACTATATTCTATCACGCGCGTGCACAACCGCATATATATATATATATATATATATATATATATATATATATATATATATATATATATATATATATATATATATATATATATACACACACACACAACTGATTCGAAAATTTATTAAAAAATAGACAGAAGTTAGTCGGTTGAATTAAAAAAAGTTAAAGTTCAGTCTTATATCTATCTATATATATATAATGTATAAGACTAAATTTTAACATTTTTTAATTCAACCTACTAACCTCTGTCTATTTTTTAATAATTTTCCGAATCAGTTGTTGTATATCCATATATATTTATTAAAGACATTTTTTATGTTTAACGTTCTTTTTAAAGATACAAGTATTCAAGTAAATGCTCTGTTTATAATAAACAGTATTAAATAACATTTATCGGCCTGAATGTCCGAGAAATTTTCATAGAAAATATTCGTCCTTTGACAGGATTCGAACCTGCATTCTATACGGAACCGCCATTTAGCCGGGCGTGCCTAACCGATTCGGCCACAAAGGAGCGTTCGGTTGGCAAGGTCGAATTTACTGCTTATAAACTTCAATCTTCCATGAATCTCGTACATTCATAACTGCTCATGGCGTATCACATGTAAACAAATGACGTCATACATTAAGATATGGGCAAAGTCCGACAATTTATTTATTAAAGACATTTTTTATGTTTAACGTTCTTTTTATAGGAGGGTTAGGGTTCGATCTTGCCAACCGAACGCTCCTTTATGGCCGAATCGGTTAGGCACGCCCGGATAAATGGCGGTTCCGTATAGGATGCAGGTTCGAATCCTGTCAAAGGACGAATATTTTCTATGAAAATTTCCCGGACATTCAGGCCGGTAAATGTTATTTAATACTGTTTATTATAAACAGAGCATTTACTTAAATACTTGTATCTTTAAAAAGAACGTTAAACATGAAAAATGTCTTTAATAAATAAATTGTCGGACTTTGTCCATTTCTTAATGTATATCCATATATATATATATATATATATATATATATATATATATATATATATATATATTATGGTTAAACTGTCCAAACTTGACGTTTTTTCTCCCAGAAATTTTATCTGCGGCTTACAACGTTCAGCCTGTTCACTACCCAAATGGGTGACCGCTGGCTGGCAGGAGCTTCAAACTACTCGACGGGCCGAGCAAGTCAGCAACAGATAAAATCTCGCTACTTACACCAATAGAAGAATTCGATATGTGAAAGTGCCACCGTACTGACAGGTAGCAAGATCTACCTGTAGTTGGGTGTGTGGAGAGTGTATTTGCTACCCGCCCAGTCATTACCAAGTACTTGATGTTTTCAGTACGGTAGACAAGATTTTGCTAACAATATCCTGAATTTTTTAGAACGCTAAAGCGGTTATTGAGCATCTAATATGTGCAAAAAAAAAAAAAAAAATACTACTGCGTATAATATATCTGATACGTTCATCTTCCTATAGGGCCAAGATTTATTAATTATTTCTTCATATGACGTCACTTGTACGGTATACGTATAATCTTTATTACATTTTTTTAATCTTTTCACCCCAAGTAAGTCAAGAAAGCCCCTAAGACCGAAGGCGTATCTGAGTTCGAGAGAATTTGGGAAAAAACATTAAGGAGAGAGAAGAATAAACGGCACGAATTTAGAAAGCAAGATAACAATTGGCATTGCATTTAAATAATAATATAAAGAAAATAATAATAATAATAATAATAAAATATGATAATAATATAAAGAAAGAAAGAAAGAAAGAAAGAAGTTCCTAAAGAAAAAATAATACTAATGCGTATCATATATCTGATACGTTCATCTTCCCCTACAGCCAAAATTTCTGAATTAGTTCTTCATATGACGTCACTTGTACGGTAAACGTATAATCTTTATTACTTTTTTTTTTTTTATCTTTTCACGTCAAGTAATTTCATCCCAAGTAAGACAATAAAGCCACTAAGACGCAAGGAGTTTCTCAGTTCGAGAGAATATAGGAAAAAATATTAAGGAGACAGAATAATAAACGACACGAATTAAGAAAACAAGATAACAATTGGCATTGCATTTAAATAACAATATAAAGAAATAATAATAATAATAATAATAATAATAATAATAATAATAATAATAATGATATAAAGAAAGAAAGATAGATAGAAAATCCTACGGAAAAAATAATACTAATGCGTATAATATATCTGATACATTCGTCTCTTAGATCCAAGATTTATGAATTAGTTCTTCGTATGACGTCATTTGTACAGTAAACGTATAATCTTTATTACGTTTTTATATTTTTCACCCCAAGTAAGACAATAAAGCCACTAATACGCAAAGAGTTTCTGAGTCCAAGAGAATATGGGGAAAAACTTTATTAAGGAGACAGAAGAATAAACGACAAGAATTAAGATAACAATTGATATTGCATTTGAAGTTGACAAAAGTTGGGGAAGAAAGAAGATAGAAAAGGGATTCATAAATGAGAAACGCCTGAGAACAAAATGTTAGCATAGAACTCCAGTCATTCAGTTAAGTGCCATACGTGATACACGCATATGCGATCATGTATCTTTCGATACATGACTGACGATGCAGATTTTTTCCCACAGTAGGTTGCCATTTCTTTCTGGCTGGTTGACAACCAAAGCTAAAGAACCCAGTATTCAACCCATAGCTGGGGAGAAGAGATGAATTGATACCTTTTCCAAGGGCTTTTTGACTTGAATTCGAACTCGGTTACATTTAAAAATCCAAGATGGTAGGTGCTGATCTAGCATCTAGTCTACAATTGTGCCATGTCATCCCTCTGTCTCTTCTACAAGTATTTTCACGGCAACTGTTCCGACGAGCTACTTTCTCTGGTTTCCGGACTGCATATTTAAGCGAGTTACCGGGCTGGCATTCCGGTCTCACCCTTTCACTGTCAAAACGGCTAAATGTAACTGTCTCTTCTACTGAAACAGCTTCTTCTCCCACACTTCCCGTCTGTAGAACTCCTTTTCCCTGACTTGCTTCCGCGATGAATATAATCATCAAATATTCAAGTGTAATGTCAATCGACATCTGACACCCTGAGCTTGTTCCCCGTCCTTCTCTGTATCCTTTCCTCAAACATGCCACTTTACCCTTGTTTTCAATCCTCTGGAACCCCTTGCGTGCTAGTGGCACTCCCGCCTTGCTTGGGGGTGAATTGCTTTAAAAACAAAACAAAATAAATAAATAAATAAACACTTCAACTGTAAATTATTAACGTCTAGGTGCCAAAGTGGTAAATTCACCAGAAAAGTACCCATGAAAATATTTCTAGAAAAGACACAAGAAAACAATGTTACAGTGGTGGGAAAGTGGCGTTAGGCGAGATGCAAAGTCGGGACCTATAAAATTGCAGATTCTTCTTTCTAATTTATCAAGAATACCTAAATACAGAGCAGAAGCACCAGGCTAGATGTGGCAGTAATATTCAATGCATGCATGAACGGTAGACTCATAAATGTGTAAGATTGATTTTGTCAAGAAAAATTGTCTAGTACGACACAGTGAACCAATCTTCCTTGCAGCAGGCGTAGCAAATGATTCAATATAATGTTTCCACTTCATATTCAGAAGGCGTAATACGTCATTCTCCTGTAGGATAGCATTTTTTGCTTTACTCTTTTTTCATTTCAACCTATTTTTCACTTGTAATATATTGAAATGCACCATTAAAAGAATCGCTTGTACTGACTGCAGGGTGTTCATTCATTTCTCATTCATTAGTTTTATGCCTTTTCTCTATATGAAACCGTTATGTAATGCGCCTCACGCCTTTCCTTTGTAATTTTTGATATTGCGTATCTTCAAGATGAATACAAAATTATAGAAATTAATCTTGCTGGAAGCTAAGGACTAAAGGAAAGAGAACAAGTATAGGAAGACGTAATTTAAGAAAGAAAGAAAGCGAAAGAAGGAAAGAAAGACAAAGAAAGAAAGTTTTTTTTTTTAAATGAAACACTAAAATATTTAAATGTATGGGAAGGGATAAAAAATAAAATGTAAATCAATTAGAAATAAAGGAAAATAATGAATGTAAGAAAGAAAGAAAGAAAAAAAGAAAGAAAGAAAGAAAGAACGAAAGAAAGAAAGAAAGAAAGAAAGAAAGGGAAAGAAAGAAAGAAAGAAAGAAAGAAAGAAAGAAAAAAGAAAAAGAAAAAGTTTTTTTTTTAAATGAAATACTAAAATATGTAAATGAATGGGAAGGGATGAAAAATAAAATGTAAATCAATCAGAAATAAAGGAAAATAATGAATGAAAGAAAGAAAGAAAGAAAAAAAGAAAGAAAGAAAGAAAGGCAAAGAAAGAAAGAAAGAAAAATAAAAATAAAAAGATTTTTTTTTAAATGAAACGCTAAAATATGTAAATGAATGGGAAGAGATGAAAAATAAAATGTAAATCAATCAGAAATAAAGGAAAATAATGAATGTAAGAAAGAAAGAAAGAAAGAAAGAAATAAAGGAAGAAATAAAAAGAAAGAAAGAAAGAAAGAAAAAGAAAGAAAGAAAGAAAGAAAAAGATGATAAAGGAAGATATTTTTTTTAAATTTTAAAATGAAACATACATAAATGTAATTTAATGATAAAATAGAAAGAAAAGAAGAAAAAAAGAATGAATGAATGAAAGAGATCCACTGAAATTAAAAACGAAGAAAATAATTTAAAATAATTAAAGTCGATTAAGAGAGTAGGCGTAGAACAGACGAATAAAATGATTTGTAATGCGAAACTGAAAAAGAAATTAACGAATGAAATATGTATGGGAGAAAACGATGGGGGAAATAAGAAAGACAAAAGAAAAACATCAACGCCATCAAGAACCATATCAAAATGTTAAGTTTTGAAAAAATTGAAAATAACACCTCAAAAGAAAAACAGAGTAATGCGTGTAAAAATAAAAATAAAAGAAAAGGCAATATCAAGGAAGAGGGAGACAAAATGAAAGAATTACAAGATGCAATTTATAAGGCAGAAGATTAAATATTTTCGAATTTCAAGTCGAACAACTCGTCATACTCCGTCTTAATTCTTCTTTTATTAGCCTATCTTAAGTGTATGTTTTTCTCTCATACTCTCTAACACTCAGTAACCACTTGTGTTTTAGTGTCATTAATATCTTGCTTGCGTTGAAATGATTATATATATATATATATATATATATATATATATATATATATATATATATTTCACAAAAATCTTCCTTTCAATTAGTTTCACCGTCTTTATTTCGAAAAGACTCACAAGGAACTTGGTATTAAGGTCAGCCACTTTTGTGTTCTGTCATCGTCGCGCAAAATGTTACGTCGAATTTTAGCAAAAACTTTGTCTCTGCACACTTACAAAATTCAATTGACACAAGAACTGAAACTTACTAACCAATTGGAGCGCCATACATTCGTCAATTGGGTTCACGAGCAAAGACAAGCCGATGAAGATAATTCTCAAAAAATCCTCTTTAGTGATGAAGATCATTTTCATTTGTGTGGATTTTTAATAAGCCGACTTGTTGGATTTGGACTGATGAAAATCCAATGAACATTGTTGAAAAATCACTGCATCTACAAAAAGTCAGTTTGGTGTGCATTTTTGTTAGCGGAATTATTGGGTCGTATATTTATAAATTTGAACGTCCATTTTCGTAATAGGTTTCGTTAACTTTAACATTGTCTGATTGTTAATCTTTCCATTGTTGAAATTGCCAAAGACTTAAGTTGTTAAATGTGAAAGAAAAAGATAACTTTAACATTGTTTAATTGTTAATCTTTCCATTGTTGAAATTGCCAAAGACTTAAGTTGTTAAATCTGAAAGAAAAAGAAAAAATCATTAGATGCTTAAACTTAATTCACCTTTAAAATCGGTCCAAGTTCTTTGAATAACCAATATTAATTTGTATGGAGTGTTTATTCCGTGTTTCATCTGTTTTTACATATTTAAATTGTTTCCCTGTTTCACCTTTCTCATTACTAGGCCCTATATTCCCCACCCTAAACTACATCAGTCTTAGGGGCGTACAATCATGGAGTTGGCTCCGGGTATCAATAAATATCACCAAACCTCTGCCCGCTACTGGTAGGCTCACCTCATGTACTGCAGCCATAGCAGAAACGCTGTATCCCTCTGTGATTTTGTATTCAGAACTTTCCTTCTTCTAGATTAGTTGTCACCTCAAAATAAGTTTGTCAGTTCAGCCCAGCTATTTAAAACCTAGCTGTGGGGAGAAGAGAGGGATTCATATTTTTGTGAAAGAAAGCGTAACATGTTCGGTCGGAATTAAAACTCGACTCCTTGATTTCTCGGTCCGAGCCACTAAGCTTTACATTATCCGCAAAACCACTGTCATGATAACGCACGAAAAAGTGACTATCACGTTGAAACATCGGTTACCGTACGAGCGTCCAAGTTAAGTGACGTCGAGCCTGGTCAGTACTTAGATGGGTGACATCATGGGGATACGTTTTTATCATTTATACTTTTATTATTGATATGCTTATATCATCCAAACAATGCGTTTTGTGCACACGTTTTGTTTTTGATTAATGTATACCTACTTTTTTGCATTTTTTTTATTGTTCAATATATATATATATATATATATATATATATATATATATATATATATATATATTTACAAATTCATGAATTATTCATACATAAAACAAATACAAAGGTTAATGATTAAATGGCGAGAAATCCATCTTCGCGAACAATTCAATAATGAACACTAAATAAATAATTCATTCATAAACAGATTCGGGGTTTTTGTTTATTATTGAATTGTTCGCGAAGATGGATTTCTCGCCATTTAATCATTAACCTTTGTATTTGTTTTATGTATGAATAATTCATGAATTTGTAAATTAATTTCACCTTTATTGAAATTAATATATATATATATATATATATATATATATATATATATATATATATATATATATAACAATAAAAAATATTAAGAAATTAAAATCTTCAAACACTGGGTTGTATATTACTATTCTTTCGTTTTTATTATTATTTCATTTAGATTCCTCGACTAGATTCGGCCAACATGGTCATCATCATCAGAAAAAATATTTGCTTGTTGGTAGCAGTAAGCTACAGAAATAGATGTTTTGATGGCGAAAATGAACTTCTGTCTGTAGTTTTCATTTGTTTTTTTATTTTTTTAACATGAATTTTGGTCAGTCCTTGTGTTGGTCAAACAGTCTCGTTTTAGTTGTTTTTTAAGATAAGAGCTGGATAGATTCATGCTGCTCTGAATTCCCTTGGTCATTTCGACAGTTTATTGGAAAAAGGGATGTGTCTCTGTTAAGTATGTGCGTGTATGTTATCTGGTTCTTAAGGAGTGAGTGAGTATGATGTATGTAAGCGTGTATATTACTATGGGTGCGTGTTATCATTTGGATCATTAGGGAGTGAGTGAGTATGATGTGTGTAAGTGTGTATATTACTGTGGGTGCGTGTTATCCTTTAGCTCATTAGGGAGTAAGTGAGTAATGTTTCATTGCCAATTTCATTATAATATTAGCTTCTTTTTTATATAGAGCTAACTTTCCTCAAAATTTTAACATATCTTTTATAATTAGCAGCAAAAAACATATTTTTATTAAACTCTTTACTCCAGTTTAATTGTTTGCACTAAGCTAAGATGTAATTCCATCTGTAAGTCAGTAACCTAACGATAAAATGAAAAAATGTATATCGAAATAAAAGTTATCAAGTTTAAGAGAATTGCTTGAAGTTCTCGACTAAAAAAGGAAAACAAAGCACGTTTAGAGCTACAGTTAAAACAAATTTTCTTTTTCACAACTTTTATAACTGTATATTAGTATATTTTATTATTAGTTATTGTTAATCCAGGTTTCTGTTTCTGTGTAGATGGTGTAATGTATAGCTGTATAGCGGCTCATAATGAAGAATGAGTCGAGTTCAAATCCCAGTCATTTACACCGAGTTAAGTTTGAGGTAAATATTTGGATCTTCTTTTCCTCACGATCCTCAGCTGCCTCTTCAATAGGAGAAGCTTTATGTAGAATGAATATATATATATATATATATATATATATATATATATATATATATAGTCACGCATTTCTGGTTGTTGATCTAGTCTTCTAATGAAGTAAAAGCCTCAGTATAGAAAAAAATTTTGATTTCTTCCTGATTCACTTACTTTCCAGATAATATTTCTTTCAATATATAATTCATAAGCCCAATGAAAATCATTTCAATGAAGCAATGTCGATTTAGTTTACTGTACGAGTACAAACTGGGGAAAAGAATCGTTTTTGCATCGAATCATTAGATGCGATGAGAAATGGATACCATAAGTGAATCATCAAAACAATACCCAAAAGCTACACTGCAACCTAAAAAGTTATGGTTGCTGCATGGTGGTCGTTCAAAGGGGTTATTCATTATTCATTCTGGCTTCAAGGGAAAACAATAACAGCAACCTCGTACTTTGGAGATATTGATTGTATGCACAAAATTTGAAAAAGAAACATCCTAGACTTATGAATAAGGATGGACTAATTTTGCTGCATGACGACTAAATGGGCAGCATGCTTCTCAATCAACTGTCAAATTTACGTGCGTTTAACGCTAACTAGGCCCTACGTAGTCAGTCTGTCAAGGATAACCTTTCTGCTATCTTTTCTTTCTTAGCCTTTGAAGGTCCTTTATTGGATATAAGCTTTCCCCCTGATATCTCTCTAGTAATTATCATTTATTTAAGTATTTTGAGCTTTTTATACACAGTAAAACATTCTCCATTACGGAAGAAATAATTGAAGCATTTGAACTGTTTATCATGAATGATAATTTTCTTAAAGATGGGATCAAGAATTTAGAGGTATACTGGAGAACATTCATCAACATGGTGTCTATTTCAAATAAATAAATTAGTTATTGAACATTTCAGAAGCGTTTTATTTATTTCCTATAAAGTAATTCACTTCCTGTGCCACAGCATAATATATCACTGGCGTGTTTATTGAAAAAAAATACGTCAAAATTCACCTTCCTCTATGCCAAGAGCTGGTATCTTGGGGGAAAATCTCCGACTGATATCAAATCAGTAGGGTTTTGATCCTGTGTACTGCCTGCAATAACAAGCATTAGTTAGGCAGTTATCGCGGATGTGGTGACCATTCGGCTATACAAGATAAAAGGTTGGATCTGTCTTTTCAAATGTGTTTATATGAAATTTTCGAATATAAAGTGCAGGGTGTATATCGTGCTGCTCTCGTTAATGGCATCTGGAAAAATGAAGGATAATTAACGCTAACAGACGGCAGATAATGAAGCCGTATATATTTTGATACTAACAAACGGAGAGAGATTTTAATCAACGAAAATATCCACTTCAGGATTATCTTTATTCCACGCTTCTGGCAAACAATGTTGGAATGGTTCCTGACTTCTCAGAATCAGAAAACGGGTTCGAAATTAATGTATATTATCTGTACATTTTGGGGCCCCAGGAATAACTCTTGTTCTAAAAGAACCCCTTTCCCGTCTTTTGTAGAGAATTAAAACCCAAAACGGGAGTTTCATTTTTTTTTATTCCACTTGGAGTGAAAAGAAAATCAACTAGAATCTTTCCACACACTCTTCATCCGTCAATATTTGTATTTCCAGTGATACTGAACATTTTGGGTCGAGGTCAACATATCTCAGATATCTCTTCTGGCGACTACTAAAGCCCCAAATCTGGACGGCTTCTTGGACTTTCTGAAAAATCAACATCGCGACTCCGGTAGTATCAGTGAAAAGAATATAGTTCAATTTAATATATAGTAGTCACTGTTATTAGGCGAACCAGTTTACCGCGGTAATAGGTGTGCTGCCGGTAGGAGGTGGACCCAAATGTTTTTGCTCTCTTACCCTCAACATCGCTCACTTTTTTTTTTTTTTTTTTTTTTTTTTTAGAAATTCCACCCTAATTTACCAATTTCTAGTCCATCCATAGACAGAACAGACAGGGATCATCAGATGGGTCCTAATTTGTTTTAATAATTACATCCCTTTTTCACACGTTTTACTCTGATTTTGGTGATGAAACAGCCCAAATTTTTCTAAGTTTTAACACCTCCGCCGTTTCACACCTAATCCAATTGTATTGGTAATAATTACACATGATTCTATTTCTATTTCGCGCGCGATCAAAGAGTTCCTATAATATCGGAGCAATTAACAAGAATTCAATCACTGCAATCAGATACCACGGATCGAGTATTAATATGGGTACTTTTCTCCGGTTGATCATGTTCAATTTGACTGTCGAAAATCAAGAAACTCTCATCAAAATTTTGCTGTAAACAGTGAAATAATTTTAAATTTCGGGTAATTTGCTTTTTAAACGTCGCGCTATTATCTAATAAAAATTTCCCAAATAGTAATATTTACGTGTAAAATTCGAAAATAATAAAGAAATTTTGATAAAATCTACCATTTTGGAGTTATCGACAATAAAAGTTCGGACACTTTCGCATCGCATTACTGGCGTTGGTTGCATATATTTGCTGCGGAACAGACATTCACTTATCTCGATTATTGCCCAATAATGGCTGCCGTGCAGTAGCTTACAACGAAACGAATTATTCTGAAAGTTTATTGTCGATAACTCCAAAATGGTAGATTTTATAAAAAATTCTTTGTTATTTTCGAATTAGGAATGTAAATTTAGAATAAAAATAACTGTTCGGGAAATATTTATTAGACAGTTAGCGCGGGTTTTAAAAAGCAAATCACCCGAAATTTCTTATGAAATCATTGGGATAAATGAATTATAATGTTTTTTTTTTTTAGGATCTTTTCGAGCTATTATCTATGGTGTATATCGAGAAATAGAGCAAATAGGACCGAAAAATCAGGTAGGTGTTCAACCTCCTATTATCGCCCACAACCTTCACTTGCAGCGCGGGTCAGTCATCTTCTACACCAAGGCCTGCGCTATATTTATAAATTTATACTTGAGTTTATAGGTTAACACTATTCCCATTTAGTATCGTTTATGTGCAAAGACCAGTTGTTTATACTTGAGTCTATAGGAGAAAATTGGTCTTTTGTACTTCAATTTATAGGTTAACAGTGTTCGCTTTTACTATCGTTTATATGCAAAGCCCGATCGGTTACACTTGAGACTATAGATGAAAATTGGTAGTTTATACTTGAGTTTATAGCTTAACACTGTTCCTCTTTACTGCCGTTTAAATGTAAAGACCTGTCGTTTATACTTGAATCTATAGGTAAAAATTGGTCGTTTATACTTGAGTTTATTTAAGTGCGTTTATAATTAAGTCTATCTTTAAATATAAGTCATTTATATTTGAATCCGTCAGTATTTACTTGGTAGGTTTGGAGGCGACTTACCTTTCTACAGGCAACAAAATATTCTGACCGCCCTCAACATTTGGAGTCAGCTGTCAATTTTTTGAAGTGAATTAATTTTTTTTTCATAGCGTCAGTTGATTGATGATTGTAATCTCCTAAGCGACTAATTAAAATAATAACCTAACATTATAATTTTTTCAGTCGTTTATCTCTGATCTTATTCTCCCTGTAATTTGCTTCACTTGTATTTTTATATGTTTAATAAGTGATGCAATATCGGAACGTTCTAGGCTCTATATGTATTTATTTTATCATTCAACAAAAAATTACGCGCGTTTAACGCTAACTAGGCCCTACGTGGTCAGCCTGTCAATGATAACCTTTTTGCTATCTTTTATTTCTAAGACTGTGAAGGTATTTTATTGGATATAAGCCTTCCTCCAATTCTATTTATAGGAATGAATTGGCTATTAGCCTATCGGACTGGCATGATTCTAGGGTTGCATGTGACAAACTTTGGCGGTCATATCTCGTTTTGTGAGTCATGATAATCCAAACGTAAGCGAATATAACGAACCAGACTGGAAGTCGAACTCTTCTCTCTGACTGTGGGTGGCGTAATGGATAACCCATTACACCACCTGCACGCCCAACCAGACATCACCTGGCCTTTCGAAGCGGTCACCCATCTAGGTATTGAACAGGTTCGACGTTGATTAATTTTGGTGACTGAACGGGAACTAGTATTTCAATGCGATGCGGTTGTAAGTATTTGATGACCGTGCGATAGTTCAGTTGATAGAGCGTCTGACTGTCGGAAATACCGCCTGCCATCCTTAGTATTTCTGGGTATGACGATAAATTATATCCGGCAGTAAGGCCTCTGCTCAGAACATTGGATGTTTTGAGGAGCATGGAAGCAGTTCTTAATTGTTGTTGATGAACGTGTAAAAATACATTTTTATAGTACAAATGCGAGAAATACATTTTTATATATAAAATAAATACCAACAATACCTATTTATAGTAAAATTACCAACAATACCTATTTATAGTAAAATTACCACCTATTTCTATTTATAGTAAAATTACCACTTATACTTACAGTAAAATTGATAACAATACCTATATATAATAGAATTACCAACAATACATTATTATAGCAAAATGAACAAAGTTTATTTTGTGGCTGAAGACATACAATTACGTTCAAAATTTTAGCATTAAACAACCTATGAAGGTGATAATATGCTGCTAAACAAAATTAACCAACCAGCCAAAAAAATAAAAAAAATTAAAAAATTAAAAAAAAACGAGATGAAAGAACACTTTCATGATATTAAACCATATAATATCCCACAATTTCTTAAATTATACTCTCTTCCAAAATATAACTTTAACAAAACCACAACATAAAACACCCATTACTGCATACAGTAATTATGTCCATATGAATTATAATTATTATATATACAAACTTTTATATGCACAAAAGCTGAGTATCATCTACAATGTATTCACTTGTGAAAGCAGAATGACATATATCGTATTTTTATTACTTTAAATCTCCGATGAAGATTAAATTTCGTCATTAAATGGCCCAAGATGAATTGATATGCTGTTAAACAAACAAATCAATAATAAGCATTTCTGCTATCTACATGTGTTCAATTATACGTAAGACTTTGCAACGTTTTATTCGCACGGATTTGTTGATAAGAAAGATCCGATTAAAATATATATACACCAAATTAGGGTGAACTTGGGAACAACTGCAATTAAGAGGTGGTTTCTATACTCAACCTCCAATTTCCCAATCGGTGGCCTTGCTGCAGGATGTAGTTTATCGTCATACTTAGGACTACCGAAGAGGGATTTGGAAGGTTAGGAAGGAAACATTGCTTAGAATTATGTAGTATTGGATCATGTGAAGAGTCATGATCCTAAGTTGATACGCCACATAAACAAAGAGTTGCCATGCAGTTAAAATTGATAGCATCTTTTTAAAATTCTTACAATTATTAGATTTTTTTCACATCTGAAATTTTAAATATATATTTCTGTTATTATATTAACATATGGATGTTACTGACATGGAACTTTTATCTGTGAATCATTTCAGATTCCATATTTTTTTAAATTAATTTCACCCCAAGCAAGGAAGGTGAACTATAAAATTACAACATTCAAAGAGATAGAAGATGACGTTTTGACATTTAATTTAAATCGTTGAATATTAATGCTTACCTGAATGCACCAAGCTGGAAGAACGTTCCACAATCGAAAAATTCTAGTGGAGTAAAGGTCAGCATATAACTTATGCTTATATTTAACAATTCCAACAGCGAGATTATGAGACCTAACTGCCAATCAAGTACTGCATTTTAATTCGTAAAGTCTAGGTACCAAATAGAAAATCTCATCAGAACATTTACCATAAAAATATTTATAGAAAAGGCACTAGGAGACTACGTCAAGGTGGAGGGAAAGTGATTGAAGCTCGGATGCTAGGTTAGGACTTATAACATTGCTTATGCTCCATTGAATTTGGTCTAGATACATCGCAGAAGCACAAGACTAAATGTGATAGAAATATTTAATGCATCGATGAATGATAGACTAATAACGGTGCACGATAGATTCCGGCGAGGGAACAATTTCTAGTACAACAGAGGTAATCGACGTTCCTAGCAGCAGACCCAGCAATTAATTCATACCTGTCAGTGGAAAGCGTTAGCCTCGAGCTGTGGCAATGTGTTACTCGCCTGGAGGTTAGCATCAGCCATGCTGGTAGAAAGCAAAAAAAAAAAAATCATTAAAACTATTAAAAGAGAGCAGATTCATTTTGGAGCGGTTGATATTAACAAGCCATTTCTTGCCCCAGCTAACAAAAGAATGAAGGTCAGATTTGAGATCAGCTGCCAATTTGAGCTTATAGAAATGCTCAGACTTACCATTAAGACAGGTATACGTTCTCTCACTCTCTCGCTCTTTCTGTATATGTATATATATATATATATATATATATATATATATATATATATATATATGTGTGTGTGTGTGTGTGTGTGTGTGTGTGTGTGTGTATAGAACGACAAGAGGGAAACTATTCCCAGCCCGCGTTTTGTCCTTTGAGAGATTTTATCAAGGCAAATGTAGGATTTATTTTGTTGCAGGTATTTATATACAAGAGCGTGGATGTTTTTGGCTTGTCAAGGATTTCAAATGAGAACGTTCATGAATATTCATCAGGTTGTTGAACGGTCAGTCAATGGCTGCTAAGTCAATGGATACTGTATATTTCCTTATAAGGAGACAATTAATATTACCATTACTCATGACCATAATTATAACGTTTTTCGAAACTGAATCTCGATACATTATCTCTGATTGGATGTATTGACGAAACTAGAAAGTATAATCAAAGCTCACATAAATAATGAGACCTAATGTGATATGTGCATCTGTTGATTAAGGACAAGTTCGGCTTATAAAATACTTTTTTGGCGGAAGTTATGCCAAACGTCGACACCACAGCGAGAAAAGTTGCCTGCTGTGCAATTTATTGTTGTATCAAAGCAAAATTCCCAAGAAAAAATGCCTTAAAAATGACCTTGTCTTGAACATCTTGTTATTATTAAAGACTTTAAATTTCGGAATTGAAGCTCCTAGCGATAAATTAGCCTATTCCAAAAATATAATGAATAAAAAATCCCGTGATATAAGCATACTTCATCGTCTCTTTGTGTGCTTCCATATTTCAAAATTGGATATTGTTTGGTCCAGACGTCCTCTTTCTACTTTTTATATTTATCCACTTCCAATATTAGATTACATTTATCAATGAAGTTATTTCGTCTACTTTTATCGTCTGTGTACTTTGGTAGAAAATAACAATAATAAAAATGAGAGTCATTAGTTGATTCTTCACGAGTAACTATTCAAATCATAGTCTTATTTTGGCGTCTGGAGCTCAGGAAGTGTGGTATCATTATGGAACATGTTTTCTTCCTTAAGACATTTCTACAACAATGTTTTCCTTATCGTTTTCTCTAACATTGGCTAGCTCACACGCACATATGCACACACAAATGCACACACACACACACACGCGCGCGCGCGCACAAACACGCACATATATATTCATTGGGTGTTATTTTTAAATAAAATGAATAAATATAGGCTTTAAAAAATAAACAGATAGTTTACTCAAATCTAGTATCCAGTAAAATAACGAGTAAGTGATAAAAAAATCTGTCTAATTAATAAATCAAAAATCGATCCCTTTCTTTAGAAAGTGCTTTGTTTACGTTAGGATACGTTAGATTTCAGGTGTGATAGAAGAAACAGTGCTTAAAGGCACTATTCGACTTTGCTTCGTATTCGACGCACTCTGTAGCTGAGAGGTCAAAGCACGTGAGATCTAATAACGGTTTCACCTAGGGTAACGCAGGTTTGAACCCTGACGAAGAGCGCATAATTTTGTATAATATTATTCCTCGAATATTCAGAGCGGTAATCGAGTCTATCTATCTATCTATCTTAATAAATATACATATCATCACGACCTGGATTTTCTTGCACAACGCGAACACTGTTTTATCAATACGACTGATATGTTGTAATTACATATATACATACATATATATATATATATATATATATATATATATATATATATATATATATAACGTCATCCACAGTATATATATATATATATATAACGTCATCCACAGTATATATATATATATATATATATATATATATATATATATATATATATATATATATATATATATATATATATATATATATATATATACGTTGTACGCTACGGCCTTCTACAGATGACTGGAATTTCTAACTGAATTATTTACCCCGGTGAACGAAGAAAAGGGTTCAGTTCGAAATTCCAATTACCCGAAGAAGGCCGGAGTGTAAAATCTTCGTGAATATCGCAATAAAGATGAGAACAACTGTCCTAACAATGGAAATCACATATATATATCACAAAAGACTTGATATTCATCTAAACCGGAAATTCCCATGCTTTGGAGGGAGCCAACAAACTATAGCACTGGCTTCTGTGCTATTGATGAGATTGGGATCAATAGAAAGAATGAAGACGCCTCAAGTGTCCTGATCGTCAATCAGCATGTCGTCCTGTAGCTCATTGTGATGAAATTCCAATACGTGTTTTTGGAGAACTTACTGATATTAGTGAGAAAGATTCTCAAGTGTTCAAGATGAAGTTGTTTTTTTACAATGATGCTCCACATTTTTTTTCCCAAAATGAACTAAATAATCTCCTTCACAATTCTCTGCCAAAATGTTGACATCTAGATTGAAGGAAAAAAAAAATCTTCTCTCTGATAGTGGTCACATTACCTTCTAGCACAAGAGGCATTAAGAGTATCTCCGTTTTTCTCTGAAGAGAAGAAATTATGTACTGTACAGATATTGCGTAGCTTTTGCACAAAATTACTGTGACACAGCACGAAGCCAAAGACTGGAAATTGTCAGCGACAAACGATCACTGAAAAGTATTTAGCTGCACAATGGCAACCAGTTTTCCCCAGTGCCCACAGCTCACCCGACTATACTGAAAGATAAATATAAAGAAGTGAATTATGTGCTGGAGAAAATTCTATATGATCAACATGAGTGGTTTATTTGCGTTGAGCTGAAGATGTTGAACATTTTGTTGGGACAACAGTCAAGGTTCACAAAGTATCCATGCTTTCTCTGCATGGGGGATAGTAGGGACACTGCTCAGGATTACACGAAAAAGGACTGGCCTGTTGGGGAGGAACTGATGCCTTGCAGAACAACAAATGTCATCAATAAACACCTAGTGGACAGAGACTGGATACTTTTCCCACTGCTGCACATCAAACTCGGCTTGATCAAGCAGTTCATCAAAGCTCCTAACAAGGATGGTGGATGCTTCACTTCCTTGGGCCAGGCCATTTCAAGATTGTTGATGGAGAAGTTGAAAGCTTCCATTATTGATTGTCCTCAAATTCGTCAGGTCATGAGAATTACCAGATTTTGAAAAACTCGATGTACGTAGTGGAGCTGGAGGCACGGAAGGTATTTGTTCTTGACGTGAAGAATTTTTTTAGCAACAAGGCTAGGAACACCGCAAAAAATTGTCATCAGTATGCTGTCTTCTTTCCGAAACGTCAGATGCAACAAGGGCATCAAAATGCATTATTTATGCATATGCATTGGTTTCCCGAGAATTGCGTTTACGCATAAAATAGACTCTCCTACATTGTCTTGATAAAGTCCATCAGAGGACGAAACGCGTCGACTAATAATACTCTATCCTTTTGTCATTTGATAGTCATATATATATATATATATATATATATATATATATATATATATATATATATATTAACAAAAGGCTAAAATGCCAACCAACCTCGCGACATTTTGGATGTTAGCCCTAGACATTGGATTTGGAATTTTATATTGAGCACTTTTTTTGTCTATAAGTTTTAGGTGCAGCTGTTTTCAGTCTTCCTTTTACATTTCTACCCGTTTCTTTGTTTGTTTGTTTGTTTGTTTGGGTTTTATGGCATATCAACCACTGTGGGTTATTTAATGCCAAATCCAGTTTATATGAATTTTAAATGCCTATTTTGTATGGAATAAAATATGTATAGCTGGCAACGTTATTATTTCAAAAAACATATAGCTGGCAACATTATTCTTTACAAAAAATGTATAGTTGGCAACACTATTGTTTCAAAAACATATAGCTGGCAACATTTTTCCGAAAACATTATCTGAGACCTTGCAGTTGGATGTAGTTTACCGTCATACCCAGGACGCGGATGTAGTTTACCGTCATACCCAGGACGTATTTCTACCCGTATATATATATATATATATATATATATATATATATATATATATATATATATATATATATATATATATATATGCTTTACGTTATATAAGTTACCTCTGCAATATTTATATATTTGAATATTGTTTCAAACATTTTGTTCATTCTCTTCATTGTTTGCATTGTATTGTATATTATACATGTTTTTATATGTGTGTGTGTTAATTACAGAAATGTGTATGTGTGTGGGCGTGTGTTCTGTTTAACTTTTTTCTATCACTTTTTATCTATTTAACTATCTTTCTCACGATCAAATTGAATCGGTTTCTATTTCCCCATTTAAAATTGTTACAAATAATTCAATTATTTTGATTAGGATGGTATTGCGAAAAAAAAAGCAAAGAAGCTGAAAATCTTTTTCATTAGAGACAAGCTTTGCTACAATTGGTATAATTGGCAACAATCTGGAGAAAATATCTCCACTCAGTAAATAAGGTTCGATTAAAAAGTAATTATATTGTATCGATTGACTTTCGCCGGAAGTTTTCTGACTCTTAAGACATTAAAAAATAATTTGATATCAAGAATAAACCCTCGACAATGTATTGTTCTTATACGAAAACAATGGTCAGTGTTAGAAACTTCGACACATTACTTATTTAAGAAACAGACTATATCGGTGTTTTTGGCCATGTCCCACCTAAACATTTCTAAACGCCTGATACCACCCCGTGACATTTAACTCTTTTTATTCAAAATGTGGACTCCTATTGGTGGAAAACTAAAACGTCATTAACAACTTTCTTTAAGAACGTGAGTGTGCATATAACGATACATTATTACATACATACATACATGCATGCACATATATATGCATGTTTCATTAAAAATGATAGACAAGGTACTACGGTTAAGCTTTTTATTTAATTTTTCTTGTGTTCTGACTAGAGCTTTCCTTTCTGGACAAAGGGTGTAAGAACCTTCATTTTTGAAAATGAAAGCATTATATAAGTACATACATGCAACAAACTATTTCTTATTTAATAGTTAAAATATATAATCCTTGAAAATGGCTAAATGTATAGCCGAATGCGCTCAGAAATATAAAACATTTGGACAGTTCTTATGCACCCTTTGTCCAGAAAAGAAAGCTCATGTCAGAACACAAGAAAAATTAAATAAAAAGCTTAACGGTAGTAAATTGTCTGTCGTTTTTAATGAAACATGCATAAAGGAAGGATTGCTGACTAAATATACAACTATCAATATATATATATATATATATATATATATATATATATATATATTGATGATCATAACATACACAAATAAAAAATATGTATCTAAATGGAAAATCAGAAGTAATGACAGCTTGAAAAATATTTCTCCTGACTAATACATATAATTATACGCAATTTTCACCCTTTCCGGCACGGACGTGTGAGGATGTTAAAACAAAGAGCGGGAAAAGTCCTTCCAGGTGAAAACGCTTTTTTTATTATATTTTTTTTTTTACTTCTATTTTCTATTTTTTAAAACACACCGAAAACTCCTTACTCGCAGGACTCTTTCTTTCGAAACAGCAAGCGTTTTTATTGTATGTTGTTAAAATCTTTGCACGTACAGAATGTTCGGAAAGTCACTATGCACTTACATTTTATTAATACATATATATATATATATATATATATATATATATATATATATATATATATATATTGGGTTGGTGCATAATTACCAGGCGTTTTTCAACAATATTTATTACGAAAAAAAACATAACAATTCAACAATAACATTTTTAAATGAGTACGATTATCGACACGCATTTTTATAAACTGAAAAAAATATAATATTTTCATTAAAAAAAGTAAACAAAATAGTAATTTTTATTGACAAATAACTCGCATACGAAAATATATAAAGCAATTTGTCAGCAGTCAATATACCACATAACACCCTTGAGCGCTTAGTATTGGAGCCAGTAGAATGGAGATCAACGTGTTTTAGTGGACTCAGCAATGTTCAATCTGTTTGTCTGAATCATCTTCAAGAAGCGAGAGCACGATCTATAAGGTCAGCCAATCTAACAGTGATCGCATCTCACAATCCTCACACTTGCTCCATATGTGGCCTCCTTTGTAAATCACTAGCGGGTCGTAAATGCCACTTAAGATTATAACTGAATCAATAAGCTGTTAGATCCTCATACGTCGAAACCGACGGGAGAGTCCATTATATATATATATATATATATATATATATATATATATATAGTACATACGTAACTAAACAAGCATAGATAAACATAAATATTCTTATATATGCATACTGTGTATGCACTGGATGTATTATATCGCACACACATTCATATTCAGACTAATTAAAAAAAATAGTGTTGATATCTCATTCTCAAATTGTCCCTTTTAAAAAGCAAATTGTTGGTTGTGGGGTCCGCCGTTGGTAACTTCGTGTCCATATTGTCTCCAGTCGATAATTTCGCCGTTTGCTTTAAACCACGAATGAATCGTCGATAAAAACACTACCTGCTCTCATCCAGAGAAGTCTCGTTCTTTTATCTACCGGATACTTTCCAACTCTTTGGTGGTCATGACTTTCCACAACTTCCTCTCAATTGTAGTTCAAAGTGATGTTTTCTTAATTTAATATGCCTCCTTTCCGCTGTTCTGTCATCGACTTACATATGTTGATTAGGCAGCTTATTACCTGTTTCCATGTACCCCCCACCACCCCTGTAAATGTCAAATTCTTCCAGTTGTCCTTGCTCAGTATACATTCCAGAAATATCAACTGTCAATTTTCGATTCTGAGTACAAGACTCATTTCTTTTTCCATTTCCATAACAGTTCCTCGTTACTCATCTGTTTCGTTCATGGCATTCTCACCATCCTTCTCGTCCTCGGTATGACGATAGACTACATCCGTGTCCAGGGTAAGACGATAAACTACGTCCAACAGCAACGCCTCTCATCAGGAGGCTTTGATGAGCGTGGAACCACCTTTTAATTGCTGGTGTTCCCAGGTCCGCCCTGACCCGGGGTGGTAGCACCTGTTAGGGTCCCAGCTATGGGCGAATAGTTAACCCCGAAACTGAAGTAAAAAGCATTATAAAAGTGTAAAAATAGGTTTTAGTACCAGAAATACTTTGTAAAAATTATTACCAGAAATAAATTACTAGCAATACGTTTTTGAAAAAAAAAATTACCAGCAATAAATATCTTAAAATAATATTACCAGCTATACATTTTCGAGAAAAAATATTACCAGAAATAGATTTTTGACAAAACAAAAATATTACTAGAAAAAATGTTGTCGGCATTAAATGACCCATTGGGGTTGATATGCCTTAAAACAAAATAAACCTGAACCAATCACCGTCCTTCTGTAAAATCACATTTCTTTTGCACATTTCCTCTTCATCTGTGAAGAAATCTACAACTATTCATTACTATATTAGAGGAGTGATATGACATAGCAATGGGGGACTGTTTTCTATCTTTCTACTAAACCTTTATTGTTTCTTATTATTTGATTCTATTTGTGCACCTTTCTCCATTGCAATGCATCTTTGGATTTTGGTGTCACATATTTCGTCCTATGTTTAAACACTTCAGCGCTTTCTAATATTTCGCAGATGAGTGATTTTGAAATCTCCAATTCGGATCTTGCAACCTTTAGGCCGTTCTTTTTGAAGACAAATATACAGCCTGTATTCTTACAATTAGTCCTTTCTTCCCGTTCTCCTTTTCAAAGCTTTTCTAGGAGATTCAGCAGTTGTCTTTTTGCGTTTGCCATCAACACGGTGTAAACAGTGTACTTTGCGTTGTATGAAACTATAATACATTCTGTTGGGACTTGTAGTTATTTTAGGATATAGTACAGTCATTTATTTAGCCATGGTAGCTTTATTCCGTTTGGCCGATTTTGTTTAGCGGTATATCAATCTCTATGGGTTATTTAATGCCTAAATATAAATATTTTGTAAGTAGTTTATGGTTTCTACTACATATATTTTCTACATAATTTTATACATACATGTAAACGTATGTTTTTTAGATCTATATTTTGTATATAATACAAGGTGATTGTTTTTAAAAATGCATTGCTGGAAAATTTCACTACAAAAAATTATTTTTATGCTTATTTAGTGTTGTATTAATTGTTCCTTTAAAAATGTGTTGTTGGCCGCCATTTTACTATAACATTTATTGTTAAATATTTTACTTGTTGGACATTTTATTATGAAATGCATTGTTGGTAATTCAACTATGTATTGTATTGTTAGACATTTTGCTATAAAATGTATTATTGGTCATTTTGATTTTAAATGTAATGCTAGTAATTTTACTATAAAAATGTATTGTTTCTAATTTGTTTTTCTAAAAATGTATTAATGCTATTTTTACTATAAAATTTATTTTTATACTTTCCTAGTGTTTTGATTTCTGTTTGGGGTTTCAATATCTCCTATAGTTGGGACCTTAATAGATGCTACTATCACGGATCTGAGTGGACCTGGGAACAACAGAAATTAATAAGTGGTTCCACAAAGCGTAAAACTTCCAATCTCCCGATCAGAGGCTATAGTCAACGTCATAGACAGGACTATTCTTTGGGTGTGGTTCTTACCCCTCTGCAGAGGCGCAGTCGGCGTATTCTGCAGACCCAGCCGGCAGGGCGATTATGGTAACTTGAAAATAATATTAACTAAAATTTTCGACGATATGAATTGGCACATTCACCGACGCCATTATAGAAAAGAGTGAGTGATGTCTTGAACTGACACTTGATTTGGTTCTAAATGAAATCTCTGAGACAATGGCTGGATTAAAAAAAAATGTGGCTTTATCGAAAATCAACATCATTGTCGAAAAATCACAGAAGGCGATAAACAGTTCAAGAAATCATTAGTGTATAATCATTCGGAATGGCTGTTAGCCTCGAAAGGGAATGGCTGGCAAAAGACAAAGAAAATAGAGAAATCTGTTAGAAAGCTTTCCCTCTTCGTGGCATTTACCCGGGGTGGAATGCTACCAACTGCGTGAACGCTTCCCCTTATAATGGACCTTTAACATCTATCACATTAGAGATCAATTAAGAAATGGACTAAAATCCAAGTTCCCAGTGCACACTCGTCCCAGATCGAAATATCTTGATCGTGAATGATCAGATATAGGATTGCCTGCAGGTGCTTTGAGCTGCCATGCTCAAAGTTTTTGTTTCCACACTAGGCGTGGACAGTCGACGAGAAAAGTTTAGAGAAAATGGAAACAAAATGGATTCTTACACTCAGAGAAAAATGATATTTCTTGGATATATAATGAGTGAGGAGGGCTTGGAAAATTTGACACCTGATAGAACATATCAAGGACAAAAAAGAAAGGGAGAGGCCACCGGCTCACCTACCTGACAAGTTAGTGTTAATGGATAGCGGGTAGTGGAAGATGTTGGCAAAAAGCCAAACATTACTAGCTGCACGGAATAGGAAGATGGGCAGATCCATGATCGGCCACATCCTGAAGGGCCTCTTGCATATAGAAAAGTAAAAATAATCATAATTTTCATATTACGCTAACATTCATGTTCATAAGATATGATTCATTATTGACTGACAGAAGAAAAAATAATTGATCAGTTTTCCATTACTTTATTCACGGTTTTCAATTCAGCGTATAGTCTAAAAGAAGGATTACGCTGAATTGAAAACCGTGAATAAAGTAATGAAAACTACTCAATTATTTTTTATCAAGAAATCATAGCAATTCCCCCAAAATAATAAAAATAATTTCTAAGGAGCGAGGGTCCTAAACTAATATTAAAAAGAATCCACGTGTTAAATGATCTTGTTTCTATACCAGACAAAATTTAATTCTCGTGTCTTTCTACCCGAAATTTTAGCTTATAAAATGTCAGATTCTACTTCATAATACAAAGAGTTATACAATGTTCATATCCACAAAAAAAAATGTTGTCCTTTAAATAATTGCTGAACATCATCTCCGAAATTCTAGAAAAATATTATATAATGAATTATTCAATAATGTATTTATGCCGTTTGTTATAAACGAAACTTATGGGCCTTCCAATTTCTCATTCCGAGCGATGATCTACGGCACCACGCATACATCCAAAACTAAGAATATATCTCAAATATATTAAACAAACACCCAGTCTATACTAGGCTATCTAATTTAAGTAGCGTAAATAATATGACGAATATTTATAAGATCTGGATGTTCTCAATAACTCAAGTAATGTTCAAGTGATGTTAACCAACTTTTGATGAATGTTTCGAAGTGAGCCTCTTGAGACGGCTAAAAAGACAAATCACTTTTGTTGATTTATTGAATCTTATAAATCTAGCTCTGTAGGAGCTCTGTCAACTTCGAAAAACACGATAAAATCTCATCATTTTCGGTATACTTTCCGTTGTATTATCATTATGATTACAGTGTAACCCGGATATAAGAGACCTGGATATAAGAGAGATTTTCTCTGGTCCTAAATTAGAGCCTGTATTAATGTATATAAAATAGACCAAACCCGGATATAAGAGAAACACGGATATAAGAGACTTCGTCTCCGGTCCCGACAACTCTCTTATATCCGGGTTACACTGAATCATGATCTGGATTTAAACATTCTAGAGTGTAAACGAAAACGTGTGAACAGCTGAAAATATTTGGGCCCTGCAAAAGAGGTGAAATAATATGAAATACGCAGGTGGGGCATATCCTTAACAGCGAATCGAGAATTTAGTAAATAGACGAGTTGAAAATATTTAAAATATGAATGGTAATGTTGATGGTTATATATCATTTTCCTTACAAAGAAGCCTTCCGCATTCACTTGCCGAGAAGCCAGTGCTACTGCCGGTTAAAATTTATAAAATCTTTCTATTAAAACAAATTTTCAGAAAAATAGGTTTCTCGTGTCCAATAAATCTTAACGCTCTTTCAAGTACTATTGTGGGCTTCCTTCGTAATTTTTTGTTCGAAGTCGTGTGAAACGTCAATATCTTGTTTATGTTAATAGTTTTTGTTCGGGCTAATATGGTATCCATTTTAGTTGGTACTGCAAGTGAAATTCCTTTTGGTATCTTTCCCTGTGATTCTGTAACGCCAGTTCGCTAGTTTCGATAAAGATGGCTCGCGCTAAGGCCTACTTATTTGTAAGCATTGATTCAGAGAAAGCATTTCTATGCAGCTGAAAGTTTAGATATTTCGGACTGAGCCTGACTATATGCATGGCATCCAAATAAATATCGTTTTATGACGAATCTATTGAAGCATATGACGAATTTAAGGTTAATATTTTCGTTTTGCTGCAAATTGTAGTATTGTGTGAAACTACCTTTAATGCAAGTTCGATGTTCAGTTTCTTTCCAATTCCAGTTCATCATTCATAGTTTATGTCTAGTGTTATTTGTGGGAAAACTTCTTTGAAGATATTGATTTTTTTCTAGGTCATTTTTCACACCAACTATGAATAATTCTGTAATCAGCATGTTACCCAACCCAGTCGTAATTAGTACACTGCCCTCGAGAGGGAAAGAAAGAAAGTAGTTTTTTTATTGGTAGATTCGTTTGGGATGTGGCATTGGATCCTTATATTGTCAGTGCCGGTCTCTTCACAACTGTGCTTATATATGTACAGAACATAGTCTAGTAGTTGCCAAAGGATTGCGGCACGCATCGTAGGTGTGGCGGAAGAAGAGAGCAGGTATGGCGGAATTATTGAAAGATAATCAAAAATTTAGAAACAGTTTTGTAAAATTCATATGCCAAAAAGAATTATGATTTCCAAATTTAAACTATTATTACGTGTAACTTATAATTGCAAGCATGAGTCTCCGTATAAATAGTTATAAATATAATTATTGAGCGATTTAATAACTGATTTTTTTGCATTATATCAAGTATTAAGAATATAGTAACTAGTGCCCGCAAATCAGAGGAAGGAGTTATCAATGACAATATTTTGACTGCGAAATCGCGGCTATTTCCCTTTAACTCTTTTTTTTTTTTTTTTTTTTTTTAAATGACCTTTTTATCACATAAAATTTTGTGAGGCGTAGCAAAATGTAATTCCGAAAATGTGGCCCAGAGAAAAAAAGGTTTGGATAGCACTGGCATAATCTATGAGGAGATTAAATATTGGGTTGGCCATAAAGTTCGTTCGGTTCATTAGGTAAATTTTCTACTTAATAAACCAAACGAATTTTTTTTCCCTAACCCATTAGATATGTGATTTCTTTACCCCCGTGTTATATTTCTGATAAAGTTTCAAAAGTTTCGGTCTTCATCAGACATTTGTGAACCAATGTATTAGGTTGGTGCAAAAATAATGACGTAATAATGTCGTTTTTTGACGTATTTTTAACGTCAAAAAACGACATTATTACGTCATTATTTTTGCACCAACCTAATACTTAAATGATTTCCCAAAATTTCATTGAGTTCAATGTTTGATTGTTGAGATGATTTGCTCTTAGTTGGTCGATGCTGCAAGTCATTTGAAACATATTTTTTGCTTAAATGTCCCGTCTTTTAAAAAACTTCAGCCGTCATGGAACTCCATAGATTCTTCTTCTTCTTTATAAACATTGAAGTGTCATGCCTTCTTCGGAAAAAATATTGCGGGGTGGGATTTTTTTTTTTTTGCTTTTTCTAAGATTTCGATTTCGGAACATTTTTTTCTTCTTGGCTGAGAGTGGAGGTTTGAGAGTCCACTCTACCCCGTTACCATAACCGGAAGAGGAGACCTATTTACGTCATTTCAATGTGCCTAGTGAACACAACGGAAGTTGAACTCATCTCGCTGATTCCACTTTCTCCACTAGAAGCCGTTACGCTGCCTGCAATGGGACAAAACCCAACACCTGAATAGAATGATAAACATGAGGCTAAAAAAATAAATAAAAGAAATAATAGTAATTATATAGTATTGAAAAAAAATGGTGTTATATTCCAGCAACTGGAGAAGCGACGGCCATATAAACTAAGGGGTTAAATATTCAATGCATTGTGCATAAGTAGACGCTTCTTCTGAACATATTGAAACTGCAGAAGCTGCTAAATATTAGGTTGGTGCAAAAATAATGGCGTTTTCTCACATATGTTACTATGTGAGAAAACGTCATTATTTTTGCACCAACCTAATAATTTCAGAATGAAAAGTGAGAAAAATATCTGCTGCAATGGTGTTGCCATGTGGGGGGAAAATAATTTTGCGAATAAAAAACAACCATAAATCTTAAATTGTATTTAAAGGAAAAACAGGCTTCACTCTTCCTGGAAAAGAAAACAGTGTTATGCATTATTGTTTAATGACAAAGGAACGGAATTTTCACATTATCCAAAACAAACAAAAAATAGAATGTAAGCTGACACATTATGCCGTAAGTGAAAGCGAGACCATGTTTGAATTGTTAAAGTTACAGGTTACATGAAATCGGAAAACAAATGAGAAAAAAATAAAAGTAACAACAAAAAACAACAACAACAAAAATTACAAAAAGAAAAACAACAGTAATTACAACAAAAAATGACAAATAAATGACGGTATTTATAATTTAAATTATATACCCGACTCCAAACGTTTAACGTTTATTGCAATCGTTCATTGAAAACTAGAAAAAATAGATAATGGCGACTTTTTAAATGGAACAAAACAAAAATGACAACTCAAAGATAGATAGATAGATAGATAGATAGATAGATAGATAAACAAACAATTAGAGACAGTGCTAAATTTCTTTTTAAAATAATATATTTTTACATTTTTCCTCCATTTTTATTCATGTGTTATTCATATTAAAACACATTACATGTAATATTGGATTTGGAATAGAAAAAGTTAAATAATATATTTGAGAGACAGAAGGAAAAAAACTTTATAATCCTGATATTCTTTTATAATACTAGTCGAGGACACATCTTTCCTCAAAACAAATCGATTGTAAGCGATGCGAATATACAATAATGCGTAAACCTAATTGAGAAGTCTTTTTGAGCTTTTGGTAATAGGTGTGGAATTCGTTTATCTATTTTATCATCTTTGCTCTTGTTAACCTATTACGAGAAGGAATTAAAATAGAAAAGGAAATTTGCCATAAAAAAAAAATGGCAGAATTGTCATCTGAACGACATTGTTTGTCTCTTGTTAGCAGTCAGAGGTTGTTGTTTTTCTTTTCTTTTTGAATGCCATGCCTCTTCAGAGCGTAGGGGGTCATGGCTCCCCACAAATTTCTATTCTTTATTATCGGTTTTCGTGGCTTATAAAACGCTCCGATGCATTAGATGTCACTGCCCGCAAAACGAAATTTGAAGGAAGAAATCGGAAAAAATGTTTTCCCCTTTATATCATGGCCCTCTCCATTATCCCAAATGTCACCACCAACCTGAATAACATGACACATCCACTCAGACAGAGAAGTACGAAATTTATAGTAACATTTTAGAATGTAATAATTAGAAAAGTTAACTACCATCACCCGTTTTCGATTTATAAAACACAAGGCAAATATATTCTATAGAAAAAAGTATTATAACTACCAATTTACCGTGCCGTCTGGGAATGTTATCGGAGTGATCGGAGTGATTTATACTTCTATATAATCCATAGTTGTGGACGAAAAGACGGATTCAGATATTTTTTCAAGTTATATGTGCAAAATTCGTGAGATAATCGTTGAAGTAAAAAATATTTAAGGAGGGGGAACTGACTGTTTAATAGCTACCATGTTTTATTTATTCCTTCTGTTTCACAGTACCCTGTTTTATTCATTCCTTTTCTTTGATAGATACCATGTTGTAATTATTCCTTCTGTTTGATAGATACCGTGTTTTATTCATTCGTTTTCTTTGAGAGATACCATGATTTATTCATTCTTTCTGTTCGATAGTACCCAGTATTATTCATTACTTTTCTATGATAGATACAATTCCTTTTTTTGACAGATACAGTGTTGTAATTATTCCTTCTGTTTGATAGATACACTTTTTTATTCATTGTTTTCTCCGATAGGTACCATGATTTATTTATTCTTTCTGTTTGATAGTACCCTGTTTTATTCATTCCTTTTCGATGTAGATACCATGTTTTGTTCATTCTTTTTCTTTGATACATACCATGTTTTATTTATTCATTCTGTTTGATGCTACCCCTTTTTCTTCATTCCTTTTCTTTGTTAGATACCATGTTGTACGTATTCCTTCTGTTTGATAGATACCATGTTTTACTCATTCCTTTTCTTTGACAGATACCATGTTTTATTTATTTTCTCTGTTCGATAGTGCCCTGTTCTATTCATTCCTTTTCTATGATACATACCATGTTTTATTTCTTCTTTCTATTAGATAGATACCATGTTTTATTCATTCCTTTTATTTGACAGATACCATGTTGTAATTATTCCTTTTGTTTGATAGATACCCTTTTTTATACATTGTTTTCTTCGATAGGTACCATGATATATTTATTCTTTCAGTTTGATAGTACCCTGTTTTATTAATTCCTTTTCTTTGATAGATACCATGTTGTAATTAATCTTTCTGTTGATAGATACCGTGTTTTATTCATTCTCCTTGTCTTCAATAGGTACCACGTTATATTTATTATTTCTATTTGCTTGTACCCCATTTTATTCATTCCTTGCCTTCGATAGATACCATGTCGTAAGTATTCCTTCTGTTTGATAGATACCCTGTTTATTACTTCCATTTCATTGATAGTTACAATGTTTTATTTATTCTTTTGTTCGATAGGTACCCTGTTTTATTCATTGCCCTTGTCTTCAATTGCTACAAAGTTTTATTTATTATTTCTCTTTGCTAGTACCCTGATTTATTCATTCCCTTTCTGTTTAATAGCTACCACGTTTTATTTATTCTTTGTATTTCATAGTACCAGTTTTATACATTCCTTTTCTTTGATAGATAACAGGTTTTATTTATTCATTCTGTTTGATGGTACCCCTTTTTCTACATTCCTTTTCTTTGTTAGATACCATGTTGTAAGTATTCCTTCTGTTTGATAGACAGCCTTTTTTATACATTGTTTTCTTCGATAGGTACCATGATTTATTTATTCTTTCTGTTTGATTGTACCCTGTTTTATTCATTCCTTTCCTTTGATAGATACCATGTAATTAATCTTTCTGTTGATAGATACCGTCTTTTATTAATTCTCCTTGTCTTCAATAGGTAACATGTTTTATTTTTTATTTCTCTTTGCAAGTACCCTGTTTTATTCACTCCTTTTCTTTGATAGATGCCATGTTTTATTTCGTCTTTGGTTTGATAGTTCCCTTTTTATTCCTTTTTTCTTCTTCGATAGATACTATGTTGTAAGTATTCTTTCTGTTTGATAGCTACCCTGTTTTCTTCATTCCTTTTCTTTGATAGTTACCTAGTTTTATTTATTGCCTTTCTGTTTAATAGCTACCACGTTTTATTTAATCTTACTATTTCATAGTACAAGTTTTATTCATTCCCTTTCTTTGATAGATAACAGGTTTGATTTATTACTTCTGATTGATAGTACAATGTCTTATTCATTCCGTTTCGAAGATAGATACCATGTTGTAAGTATTACTTTTGATTCATAGATACCCTCTTTTATTTAATCAATTTCTTTGATAAATATCACGTTTAATTTATTCTTTGTGTTTGACAATACCCTGTATTATTCATTCATTTTCTTTGGTAGATACCATGTTTTATTCATTGTTTCTGTTTGATTGTACCCTGTTTTATTCATTCCTTTTCTTTGATAGATAACATGTTGTAAGTATTCCTTCTGTTTTATAGATACACTGTCTTATTTAATACTTTTCTTTGACAGATATCGTGTTTTATTCATTCTTTCTGTTTGATAGTATCCTATTTTATTCATTCCATTTCTTTGATAGGTACATGTTTTATTTATGCTTTCTATTTGATAGTACACTGTTTTATTCATTCCTTTTCTTTGACAGATAATATTTTTTATTCATCCATTCCGTTCGATAGTACCCAGTTTTGTTAATTACTTTTCTATGATAGATAACATGTTTAAGATATTATTTCTGTTTGATAGTACCCTGTTTTATTCATTCCTTTTCTTTGACACATACCATGTTTTATTTATTCTTTCTATTTGATAGTACTCTGTTTTATTCATTCACTTTCTTTGACAGATACCATGTTTTATTCATTCTTTCTGTTTGATAGATACCCTGTTTTAACCATTCCTTTTCTTTGAGAGATATCGTATTTTATTCATTCATTCTGTTTGATAGTACCCTGTTTTATTCATTCATTTTCTTTGATAGATACCATATTTTATTTATTCATTCTGTTTGATAGATACGCTGTTTTATTTATTACATTTCTTTGACAGATACCATGTATTATTCATTCTTTCTGTTTGATAATACCCAGTTTTATTCATTCATTTTCTTTGATAGATACCATGTTGTAATAATTCCTTCTGTTTGATAGATACCCTGCTTTATTCATTCCTTTTCTTTGACAGATACCATCTTTTATTTATTCTTTCTGTTCGATAGTACCCAGTTTTATTCTTTCCTTTTCTTTGATAGATACCATGTTTTATTTATTCTTTCCGTTCGATAGTACCCAGTTTTATTGATTCCTTTTCTTTTATTTATTCCTTCCGTTTGATACATACCCTGGTTTATTCATTCCTTTTCTTTGAAACATACCCTTTTTTATTTATTCCTTCTGTTTGATAGATACCCTGTTTTATTCATTCCCTTTCTTTGACTTATACCCTGTTTTATTTTTTCCTTGTCTTTGATAGATACCCTGTTTAATTCATTCCTTTTCTTTGATAGATACCATGTTGTATTTATTCCTTCGGTTTGTTAGATACAACGGTTTTCTTCATTCCATTCCTTTGACAGATACGTTGTTATGTTTATTCTTTCTATTTGACAGATTCCCTGTTTTATACATTCCTTTTCTTTGATAGATGCCATGTTTTATTTATTCCTTCTGCTTGATAGATACCCTGTTTTATTTATTACTTTTCTATGATAGATAACATGTTTTATTCATTCTTTCTGTTTGATAGTACCCTGTTTTATTAATTCCTTTTCTTGATAGGTAACATGTTATAATTACTCCTTTTGTTTGATAGATACCCTGTTTTATTCATTCTTTGTTTGATTGTAACCAGTTTTATTCATTCCTTTTCTTTGATAGATACCATGTTTTATTTATTCTTTCTATTTGATAGTACCCTATTTTATTCATTGCTTTTTTTGACAGATTCCATGTTTTATTTATTCTTTTAGTTCGATAGTACCCTGTTTTATTCATTCCTTTTCTTTGATAGATACCATGTTTTAATTATTCCTTCTGTTTGATAGATACCCTTTTTTATTCATTCATTTTCTTTGACAGATAGCATATTTTATACATTTTTTCTATTTGATAGTACTCTGTTTCATTCATTCCTTTTCTTTGATAGATCCTATGTTGTAAGTATTCCTTCTGTTTGTTAGATACACTGTTTTACTCATTCTTTTGATTTGATAGATGCCATGTTGTAATTATTTCTTCTGTTTGATAGATCCATGTTTTATTCATTCCTTTCCTCTGATAGATACCATATTATATATATTCATTATTTTCGATAGTACCCAGATTTCTTCATTCATTTTCTATGAAACATACCTTATTTTATTTATTCTTTCTGTTTGATAGTACCCTGTTTTATTCATTACTTTACTTTGTTAGATACCATGTTGTAATATTTCCTTCAGTTTGATTGATACCCTGTTTTATTCTTTCTTTTTCTTTGACAGATACCATGTTTTATTTATTCTTTCTGTTCGATGGTACCCAGTTTTATTCATTCTTTTTCTATGATACATACTATGTTTTATTTATTCTGTCTGTTTGATGGTACTCTGTCTTATTCAATCATTTTCTTTGATACATAACGTGTTTTAATTATTCCTTCTGTTTGATAGATACCCTGTTTTATTCATTCCTTTTCATTGATAGATACCATGCTGTAATCATTCCTTCTGTTTGATAGATACATTGTTTTATACATTCCATTTCTTTGAGAGATACGATTTTTTATTCATTCTTTAGTTTGATAGTACCCTGTTATTTTAATTCCTTTTCTTTGATACATACCATGTTTTATTTATTCTTTCTGTTTCATAGTTCAGTGTTTTATTCATTCCTTTTCTTTGAAAGATACAATGTTGTAATTATTCCTTCTGTTACATAGATACCCAGTTTTATGTATGATTTTTCTATGATAGATAACATGTTTTATTCATTCATTCTGTTTGATAGTACTCTGTTTTATTCATTCCTTTTCTTGATAGGTACGACGTTGTAATTATTCTTTCTGTTTGATAGATACACTGTTTTATTTATTACGTCTCTACCTTAGATACCATGTCTTATTTATTCTTTCTGATTGCTACTACCTTTTTTATTCATTCATTTTCTTTGATAGATACCATGATTTAATTTTTCCTTCTGTTTGATAGATACCCTGTTTTATTCATTCTTTTTTTTTTGGCAGATATCATGCTTTATTCTTTCTTTCTGTTTGATAGTACCCTGTGTTATTCATTCCTTTTCTTTCATAGATACCATGTTGTAATTATTCTTTCTGTTTGATAGATACCCTGTTTTATTCAATCCTTTTCGTTGAGAGATAGCATGTTTTATATATTATTTCTATTTGATAGTACCCTGTTTTGTTCATTCCTTTTCTTTGACAGATTCCATATTTTATTTATTCTTTCTGTTAGATAGTATCCAGTTTTATTAAGTCATTTTCGATGACAGATACCAAGTTTTTTTTTAATTCTTTCTGTTTGATAGTACCCTGTTTTATTCATTCCTTTACATTGTTAGATACCATGTTGTAATATTTCCTTCAGTTTGATTGATACCCTGTTTTATTTATTCTTTCTGTTCGATAGTACCCAGTTTTATTCATTCTTTTTCTATGATACATATCATGTTTTATTTACTCTGTCTGTTTGATGGTACCCTGTCTTATTCATTCGTTTTCTTTAATAGATACCATGTTGTAATTATTGCTTCTGTTTGATAGATGTCATTTTTTATTCATTCCTTTTCTTTGACAGTTACTATGTTTTATTTATTCCTTCTGTTTGATAGTACCCTGATTTATTCAATCATTTTCTTTGATAGATAACGTGTTTTAATTATTCCTTCTGTTTGATATATACCCTGTTTTATTCATTCCTTTCCTCTGATAGATACCATGTTTATTTATTAGTTATGTTCGATAGTACCCAGATTTCATCATTCATTTTATACGATAGATACCATATTTTATTTATTCATTCTGTTTGATAGTACCCTGTTTTATTCATTCCATTACTTTGATAGACACCTTGTTATAATAATTCCTTCTCCTTGATAGATACCCTGTTTTATTCATATCTTTAATTTGATAGATACCATGTTTTAATAATTCCTTCTGTTTGATATATACAAAGTTTCATGCATTCCCTTTCTTGATAGGTACCATGTTGAATTATTCCTTCTGTTTGATAGATAACCTGTTTTATTTATTACTTCTCTATGATTGATGACATGTTTTAGTCTTTCTTTCTGTTTGATAGATACCCTGTTTTATTTATTACTTTTTTTGACATATGTCATGTTCTATTTATTCTTACTGTTTGATACTACCTTTTTTATTCACCATTTTCTTTGATACCATTTTTTAATTATTCCTTTTGTTTGATGTTTTACTTCTTCTCTCTGTTCGAAAGTAACCAGTTTTATTCATTCCTTTTCTTTGACGGATACCATGTTGTAATTATTCCTTCTGTTTGATAGATGCCCTGTTTTATTCATTCCTTTTCTTTGATAGATACAATGTAATTATTGCTTCTGTTTGATAGATACCCTGTTTCATTCATTCCTTTCCTCTGATAGATATCATGCTTTATTTATTCTTTATGTTTGATAATACCCTGTTTTATTCATTTCTTTAATGTGATAGATACGATGTTTTAATAATTCCTTCTGTTTGATATATACACCGTTTCATGCATTCCTTTTCTTTGACAGATACCATGTTTTATTTATTCTTTCTGTTTGATAGTACCCTGTTTTATTCATTCATTTTCTTTGATAGATACCATGTTATAATAATTCCATCTGTTTGATAGATACCCTGTTTTATTCATACCTGTTCTTTGACAGACATCATGTTTTATTTATTCTTTCTGTTTGATAGCCCCCAGGTTTATTCATTCCTTTTCTTTGATAGATACCATGTTGTAATTATTCCTTCTGTTTGATAGATACCCTGTTTTATTTATTACTTTTCTATGATAGATAACATGTTTTATTCATTCTTTCTGTTTGATAGCACCCTGTTTTATTAATTCCTTTTCTTGATAGGTAACATGTTTAATTATTCCTTCTGTTTGATAGATAATCCTGTTTTATTTATTACTTCTCTATGACTGATACTATGTTTTATTCATTCTTTCTGTTTGATAGTACCCTGGTTTATTCATTCCTTTTCTTTGATAGATACCATTTATTAATTATTCCTTCTGTTTGATAGATACCCTGTTTTATTTATTACATTTCTTTGACAGATACCATGTTTTACTTATTCTTTCTGTTCGATAGTACCCTGTTTTGTTCATTCCTTTTCTTTGGCAGATTCCATGTTTTATACATTCTTTCTGTTTGATATTACACTGTTTAATTATTTCTTTTCTGTGATAGATACCATGTTGTAATTATTCCTTCTGTTTGATAGTTACCCTGTTCTATTCATTCCTTTTCTTTGATAGATACCATGCTGTAATTATTCCTTATTTTTGATACATACCCTGTTTTATTCATTCCTTTCCTCTGATAGACACCATGCTTTATTTATTCTTTCTGTTCGATAGTATCCATTTTTATTCATTTCTTTTCTATGATAGATACCATATGTTATTTATTCTTTCTGTTTGATAGTACCCTGTTTTGTTTATTTCTTTACTTTGACAGATACCATGTTGTAATAATTCCTTCTGTTTGATATATACCACGTTTTATTCATTCCATTTCTTTGGCAGATACCATGTTTTATTTTTTCTTTCTATTGGATAGCACCCAGTTTTTGTCTTTCATTTTCTTTGACAGATACCATGTTTTATTTATTCTTTCTGTTCGATAGTACCCAGTTTTATTTATTCCTTTTCTTTGATACATACCATGTTTTATTTATTCATTCTGTTTGATGGTACCCTGTTTTATTCATTCCTTTTCTTTGATTGATAGGATGTTGTAATTATTCCTTCTGTTTGATAGATATCCCTTTTCTTCATTCCTTTCCTTTGACAGTTACTATTTTTTATTCATTACTTCTGTTTGTTAGTACCCTGTTTTATTCACTGCTTTTCTTTGACAGATACTATGTTGTAAATATTTTTTCTCTGTGATAGATACCCTATTTTATTTGTTACTTTTCTATGATAGATACCATGTTGTAATTATTCATTCTGTTTGATAGATACCTTTCTTAATTCATTCCCTTTCTTTGATAGATACCATGTTGGATTTATTCCTTCTGTTTGATAGTACCCTGTTTTATTCATTCCCTTTCTTTGATAGATACTATGTTGTAATTATTCTTTCTGTTTGATAGATACCCTGTTTTATTCAATCCTTTTCGTTGACAGATAACGTTTTATATATTATTTCTATTTGATAGTACCCTGTTTTGTTCATTCCTTGTCTTTGACAGCTTCCATATTTTATTTATCCTTTCTGTTAGATAGTACCCAGTTTTATTCAGTCATTTTCCATGACAGATACCAAGTTTTTTTTAATTCTTTCTGTTTAATAGTACCCTGTTTTATTCATTCCTTTCCTCTGATAGATACCATGCTTTATTTATTCTTTCTTTTCGATATTACCCTGTTTTATTCATTCCTTTTCTATGATAGATACCATATTCTATTTATTCTTTCTGTTTGATAGTACCCTGCTTTATTCATTCCTTGTCTTTGACAGATACCATCTTTTATTTATTCTTTCTGTTCGATAGTACCCAATTTTATTCTTTCCTTTTCTTTGATAGATACCATGTTTTATTTATTCTTTCTGTTCGATAGTACCCAGTTTTTTTCATTCCTTTTCTTTGATTTATACCATGTTTTATTTATTTCTTACGTTTGATACATACCCTGGTTTATTCATTCCTTTTCTTTGAATGATGCCCGTTTTTATTTTTTCCTTGTCTTGATAGATACCCTGTTTTATTCATTCCTTTTCTTTGATAGATACCATGTTTTATTTATTCCTTCTGTTTGATAGTTACGCTGTTTCATTCATTCCTTTCCTCTCATAGATAACATGTTTTATTTATTCCTTCTGTTTTATCTATACCCTGTTTTATTCATTCCTTTTCTTTGATTTATACCATGTTTTATTTATTCCTTTTCTTTGGTAGATACCATGTTTTATTTATTCTTTCTGTTTGATAGTACCCCGTTTTATTCATTCCTTGTCTTTGATAGATACCATATTTTATTTATTCTTGCTGTTTGATAGTACCGTGGTTTATTCATTTCTTTTCTTTGATAGATACCATGTTTTATTTATTCTTTCTTTTTGATAGTACCCTTTTTTATTCATTCCTTTTCTTTGATAGATACCATGCTTTTTTTTATTCCTTCTTTTTGATAGATACACTGTTTTTTTCATTCATTTCCTCTGATAGATACCATGTTTTTTTATTCTTTCTGTTTGATAGATACCCAGTTTTATTCATTCCTTTTCTTTGATTTATACCATGTTCTATTCATTCCTTCTGTCTGATATATACCCTGTTTTATTCATTCCTTTCACTGATATATACCATGTTTTATTTATTACTTCTGTTTGATAGATACCCTGTTGTATTCATTCTTTTTTCTTTGATAGGTACCATGTTTTATTTATTCTTTCTGTTTGATAGTTACCCAATTTTATTCATTCTTTTTCTTTGATAGATACCGTGTTTTATTCATTACTTTTTTTTTAAATAGCTGCCATGTTTCATTCATTCCGGTTATGAACTTTAACAACTGTACTAAAAGATAATTAGACAACCTAACTGGCCTTTTTGATTGACACTCACACAAATATAGTTTGTGATAAACAATATATTATGATGTCCTCTGCTCGCTATACCTCCGGCCGAATTGTCGTCAGCCTTGTCACTGTCCTTATATCATATGGCAGAACATGCAGCTTGCCTCTATGAATTTGTGACATACTAATCTAAGAATAATATTAGCCGCAATAACAATTGTACTAGTAATATTAGCTGTTTTCTTTATGAGAAATAATTCGACATTCATTGTCGGTTGAACCTTATAAAATTATTCATTTTTATCGGGTTTTTAGTTCAGGCTGTTTTCCAAGTACTGATCGTAGTTTCCTTCCTAACATATTGTTTGAAGTATTGTGGAACGTCAATATTTGAATTATGCCATTATCTTCTCTTTCAGTTACACGTGCGATCAATTTTACTGTTGTTACTGCTGATGATGCTATTTCTGCTATTTAGTATTTGTGATCCTGTAAGCCAGTTTACAGTGTCCGAATAGGTATGGTTCACACAAATACTTACATGATTACATGTTGGAAAACATTTTTCACAATTGATCTGAGAAAGCTTTTGCATACAGCTGGCTGTATTTTTATTAACTAGACTTTATTATTATTAGTGGATTTAAGTAAATGATCCATTTATTTAAATATAATTTTTTAATATATAATTATAGCATCTAATCAAATAGGTTACTGTTTTGGTTTTGTATCAGTTTGCTGTATTGTGCGAAATTACCTCAAGCCTAGACTATTCTACATATTACCCCACAAAAAAAAAAAAATTAAATAAATTAATAAAATAAAAAAAAAATAAAAAATCGTACAGTTTATTTAATTGTTCGAATTTTTGTTACAGTTATTTGAAACAAAACAAAGGAAAAACATTTAGTAGCTTGAAACAGAACGAAAACACAGATGTTAAATCTGATATTCAAGTATTCTGGCAAAATTTCTTGGCATTTTCTCAATCCTCAAGTTGGATGTTCTTTCTTAAGGAGAACTATCTTCTCGAGTTGAATATTTGATAACTGCGGCATCTTGGAAATACAATTTGTTAAAAAATATATGTTAGTTAATTTCTTTACTTCATTCATATAGTAAAATATGTGTTTAATTTTTTCTTATATGTTAATTTTTTCTTTATATAGTAATTCTAAAAAGTTCCTGTGTTTTGTGGGGCACCCTGTATGTTCAATTTCCTTATCTCCGAGAATAAATTTGTTATAACTGATGCATACACCGAAACCTTTCTGATAATATCAAAATTGTGTATGTCACCATGGGACCATTATTACCAAGTAAAATCTTTATTTAAATTATCTCTACTGTTTCCATCTTCCTTGTGCATGCCACATTTGTGGCCAATTAACATCTTTCGAAATGTCAATAAAATCAGAATTAATATTTATCATTAAATAACATAAATTGTTTTTCATATCTGATATAATTTTAATGATCATTTACCATTTGTTCTTAAGTCCTTCTTTAATTTCGAATATTAAACACAAATATTTCAGCAAAACACTTTTATTTTGATATATTTCCTAGTGGTTCCCTTACGCCAGTGGTTCTCAAACTTTTCTTTATACTTTGAGCAGCTTTTTCGTAATTAAAATTTGTTCGTGCCGTACCAAATTTTATGTGAAATAAAAGTACATTCTAAAATAAAAAAAAAAAACAGATAGATGGTTAAAGGGAGATAACAGCGGATTCGTAATCAAAACATTATCATTGATAACTCTCTCCTCCAATTTGCTGACCATAATTACTATATTCTTAATACTTGATATAATGATAAATATCACAATAATAAAATCGGTCAATTATTATTTGTAACTATATACTATTAAGTAATCCATAATAATATTTTAAATTTAGAAATCATATTTATTTTTGGCATGTGATTTTTTTTTTAATCTGTTTTAATCATTCTGCCTCGTCCTTTTTTTTTTTCGCACTTATGAGTCGCGCTGCACAGTTTGGGAATCACTGCCTTACTTGGACAAATAAACGTTTTATTAATTTGAATGGACAAGATCCACTACGTAATTTATGAACTTAAAAGACATGTTGCTAATATCCTGGCACAAGCTGAAGCTTTTTTTTTATCTGCTTTTTGTGGAATTCAAATTGTTATCCCACAAACAAAATGTTTCTCACCACTTGCTTCCCAATCGCAGACGTTCGAATGAACTACATTCTATGGTTTCACCAGTCCAAGCCACATACACTAAGTCAGCTTATCCTCAGTACTCACATTATTCCATTGGTAAGGAGTAAGTTCTACTCAGGCAGATTTTTCCCGGGACTGATTCATTGTGAAATATACTCCCGAGTGGATGCTTTCCCGATCACTACAATCTTAACCACTTCAATTCTAGATTCAATCGTTATGTATCCTACATATTTTCATATTATCTACCTCTTATTTCTACCTTGTACACCCTTACAATAAATTCATTTAGTAGACCTCTACCTTGAGCGGCTCTTGGCTTTTATTAGATTAATAATAGTAAAATAAAATTCTAATCTGATATGTGATCCTTTCCATAATTTCTAGATATGAAAACGTTTCTCAAGTTTTGGACCAAAATAAAGAAATCATTTTGTGACGGAAGTGTTTGGAAGACTGAAGAGTTATAAGCATTTTCATTGATAAAGAATTAGCCAAACTTAGAGACAAAACTTTTTATCGACCTTTCATATTTCTTAAATGACTTTAAATCATCTGATAGTACCGGTTAACCTTTTATTGGCTATGGTTTTAGACTTGAAATGTATGCAACAATGAACGTGGAAATTCTCTGCTAGTCTTTCTTTCAGTGGCACAAACCGTTCCTACTGCGCCATTGTTCTGTAGCATTCTTTTGTACAGTTTTCCTATATTAGCAAGAACAACCGATTCAGAACCATTCAGTATTTTTCCCTTTAGCGATTGCTCCTTACAGAGACCGCGTAGCAATACAAAGCAACACAATATTTCTCAAGATTCTAACTACCACTGGACGGTCCTTAGCATTATTAACGATAATATAACGTAGCGAAATATTTGGTTTTACCATTTTTCAATTAAGTAAATAAGGGACAAGTGGTAGGAGCAGTATGCAAACTAAGTACAAGCCCTGCCCGTGTGGGTTAGAATATACCGAATAAGTCTGATTTAGACGAGTCTATTTTATTTTTATATAAATGTTCACTCTGTGCAAGGCCTGGAATTCACTCGAGATAGAGGGTTACATTAATACGGATAGGAGAGAAAGACGAACAGATTAGATTGTAGTGATCGCGAAAACATCCTCTTGGGAGTCGGTTGCACAGAGCAGTGGTTCGCGGGAAGAAGCTGGAAATTACGAGCGTTATGGTGGGTCCTAGCCGTGAAGGTTAGAGCTGGCCGAAGAAAGGAATGTAGATCGTCCAATTACTTCCCATGGCAGTAGCGATAGCGCAGCGAGAGACCCGCCACATTCAGCCTGTGAGAGAGAGGCTGCAGGGTGGAAAATAATTCGTCACCGAAAAGGACTCAGAGACGCTTTTGAACTATATCGATACTAGAAAGTGTGGGTTGGACAACTCTCGCCCAAATATGTCAACGGTATTCCATTTTCGACCTGATCTAGCTCTTGTAGAGTTACAGGATAGCGTAAAGAATCGGGTACTTACTGAAATGGTACAGGTAGCCGATCTATTTTACCTGCATTGTTAACAGTAGATCGTATGTATAGGTTAAACTTGAGGTCAGGTGTGAGTTTACGGTCCAAAAGACTCGTATTAAGCTTTTGAAATTGGACATATGTCTTCCTTTTGAATTAAGTGCAAAAGAGATCTACCTTACAACTCATCTGTAAACTTTCCCATGTCTACCTTTTGACTCAAATTGAAACTTGGACTATCTTTTGATTCAATGGAATAACTGAACTTATTTAGTTTTTTAAATGGAAATCTGACATATGTCAACTCGTTGACTCAACTGGAAACCGGACTTGCGTCCACCTTTTTACTCACTTGAAAACCTGAGACATTTACAATCCACTGTAAATCGGGGATATATCTTTTTTGACATAAGTGCAAAACAGATTCATCTTTTGACTCAACGCGAAAACTAGCATATATACCTATTAACTCAACTAGTAATCAGACCTGTGTCGACCTATTTACTCAGTTGGAAACTTGAGATATTTGTATTTGTTGATTCAAGATAACAAGTACCTATGTCTATCTTTTGACACAATTTGACATACGACCTGTGTTTACATTTGCCTCAAGTAAAAATAGGAACAGTGTCTATTTTTTGACACAGTTTAAGGAATGACGACTTCTTGACTCAAGGTGGCAACTACATATGTCTAACTTTTGAAACAAGTGGGCATCCGACCCATGTTTACCTTTTAACATCAAATAAAAACAAGAATTATGTCTACTTTTAACACAAGTGGAAAACAAACAGATAATTACCTTTTTAAAATGTCTAAAAACGTTTTACATACGTAAACTTTTCTTTTTTGTTACAGATTAGCTTTAGGCTATTATCTTTCTCATAAAACTTAAATTTATTATCAAAGTAGATATTTAAATTATTTAAAATGCTTTTTAGGAAGTTTTTTTTTTTACACTCAATATAATTCTTTGAGGAATAATGCACATTTCTCGGGTTACCAAACAAAGAAAATATAATTTATTTGTTTCCTGTTTCACATGTGATTATGCGAAAATGCTTAATATCAAGAATAATTTGAAATTGTATTGAGATCCAAATAAGCCATTAAATATCTAAATTTATAGTAGATTTTGAATTTGGACTATTATTCACAGTTTGTATTTGGTTGCCCGTTAAAGGCTAACCAAAGACAAACTAACAACGCAGTTATTTTTTTTTAACGAAACTCTTTTTTAGTTAGACCATAAAATCATACTGTTGCCATATCTGGTCTTGTTCTCCTGCTATACATCTTTAAATTCTTGATAAAATCCAAAGAAGGATCTGTAATGTAATCGAACCTGATAAAGCATCTCGAAGTCAGTAACTGACGTGTCTTTTCTACAAATATTTTCACAGCAACTGTTTTGACAAGGTGTTTTCCCTGATGCCCTAAATCCATGAATTTAAGTGTGCTACTAGATTAGCATTTAGGTATCACCCTTTTACTATTGAAATAGCTAAATGCAACCGCCACTTCTACTCCTGTTACAGTTTCTTTTCTCGCACTTCTCACTTGTGAAACCCCTTTCCGTTTACTTGCTTCCCTGATAACTAAAATCTTCAATAATGTATATGAAACATCAGTCGCCCTCTTCTGTATTCGTGAATCCCTTTCATCTTTTGTCTTTTCTTCAATATTCATTATTCTCAGTCTCCTCTTTCCCTTTCACTTCCTGTAACCTCCTGCGTACTATTTTCTTGGTTTTAAATGATTCAAATGCAAATTTCTACTGACAGCCTTATCGTAAAAGAATCCTTGCAGATTTACGATTAATGATGATCAGCCGAGTCAAAAAACATGAACCAATAAATACTCAACACTCAATGAAAAAGCAGTTATTGCTTGTTTAACCAAAGAAAATTTGGTAACAGTTTTGATATACATTATGAGGGTCACTTTCTCCCACCAGCAGATAGTGTAAGAATCTAAGTTAATTAATTAAGTTAATTAATTAAGTTGTTGGGCTCAAAAGGAAGATAATGTATATTGATAAAATTCAGATAGGCAAATATTTGTGGCACCCTGCATTTTTAGAAAGACTAAAAAGAGATATTCATAGGAATATGATTTAATTTTTATTCGGTTTATTAACCAGTTGTTAGTTATTTAGAAACGAAGAATAATTGAGTTTTGAGAATAATTCTCTAACTGTATTTAGGCGATCCAAAGAGAAGAAGAAAAAAAAAATAATAAAAAGAAAGAGAAAGAGGAATAGATAATACAAAACCCGGTCATAAGTAAAACTAAGACAAGACAGGTGTCAAAATATATCAGGTCAAATTACCTGACCGAAATCCAGGGAAATAGAAATTGTTATATTTGGTTAAGGAAATAGAGTTTGGAGATAATAAAATAAAACAAAAAGAAGAGGAAAGACAAAAACATAATACGAAACCAGGTCGTAAGCGAAAACACACACGTACGACCAGCACCTAACAAGTGTCAAAATTATCAGGTCAAGCACTTGAACTAATTCCATGTCCGCGTAGGATGGAAGTTGTTAAGGTTGGCTGAAACAATAAAGATTTTTTAGAACAATGGAAACGAAATTTTAATCGGAGGAAAGGTGTTTTTTTGTGTTGAGAGGGTGACCGGTGGAACTGTATACAGATTCTGACCTGTAAAAAAATTGGAACCCCACGATGATGAAGTGGAGACATTTTCAATTCAGATAATTAAGATTTTTGACTATCAGGTCTGACCAAAAACAAAGAAGGAAAGAAAACGATTGTCTCGGCTCACAGATAGCGCCAATATTCTTTCCTGAAGTCACATCTAATTAGCGGCAGGCTGTTTTGACAGAACCCAGGTGAGAAAAAGCCAAGATTATCATTTTTCGTACGTGTGAAAAAGGCCAAATTAGATTTTGTTTTTTTTAGAACAAGAACGATGTAAGCCACGCCCGATTGGAGACGGGAGGCGTCCCACCACAGTCTCATTAGCCGAAAGCGGTCACGTGATATGCGGAAAGAGGAGGGAGAATGCTCGATCAAGAACCATTGGTCGAAAACGGTCACCTGACATACGAGAGACCGGGAGAGATGGGTATGCGTCTTCCCCCCAGAGGCACTGTGAGGAAGTAGGGGTGAAAATAATAGCGATAATGGGAAATCAGAACTAATGCGACTTTTGGGATTATCGAGAGAGCCCTGACGCCGACAGACCCACCCCGGTTTGCTGCGGCGTCAATAAAAGCAGGACCCCAATCGACAAAAAGATGAGTTCAGCCCCGGACGGCAGCGAGAAGAGATCACCTCGGACGACGGAGGGTTGCGGCTGGGTTGCGGCAAGAAATCCTTCCAGCCCAAGTCGAAAACAAGAAATCCTTCCAGCCCAAGTCGAAAACAAGAAATCCTTCCAGCCCAAGTCGAAAGCAAGAAATCCTTCCAGCCCAAGTCGAAAACAAGAAATCCTTCCAGCCCAAGTCGAAAACAAGAAATCCTTCAAGCCCAAGTCGAAAACAAGAAATCCTTCCGGCCCAAGTCAAAGACAAGAGAAGTTCTATCTAAGTCGACGAAGAAGAAGATTACTCGAAAGCCGCGGAGAAGTTGCAGCCAAGTCGAAGACAAGGCCAAAGAGTTACTGGACGGAAGAAGAAGAAGAAGTTAAAATCAAGCCCAGCCGAGAACAGAATTCGACCCAACCAGATCGAAGTGAAGAAATACAACTCAAGTCGAAGAGAAGAATCAACTGCGAATGATTGATAGAAATTAGCCCCAGTGTCGAACTAAACCACACTCCGACATACACAATTCTGGAGAGTAGACAATTCGAAATCGTTAAGTTGTATGATAGAAGCTTGGTACCACAGTCCACAGAGCGGGTCGGGAATGAGAACAATTTTTCTTTATGTAACGGACATTAGATATAAAAGGTTGTCACCTTTTTTTTTATCAGTAATTTTTTGTCTCGTGAGTTTTTTTTTCTTTTACTTGTGTTTTGCCACCCCCGTCGGACTCAACTTGCATACGGCCCAATCCCTGCTGGTCCCGTCTGTCTAAGATCTAAACACAGCGTGGGTAGACAGACCGGAGATCAGTACAGTTGCTTTAGCAACCAGGTATTGGAAGCGGGTTGGGAAAGGCGAGGCTGGTGATCATCTAACCAAGAGGTTGGAGCGGCACGCTTGGAACCAGGAGGAGCGACCAGGAGGAGCGACCAGGAGGAGCGACGTCACAGTTGGCGCCGTAACCAAAGGATTCGACCCTGGGCCAGGTGTGTACCCGTCACATATTCTTTGAATTTAAACGCGTAAAAAACAATTTTTTATACTCAGTTTGGTATAGGAAGTCCAATGCGTAGATTTGTACGCGATGTTGTTTGCACTTTGATATTAAACTTGATCCTAAATTGGTCAGTACCCACAGACACACAAGCAGACGAAAATGCATATCGTTGAGTTTTTCGTGTGTGTGGGGGTGGGGCAAATGTCGTTTTTCCCATCTTGGTCCGTCTAGCACAGATAGGAAATACATCTACATAGAGAACCAAGAGAGTCGGAACGAGATTTTATTAAATACTACAGTCAAAAGGTTTTGCATTTCTTTAAAAAAAAATACCTTAAAATTACATAATTTTGTATTTTTTTAAGTTAGAGAGTGTAAGACAAGGCAATGTCTTCTTATCGGGCTTATTCAGCCTATAAATTGTGGCAATTCCGCCTATAAATTGTGGCAATTCCGCCTATAAATTGTGGCAATTCCGCGAGGGTCAGACGAAAACAAGTATTCATTATTTGTGGCCCCATTCTTAACAGCATAAGTTATACAGATGACACAGGGCTGATAGCAGACGGAGAAAGAAAGCTACAAGAACTCCTCCAAAATGTAGTGAAGAAAAGCGAGAAGAATGGATTAAATATAAATTACAAGAAGACATAAGACACAGTGATTTGCAAAAGGCTGAACCGAAAATCCAAATTAAAAATCGGAGGTACTAAAATCAACCAAACACAAGAAATTTAAATACCTGGGGCGTGTTCTAATAGAGGACAGAAAAAGCAACAGTGAAATCCGAATGCATATTGGGATAGCCAAAGTTGCACTCCAAAAACTGCATATAGAATTAAGATATACGAAAACTTCATTAGAAACAAAGAAAAGAGTATTGAACTCTTACGTGATATCCTTTTCACTGTATGGCAATCAGTTCTAGAAAGTTTCCTCAAAGAAGAGATTTGAAGCAACAGACATGTCGTTCTACAGAAAGATGTTGAGCATACCATGGACCGAATATGTGAGCAACGACGAGGGTTTAGAGAAAATGGAAACAGAAAGAAAACTTTAACTAAACATCAGGAAGAAATAGTTGAAATTTATCGGGCACATAATGAGGAAAGAGAGAAAATAAACTGTCATGGAACTGTAGATTCCAATATGGTGATCTCAACGGTTTCCGCAAATCAGTATGCACGCATTTCTTACTCGAGTTCGAACCCGGGCAGATGCCATTATTTTGAATGCTGATTCTCCTGTCAGTCAGACTTTTCTTACTTGGAAGATTATTCCCCCCCCAAAAAAAAAACGAAAGGACTTCTTAGACATATTTTTCCACAAATCCTGCCTTTGGCCGTAATTCCCCCAGAAATAGTATCCCGTTCATTACTATCGTTCCCCGCAGCGTGGCCGAACCGCATTGATCTGTCCGAGTCCTCTCTACCTGTTTCAGTTGTTCATTTTGGAATTTATCGACCAGATAGTGTCTGGCTGGTGATAAATTCGGCAAAGTTTTTTTTTTTTTTTTTTAAACATCCGCAGAAATGTTAGTACACTTACGGACACCCCCGGGATCTTAACCGGGATCAAAGACGGCGTTCCAATCACCCGATAAATCTACACGTTTTGACGATATCAAAAACTGGTCGATCCCCCGTAAGAAGGCTTCCGGCTCCCCACGATCATTGGACTCATAGACCCCAATAAGTCAGAATGCTTTCCCCTTTATAGTAACATCCAGCACGCATAACTTGCACACCGGATCTGCAAAGACAAGCGAACAGGTTGCGTCCAAAGAACCACTTATTAGCCAGGAAACGCAACGGCTATCAAAATATGCCTAGTTTTCACCAGTCACGATGAACGATTTAACACTCAGTCATGCCCGTTTTGGATATCATTGAGTTTTCAAGTTCACTCCAGGCCTCAACGGGAGCTCATATATACGATTTCATTGCTAAAGATGCTTGAAATAATGGTCGGTTAATTCTATCACTCCAGGAATTACCACAATCCTTTTGACATGCTTTATGTTTCCAAGAGTCAGATTCGACCAAAAATAAAAGCCGTGTTCTATAGTTATACCAGTTCAGACCTTTATATCTAGGACAAATCAAGCCACTTCCATGGAGCTGAAACATCCTCAATTGCTATGTGTTACACGTATAAGAAGAACATTCTACCTCTATTTCCAAATAACTACCAGTTTGCAGAACTATCTCCTTCATGTGTGCTTCCTTGAAAACGACAATCCTAACTTCTTCATCTCAACGGTCGACCATCATCTTTCTTATAGACATTCACTCCCTACCACCCACTTTTTCACTAATGTCACACATCTCATTATTTATTAATATTTTAGCAGTAAACCGGTACCTTGAGTTAACTCTCGAGCATTGTATTCGATGGATTTCGGCGTAAAATGTCAAACACAGAGGAAAATAAAGATAGATATCTGACGTGATTTAGTGATAGATACGGTCGGAAAAGAGAGGGAAGAGGGTAAAAGAGCGGGAAGAGAGGAAACGTGCGAGAAGAGGGTAAAAGAGCGGGAAAGAAAGAGAAAGTTCTTGATGGAAATAAAATTGTTAAAAGTCATAATAGGTAAATAACGATGTTTACAAAATAAATTCCGTGAGAATAGATCCCTTTATTGAATTAAGGTATCGGAATGTGTATTTTTAAATCATTGCTTTTTTTAAATAATAATAATAATAATAATAATAATAATAATAATAATAATAATAATAATAATAATCATTATCTCCGCAAAGAAATGACTTTTTAATCGGCATTTAAGTGTTCGTTCGTCAAGTTGAAGCCAGAATTTTGATAGATAATCAATGCTTATCTGCGAGCAATAATTATGTCATCCCAAAACAAAACAAAAAAGTAAAAGAAAAAATCTATTTTAGCATGAACCAGAAATTTTCATTTTTTTTACGAAATTATTTACTGTTATTTTTTACTGTTTCCTCAGCAGAAAATGAAATCGAATTGCTCAAAAAGTCAATAAAAATAGTTATTTCCACATACAAAGTCAAACTTATGTTTTATTTCAAACCAGTCTACTTGTACCATCAATAAATGATGTAAATAAAATTTCTTTACAGTTTGAATTTGGCATATTTTCTGTATGATAAATCAAGAGTTTTTTCTAGAATAAATCTATTATTGCATGTAATAAATAATGATTACTTTCTATATCATTAACATTAAAATTATCGAAAAAAAAACTAAACTAAACCAAAAACATATATGCAATCCAATCACCCCTATTTACTAATGAGATATTCCATTGTTATGGTAACAAGATGTAATCACAAGTAAACTCGATACTATATCGAAATGTATGTGAAAGGTGATCGGTAATATTGTTTTAAGAAAAGCGCATCATGGTCAACTTGCAGATATTTACTAATCTTTGCTTGGGATTGACACAAGGATACAACAGTGTGGCATCTTGCCATAGCAAACCGACAAAGGTGGCTACAATCTGTTACACTACGTTACGTGGCGACACTGGGCAATTGATTAAGGCACGTCTAATCTGTACAGGTAGATTGTTGTGGATTCCGAGATGAATTCGGTCTCCAAGGAATGACAAACGCAATAATTAAATATAAGAAATAAAATGTATTTACACAATCATACAAAGAGTAATACTGTTAGTAAGTCCAGGAACGTGGTTAGTAGCAAATACAGATAGATATATACAGTCTCGAAGTAGGACTTCCTTAGAGTCTACGTACTTGTAACTGACTTCTACAAGAGGTTACCTCACTATCCGACTACTGACTGCCGACTACCTACTACCGATTACCCTCACTGACTGTAACTCTGGGTATTTAACGGCAGCAGTCCAGGTACACTTGGTAGAGTCTACTTATATGAAAAAGGGGTGGACCCCATAACATAGATGATCATGGAACTTAATGTTTTAGAATAAGTCAATTTTAAACAGGTTCACAGACACTGCCAGTTGATATATATATATATATATATATATATATATATATATATATATATATATATATATATATATATATATATATATATATATGAACAGACACGTATATATATATGAACATAAATGCAAAAAGGGTAGATATGAAGAGTCTCAGATAGAAAAAATTCAGTGATCTACTTTCTTTATTTGTTTTCTTTAGTTGATGACTTTTTGACTTCTTCTGCAATGTCTCTTCAGCACGTTGGCGAACATAGCTCTCCACAATTTCCTGTTCTTTGTAACAGTTAACAGTATTTGTCTTTTTAACACTGTTCTGCCAGCGTTCATCCAAGAATGCTAGGAAAAGGTTATTCGTTACTTTCCACTGTTCCTCATGCTTTCAATATATCCTGTGAGTTTCAAAAATCTCCAAACCCTCTTTCCTAGAAATTTCAACTGTCACTTTCTGATTCTAAGTATACATGTCCGTTTTCTTTTTCTCTAATATCTTGGTCGCTGCTCAAATGTTAGGTCTATGTTATTCTCAGCAACCTTTCAATATTCCTGTTGCCTCTTCTTAATCTGAGACTCATTAATCGAGGAACGATATTATATAACATTTCAGTACCACTTCCTTTGTTTATGATGAAAATTACCTGTTTCTCAATATTTAACTTCTAGAAGGAATCTTTCACCATTTCAATGCGACTTCGGATTTCGGTGTCATCACCTGTTAAAAAACTCAAAATATTTAATGTTTTGTATTTGCTTCATTTTGAGTCTCCTTTTTCTGGTAACCATACACTCTGCATCTTTACAATTGATGTTTAGTCCTTTCTTCTCGCTCTCCATTACTCGCTTCTGTAAGAAAGCCTGCAGTTTCCGCTCCGTTTCTGCTATCAATTGCTATGTCAATTGCATATCTTTTATTGTTCAGCCTGTAGCTGCCAATAATGAGAACCTTTTCGTTCGTTTTTAGAGACAGCATTTCAAACCTCTTGCTAGAGTTTCTATTCATATTTCTTGAGATCTCTCCTCCATTTGAATATTGCGAATTAATCAACCAAAGCAAAACATGCTAAATGGAAAACATGCATTATCTTAGTACGACACCCAGCCAAATGACGCCCTTATGTGACTGTTTTATGGGAATTTTGACGAGAATCCGTGTGACACCCTACATAAAAAATCTGCATTCGAAATGCTGGATTTTAGCTGCCTTCGGTCGTCTCTCTCTAGCGCCAATTGGTTATATGTAATTTTTTGTCATTAGACACAGTAAAAGACTGATGAGGCAATAGTGATTTCCATGTAACAATGAGGCAATAGTGATTTCCATGTAACAATGAGGCAATAGTGATTTCTATATAACAATGCGGCAATAGTGATTTCTATGTAACAAATTACTGAGTCGAATTAAAATAACAAAGCGCTAAAAAAAAATTTAAAAGAGAGATTGAAAGACAATAAAATTGTCGTCTTCATCAGTGCAAAATTAAGATATTTGATAGCTTTGATTTCATATTCAAATTTTTATTTTTATATTTCACACGCATAAGTTGTAGATGAAGGTTAGTAATTTTGAAACATCTACAGAAAAAGTTTTTTCTATACAGAGTTTCGGCATTTTACATTATAGCGATAGATAATATATGTTATGATTGTGTAATGTTCTACCAGAAATATTAAAAGTCAAGTATGTGTGGTTTAAAAGGAAGTTAAATTTTTATGCGAAACATTCTTAAGTGTGTACTTATTCATGTATGACAGTATATATACATACACACATATATATATATATATATGTGTATATATATATATATATATATATATATATATATATATATATATATATAAATGTATTTTAATAGTAAGTAGTCAGAGAGATATAAACTTAGCAAGATAGATAGATATGAACAGATTGAAACAAATACGAATAGACTGAACGATATGAATGAAATGATAGACAAACTGAAAAACTAGATAGATGAATAGATTGAAACAGATATGATCAGACTGATATATATATATATATATATATATATATATATATATATATATATATATATATATATATATGTATTTTAAGACATGTTTATGTTCATACATTCTTTTTCTATATACAAATATTAAAGTAAATGATCTGTTTTATGATAAACAGTATTAATAACAATTACCGGCCTGAATGTCCTCCGACAGGAATCGAGCCTGTATCCTCTGTATAGGATACAAGCTCGATTCCTGTCGGAGGACGAATATTTTCTATGAAAACAAACTGAAATAGATAGATAGATAGGAACGGAGGGAAACATATGTGAATGAAATGAGAGATATGTAGGTAGGAACAAATTGAGATAGAAAGATAAACGAAAATAGTTTACAAGGATTTTGTTTCTCTGTTGCTCTGGCTCGGTTTTTTCTCTCTCTCTCTTGATATCTATCTATCTATCTGTCTATATATATATATATATATATATATATATATATATATATATATATATATATATATATATATATATATATATATATATATTAGAGGCATAATCATCAATATTCTTTTTCCCCACCCATTCTTTCCTATATTTTCCTAAAAGGAATGATCGCCTTACTTTCACTCTTTTATAAGAAGTCTATTTTCTTTCTGTGCATTCGCGAATTTCGAATATTTTTGATCTCTTAAATAAAACGGAATATGAACATTCATTTTTACATTAGTGATAATCAGGCTGAAAAGAGCTACTTTTGAAAAGTTGTGCACGAAAAGTCTCTGCAGCCAGCAACAAAAGAAACGGGTTGATCATACGAAGTGAGTTGCCAGTAAAAAACGATTTAAGACGCCAACGATCAGGAGAAGGTTCCTCTCGCTGTCGGCATTACTGCTCACTCAGCTGGTAAGTCTGTGTTCATTTCATATGAGTTATTGTTCAAATTTTTATTCAGGCAATTTTAAATTATTTTATCTGAATTAGTCATGACAAAGGGGATGGAAAAGAATTGACTCTATGAAGAATAGCAATTATGTATATGCTACAATAGCATATGCTGTTATCGTCTTGTGGTTGGCTAGAATTTTAATTTTAATTGCTGCGTTGATAGAATTCTTTAATCTAAATACACCCCTGGAAGAGAAATCGATGTGGTATAAACGAAAATAATTTATCAGCGCTAGAGGCAATAAATGAAATATCTGAAAAAATAGCAGATAGGATGGAAGTCATTCCGAAAAGTATAATGATATAAAGTATGTAGCGTCACTTGCTCGCTGAAAAAAACATGAAAAAAAAACAAAGTTTTATTATCAAAATGTTTTTTGTTATTATGAAGAGAAAAGGCTAAAGTATGTTTTAATTATTTAAAAAAAAAACCTTTTTAATTCTTTCTAAAAACAAGTTCGAAATTTTGGTTAAAAATCTTTTTCTTTTACGTCAGCCATTGACGTAAATATTTACGTTTAGTGTTTGTGCGCTTTTTTTTTTCTGGTGAAAAAACATGTTTTGAAATTCTTGCAAAAATCAAATAATAGTTTGATTTTAATTAAAATTTCAGAACTTCTTTACAAATGAATGCAATTATTTTTCAAATATTTTGTTTGAGAAAATATTGGTAAAAATTATATTTTTTACATATTTTACTCTACCCCACTTAAATAATTTCATGAAATTTAGAAAAAATTACATTTTCTTTGCAAAAGTTTTTATTAGTTAAAAGTTGAACTCCTTGGAGAATGTAAATCACCCAATTAATCTGAATGCTAAACAAAACAAATGTAATAAAACTATGACATTATTTATTTAGAAAAGCTTTTAGAAATAAAGTATATTAAAGACGTCTTAAGAAAAAAAAGTTTCGATGAATAATGAATTTTTACAAGAATTGTTTTCATTTTTTTAAATTTTAATTATAATAATTTATAATAATTTAAAAATCGTTTAAAATTCTGCATCACGTCCTTTTTTAGATCATATTGTAATTAAATGGAAACAACATTCACAAATAAAAAAAGAAAAGCTGTTTGTTTTTTAGTTTAAACATTCCCATCTTTGTATGTATGGTAGTTTATACATGACATTAATATCAAACGGTTACATGTTGTAAATGTTGTCCTCTCTTTACAGAGAAATTCGTTTGTCTGCAATTCGTTATTCATTGAATGTTTACGTCCCAACAGGCTTTGCACACCATCTCGTCAAAGTTTTAAAACACTAACATTTTAAAAATAGATATTAAAAAATATAAATTAATAATAAATAAAATAGCTTAACATTTAATAAATTATTGGGTTACCACTATCATGACATTTCATTAATATCTTACTTATTAAATTTTAAAATTATTTTAAGAAAATATCATAGTATTTTAAATTTTATTATTTTTTCATAAGGCATCTTCAAACGTAAGGCTATAACACTATAGTAACTGACAGTCAATAAAATATTAGATAATTGGTGAAAATATGTTAGTTTGTAAAAATTACTAGGTAGTTAAAAACTTTAAAAAATGCGTTCATTTTGATTTCGTTTGTTTATGTCAATTCTGGTCATCCATACCTAGTTGCCATCACCTTAGACCGTCGATAACGTCAATCAACACCTCAGAAAAATAGGTCTAGCGGTTAAGAAATGCTTGTATACTACGTTTTTTATACTGTAAATAAGTAATATTTGTTTCAAATCAGATTAATTTAACGTTAGATTTGTTAATTTTCATCAAATAACGTGTCAGAACCATATATTTTCTTTTGGAAGATTTTTCAAAATTAAATTTTATTTACAAATGTGTTAAAATGTGAAAAAATGGCCGCCTGTAATCGATTTTGTGAAAGCGAGCAAATAATTGACATTCCAATATATATAATTTTTATTTGAAATACACCAGAGTATTTTGCTTACTGGAAAAATAAGCTCCCAAATTAGCTCCCAAAGCTAAAAAGAAATCTTCAAGAATGCGTTTTCATTTTCAAAAATTCGTTTTAAACACTAGGTGTTCAAAATTCATACCGAATTTGTGGAGGTACCTAACATAAAGTATAACCAATAAAGCCATTAAAAAACAAGCTATCTTTTCACAGAGAAATGATATTGGCAAAAGGACTGTCTTAAATATGGAAAGCTACACATATTTCTGTGTGGGTAGTGTCAAAACTGTCAACTTTCATTGACATATTTTCTCAGGTCAATCCACTGAACATAAAACATTTATTGCAATTAGGTGTTAATTCTCGGGGAATTGATATTCGACATGAAAACATACATTTGACTTCTGGCCAATAATGAGAAGATATGTGGTAAAAGATTAATTATTATTATGCACTCAGAATATTTCCTTTTTATAGAATTTTGGTCTTAATCTTATTTCATGTACATATTAAAATTGTAAACCGTTTTTTACATCCTAATCTTAATTAGAACATTCTATTGCTTATAACTAGTAACTCATTTCCTTTTTGGAAACTAAAGGAAAATCCAAATTCGAAACCGTGAAAACAGCCGTATTTACTCATAGTAATTATGTAAATAATTTAAAATTTTTACTGAGAATATTGTAAAATTTCAGGTATATCCTGATCGGGAGATTGGAGGTTTTGAGGAGTGTGAAATAACCAAGCACCTGTTGGAGCGAGGGTGGGGGTCCAGCTAGTGGCAAATAGCGAACTTTAAACAAAAATCAACAGCTGATATTTTATTATAAATCAGAAACAATACATTTTTTTGCATATTAAAGTTATCTGGAAAACATGGCACCGGAATGCAGGAAAAGAAACTTGTAGCATCGAAGTTACGGTTACATCTGATCAATTCAATGCAACACTAAAAAAAATATTACAATACATTTTGATAGTAAAATTACCAACAATATATTTTATGATCAAAAAAATATCTTTACCTGAATATATACATCTATATGAAAACATAAAATTGTGTTCAAAATATTTAGATTTCAGCATTAACTAACCCACAGAGGTTCATATGCAGCTAAACAAAACCAACCAAGCAAAAATATGCCTGTAAAAGGACAATATTTTCAAGAAGGATATATAAACAAAAGGAAAAAATGTCGTTAATATTTCATTTTTTTAAAAATTAAGAACACTCTGAAAACTGAAATTCTGAAGGGCGCTAAGTGACGTAATTTAAAGTCTAAAGAACGAAAATGGGTAAATTTTAAAAAATAATGTAATTAATACTTATATCATTTTAGTTTGAAAACATTAAATTATGTTCAAAATATTTAGATTTCAGCAATAACAAACGCCATTAACGCACCGGTCTTCATTAATGAATTGAAACCTCTGTTTGCTGGCGTTTGTATACATTCGTATATAATGCGTTAAAATTACCTTTTTGTCTGCCGTGCGCCGATAGCTTAGGGTTTCGATCTTTACTTGAAGCAATCGGATGTCTAGCCACACTGATGAGCTGTGATACAGCGTAACAGGCATGTATGTGGATGACTATATATATATATATATATATATATATATATATATATATACAAAAGAATGAAATTACTGTAAAAACAATCCTTTCCCAAGGTAAACTACATGACTATAAAAATGTTAAAAAAGGAAACGGTTAAATTTATAACATTATTTAAATACCAAACTAAAATGATATAAGTATTAATTACATTATTTTTAAAAATTTAATCATTTTCGTTCTTTATTGATTTCATTGATTTAATTGATTTCCAAGCCAAACCCATGACATCTCATACATGAAGGCACTTCTTATTAGGTATTTTATTAATAAATTTCACTACGTGTAAGGCAGTAAAGCCACTAGGAAACAAAGAGTTACTGGGTGTGGAAGAATTAGAGAGAGAAACAGCTCTACCCCTACTTCCATGGAAAGTTCTCGGACGAAATCTATTTACTGGTCCCGCCATTACAAGTCTTCAAGGCAAAGACACGCCATATCACTTATACAGTAACAAACCACTCATGAATTCCACTCGGATTACTTCTTCTCGCGAACCACTGCCCTGTGGAGCCGACTCCCAAGAGGATGTTTCCTCTATCACAAAATTCTTAACCTGTTCAAAGCTAGGGTTAAGTGTTATTTTCTCCTCCTATCTACCCAAATTTCGTTCTAGCATAACCTTTTATCTCGAGTGGCTCCCGGACATTGTGCAGTGTGAAACTTTCTGTAAAAAAATTACTAATGCACAACAAAAAGAGTAATTAGGAGATAGCGATTAACATTCTGTTAAAATTTTTTCAGATTAAAGTTATCTGGAAAACATGGCACCGGAAGGGGGGTCCACAAGCGATAAATGCGAGAAAAGAAACTTGTAGCATCAAAGTTAAGGTTAAACCTGATCAATTCAACTGTAAATTGATGAGACCTCATCGCCAGTTTCGTATTGCGCTTAAATTCGAAGATTCTAGGCACCATAGCGAAGAGCTCATCCGAACAATTACCATGAAAATATTTATGGAAAAGACACAATATTGCAAATGTACGACGGTGCGAATGTGACTAAAGCCGAGACGCCAGATCAGTACCAGTATTATTGCTGATTCTTTAGATCCTATCGAAGAGCTCAAGGTAAATAGCAGGGGCACTGGACCATATGTGACAGTAATATTCTAAGCATGGACGAATGGTAGACTTACAGATATGCATGATAGATTCTGAGGAGAAAAAATGTCTCGCTCGACACGGTCAACCAAATTTCTTAGCAACTGTCCAAGCAATGGATTCAATATGGTCTTTCCACTCCTGTCAGCTGAGAAGGTTAACCCGAAAAGATGCAACGAGTCATTTTCCTAATGGTTAGCATCAGCCATGCTGATGGAAGGCAGAGAGGGGCATCTTTGATGAGGGTATCTTAGTTTCTAGCGAAGTTTTGCCCTATCTTAATACTCTGCTCAGGTTTTGGAGTGCAAGTTTGGCTATCCCAATATACATTCGGATTTCAGTATTGCATTTTCCGTCCTCTGTTAGAACACACACCAGTTTGTCTAGGATTCGCTGACAAACAGGATAGGTATCATGTAACAGTTCAATACTCTTTTCTTTGTTTCTAACGAAGTTTTTTTTATGTTTTTACCCTGCTCAGTTTTTTGGAAAACATCTTTGTCTATCCCATTATGTCTTCGGATCTCAGTGTCGCACTTTCCGTCCTCTGTTAGAACGCTTCCTATATGTTAAAATTTGTATACTTTTTAATTTTAGTATCCCCGTTTTGTAATTTCATTTGGGCTCATCTTTTTTCCTGATAACCATGTATTCTGTCTTCTTGCAGTTTATACCTAGGCCTTTTTGCTCGCTTTCCTTCCTTGCCTTATTTAGGATATTTTGAAGTGTCCTTTTCGTTTCTGCTATCTCAAAAAAAAAAAAAAAGTAAAATATCTTACAATCTAAAAATATTTTCTGGCTTCAAAAAACTTCCAAATATTTTTACAAGCCGTAAAAAAGAAATCAATGAATTAATATATGTACCTTAACTTTGTTAATCCGTATTTGCAATGACAGATAAAATGTTTAAAGAAATATTTATTAGTTTACTAAAGGGTCGCTGTAGTAGCAAAATGTTTAGATATGGTAATTGTGATATTAGCTGTTTTGTGGCGATTTTTCCGTGTGTGCGCATGCGTGCGTGCCCGTGCGTGCGCATGCGTGCGTGCCCGTGCGTGTCCATGCGTGCGTGCGTGCGTGTGTGTGCGCCCGCGCGTGTTCCCGGCAGTGTATAAAGTGGAATGAACAATCCCAAGACTCAAAATAAGTGTATACCTACTTTTATTTGTATTTGGAAGAGAGTGCAAAGAGAGTGCTATTTTTGCGGGAAAAAGATAGGTTTGCCAGTTTCCACGTTTGTTCTCACGAGAAAATCTCAAACCTCTAGGACTGGTGCGGGTCCCCAGCAGCAAGTGTTGTGAGTAGTTATTCTTTCGAGTAGGCTTCTCGAAGGGAGATTTCTCCGTTTATTGCTACGTGGAACGAGAATTATAAGGTCCAGCTGCCAGGACAGATCAAGTGTCTTCTGTAGCAATGTTTATGTTGTTCTTCGAGCTGACCTTGAATGTAGCGGCTGCTGAAAAGCAAAACGTGGAAAAAGAGCTGCCTTTGAAGGTAGCGACAGCTGAAATAAATGAAAGAAAAAAAAAAGAAAAGAAAAGAAAAGAGACCGAAAAGGCCTCATTCAGCGTTTTTATGAGGCCTCGGTCTTACTGCAGAATCGACCAAAGTAAGGAAGCTCCAACATGCTACAATAGTTAACAAACAAGATAGTTTTTATAGTTTCCTTATAAGGAAACATCCGTCAGTGATATTGTCGGTTGAAATATTTTAATTATTTCCATTAAACCAGGCCCACTAATTGTTATCACACTTTTCAATGTTTCCTTGCTACTCTTTTTTTCGAAATAATATAGAATGTCAACGTCTTGATTATGTTATTACTCTCTCTCTCTCTCTTCATGTTGCAAGAGCAATCCATTTATTTTTCGCCGTTGTTGGAAGTCCTTGTGTGACGTGGTTCTTCTCATCTGGTACAGTTCACTAATTATGATTGTGTAACGCCACGCCATGATCCTTGCATTGTTTATTCACTCTAAGCCATTTTTGATCATTGATCTGAAAAAGAATTCTATATAGCTATAGATATAGCCATATATATGGCAGTTTAGATATGTCTGAACGAGTTTCTGGCGTTATGCATAGCATCTGTATTCGATCTCACGATGGTATTTATGATTAGGACTTGAGTTTTTAGGGTAATGTTTTGGTTTTATAGCGATTTGGGGTGTTGGGTGAAATTACACCGAACGCAGGGTGATTCGACGTATTTAATTAATTTTATATTTACGTAAACAGCACAAGTGGAAAAGATTTAATAATAAAGGATCAAGTAGATATTACCAGAACTTCAACTGAATTCGAACGTAGAGGACGTTTTCTGTTATTTAATAAAGTAGAAACGAGTTTAATCGATTCGTCATTTCATTTGAAACATCTGAGCATACAACAATAAAGCTGATAAAAAAGAAACACAAATACACTCTTTACATGCATCAAACAATATTTTAATTTAAACAACAGTCATTATTATTTGAATAATAATGACGCCATGATGAAAGATAATGAAGGGAACACAAATTTCTCTACGGGTATCTCAAATAAATATAAAATGGCGGATAATTTAATAGTGTTTGGCAAATTTTCCGAAAACTGCATTAAACAATTACTGAGATTAATTTGAAGTTTAAAACTCTTGTTAGGTGCAAAACTACAAGGAAGAATAAAATGAAAATAAATATTGAAAATTTGTCGGTCTTTCATATTCGGTTCAATTTAAATACATTTAGAGAATCTTTTGTTTCAAACTTATTGAAATTCGAGAGCTCATCAGTTTTAATATTGTGTTAGTGAAGTAGAGGAGAATAAGTAAGACTTAAGGATATTTTTTACAATGATATTCACCCTATACAATGTCTTAGAGTCACACGAGTTAATGGGTTACTTAGTAAAAGGCACCACACAAGCAAGATGGCAATGTCGCCTGGACGCATGAGGGGAATCAAAAGTGAAAGAGAAGGAAAAAGATTTTAGAGAGAACCGGAAAGTCAACCCTAAGGAGGAAACGGGATAAATTCTACTTCTGTTCAAAATACTGGGGAGGAGTGTGAATCGGGCGATAGGGTAAACCATCTACTAATATTGAGATAAAGAAAACAAAAGCAAAAACTATCATAATTAATAAATAACCATGCAGTTTGTTTCGAACATATATATATATATATATATATATATATATATATATATATATATATATATATATATATATATATATATATATATATGCAACATAATACATAATCTTCATTTAATACTTTACAGAACAGCCATTATTCACTTCTGCAGCAACCAAACACTTCTTGCAGTTCTCAATCAATGATTTGCAAATTTTAATTGCTATTGTGTTTTGCTCTTCTTCGCATATGGTCTTCAGATCCAGGATGATTGTTGGAGCTCTTGATTGGATTTCAATTTTCAAATAACGCCACAGATTCTCGATTGGGTTTAAGTCTGGGGGCTGACTTGGCCATTTCAGGATATTTACATTATTTTCATCAAGCCATTTCTTCGTAGATTTTCCAGTGTGTTTAGAATCGTTAAATTGTCGGAAGATCCAGTCAGAAGGGAGTTCAAGATTTTCAACCGAAATCATTAAATTTGCTTCCAAATTATTTTGATATGCTGCGGCATTCATTCTACTATCTATTACTGATATGATGCCAGTACGTTTTCCAGCAAAGAACATTCCCAAACTATGATGCTGCCACCACAAAATTTCACTGTTGGAACTGTGTTCTTTTCTTTGAAGGCATCGTCATCTTTCCTCCAGATACGATTTCTAGAATTACGTTCAAACAACTTAGTTTTGGTTTCGTCTGTTTCAACTAGTCTTTCCTAATACGATTTTTCCTTATCTTTATCTTCACAAACGAATTTCAACCTGGCACCACTATTTCATTTCAGTAGCTTTGGAGTTTACCGAGCCGGGGGGGGGTCGTGACTTCCGATTGTTTCTATGAATTTCATTGTTTATTTTTCGTTAAGTAGCACAGATTTCTGATGAAACTCTTGACGGGTAACCATTGGATTTTGTTTAATTTAACGCCTTAATTGCCTCAAAGATCTTAAAGAAATCTTCCGTGGAGCACCTGTTCTTCTTTGTTTTTTAACAGTTTTGCGTTTTTTTTTATACATTGCAATGAATTAGCTAATGGTAGTAAATGGAATATTCAAGTTGTTTGAGATTTTCCTGTAACTCTCACATTCTTCCCAGAAATTAACAGTCAGTTCTTTTTGAGAATTTATCAATTTTTACATCTTGCTGGAATGTCATTTACAGAATGTTCTGGTTTTATATTTTAGGGTATAAATAACTACTGATAATATTACAGAACATTCTAGAATATTCCACTTGAATAAGCTACAGTTTTAAAGCATATTAAAATCGTTAAAATGTGAAATTTGCATTCTATGAATACCTTTTTCACCCATTAAAATGGCCAAATGGGATTTATTTCTATCAAATCATTTTTTCTGTTTTCTATGCATATTTAGTTATTATTCATTTGTGTACATTTAATTATATGAAAAGTAGTTTACTGATTAGTTAAAAATACAATAAATAAAAAAAAAATGTTTACGAATATTTGTTTCCCGCATATATATATATATATATATATATATATATATATATATATATATATATATATATGTAAATAAAAAGAAAGAACAGTAAGATATATAATCCGGTGTTCTTATAGATATTTTTATTTTTAAAAACCAGTAATTTTAAAAGCTACTTCAAAATTCGCTTGGGGATGAAATGGAACTAACGTCTTTAATTCAATTACTAAATTAAATTCGTAGCTTTTAGCTTCCAATTTTGAAACATGGTTAGAACTGTGTAGCGAAAAAACATTTTAAATCACTTAATTTATAATATATATATATATATATATATATATATATATATATCTATATATATATATATATGTGTGTAGCATTTCAGGAATGCAATATACTTTATAGGTTTATTTGACGGTCACAAATCCCGGGGGATTGGTATTGTCCAAGTCATCATGAAAGGAAAAGGTGGAAAGGTAAAGCGGGTGCGCGTACCTTTTCCTTGGCCCGTAAATTCATGAATCAGTAATTAGTTACGAGGTGTAACTCCCACCAATTTTCTCGCGGTCCGAAATTTCTGGATAATAACAAGCGAAAGGATTGGACCTCTCTCTTTTTCTTTCTTTCTCTCTCTCTACCCCCTCCCTTCAATGATAAGTAGTTGGTAAAATTTGCCTACTAATGCCACTAAAGATAGTCAACACAGGCCAAACGTGAAGCGAATTTTAAGACGACTAGAAATTTCAAAAAATAACTCTTAGTGAAAAAAGACTAATTTGATTTTCTGCAAGAAGTAGAGACGATCCAATTTTGGTATATTGGTCTCAATACTGACTCGGCCCACGATGGAACAATGACATTAATTGCCAAAAAACGCTTTCGAACCATATACCTAACCAGATATGACATGTTGACAATGTCAAAAATTCTTTCAGATTCCTGGTTTTGAATATTGAATTCCATATCTAAAATGTTACGATTGGCGCTGTACAGTCTCTGAAAAAAATGCGAACTCTTTCAGTACAATCTTAGCTCGGTAATATAATTTCTGAACGAGAGTAGACGTTTGTTACGTTTTTACTGGTTTGGAAAGCGGCGGAAACAATGACTATTTCATGAAAGACTAAGTTTCTTTAAGTTAAAATTGGCTGATGTAGTTCCTTATACTGGAATGACCCAGAAACTTCTCTTTCTCTTTTTTTTTCAGAAGTACTACACTGAAAAGCAGACGTAAGCCAAGCGATGCGCAAAAACAAGTCAAAAACTTTTTCGAGCGGCTATAGTCGAGACTTAAAAGCGGTGAAAATGCTTAGATGAAACAAAAAGCAGACAGGCGAGTCGAAGTCATTTCGATGATACCGACGACAAATCAGAAGGAGAGAAGAGAGATATTGATCCACTTAATAGATTTGCACAATGTTCGATTCTTAGTGACTGTTCAGGGAAAAGGCGGGGAGATGAGATGGTTAAGTGAGGCAAGTAGAAAGAATGATGCATTGAATTGAAATTCTTTTTATCGAATGGGGAAAAATTAGTTGATAATAGATCATCATTTTCCAAATTATTACTTTCTGCATGAATGCACCATACATTTTCTATCTACCTCGGAACGTTCGTGGTTGCGCGGGTAGCGTTATGGATAACCGCTCGGAATGACAAATGGAAGAGCCGTGTTCAAATTCCAGTTTGGTTCGTTATATGCAATTGCGCGTAAATACCCTTGTTAATGGTATGGATTCATTTCCCTCTCCAGCTACGGTTTAAAAAGTAGGAGTTATGTCCAGGAATCCATTGTTAATTTTATAGTCAATCACAAGAAAACATTATTAATGCAATATTCACTCAAAAAAAAAAAAATATCGTTACAATGCCAAATATGGTTCGGCTTTAAATAGCCCCCAAGGGTTGATAAGTCGTAAGAAATCTATCTATATATCACAATTTATTCAATATCTACATATCAATCTCATTATGTTCATATCTATCTATCTTACTTTGTTCATTACCAATCAATGTTATCTATCTATCTATCTATCTATCTATCTATCCCGCTCAATCTGAACATTATCTATATCTATTTATATATCTATCCAGCATGCAAGCTAGCTAGCTAGCTGTCTAAACGGGAACATCTATCTATCTATCTATCTATCTATCTATCTATCTATCTATCTATCTATCCCAATCATTTTCTATCCGTTCATATCTATCTATCTATCTATCTATCTATCTATCTATCTATCTATCTATCTATCTATCTATCTATCTATCTCAGCCATTTGATAAATATCTACATTTCTCAATGTATTCTTCATCTATCTATGTTCATATCTTTTCACTGCAAAAAATTCTAAATAACGCACTTCGGCATCCCGCTCTCACCCTTTCACTGTCGAATATAATAAATGTAGCCGTCTCTTCTAGTCCAATAGCTTCATGTCTCTCACCTCTCGCCTGTGGAACTCCCTTCCCTATTCCCTGACAGCTATAATCTCCAACTATTCAAATGTAATGTCAATCGACATCTCCAGTTGTCTTGATCTATCCACTATCCTTCTCCTCATCCTTTCCTCTATCACTCCTATCTGATCTTGCTCCAAATCTTCTGTAACCCCTTGCGTACTAGTGGCTTCCCGCCTTGCTTGGGGTGAAATGCTAAAAAAAGAAAAAGAAAAGAAAAAAAAGTCTTGTATTACACTGAAGTAATGTTCTAACTGATGGAATTATATGCATTTAAGGCTAGAGATAATCTGCATAATAACACATTCATCGTAATGAATCTAACCGTAATTTCCATCTGAAAAATCATAAAAGAGAAAGTAATTTAAAAATGCGAGAATCTATAGAAAGTGGACTGATTTCTGAATCCTCCAGGGTAAATTTACATCTCACCTCTCTATTGTCATAAAGTGAGATATTTCAAAACAGCAGTGATACAAATAAACCCACTGGGATATCGAAAAAGATTGGCTGAGCTGTGCGTACAGACACATCGAGAAGTTGTAAAATTTTAAGATTTATCGTCTCATAAATCTTCAGCCATTCCACTCGGTGTATAATTATCAGTAACCTTTCCGTTTTTATCTCCCTTTACATAATATAATTCCTTCAATAAGAAAATTAGTCTGATGATGTCCTTTAATAGACGAAACCCGTCACATATAATATTTTCCACTTTCTATTTCAATTACATAACATTGTATATATCATATTCTCTCATATCTACCGATCTATGTTTCCTTGGGGACATGTGCGTGTATTTATGTAGATCGATATGATGGTGTCCTCGTAAATTTTATTTAATTTTGGCACAACCCATTTTATGGTACATGAATGTTTAATTTTCTAATCGTAACTCCAATATAAGCGATATTATAGACACATTTAATTTTGACGGCTATAAGGCAAAAATAATGAAACACAGTGAAGATAGAATCCTTCCTCCAATCAGTATGATAAGCATATGATTAGGTTTAGTCTCGGCGCAATAAGCTGATTTATGCGCATGCGCATATGTCTTTATCCATACCCAGGGTTTGAAGTAAGTGACAATCGGTACAGGGCATTTTTTATTGTTTTATAAATTTTTCCTTGGTTCCATTCATACTTTTGATGTAACAGTATTGATCTAGCCCACCCCACTAAGTGACAACATGCAGTCAATCAATTTTAACATCAGCGATGTCTGTTCTTGTTCCTCTCCAGGGAAGGGGAGAAAACTGGATTTTTTATGCTGGAGGACGTTTTATGCCTTAACTGATGTTGGACACGTTTTCACCTCGGATTCTGACAATCGATGGTTATTTTTCTTTTTTAAATTATGCGCAAACTTTGCTTATTTTTTCCCAAAGATGTATTGGCAAACAAGGATAAACGTGCCCGTAATAAAACGGAGTGTGAAAGTATGACACCGATTATTTCCTTCACTTTTCGGTAATATTTATTGTTTAAAAAAACGATTATTAGAATTGTAATAAAACCTAAGCAGGTGAAGTGAATTTGTGGATTTTTGTTTGTTCTAGAAAATTGAGAACAAAAAATAATAAACATTATTTATTTATTAGATTGAATATATACAATAATTTTATATTTGCAACATTCAAAAAACTAACACAATTAAACCTATTGCAATGCAATATTTATCAACGATTACTTCTAGTCATTTCTACTATAAAATAATGAGCCCTTGCCGCCAATTTAAATAATAAATTGGTTAATTTCGCAAAGTCTAGGAACCATACCTCAAACTTAATCAGAATAATTAACTTATAAAAGGCACAGGGAAGCTATGTGACGATGTTGCGAAAGTGGCAAAAGCTGCGATGCCAGGTGAAGACAAACAGTATATAATAATAATAATAATAATAATAATAATAATAATAATAATAATAATAATAATAATAATAATAATAATAATTGATCATCTTGTATCAGGTTGCGCGATATTGGCACCCACTGAATATAAAACCGGGATGACAGAGTGGGCCAATATCTGTACCGAAAAATCTGCAACTTCTACGGGAATGAAACTGAAAAAAAACTGGTATGAAAACAACCCAGACCCGGTTACGGAGATAGGACCTGTTACAATTCTATGTGACTACACAATACACACTGACAGAACAATCAAAGCCAACCGTCCAGACATTGTTATTAAAGACCACAAACAAAAAAGCGCCTCCTTATTGATATGGCAGTCCCTGCTGACTGCAATGTTTCTTTGAATACTGTCAAAATACAAGGACCTTGAAATAGAATTCTCAAAAATGTGGCATATGAGAACATCAACAATCCCTGTTGTAGTTGGAGCCCTAGGATTGGTTGGAAAATATTGCAGTAGACCAATTGAAGGGATTCCTGGAAGCCCATGCCTCAAGGAGATACAAAAAATGTTCTGACAAGTACAGCCCACACTTTACGAAAGGCTTTATCTATGTAATTTTTTTTTTTTTTTTTGGCCAGTGGAAAGTGTCATGATGCCATTGCTAACCTTAGGTCCCTGGGCGGGACCCGGAAAGAAATGTGTAAACGCCAGAAAGCAAAGAAAATAAAAATAATAACATTAAATATACATTTTTCCTCACGGGCACCACAACCCTGGTTTCATGCACAATGCAATCGTCAAGTGCTGTTTGAAAACTTACCGTAACTTTAGCATAATTTAAATATTGCAAACAACAATTAAGAAGAGGGCTTGCAGTCGGATGTAGTTTATCGTCAGGCCCAAATCGTTGGTTTAAGAAATGCATTTTGCAATGCACTTGCGGTTATCAAACCGTTTAAATATTCTGATATTGCCGATGTTATTGACAGGAAGATATCAATATAAAGAATAATAAATCTAATTATTTTATGTTATATATTCTCTCCAAATGGGCAAAAATTTCCAAGTAACAGAGGTGGGGGAAATTATTCCTTTGTAAATGACGGTATCAAAGCCTGTGTTAAAGAGAAAATACGTAAGAGAAAATCAAATCCTCTAATGTCTCTGGTTTTTTCTTAATCATTATTTTCTCATAGCAGGCAGCTGTTTATGGTTGGTTGGTTGTGAGATCAGTTAATACGAATGTCAAAAGCCAGTCATATGATAGCATTAGGTTGATGCAAAAAATAATGTCGTTTTCTCACACAGTAACATATGTGAGAAAACGACATTATTTTTGCACCAAACCTAATACATAGACAAAATGATTTAAGAGAAGCGTTGTATGTCACGCCTTGATTGAACATTCGAGTTCCACGTCACCCTTACTTGGACCAATCCTGGGTCGACACAACAGGTGTAAGGGGAGAGAACTCTTCGCTGCAAAGTATTGACTAGAGTTGAGTTGTGTTAATTTGCAGATAAACTTGCAAGTTTATCCTTTTCACCTAACTGCAATGGTGATGGGTTTGGTGTTATTAGCTGATAATAATGTTTGATTTCTCTCACGATGAGATAAACCGAGAAATAATTGTGCTTAGAAGAGGCAAAAGAGTATAGCGCTACTTGCTGGGAACCGCCCACTCAGGGTCTTGTACAACGAAACCCTCCTTTTTTACTTTATGATTAATTAACTATGAATAGATGCATCGTCGTCCCGACTGAGACGTCTTTGGTCAATATGGGTTCCATAGAAACTGCCAAATAACATGACGAAATTATGAGTTAGTTGCATCTTAACGACAATAATCGAAACAATTCACCTGGCGACAATTAACAAGAGGTTACTGTAAGAAGTGCAATCTTAAATTCTACGTTAGTGCCTAGTGAGATTTTGAAATTCATGACTAATTCTCCTTTGATATATTATTAATCAGGTCTTAGGCTATTTATATCAGCATCTTACTTCAGGGTGCGAATTAGTCATTTTCTTGCAGAATCTGACTTCAGCTTCTGGAATAGGCGATTTTTCTTCGCATCTGTCTTCAAGTTCAGAGTTTGGCTATTTCTCGGCAGTTCTTCATCGCAACCGATCCCAATGTAGCAACCGGCATCAAGATTTACAAACACTGCACGCATTAGTATCAGTACATCTTCAGAATGAATTCCATTCGCAAGTAATTCAATCACCTGGTCAAAAATGGGACAGTTTCCCTTTTCCTCTTATCTTTCACCTGTTCATCCTAACTAGCTGAAGTTATCACGTGGCAAGAAAAGTCTTTTTCTTTTGTAAACACCATTAGATCATCGAAATTTCATATTTGCACAGAGGCTATTGTTTCCCACGGATTTATTTGTCACTTCAGTCTAACCTAAAGTTTTAATATCTGGATTTGTCTTTACGTATATTTACTTCACTGTCCATTTCCGACAACACTCCCTACTCTATTACTCTTTCCTCTCCTTTGTCAGTTTTCTGTGTGAATAAAACGATTTTTATCTAATTTCTAAAAAATCTTTTTCCAACTTCTTTCGATTTTGGAAAAAAAAAGAATATGGTTTCAATACTTTACTGAATCTTTGTCATCTTCTAAAATCCGCAAACTCATAATATTGTTAGATTAAGTACAAAAATTATATTGTTTAAAAGGTCCGTTGTTTTAAGTATTATCTGTTTTTATCTTCTTAGCAATTCTCAGTTTTGGTCAGATAAATGCACATAGTTTTCTGTTCGTAGGAATCTATGTAGCCATCAATATTCTACAGGCTATCCCTAAAATCTGGACACATAGGCAAAAATGCATATTTTCAAGAAATGAAATTTTCAAGAACACATTTTTGAATTGGATTATTAACAAATGACATTTTCAATATGATTTTCATCATTTGTGATGCAAAGGTAGATACGCTTTGCAAGACTCACGTGAACTCGATGCAATAAATCCACATTGCCGTCAATTTTAGTGTATTCAATCATTATGCATTCAATCCCGTGTACTCCATCTGTGATTTTCATGGAATACATCTTCTACTTTAGTATACACTGGAAAAAAGAAAACAGTCCTTTCTTCTTTCGCCCAAACCATCTTTAATCCGTGGAGGTAAAAAAAATTTCCTATAGATTTCCTATATGACCAGACATTAGGGAGACTCTTTAGAATACCACAATTGCTTTTCTACAAACGCAAACTCAGAGAGAGAGAGAGAGAGAGAGAGAGAGAGAGAGAGAGAGGGGCACATGCACCCAAACTACATAAAAAATACCATATCAACTGTTGACAAATGCCGCCTGTTTTGTTATTTTTTGCCCATGTCGAACGTGATAGTGAATATATATGTATACATAGACAAACAAACACACACACACATATATATATACATACACCCACACAAACACATATATATATATATTAATAATAATGTTAAAAATGGCAATCCGTATGGATTTTCCAAGAGGATAAAGAGGATATATATATATATATATATATATATATATATATATATATATATATATATATATATATATATATATATATAATGTAGATTACCACGATATGCCTTTCATTTTTATGGGAAGGAATGTTCATACAATATACATCACCCTTGACATAAATTTAACAATGCAGTTAATAATGTAGTAAAGCTCAACGGATAATATGACATAAGTTCGAAGGTGCGTTGTAAGACCGAAAGATGACTTCCAGAAAGTACATAAAGTTTTAAGAGACAGGGAAAATGCGTTTGAAAAAACAAAACAAGCAAAAGAAAAAAGTGCTGAACTTCTATGTCATATGTATCCGCCTAAATGTCTCTGAATGCTGGACAGATAAAGAACAGGCTTGAAACGACGATGTTCTACAGAAAGATGCTATGAATATCATGGGACGAACATTTAATCGAGGAGGAAGTTTTAAAGGAAATGTATCGGGGAGATTTTAGATTTTTCGAACAAGTACGCATATATGCTATGGTTTTAGAACCTAGCTATTATTAAGTGGAAACCGATGTAAACAAGTCATGAATCTCATAAAAGACAGAAAAGAATACTTGCTAATTTGGAACGGTAAGGTTATTACTGTTAAAATAATCCTATCTACGGTACAGTCATTTTGTTTCCACAAAAAAAAAAAAACTATCATGGGTGTCGGTTTATTTGAACCGTTTCTCTTATTTTATAAGATGAGGAATTCCTACCGGCTTATTACTTATTTATTTGATAGAAAAGAATGCCTCTGGTTCTACTGTCACCTTAACTCTCCCCATCTATTTTATTGTGTTCACTCTTCATTCGCAGCCTGGAAACTCATATCTGCTAGCTTCGAGAGACGAAACAGTTACTCAAATCGACTGTCTTCAGATTCGATCAAACTCGTTTTTAATTATTTGACCCAAGGAAGGCAGCACCATAAGATGTAACTGGGAGGAAACGAGAATGAGGAAACTTTAGTAAAGTTAATGAAAAATAAACGAACAGGATTCAGAAAGACAAAAAAATGAGGTTGCATTTGACTTTTTGAATGTTGTAGGTGACGGGGAAGCAATAAATCGAAAGAGGTGAGGACTGTGAGTAAAGAAACTATTAAAATAAAGCTTATGCTTACATTCTATGTATTTCAACAGTTAAAGGATGTGATATATTTGGCAAATATATCATATATTCTACATTGGCAATGAAGAATATATGATATATTTGCCAATTTAAAATGTAAATTGAAGCTACCACGGAGGAGAACTCATTTGAACACCTGCGATGAAAATATTTACAGAAAAGACAGTGCGGAAGACACGTGACGGCGATTGGAAAGTGACTGAAGTCGAGATGCCTGCTAAGAACCGATAACATTACAGTCCCTTTGGATTTTGATTCAATTTCCTAGTAGATTTCATGACGAAAATGCTTACTGCCTGAGTCACTAGAAAATGGCCATTCAAGAAACAATTTTGAATGCCATTTCAAGGAATGGACACCGGTTTTAAAATACCAACTGTGTCTGAATGTTTTTTTCCGCTATTCCCATGTACATGTGGTTCTCCAACTTTAAAACTAGCTTTGTGCCATATTCCTTTCGATTGGACATACATATACATACCACATCTACGATCATGTTGCTTCACAGCATTTTAAATATGTAAAAAAATACGTGACTTCTTATTAAAGATAAAGCAGTGGTTTCTCCGTTGCATTTTCTACTATTTTACTTCTTTTAAACTGGATGCCGCCCAATCTTGGACAGCCTAGTCTAACCTACTAATTAACCCATAGCTGGAGGGAATAGACAAGCGACGAATTTATACATTTCACGATGGCATTAAAGCGAAGGGAAAGCAACAGACTAGACCGACATTTGAACCTGAACTGACATACTCTATCCGCATATTCGCATTAGTTTACAAAATACAATTTCAGACATCTGAATCCATACCAGTTGATCCTAGGGTAAAGCCTTTTGTGTTTATATATAGGCTTTTTATCCTAATACAGATTGTTGAACTTCCTCACTACAAGATATTTCTAAAAAAAAAAAAAGAAAGAAAAGAAAAGAAAAAGAAATACTCCATACAAATGTGGTGTAAATAATTATCGAACAGAGAAAGGGTTGATGGAAAATTTTCAGTCTGGCCAGTTTCCCTAACTCTGAACAAACAAAAGTTTTGGCAGTAGGGACTAATTGTTGGAATATTTGTTAAATCCCTCTTTGCTTGCGCCGAAAAATTTCCAGCACCCCCAGTAGTTCAGTTTCAGAATATAAATATCAAGGGAGTTATTTCTAAAGAGCAGCTATTTCCCATTACGATATACATAGGAGTAACTTGCAATGAAAATAATCCGTCTTACTTCACTAAGGCTTTATATAAATCCTTTCAGATACAAATTTTAATAACTGCAATAAAAAATGAAATATTAAAATCAAATAACAGGAAAGAAGATTTTTATATTTACCATAAAAAAAGTTGATCAAGAAACAAAAATGAGAAAAATGCTAAATTATTTATCATTTCTCTGGAGAGAACAGAAAACATCAAAGACTGTATATAGTATATATCAAATATATAATTGTTATGGGGTCCACCCCTTTTTCATATAAGTGGACTCTACCAAGTGTACCTGGACTGCTGCCGTTGAATACCCAGAGTTACAGTCAGTGAGGGCAGTAGTCGGCAGTCGGAGAGTGAGAGAATATACGAACGGAGATAGTGTGAGATAACCTCTTGTAGAAGTCAGTTACCAGCACGTAGACTCTAAGGATGTCCTATTTCGAGACTGTATATATCTATCTGTATTTGCTAATAACCACATTCCTGGACTAACTAACAGTATTATTCTTTGTACGATTGTGTAAATACATTTTATTTTCTTATATTTAATTATTGCGTTCGTCATTCATTGGAGACCGAATTCATCTCGGAATCTACAACAATAATCATCAAAGGCTGCGGTCTAAAAACTACTACTAATTAACAAAACGTTAGCTAACGCCGACCCAGGTGTATTGACGCCTGTATGTAAATATTTGCTGGAGCATGTTAATTAAATCTTAATCTCAGCCTTCGGAGTCATTCTATCTATATAATCATCATTACACAGACAATTTATAGAACTAATAGGAGAGGAGCAGAATAACATTTCAAGATCAAACTAAACTTCGTTTGCCTGTAAAGACAATATTTGGATTGGCAGACGACTGACAGCGTTTATTCTGGTATCATATTACCAGTAATTTAGTCTAGCAAACCTCATACTGACATCATCAATGAACGATACACACAAATAAACTTTTTTTGGTATTCGATTTACCTCTATAAGATAAATAACATTTTATTTTTATTTTTATTTTTTTATTTATTTTTCCTGTTGATGTTTTTCGCTTTCATTGCTTTTCTTAAATCTTTTCTATTTTATGTAATAATCCGTAGTTTATGAATTCTTTTTAAGAGGATACGATTAATAATTAAGCGAAACCATACATTGTTTTCGTCATTTTATTTATTTTTTACGTCATGAATGTATACATTGGCTACATTTTTGAAGACCGGACGCAGTTAAATCTAATAAGGACTCACAAACGATTCTTTGACTGGTGTGAATCTTTTATAGCACAATAAAACAAATCTTGAAGCAAGCGATCTTTAAATAAGAAAGAGGCGTTTTGAAACACGCTATACATTTTAATGTAAAAATAAAACCAGGATAAGCGGAAGACCAATTACAAATCATCGTTCTCTTATTTGGATGACAAAAGGAATCGACCGGAGTCGGAACCACAGAGCGAAGGCGAACAATGCTATCCTTAGCGGCACAGTACGTGCTTCGCCAGAGATACATACGTTTTGAATTTAGAGTTTTCCTTCTAAAAGAGCAGTTTCAATGCAAGTCTATAAAAACCAGTCTGTCCTACTATTTACCCGTAGCCGGGACGAGAACTGTTGGAATCATGATTTCCCCAGAGAGCACGTAATTGAATGTAATGAGGAAGCACGGTGGAGTAAAAATAGAAACTCGGGTTGAATAATTGGAAAGCAGAGATCGAATAACAGTCGGATCTGTTACATTCACTTACGTGCTACCTTGCGAAAGGTATGAATCCTCTTCCTCCCAGTTATGAGTAAATAGCATGGCAGACTTGGTTCTATAGCCTTGGATGGAAACCGGTCTAGGAGAAGGAAACTCTGAATTCAAAACAGGCCTGGAGAGACTATCTTGCCCAAGAATCACCACTTCTACTGCGGCTTATACAACCCTGATGAATCAAGGGATACATGCGATCGCGAATGTAATGAATTCAACCGGAATTCGAATTCCTCAATGGTAGCTGCAATGCATTACTCAATCGTACCTTGAATGACTAAAAGCAGAAGAAATATCTAACGCATCAGCGGCTATGTCTCCAATGAACGAACTAGGCAATAAAATCAACTTCAACCAAAACGAGCGATTAGCTTTAATGGTAACCCCGTCGATCGATACGAAACAAAACTAACCGAGACCTCCCCTTCAATGAATCTGGAGCATTGTCCCAACATATCTCTTTGTGCACCGCAAAAAAAGTGATATTCGTGATCAGCCGTGAAAACATTCTAATTTATGACCCGGACACTGACTTGACCCGGAGGTCGAGCCCGAAATAATCGATTAAGAAGAAAAATTCTTACATATTTTACAGTTTTGCAAGGAAATCAAAGAAGTATTTTGTATTTTTTAGGAGATTATATTTTTCTTGACATCGCCCCCCCCCATTCGAGGCTGGGATGTAAAAAATCAACTTAGGTCAAATTTTAAGGTAATTGCCTATAAGTAAATTACAGACAGACACACACACACACACACACACACACACACACACACATATATATATATATATATATATATATATATATATATATATATATATATCAGTCTCTAACAACCAATCAAAAACTTGCAAACTTTGCTTGGAGGAAAAAATAGCTATCATTACTTTCCCCGACCAAAATAAATTATTAAACAAAAGATCCGAGCTCATCTCAAAATACAGAAATGAAAATAAATTTTTACTACGTAACCTAAAAAATGAAAAACGGAAAAAATAAAATAAAAACAAATAAATATACTAATAAACAAAATAACAATAAAAAAATAGAAATAAAACATAAATAAATACTATGTTACTTAAAAATCGAAAACCGAAAAGAGAAAATATACAAGTAAAATAAATTGACCTAAATTCATCCAAGTAAATAAATAAACAAACCAATCCCAAATAAAGATAATCAATTAAAAACTGTTCCCGCCAAAATAATACTTAGAATGAACTACAACAATGAACCCCAAAATTGAACAAATAGCTTTAATTAAATTCTCAAACCAAAACAAAACTGTTAAATAAGTGATATAAACAAATTTTTATTACGTTAATAAATAAATAAATAAATAAATAAAATAAGAAACAAAAAAATAAAAAATAAAAAACAGCAATATAATTTCACCCAAATAAATAAACAAACGACTTCCGGTAAAATAACCGCAGTAATAGAATACCCACAATGCACCACTAACCCGTATATATATAAATAGCCGAGAAAAATAACAGCATATGTGGCCTGACGATTGCATATAGCATGAAACAGACTGTCGCCTCTAAGTGTTGACTTCTATGTTCACTTTTATATTTACACACGCTCTATCTCTGATATTGAGCAAATTATTCCATAAATATAGCACACCTTAAGACTATATTTCTTTATATATATATATATATATATATATATATGTATATATATATATATATATATATATATATATAAAGAAATAATCATACATAGAATCAATCAGCAATATTATTGCGATTAATGGCGAAATCGCTTCGCTAGTAGAAACATAATGTATGCATTAAAATACTGTTAATCCATTGAATGGTGTGATCCTCATTTATAAAAATGTTGTCAGATGTCTCTAGTGAATATTTTTTAAAGTTACGCAAGTACTTTTGAAGATTCATTTCTTCATCGACAGGCTGTATTTTTTTTTCCTTTAAAGTTAAAACTTCAAGACGAAATAATTGTTTGTAGACCGAAAGATGTTTTTTTAAGAATGTGCTATTTATTGATGGTTGTGCGATCTCGGAACGTGCGAGTCGCAACGCTAAAGTTCAAAATTTCAAGTCAGAATTTTTATATGAATTTTGTAATATGGTAAATCCATGAATTCTTTTTTTACAAGTGTTTTTCAGTTAGCATGGCATGAACTAAGTATATAGTTCAATTAATGTAGTGATATGTCTTAGTAGTTTTTTTTTCTCAGGAATATATCAGCTATATACATATATATATATATATATATATATATATATATATATATATATATATATATATATATATATATAAAATTAAAGAGTAATATTAATTAAACATTTTCCATTAAGATCAATATATATATATATATATATATATATATATATATATATATATATATATATATATAGCATCCATATTTTATCAAGTTGCATTGGGACTGGTATAAAATCGGTAGAGTATTTTTTCTGCTGTGTTCACGAGGCTGTTATAAAATTCTTACTAGAAGGTGAAAACTTGTTTCAAACGAAGCGTTACTATAATATGTTGAATAATTTGCAGTAATCATAAGAAGCTTATGGCTAGCGTGATCACGTCTCTCATATTCGCTAACATAAGTTGGCCAAAAGAAAACATGATATTAGATCCTGTCGTAATGGAAAACCTACTTAAAACCTGTCAGTAAATATTTGCGCCATCATATAAGTCGGGGTCTTATTCATAGCTTTTCTGTTCGTTAAGAAATAGATTTTTTTTTTCCTTTTTTTTTTTAAATAAAAAAATGCTTACCTATTCTTCGATTTCTTTTTTGTTCCAGCTTCTACGAATAATGCGAAGGCTGCTAGCAAAAATGAGGACAATGCGTTGCATACTGTTTTTCCTAGTATTACCGTTATCAGTACGACAGATCAGTCGTCAACGAGTCCAGACGATGCCGCTGTTTATATTACACTGCTTAACAAGAAAGTGTTTCATAAAATAAGTTATATTTTACATTCTCCAATTTTTACGGAGGCTTAAATCCACTTTTCAATATAATATAATATAATATAATATAATATAATATAATGAATATATATAATATATTTATAAATAAAATATTTATAAATCTTTTATAAATATATATCTTAATTAAAATATAAATTTATCAATATAAAATATATTATATACATATATTATATAAATATTATAATATATAATATTATATATAATATATTTAATTATATATGCTATAATATAAAAGATTATATATAATTAAATATAAAAATAATATATTATATAAATATAATATTATATAAATATATTATATAAAATATAAATATATATAAATATTTATAAATAAAATAATTATAATAAAAATATATATATATATATATATATATATATATATATATATATATATATATATAATATAATATAATAGTATTCGATATAATAAGAAACAGGCGGCGTCTTCATTGATTTCCATTTCTATTCTGTCATCCTAATATACCATTTGAAATGTAGGTGAAGAGAAGAGAAAACAAGTAGACATTCATTTTGAATTTTCGCTTTTGCTTTGGAACACAACTGGATGTGCAAGTTGCGTACTGGGTTTGTTATAATCCTTTACGAGCAAATTTCACTGGGAAAGGTATGGATCCATCACCTCTACACAGATATTTATTAAATAGTAGGACTTCTTTCTGGAAGAAAATCATTTTTAATTCCAAATAATTGTAAATGCAATATCAACTCGCAAAAAGAGCAAATTATTCTTATGAGCAAACCATATGTTTCTGCTTTAAATTACCAACAAAGCGTTGATAAATTGTGTAATAAATAAATAAATTAATCAATTGGAATAAATGTGGCATTTCTGAATGGTTTTCGAACGGAGATAATAGAATGCACTTTGCTATAATTGCTTAGAAAACTGACATTTGTTGGACATATACTTAGGAAGGAAGCCTCAGATAATTTGAAACTCACAGGATTTATTGAAGGCAAAACTGACAGGTGTAGGCGGAAAGCCACATACCTGGCCAGCATGTGCGAATGTATGACAGAAGTCTGTGGGTATGTTTAATGGCAAAAATACAATCTTTACAAAGAGCAACAAGGGATGAAGAAGTTGTGGAGAGCGATAATGACCGACTTCTTGTATGACAAACATCACGCATACTTTTAAGATTTTAGACGCCTCTCAGAAATTTAAAAAGAAAAAAAAAACACTGATAAACTTCTTGTTGAATTCGGCGTTTCACGTTCACATAATTCTGTGCATATAAAAGAACTGTGGATCTAGTAGTTAATTATTGTAAATCATAATTAATAATCTTACTTCGTGTTTTTGGCAATTAGAACTATATTTCCTATAACTAAAACTATAAAAAACAAACAAAAAACAAACCACAAAAAACAAACAAAACACATACAGTAGTTCACCGCTATAGTGCTGGCCTTGGGGTCCAAGATGGCTGACCCGCGTTGAAAGTGAATCGCTGTAGCTTTGGGGTTGTGTAGGCGATAATATGAGGTTGAACACCTAACTGATTTTGGGGCTCTATTTGTCCTATTTCACGATATATACCGTGAATATAATAGGTTCGAAAAGAACCTCAAAAAATTATACTAATTTATGCCAATGATTCCATCAGAAATTTCAGGTAATTTGTTTTATCTTAATGAGATATCCCATTGTTATAGATACAGGAGTCGGAGCTCAATTCTAATTAAGCAAACATATCTCTTGCTACCATAATTCTGGGGCCCAATTTTCCTCTATTTTTCGATATATACCGTAGATAATCGCTCGAAAAGAACCTCAAAAGATTATACTAATTTGATTTATAAAATCTGCTGTTTTGGAGGTATCGACAATAAAAAGTTCTGACTCATTCGTGTTGTTGTTGGCTACGTCACGGCCGCCATTATTGGTGTTGTTTGCATTAGTGCGTGCGTAATAATCGAGTCAAGTGAAAGACTATCCGCAGCAAATATATGCAAATACTACTAGCAATGGCTGCTGCAAAGCGAATGAGTTCAAACTTTTATTGTCGATAACTCCAAAAAGTTAGATTTTATTTTATCAGAATTTCTTATTTTCGAATTAAACATGTAAATTTACACACAAATGTAACTATTGTGGAAATTTTTATTAGATACATAGCGCAGGGCTTAAACAGAAAATTGCCCAAACTTTTAACTTATTTCATTGTTTAACAGCAGAGTTTTGATGAGACATTCTTGATGTCTACCAATGGATAGCCAAATTGAACATGATGAACAAGAGAAAAGTACTCATATTTATACCCAATCCGTTGTATCTGATTACAGTGATTGAATTCCTGTTAAATAGTTTAGTATTATAGGAACACTTTAATCGCGCGCGAAATATAAATATAAAGTCATCATGTGTAATTATTACCAATACAATTGGATTATATGTGAAACGGCCGAGGTGTTAAAACTTCTAAAAATTTGGGCTGTTTGATCATCAAAACCAAGGAAAAACGTGTTAAAAATAGGTGTAATTATTAAAATAAATTAGGGCCTATTTGATGATCGCTCTTTGTTCTGTCGTGAAGAAAATTGCACGGAAATTGGTAAAACAGGGAGGAATTGCTAAGAAAGTGAGCAGTACTGAGGGTACGAGAGCAAAATCTTACACCGCGGCAAACTGGTTAGCCTAATAGCGTTGAACTACTGTATTAATGTGATACTTTTCCGTTATTCCGTTGCTGAAGAATTTCGAAAACGATTCTGAAAATTGCAAAAGTTTCCTTGCATCAAGACATCCTTCTTTCTTGGTGCAAAGCTGGGTGAGAATGGAACTCCAAGATTCCTTTTTAATGTTGCAGCAAAATTCTTTTTTTTTTAATAAATCCCATTTTATCGTTATGATTCACCATTCTGATACTTATAACAAAGCATAGAGATAAATCGGCGAAGGATTTCTGAGCTGATTAGATTAAACAACATCTTGTAAGAGAAGCTATGGAGAAAGTCATTCAAGGTTGTTACAAAAAGTACGCAAACAAGTGAATATCGAAATCAGCCGTGAGCAACATATTGACAAACAACTCTCGTGTAGTACGTGTGTAAGCTGACCTGAAATCATACTTGAGCATACGTTACACAGAAGTCAGTGGTCAGTGTATTCTCAAAAGCACCTTGATCTTTAGAATGTAATCTGGACAGACTAAAAACCCTACGCCCTTAACCGGCTTGCGTAGTACAGTTTTTCTTTAACGATCTGTCTATATTTCTGAGATGAAGTATTATGTACACTCTTTACATTGTTCAGACTATCATCTCCCTCTCTGTTGCCACATTTATCACAACGTTTCGGCTGTTGTGCACTCCGGCCTTCTTCAGGTGGTTGAAATATCGAACTAAACCATTTATTTCGCTCGCTGGTGCAGACTGTTATAGTTCCATGTGCCATGTCTAATGGATATCGGTTATCGATTATCTCCTGTTAATTCCCCTCTACTGGATCATGTGAACTCAATAAGATCTTCGATGCAGTTTACGATGGAGTAAGAGAGTAACAACACCATCCCATTCCTGGATGTTCTAATATCTCAAACAGAGCATGGGTTCAAGTCATCCGTATACCGCAAACCAACATTCACCGGACAGTACCGCAATTTCAACTCCCACCATCCATAGAGCGTAAAGAAAGACATCGTCCCCTGCTTACAACATTTAGCAAATAAATAGGTAGCGAGCCAGAGACATTAGATAAAGAATTGGTCAGTATAAGCAATGCCCTACAACGTAACAACTACCCGGGGTACATGGTTGCAGGTGCAAGAGGAGAATAACTCAGAAAACAGTCTTCCTGCCTTATATGAAGGGGTTATCGGAGAAAATATAAAAATCTGTGGTTCATATAACATCAAGAAAACCTTCAAAAGCTGGGCGACACTTCACAGATCCTTCTCCCGAGTAAGACACTCCCATAGAAGAGAACATAACAAAAAACGGTGTGTACTCCATCCCGTGCAGTTGCAGAAAGAAATATAAAGGGGAGACAGGCCGCCACCTTAAGGTAAGGCTTCAGAGACACCCAAAAGCTATAACACGAGGGGAAGTGGAAAAACCAGGCGTGGCTGACCACATATGGAGAGAAAAGGGAGATCAGAGAAAAGCAATAACGAAGAAAATTGCAATATGTGCTCTGGTAAAAAACATAAATCAGAACAGCAAAAATTGCAATATGAGCACTGGTAAAAATGGTTTTTGAAGACATTAGATTTATAATAACCAAAAATTCATACACAGATGACCTCCAGGACACATGGCATAGTAGAAAACGCGTTAGTTAGATCCAGTGACAGGACCCAAAGATTGTAAGTTCAATACCTAGTTAAGGCGGTGGAGAACTTGGAGAGGAGAATTAACAGGAGATAACTGTTAACTGACATCCATTAGACGTGGCACGTGGAACTAGAATAGTCTAACCTAGCGAGCGAAATAAAAGGTTCAGTTCGACATTTCAACTAACTGAAGAAGGCCGGAGCGTACAACGGCTGAAACGTTGTGATAAATATAGTAACAAAGATGAAGATGATAGTCCGAGTAATGTAAATAGTGTTCTTTAATGATTTACGATAATAAACACTGCAATGCTAAATTCGTCTCTTTAGTGGTGATGGAATTAGAATCTGGTTGGCTTTACTATCTATGGGCTATGTTTTTTTCGTTATTGTTAACAGAACTTTTACATCACTGATGTTACTAGAGAGGCTCTAGTCAGAATGCCACTAATAAATAGAAGGAAAAAGGACGTTAATATCTCAGAAAGACAATGCATATTGCCATTCATCAATGACAACTGTTCCTTATTTCTGTCAGGAATCAAAATGGCTTGTCTCCAGATCACATTCTTAGAGAAATATTTCAGTAAGAGATTTGTACACTGTCAGGAGAAAACAGTCAACACTACCGGTACTTATACACGTCTGGAAGTGCTGGAGGAATTCCCTCTTCTTTTATGCGATTTCTCCTTTCAAGATGTGAGTGATCACTGCTGTCCAGAACTTCCTATCATTCATAGCTCTGTGTACCACATTCTCCATGGCCTCTTTATGCCTCTTAATATTCTAACTCTCTCTTTAGGGTTCTATATATAATTTTCCGTTTTATCTATCACTTTCCATTTCATTTTATTTTCCTTAAAATTGCTTAGACGCCCCATCCATCCTTCTGTTGAACCACATCATTGTTTTTTTAGGTCTTCTCTTCATCTTTGAGGAAATTCTTCATCATGCATAATACTATACAAGAGTAACTATATTACATATCAGTTCAGCACTCTTTTATCTGTCTCTTAGTAATTTCTGTATTTTTGGATAACAACATTTTCTATTGCAATGCACGTTCGGGTTTAAGTATCGTATTTTTCGTAATCTGTTAAAAGTTTTCAAAGACGTTCCCTAAATTGGTAAAGTCGTTGTAAGATCGTATCATTCAAGTTTCGAAGTAAAATAAGCTGCCATAACTTTTAACTCTATAATGTTTTGAATCATTATTTCTTTTTGCATTTTGCGCGCTGATAACCGTTACATTATCCGCATGAGTAAAGCTGTGAATGAGATTTTAGCTTGATCTTAAGGAATCAATAAATTTTCAAGTAGACCTTCGGAAAATCTAACTAAATTAGCAAAAGTCAAAATTTGACTTTGGATCACCTTTTGTTCAGGCTGATAACTTTCCAATGACCTCCTTAGATGAAGTGTTGAAGGAAACAGTGAACAAATGTCATGCTAGTCGATTTTGTACTATATGCGTGTTAAGTAGTTGACAACCACATATCGCTGAATTTATTTAGCAAACGATGCTTCGCGAACATAACTTAAAATGCCCATGTATCTTTGCTTCAGACATAAACATAATATATCTTCTGCAGCTGAAACAACTTTCGCCTACTTTGGAACAGGTGAATTATCTCTTTGTCTCTGGCTCAAAGTGATGAACCCAACATTCACCCTGGGACGTTTTACAAAATCAGACGAATCTGGCTCAAAAAATGTTAGATTTTTGCGTGGTATGACCAGTCTGGTGCGCTTTTGACCATGTGTCAGAAAACGTGGCGCCCACCGAGTAGAAATTTTCGTCATTCAAAGTTCATTGTGCAGAATATTCCCAACTTTCTCACGGCATAGTAATAGTCAATCGGCTGTCATCCTGTGAACAGGACCAATGTTTTTCTCGGTGCTAGCAGTTACAGGACGTCCAGATTTTTCGGTCTTATTCAAAACTCTCCCTTTCTCACCTATCTTGAACTTTGTACTGATGATAAAGCTGAAGCGTCCTCTCCTAATGTAGCAGCCATATCAGCATGAATATCCTTGAGGCTGAACCTTTTTTCTGCAAGTACCTGATGACACCTCGATGCCAAATTTTGTTCATTTTCAAGCGAAGTCACTACTAGTAACTTTTGAAGTCTTCTTTGAACAGTCAGATGTCTGGAAAGACACAGTGCAGTCATGAATAAGAAGAGTTGCAGTTAATGTATGCAAGATTTCCCAGCTCCTTCACAGTCAGCTTATAAACTTTTCATCCCACCCTCGGACGGAAGTTTGATAGATAGATAGATAGATAGATAGATAGAAAGATAGATAGATAGATAGATAGATATGAACGGATACAAATGATTGGGATAGATAGATAGATAGATATATAGATAGATAGATAGATAGATAGATAGATAGATAGATAGATAGATAGATAGATAGATATGAACGGATACAAATGATTGGGATAGATAGATAGATAGATAGATATGAACGGATACAAATGATTGAGATAGATATATAGATATGAACGGATAAAAATGATTGGGATAGATAGATAGATATGAACGGATACAAATGATTGAGATAGATAGATAGATAGATAGATAGATAGATAGATAGATAGATAGATAGATAGATTGTATCTACCGCAAACAATATCAGATTTCCTGTGATGTGGTCAGTCGAGTGTGCTTTGTATAAGGCATCAGTAAATGTCGGACCGACCGAGCAGAAACCTTCGTCATTCAAATTCATTGTGCAGAATATTCCCAAATTTCTCACAGAATATACTAATAGTCAATCGGCTATCAGCCATGTGGTGAACAGTGCATTTATTAATAAGAAGAGTTGGAGTTAATGCATGCAAGATTTCCCAGCTCTAGGATCATTCCTTCTAAGTTAGTCAATTAACTTTTCAGCCCAACCTCGGACTACAATATTTTTAATACCACGTAGATTCATTTTCTTTATTATCCTTGAATTTGCCAAGATTTCTTGCGCGTAAAAGACGGATCGTTTTTTAAAAAATTCTGTGATTTTAAATTCAGAGTTGTCCTCCTCCAAGAATGAATACGACAGAAATCTAAAGAATTGTTAGCCATGCTTGATATATAATAAGAAAACGCAACCTATCCTGCTGTTTAACTCATAGATGGTGAGATAAATGAGGGTTACATGGTCTTTCCTCGCAATACACCTTCGGATATCGGTGTCGCATTTTCCGTCATCTGTCAGAACACATATTTAAATTTTTGAACTTTCTTGATTTTGATGTCCCTAATTTGTAATTTATATTTTGAACTGTTTATTTTGCTTATGACAGTATATTATGTCTTCTTACTATTGGTCCTTAGTCCTTTCTTCTAGCTTTCCTTTACCACGTTCTCTGGGATTTCCTGTAGTTTCCCCCTTTCTGTCTTCTATCTACACTGTATCATATCTATATCTAATATTGTTAAGATTCTGGCTGTCGGTTATGAATCCTTGGAGGTATTCAAATTTTCTCAGTCACGCCACTGTAAAGTTTGAATAAATCTGGTGAAAGGACTCATCCTCGTCTTACTTACGGAATTACTTTTCTATTCGTATAGTATTTCAGTTAGCACACTATGGGTGCCTCACTCTTGTGACCTTCTCTAAGGCTAAATTAAATTTAAAAAATCTATTCTCAAATATGAAATAAAACGGGACTTATTATGTTTATCGGTCAAGCAGCTTACTTACTAATGAGATAATCCCATTGTTATAGATACATAAGACAGAGCATCATACTAATTAAACAAACATATATCGTGTTACCATAATAGAACATTTCATTAACAACTATGAGAGATTAAAGTGACAATACATTGTTTCTCGCTTTTGAGTTTTAGTTGTTATTATAACAATATTTAGGCCCTTCTACTCCCCGGCCTTCATCAGGTGCTTGTCTAACCGGTGAATTTAGAACAGAACATCTTATTTAAATTACGGCTGTGGAGATTGTTCTCGTTCCACTGATCATGTCTGGGGATATCTTGTCTGTAATTCTTACTTTAGTACTGCTCAGTTATTGTTCGCCATGTTTTAACTGTCTAAGTCTGCTCTACTTGGCGCAGGGATTGAACTGACAGTTACTATTGCACCCTATTCCCGAACAATTGCTTTAATCCACTAGGCTATTCGCAATCCTGGATGTAGAACTTGGTGCCGTTAACTAATTTGTGAACTGATGATACAGTTGCTGCTTATCCCGTCTTCTTTTATTTCTATTGCTTTTGAGGCTTTGCTGTCATTTCTTTGTCTTTATCTATTAATGGTTGCCGTATCGTATTTATTTCTATTCTAGATTACCTTTACCGGCAAGTAAATAAGGATAATTCCGCAGACTATAAATTTCGTGATACATTTTTGTTTCCTATTTTATTCGATGTTATTTTAATTATTTATAGAGAAGTATTCTTTACATGTGTCAATAAAGTTATTTATATTGATTGATTGATTTTCTACTGTTTTTCAACCTTTTACAAGTTATTTAAAGCCAGAAAATATTTTTAGTTTGTAAGTAGTTATTAATGACCAGTCCTCCGGTGCTCTCGTGGTCAACACAGGCGTCCCACATGAGTCACTTATTGAACCAACTCTCTTTTGATCTATATAAATAATCTGCCTAAGGATATACTCAAATCATTCGTAAAATATTTATGTCGACGGCACGACTATGTACGGACGCATCTCTAAACGTCTCGATGGCAAAAGACTGGCACCTGATCATTCTCCCGAGCATGTACAAAATACCCAATGGGGTAAAAACTGGCTGGTTACATTCAATACCTCGATGACTAAACTAGTTACATTCCATTATCTTCGATCTGACCTCAAACTACCACCAATCAAGATGAACGGACTTCCTCTCTGGGAAGCACTGTGCCTTGAAAGACTGTTGGGTTTCATACTCACAACCGACCTCAAGTGGAACTCGTACATACGATCCATTGCTAAGAATGCAGGTAAAATGATCGGCTCTGTGTACCGCGCCTGTAAGTACCTGAATTCGCCTTCTATTCTCTAACTTTACAAGAGCCAGATCAGGCCATAAATGGAATACTGCTGTCATACGTGAACAGGAGCTGCCAAGACCTCACTCACCAATCTTCGTAGAGTTCAAAAGCGTCTCCGAACACTTGTGGGTGACGAATTATTCCCGACACTTCAACCCAGGCGGGATGTGGCAAGATTCAAGCAACTCTACCGCTACTGCCATGGAAAGTGCTCGGTCTCGCCAAGGTAAGCCTTCACAGTCATGCAACTTACATAGTAGCAAACCACCCACATTCTCGCCATGTTTCATCGGTGAGAAGTAAGTTCCACCCGAGCAGATTCTTCTCGCGAGCCACCCTCCTGTGAAATCGACTCCCAATCACTACAATGTTAACCTATTCAAGGCTTGGTTTAATTGTTATCTCCATTCAAAATAGCCTCTTAACATAAGCCTCTACCTCGAGTAGCCCACCGGGCCTTGTAAAGAATGATTCTCATTGTAAAAAATAATAAAAAGAATTTCTTTCCATAATTAAAATAGTTTAGTGATACAAGTTTTACTAATTAATCCATATATAGGGGAGAAGACGTAATGCCTTTCCCAAGGTTATTTGCGCGTAAGTGAATATAATGAAACCAATGGGAATTAGAACTCGGCTCTCCGAAAAACAATTCGGAGTCTTTATCCATGACACCAACCTCACTTACAAACTTACTGCACCTGTTTCTTTCCCAAGCATTCACTCATTAAGACTCTGATCAGGTTCGACATTGCTTAACTTCGGTGATAGTACGGGAACCGGTGTTGTACTGTGATGTGGCTGAAAGCCTTATTTAGGTTGAAATAATTCTATATAATTCCTACGGGCTCCCTGATTTACAATTCTAGGCCAGTCTGCATTAGTCAACCTGTAAACCAGGTATTCCAAAGCGGTTACCCATCTAGGTACTGACAACGCTCTACCTTGCTTAACTGCGGTGATCTTAGGGGTTGCTTAACCGGTATTTCAATGTGATGTGACTGAAAGCTTTATTTAGGTTGAAATAATTCTATATTATTCCTACAGGCTACCCCTATTATCTGAGTCATTATTCTTTACACGAAATGTACACCAAAGCTTCTACACCAGGTATTTCCTAGTTGGTTACACATCAAGTTGTTGATCAGGCTCGACGTTGTTTAACTTCCATGATTGTATGGAACAGGTGTTTTAATGTGATGTGGCTCTAAGGCTTATTTATATTGGAATAATTCTATATTATTCCTACAGGCCTCCTGATTAAGAATTCTGAGTTACTATCCATTACACCACTTGTACATCCATCTAGTTACAAGCTAAGCTCTACATTGCTTAACTTCGGTGATTCAATTTGATGTGGCCGAAAGCATTATTTATATTGAAATAATTCTATATTATTCCAATAGTTTCCTTGATTAACAATTTTGAGACGTTATCCATTTACCACCTGTATACCCAAGCCTTCAACACCAGGTATTCCCAATAGGTTACTGACCAGTCTCGACATTGCTTAACTTCGGTGATCTTGTGTGACCGGTGTTTTAATGTGATGTGCCTGGAAGCCATATTCATATTGAAATAATTCTATATTATTCATGCGAAAAGGTAAAACTTGTATAATTGCAAGTTACTGAATTATAACCATCATGTTACAAGGAAACTAGTATTTATATATTCAATGCGTTTTCTGAGTGTACATTTGCTGCCATCCAGTTGTAGCGCTTTTGAGTATGCATGACGTTCTCAAACTATGACCTTATGGCGTCCTGTCCAGAGAAGCAAGGTTTAGCAAAGCATGCAAACAACACTATCATTACGAGACACGCGAGTAATTAAAGAAATCACCAAGCGACTCTGCTTAATCTTCTCTTTACAGCCTGTATCGATCGAATGTTCCGGGTAGCGTGTCCTCTGATTATTATTTAGTTATGTAGCGTAAAGATTTCAGCAATGTTTTGAAGTCCTGGACGTACAGAAATTTTAATGAATGCCCACAATCTTTAAAAACGAGATCACTTTTCTTACAAAGTTGACAAAGCTTATGCTTCGCTTAGTATTATATTGAAATCCGGAGAACTTCATTGCAAGGATCTGAAAAATAGAAAAGGTTTTTGCTAATTTTTTTATTTTATTTTTATTTATTTTGAATGCAATGGCATTATAGGTATAGGTAAATCTTGGACCATTTAAATGGTAGTCTCTAATAATAATCTATAAGTCTACCATTCGTCCATTTTTAGAATGTTGCTGTCACATATGGTTCGATGTCACTACTATTTACCTTGAGATTCTCAATAAAATCCAAAGAAGAATCGGAAATATTACTGGTCCTGATCTGGCAGCTCGGCTTCAGTCACTTTCCCAACGCCGTAAGATTGCATCTCTGTTTTTTTTTTTCTATAATTACTTTCATGTTAATTGTTCGAGTGAGATCTTCGTTATGGTACCTCGACTCTGAATTTAAGCGCAGTACTAAACAATCAAGCTGGCTAGATGTAACCGTAAATTCTGTACTAACAGTTTCTATTCCCGCACATCTCGCTTCTGGGACTCCTTTTCGGCTCCATGCTTTCCAGCCAACATTAATCTGCAAAAAATTAAATGCAATGTCAATCGCTATCTACAGTCCTCCTGATTTCTGTTTCCTCTTCCCGCTCCTTATTAATGTATCAGCTCCTAATTCTTCCACACCCGGTAATCCCATGTGTGTTAGTCACTTTACTGCCTTGCTTGGGGTGAAAACGATGTAAAAAAAAGTATGACTAGTTCTACCTTTTCGCATGAATAATATAGAATTATTTCAATATGAATATGGCTTCCAAGCACATCACATTAAAACACCGGGTCCGCAAGATCACCGAAGTTAAGCAATGTCGAGACTGGTCAGTAACCTATTGGGAATAGGGTATACTTATCATAAAAGGTATACTTATCATAAATCTTATTCACATGTGAAGCGAAGTAGAGTGTTCAAAGATATCCACCTGAAGAAGGTAAGAACTTTTGTTCCGACAACCATATTTCTAAATGAAATCTTTATGTATTTGTTCATGTCTGCATAATAAAATCAAACTTTCCTATTCCGCCGACTGTCGTAATAAGACAGGGATGTAAGAAAAATCATCGGTGTTCTCAAAAATAAGAAAGTTCTCTCATATATATTGCTTCGCTCATATATATTGCTTCCGACTTCTATTGCTTTCTCTCATATATATTGCTTCCGACTTCCGTGTTTTGGGTTTTGCCCCGTCATCTGCTAAGAAATTTGGTTCACTGTGTCACTATCTTACATATCTATAAGTCTCCCATTCGTCCATACTTTGAATATTGCTGCCACATATGGTCCGGTGTCCTTTCTATGTACCTTGAGCTCATTGATAAAATCCAAGGAAGAATCAATTATAATATCAGTCCTGATCTGGCGGCTCGGCTTTAGTCACTTTCCCATAGCTGTAAAGTTGCCTACCTGTGTCTTTTCTATAATTACTTTCATGGTAATTCGAGTGAGATGATTGCAATGGTACATCGGCGTTTTGAATTTAAGCGCAGTACTAGACGGTCGAGGTGGCTAGATGTAACCGTAAATTCTATGCTAACAGTCTCTTTTCTCATACTTCTCGCTTCTTGAACTCCATGCTTTTCAGCTAACTTTAATCTGCAAAACTTTTAATGCAATGCCCATCGCTATCTGCTGTCCTCCTGATTACTCTTTCCTCTTCCTGCTCATTATGAATGTTTCTGTTCTTAATTCTTCCAAACACTGTTACCCCTTGTGTCTTAGTGGCTTTACTGCCTTGCTTGGGGTGATACCGATGAAAAAAGTCCTACGACAACGAAAAATCTGGATGCACGAAAACAATTTCATAAGGATTTGAAAAGAAAAAAAATAAAGACTTTTATTAAGATGAAGAAGTAAATTGAGAAAGAAGTAAAGAAAACTGTGCGGTTATACTTCTTAACGATTCGGAAGTTTTTACTGCATCAAGGAAAGGAATAACGATATATATATATATATATATATATATATATATATATATATATATATATATATATATATTAAATAAAAACAGGCTCCTTTAAGGTTCCATGTAATAAATTATTTCACCACAGCCCTTTTAAAAGGACTGCGGATCATCAGACTTTACTTCCAAACAAAAAATGAAAAGGAAATTTACACATTTTTGACGGACCGTATTAAACATATGTAAATCAACGAAGTGAGTGGGGAGAGAGAAGACATGAATGAGTTAGCAGATATTGACACATTTAAACGGTTAACTTAACGGAAGTTATATATTAATATCGAAGGGGTAGAAAAGAAAAAAACTCATAGAGACAAAAAGAGAGAAGGAAGTTAAGAGAGAAGAGAAGATGTCACTAATTTTGTAAAAAAAGGCTAGAAACAGACGCTGTTATTTTGCTTTACTTTGAAAGTGTTATTTTGGGGGTTCATAAAGATTATAATGTTTGATATAAATTTGAATGTCTCTAGACTGTCTACAAATAACTTAATTTGATGTTAGTTAGTGATTTTAATGTTTTTTTTTTAAATTTTGGAGATTTTCCATGAAATAGTCGATTAGAAAAATATTCATAGAAAGTACAAAATTTTATTTTAAAATATCATTTTACTTCTAGTAATCTTTTTTAAAACTTATAAAAAAATTTTCTTTATTGATTATTAAGTTGACATCTCTATCCGTTTGAATTTTATTCATGAATTTAACTCGTTACTGTTAGGTAATCTCTTTTACTTAAATTTTAGTTAAGTTAGTATGGGGTAATATTTGAAGGTAATATTAAAGATCTTGCTCTGTCATATACTGTATACACACCCATGCAAATATCACATATACACACGTTCCTTTACATATTCAATCACTCATACAGGTACCCATGTGCCGAAATACACAGGTAACTTCATGTATTAACATCTAACTAAATATCAAAAAATATTCCAATTTAAATATTTTATCATAAATAATGATTATTAAAGGGTAATATATTTCAATTTAAATTAAATTATCAATTTAAAATAAAATTTCTCCATATTATAAAGAATTTTAAACTCACACTTCCAGTTGGAGAATATTAAAAGAGAAAATGAGATAAAACACTAATAACAGGGCTGTATCCATAAATATACATCTACACACATATCCGTACACATACACACATACATATACATATCCATATATATATATATATACTCACATATACACACACACACACATATATATATATATATATATGTATGTATATACTCATACATACACACATTCATATATAGATATACACACACATACATACATACACATTTATATATACATATATTCATATATACACACACATATATATATATGTATACACACATACATACACACCTACACATACATATATTCACATATACACACATATATATATATGTGTATGTATATACTCATACATACACATATTCACATATAGATATACACACACATACATACACATGTACATATACCCACACATATATACACACACATATATATACACATACACATACAATTACACACATATACCCACATATATACACATATACATATATATATATATATACATATACATATACATATACACATATATACACATATACACACACATATATATATACACATATACACATACACACAAATATACATATACATATATACACCCACATGTGCGTGCATGCAAAAAACATATCAAAATCCATACTTAATTATCTTAATATATTTATATTCTACAATATAATATATATATATATATATGAACACACAACTACTTATATTTATACTCATACACATACACTAGCTATGGAACGACATACATGTACCCATCTATATATACACACCCATACCCACACATACATATATGGACATTATAAAAAATTGTATACATACATCCACACATATACATGTATCCACATACTCACACATATATACAGCCATATATACATATAACTACATATAAAAGAAAGAAAAAAGCTGATCTATATACATACAAGTATATATACATACATATCCATAACCATAACCATAACCACCCACTCCAAAAATGTGCCCACAATGCATAAAATTAACACATGCATGACTATCTTTCCATATAAATGCATATACATATACATATCAAAAGACGTATCAATGTTCAAGTTCAATTACATAGTTATATATATACAGTTATGTGTTCGCACTCATGGTTGGTTGGTTTGTTGGTTGGGCTTTATGGCATATCAACCACTGTAGCTCATTTAATGCCAAATTAAGTTTATATATATATATATATATATATATATATATATATATATATATTAAATATATATATTAAATCTACAGTACAATTAAACGTATAGCTGGCAACATTATTTTGTTCCCAAAAACATATAGCTGGCAACATTATTTTTTCCAAAAAACTTATAGCTGGCAACATTATTTTTTTCCCCAAAAAAACGTATCGCTGGCAACATTATTGTTTCAAAAAGGTATAGCTGGTGACATTATTTCCCCCCCCCAAAAAAAAAACGCACAGCCGGCAACATCATTGTTTCCAAAAAAACCTATTGCTGTTAACATTAGTTGTTTCAAAAACATATAGCTTGCAACATTATTGTTTCAAAAACGTACAGCTGGCAAAATTATTTTTTCCAAAAAACGTGTAGCTTGCAACATTATTGTTTCAAAAAGGTATAGCCGGCAACATTATTTTTTCCAAAAAAACGTATAGTTGGCAACATTATTCCCCCCCCCCCCACAAAAAACAAAAACGTATAGCTGGCAACATTATTGTTTCAAAAACGTACAGCTGGCAACATTATTTTTCTGAAAACACCATCTGAGGCCTTCCTGGCTGTTGGACGTAGTTTATAGTCGATACCAGGACGTGGGTGTAGTTTAACGTCATACCCAGGACGCGGATGTAGTTTATTGTCATACCCAGGACGTTCGCACTTATGTGTGCATAGCAATATTTCCAAAAACAAAAAAACAAGATCATGTAATATTAGTCTTCCTATATAGTTATTCCTAAATATATCTAGTTAGATTTAGGTTGTTCTTATGTCGGCATTTAAAAATTAGTTCATTATGCTTGTTTAGTAATAAATCCGGATCTTTATGTTTTATTATGAGGATTTTTTTTTAAGCATAAGTCGCATCTGTCTCTGAAATTTATTGTAGTTCTGGCTTCCGAGATTATTTTCCACTATATATATATATATATATATATATATATATATATATATATATATATATATATCGTAATCGTAAATCGTATATAATCGTAAATACACATGGCACAGTGGATAAAGGCGTTGGTTAGATCCAGAGACAGGACCCAAAGAGTGTGAGTTTAATACCTGGTTAAGGCGGTGGAGAACTTGGAGAGGGGAATTAACAGGAGATAACTGATAACTGGCATCCATGAAAACATGCCACGTGGAACTAGAACAGTCTACCCCAGTGAGCGAAATAAAGGGTTCAGTTCGACTTTCCAACCACATGAAGAAGGCCGGAGCCTACAACGGCCGAAACGTTGTAATAAATACGGCGACAAAGATGAGGACAATAGTCCGAATAATGTAAATAATGTACATAATACCTCATCTCAGAAATATAGACAGACTCTGTATGTATGTATATATATATATATATTAGATATATGATTGCGTATGCATGTGTATATTTACCACTAATATTATCTATCTATCTATCTATCTATCTATCTATCTATCTATCTATCTATATATATATATATATATATATATATATATATATATATATGTATATCAAGAACAATTTTGGAGGAAAGATACATGAAAAAGTGCAAAAAGTTTTCGTGTTAGCCGTTTCTTTATCGGACTAGCTTTGTCTACGTTGATGCGACTACACATGAACGTGAACGAGAGAAGCTGGAAATTTTAAAATTAAAAAAAAGAAATTAATATGTATTTTTGGTACATGATCTACCCTATTTCATTTAAATTCTTTTTTCTTTTTGTTTCCATCACTTCTGTTATTAAATATCCCACATTGTAATAACAGAAGATCTGTAAAGAAAGGTGAAATGTTGTAAGAAACTAACTGCAAAAAAAACTTTCTAAACATTTTCGTCTTAGTGAACTGTTTTCCTTTTTAATTAGAGTGGCATTTTTTTATGGTCAAAATTATGGTCACTCTCCTTACGGCGAGCGACTAATGCATTTAATGTGCTGATTTATTTTGTGTTCATTTAATGTTTTATTTAAATTTCTTGAGCTTTCTCCATTGTATTAGTTATGATAACCCTTACAGGTGATATAGTGATTTTTTAAAATTTTGGCTTGTTTTGGTTTGTATTTATTAAGCCTTTTATTGTTTTAGACGTAGCTGTGACAAAGTTTATGTTGCGTTTAGATAAATTATTTTCAATTGTAGTTGTGATAGAGGAAGTGAGTAAAAAAAGGAATAAAAAAAAGTTATGCGGCAGTGTTTCTCGACCTTGTATTCGTCGTGGTGCATTTTTAGCATCAATAAAAATTTTAGGCCACCGTAAGCAGAAACAGAAATTACATGTATCAGGAAATACATTTTATTTACAAAAGCAAAATATAGTGGAAAATATAAATCCTGCCTAATGACTACACTCTACTCTGGGTACGTATCTACCGGCTTGTCAAGTCAAACTTCAAAGTCTTGGTTCACCTTCAGGCGTAAGTCTGCTTTCTTTTCTATCTCAACCTTCAGGGCCATTTTAAAAATTTGACAGGCCCACTTATGGGTCTAAGGTCCGACGTAAAGAATACACAATGATTTGGTGAAATGCACATTGAACAATTAGTAAAATAAGCAATAAAATGCAAATCAAGTTTTCCGAGCATTTCATATAAAGCGTATCGAAACAAATGAACACACAACTGCAAAATAAAAATCCGTTTTGGGTTATTAGTATATTAGTCCAGCAAGTTGTTGTTAGCAAGCTTGTTAATTACTAGGTATTCATAAATTTTTATAGTAATTTTCACCAAACACAAAGCGCAAGAGGCACTCAAATTAGAGGATTGTTTTATGGTGTTGGGTATTCGTAAGAGAAGACAAGCAGTACAGTTTATTATTTTATGTACGAAAGTTAACGCGTAATCTTAGACTTGAAGATGTGAAGATTGTAGTGATTGGAAAAAACATCAGGTCAAGTGTCAATTACACTAAGTGTCCTGATCTTGGGAATAAACTCTTCCAGTGTAACTCACTAATGGAAAAGTTAGACAGGGAGGATGATTCATTCTTGCATAAGTGGCAGGGTGGGACTCAGCTGCAAAGATCAGAATTGGTTAAACCGATTGAATGTAGCTCATCATCGACATAACGATAGAGTAGCGAGAGGCTTGCGGTATTTCGTCTCTGGGAAAGTACTGTTGACCATGTCCGCCAAGTCTATGGATATAGAATACAGCGGAGTACGTTATCTGTTCAATGAAACAACGTTAAAGATTAACACTCACGAGTCAGACACTCTACTGAATCTGACTATATCGCCAATACCACCAGCAGCTGTTCTGTAATTCTTCGGTCTTCGATATCAAAGGCTGTCCGTGAGTATTCGGGAAAAAACATGGCTGCCTTTATACACGTCGCATTGAATATTCTGAGCCTTCTGATTGGTTAACCCTTCTATTGGTGAACTATAAAATGACTCAGCTCATTTTGGCTGGATCACTAGTACTGGTGTACCCAAAAATTCCAACAAGGAGTTGTATGGTGGAAAATAATGTCCCCGTAGACGCTTTTGAACTCTATCCAGATGAGGACAGATATGGCACTAATGCTCCATTTTTGGTCTGATTTGGCCTTTGAAAAAAAAGAGTATATCTGTGTAAGTCAGATATTTACTGCAGAGGTACAAAGGACGGACATTTTTTCTAGAATAGCAATAGATCGTGTTGAGGTATGAGGTGAGCATAAATACCAATAGATGTCGAAGGCAAGGATCCCCTTTGAGAGAACATCCTTCCATCATGATAGGTGAAAGTTCAGTATCTGCTCTCCAGTAGTAGAACGTTAATAGTTCCGTTTTGGAGATATGGAACATTTCACGGCATTCCTTATCCAATTGAGCTACCAGGAAAGGTCAGCTGCCATTTTCTAGCCATCCAGATCTTTGCAGGTGTACATATAAACTGTTTTATTATACACATAGATATTCACTAAAGACATACCTCTTCTGGTTTTCCTAATTATGTAAAAAATATGAAATTGGTAGCTGACTGTACTCAAAGCCACACAGAGAAAGAGACTCAGAAAAAAAGCAAAAAAAAAAAAAAATTAGTAATAACACGCATTCATAGTTATTAGCGTGGGAACAGCGCTTGGGATTGGAATTGGTTCCAAAATTCTTCAGTGGTATTACAAGTCGTTTATCATTCGTTGGTCGGCCGTTAGCGGTTGCTTCTAATGAGTCCAAAGTCCGCAAAATGATTCGCGTTTGGAACATCTATTTCTGGTTGGATGAGGTTGACGTATTGATAGGCGCTGTCAGTTTGATGTGAGTCTCTTACACTTCACTGAACGCCGTCAGCTGAACAAACTAACTTGCCAACGGTTCGTCTGTCCGCCTCTTCAATTTTTCTCAAACGGCAAACGTCCTATCATCTCCGATTTCGCATATCACATTTGCGGTCGCGCAGTTAGAAGCAGATGGATTTCAAAAGATGAAGGCAAGGTAATTTGATATTTGGTAGGTTCTAAGCTCGAAGACAGTTACAGAACTCTAACGCCTCTCCGGAAAACCGCCATTTAGTGGGACCCCCAAAATTGAATAAATTATGCATTACCACACTGTTTCAAAATCAAGCATCGAAATATTTCTCAGTTGAACGCTAAAGGATTAGAAAATTAGTTTTATTTACATTTTTTTAATCAGTTCAACAGAACCAAGGCGATAATGCCACTACGACACAAGAACTTACTGGGAATCAAAGAAAATAAAAACTTAGAATGAAACAATATCATAATCATAACAAAAACAATGGGTAAACCTCTACTTCCGTTCAAAAGATCCGGGATGAGCGTGAACCGGGCGATAGGCTAATCTATCTATATATATTAAGGAAATAAATAAACAAATAACAGTAAATTAAATTAACAAAAAAAAAATCACAAGATCCAAGCAAAATTTTACTTTTTTTCTCAATTTCGCATGTTTTAGAAGAATGGAATTTTGATAGAATAAATTTCTCATGAAATCAATATCTTCTAGCAATCACATTACTTTGATAGTGAAGTTGATACACACTGGGTGCACATGCTGCTTTCGACGAGAGTAAAAGCTAAATGGCAATGAATTCCGGGCAGTTCCCTCACAGATGAAAACTGGAAGCAACAAAGTGGTTCTACAAAAGGATGCTGAGGGTAACATCGAATGAAACCATAAGCAATGACGAAGTCTAAAGGAAAATAGAATAAAAAAAGAGATATTTATAATGCGATAAAGAGTCAGATGAAATTTCTGGACACACAATGAGGAATGAGAGCTCGGAAAAACTGACACTCAAAAGACATATATTAGGTTGGTGCAAAAATAATTTCGTTTTCTCACATAGTAACATATGTTAGAAAACGAAATTATTTTTGCACCAACCTAATAGAAGCGTCAAGGGAAGCATCAGTCGACCAACCAGAAGAGCTTTGTGGAAACGGGGTTAAGAACAAACGTTACCAAGAGCTACAATCTAAAGTAAGTTGTATATGGCCATAATCATCCACGTCTTGAACAGATACAGCACACAGAAGAAGCAGAAGCCAAAATTTGTAACTACTTATGCGTCTTATTGTCCCACCACAGTGATCACGTCTGTCTCACAGTCATTTAGATGTAGGGAGGTCCATCCTTCCTGATTGTGAAATACATAATTATTATTTTCGTTATTCTTCATTTGGTACGCAACATTTTTCATACGATGTCCTATCACAAAATATCGGGACTGTTGCTATTGTAACGGGGCTTAAGTGAGGCTGCTTGGAACGGATTGACCTTTAGCTCTGTCGTGCAAACATATTAAGTTATGACGTACTCATTTATCTTATTTATAGTACTGCTTGGAACGAAAGTGTGTAGAGCGTGGACGCGACGCCATGCCACAGGGGTTCCATTGTGCCCATGGCTCGTGCAGGAGTTTTGGGCCAAGTAAAACATTCACCAGGCCCGACAACTACCATATTTTCCAAATCTGCGACATTATTCTCTTCAAAAATTTAAACCCACTTGAAAAGAACAAGATTTCAAAACATCGAATAAATCCAAGAGAATGTGACTTGGCAGCTGCTCGCTATCACACAAAAAAAGCAGTTCCAGGAATGCTTCCATCAATGGAAAGGACACTGGCTAAAGTGTGTGACTTCAGAAAGGGAATACCTCAAAGGAGATTCTTTATTTTCCCCTTTCCTGAAACTGAAAGGATAATTAAATATCTGCTAAGTAAGATCTAATCCATAGCAGATGAGAAAGAAATTTTAAAAAATACCGTGTAATGACCCGGGATTCTATTTTACTTAGGTTCTTTCTTTTCGCACGGACAATGAAAGGAAGTTTGTCATAAACCAAAGGCAAAACATTATATCTTTTACCTGGTTCTAAGTAATCTTGTCGAAATTAATTTTGTTAGTTACACTTTGTTAATCATATTCACCATAGTTTATGAATATAGAATACAGCGCAGTACGTAATCTGTTCAATGAAACAACGTTAAAGATTAACTCTCACGAGTCAGACACTCTACTGAATCTGACTATATCGCCAATACCACCAGCAGCTGTTCTGTAATTTTTCACTCTTCGATATCAAAGGCTGGCAGTGCATATTGGGGAAAAACATGGCCGCCTTTATACACGTCGCATTGGATATTTTGAGGCTTCTGATTGGTTAACCCTTCTATTGGTGAACTATAAAATGAGTCAGCTCATTTTGGCTGGCTCACTAGTACACCAGGGTACCCCAACACACTTAAGAATACATGGGAATGGTAATGGTAATAATTATCCATTTCCTTATATGGAAATAATTTTGAAGTATTGTGGCCGTTAATAATTAAGTATAACTCAGGACTTCAATGACAAATAAAACCGTATTTAATTAGAACGGCAAATAAATACTTAACAAGAACAAAGAAATAAAAGTCAACCGAAGATAATTAACCATTTCAGTGAATACATTGTTAGTAGCGCGGCTCGGCTTAACGTCCGATAAATCCTAAATCAAAACCCAAATCATCGACGCACAATAATTCACACTAATTCGACTGGATAGTTCCACTCAATAGTCACTCAATAATCACTACAGTCAGTAGCCTGACACTGCTATTTATACACCTGGCGGAAAACATATATTCAATAAGTCCAGAGTAAAATGTCGAACCTCGGTGTCGGTTGTCATTCATTTTATTTCTATATGACAGAAATATACGAGCAGCCAATACTACGCGAGTTACACTTTTATTCACCCTCTGGACATTGCGTTGAGATCAAATTGTACTATCTCTTCTCCTTATATCTAACAGTATTAGTAATACTATCCGTTTTCTTATGAGAAAATATTCGGCATACATTGACAGATCTGCCAGTGCTGCTCGAATAAATCTTTTCTTCACTAGCTGGCCATCAGACTGGGATGAAAGAATACTATCTCTTCTTCTCATATCTCATGGTAATCATCTGACAGCAAGGAATCTGATCGAGAGATTGGATATTTTGTAGACCGTGGAACCACGTCTTAACTGCTTTTGTTTCTGGGTTCAACCTAAACCTGGGT
>OZ010577.1:48910835-49108335 GCA_963932145.1 Acanthosepion lycidas | reverse complement strand
GTATGTATGTATATATATATTTATATATTTTAGATATATGATAACATATGTATGTGTATATTTTCCACTAATATTATCAATATCTATCTATCTATCCATCTATCTATCTATATATATATCTATATATATATTTATCTATATATCTATATATATATATATATATATATATATATATATATATATATATATATGGTATAACGATATATACATTTTCCTATAAAATTTATATATCAAGAAGAGTATTGAAAGAAAAGATATCTGACAAAAGCTTTTTCCAATTTGTCATATATTTTTTTAACTTTAATTTTGATAAAATCATGCAATGAACAAATTTTTTTACCTACCTATAAATTGTTACAGTTAGATCCATTCATTTAAAAATAAAATGTATTCTTGTTTCACTTTAAGTGAAAAGTTCAATAATTTTCTCCTTAATACCTGGATGACTGTTAAGGAATTTCTCTTCATTAAATGCATTGTAAGTGCGTTTAGTCTTTCAGGATTCATAGTGTCCCTTAGAAAAGTTTTTATTCTTTTCAGTTCTGGCTCTGATGGAGTCATGAGAAATTGAGAAGAGGATTTTTATCAGTTTTGTAATTTCACTAAGAAAACCATCTAGATTATTTTCCTAGATTAATTTCGGCAGCTTAATAAATATATTCATACTTATTTGATTTAAAATAGAATATTTTAGTTCAATTTCCAGATGTTCTTTATCAACCATGAGATATGCTTCAGTGGTTAGTACTATCTCTTTTGTAGGCAGTTTAAGCTAGTGAAGATTCTCTTGTTGAATAATTTAGCAGCTACTAAGTGTTAGTGGAGAAATATCTGTTCATTATACCAACAAATATGCAGTCAAATATTTCCTTTGCTTCTGCAATGAGTGTCTTTGAATGATTTTCTCACTACCACTTATTTCTAAAATAGCAGTTTTGAAATCTGTTATATATTCATTGACTTTAAACACAATAATTTCCCGAGAGTGCATTTGGTTGTAAATTACTTCAACAAGAGACATAACCTGATGAAAAAGCTCTAACCAAAACAAAAACATTTTATCATTCAGGCATTATTAAAATTCTTCTTGATTGTGAAATGTTTTGAGTTACATTTGATGTCGACTGAATTTCTGTACGACAGCACTTTAAATGTTGTAAGTTTTCATGGACTCTGTTCGCGGTCCGTATGTTAAAGTTCCACCTTGTAGAGAATGGAAATACAGTATTAGCATGCATATGCTACTTGAGAATGGATACACGTTGTGGTGATCGTGGTTGGTTGGTTGGGTTTTATGGCATATCAACCACTGTGGGTCATTTAATCAAGGCATTATATATATATATATATATATATATATATATATATCTATATATATATATATATATATATATATATATATATATATACAGATACACATATACATACATACACATATATATATTAAATATACAGTACTATTAAACATATAGATGGCAACATTATTTTTTTCAAAAACGTATAGCTGGCAACATTATTTTTTCCCAAAAACGTATAGCCGGCAACATTATTGTTTCAAAAATGTATAGCTGGCAACATCACCGTTTCAAAAACGCATACCTGGCAACATTATTGGTTCAAAAACGTATAGCTGGCAACATTATTTTTCCGAAAACATTATCTGAGACCTTGCTGTTGGATGTAGTTTATCGCCGTACCCAGGACGCTGGTGATCGTGAGAAAAATGTTGGAATAGCCAAAATTTAGAGAAAAATATTCTTGCATTCAGTGTAATACTTGCTGCATTTCTCATTATTAAATTATGTTTGATGTGGATAACAGTGAATGAAATATGCACTGCTATAAACTGCATTTATTTTTGCTTGAATCCTTCCTTTTTAATCTTTAATGACATTTGCACCATCAAATGTCTGGGCCATCTTTTTTTTTGTTCGTTTCCTTTAAGGATTATGCCGAATTGTTATAGAATACGTTTTAATATTCCATCTGCCATTTGATTTTCTGGATAAGGATTCCCCGAAAACGGACAAATATTTCTTCATTCAACATGTTATCGACTACAAAAGAAGCTACTTTACTTTTTGTCTTTATCTCCTTACTAGCAGTATAACTCGTCCTTGACCGTGTCTTTCATTACTGGGATTTTTTGCCGTTTAATTGGAGCAGTTTTAGTTAAAAATCAGCCCAATATTAGTAACAACAATTGAGTGCAACTGAGACACATCCCCAAATGGTAGCTTAAAAATTTGAATAGTGGGGGGAAGCCCCTGAAAAAGGAACTGTATAATTTATTATTGTTTATTATTAAAAAAAAAAAATTTATTATATTATTTATTATATGTAATAATTTAAACTATTTATTTTTAGCAAAGATTTTATGAATGATATATAAATCCTATAAGAGATAGTAAATAGTAAAAGGTTGCTGAGAGATATAATGGACAGAAAGTAGTGGAGAGCCATTGTCGCTAACAATTTGCACTGAAGAATTATGTATCAGATAAAAAACATATCGAAATTGGATGAAAACTGCGGCAATGCGAACACACACATACATACATACATACACACACATTTTCAGAATTATAGAAATAGATATTAATTATTTAAATTTAACTGTATAATAATAAATAATATTATTATAATAATTTCAACTATTTATTTTTTATTAAAGTTTTTATGAAAGATATATATGCAAGAACTGATAGTAAATAGTAGAAGTGTACCTGAGAATTATAATGGACAGGAAGTAGTGGAGAGCGATTGTCTTCAACAATTTGGTCTCAAAACCGGCACTGAAGAATTATCTATCAAGAAAAAGAAATAATCAATGAAGTCTTCTGCCCTGACTTAATATACACAGTTGCCCCAAAAATCACCCATGCTTTTTTAATACCTTTTTATTTTCTTAACTTTTTCATTTTTTCTGTTATTTTATAAAGGAGGCTTTGTAATTAAATGGTATCTAAATACAAAACTGAATAACGAACACAAGTAGTAACGTCTTTTTACCAAATCAAAGAACCAATCATTCATACTCACCGGGCATATCGTCGCCATTACAGTGTGAGACTCCCTCCAAGATTTGAGCAGTGGTGTTTTGTGTATAGGCACTACGGAGCTGCAGGAACCTCGTATTTTTACTCGATATTATTGATAAGAGTCAATGTAATGAATCTTTAATTTTCTTTAAATCTTTCTTTTATATTATACATCATATAATCTTTAAGCTTAATGCCAACCACCGTTCATGAAAAATGCCAACCACCGTTCATGAAAAATTACAAAACTCCTTATATGCAACTGTGTGCTTTACTGTTCCAGTAATGTGGTATTTGGCAATTGTGCGCATGCGCATATGTCCAATGAAAGAAACTATTATAAATGCTGGTTAAAGACAGACCTATCATTCACGCAGTACCGACCCTTGTGTTCGAGTGTAAGGGAGTGTTTTTTTTATGTTTTTTGTTTTTTTACTCAGCCTATGTTTGCTTAAAAAACATGTACCGTATTCTTGAATGTGACAAAGTGTAGATGATTATTTTATTTCCAGGTATTGCGTTTAATTCATTGTTTATTTTTCGGTTGTTTTATTCATTAAAATACAATTAACATAATCAGTTCAACATGACAAATGATTATGTTAATTGTATTTTAATGAATAATGTCCTGAAGAAGGTTTATTAAACCGAAACGTCAGACGTTGACATTTCATTCATATTAAAACAACATAATAGCATTTAAGGATTTTTGTTTGTTTTTTCCAAATATTTTTCTCCATTCTGTCGGATTTATATCCATTTATATTTGCTCACATATATATATATATATATATATATATATATATATATATATATATATATATATATTTAAGTTATAAGGAACTTGGTAAACCGAATTGGTAAATCGAAAGAGGATGAAATCCTGAGAGCTCAATGTTAGGACAGAGCTAATATGTAATGAAAAACAAACCACTTTAATGTAACATTACGATAATTTATTTCACCTAAATCCTTTTTTAAGGATTCAGGATCATCAGGTAAAACTTCCAATAACGAATTGAGAAAAAAAATGGGATTAGAAATTGGTGGGTAGTGTAATTTTTGTAATTTAATAGAGGGGGTTGAGAGTGGTAGTTAAACAGACAATATAAAGTATAGGGAGGGGTTAATTTTATATCTCTCTTAATTATGTTTTATATTGGAGTAGGAGGAGTGACAGAAACTTGACCTCTTTAGATGGTTAATAAAACGGAAATGAATTGTAGAAAATGTATACAAGTGAGTCTTCTGGTAAAGAGAGAGAGATAGGGGGAAGGAGGAAAGAGAGATGGAGTTGTTATAATTTTGTTTTAACAAAATTATGTAAAAGATAGTTTACAATGTTTGATAGAAAATTCGATGTCTGAAAAAAATTTTGTTATTAACTTAAATGTTTAATTTTTTAAGTAAATAGTTTCAGGACTAAATATAACTATTATTGTAATAAACATATTTATCTAGGACATAAAGAAATATTTAAAATCTTAATAGTTTATTCACCCGACTAATTGTATTTCCACAATATAAAAAAAAAAAAAAAAAATAACAGTAACATCTATTTTAATATTTAAAATTAATTTATGAATGTAATTTATTTATTATATTGGTAAACTAAATTAAAGATTAGGTTTCATTATTTAATAGAATTTGAGGGTAATATTAATTTTCATTTATTCATATATGTCTCACAAATGTATTCATGTGAATCCCTACATACATACGATCATTAACAAGTCAAAAAAAAAAAAAAAAATAGAAACACTTGAGATAATTTACACAAAAATTCATTTATCCTCGTACATAAACTATATATACATTTTACAATCTTTATCTATATTTCAAAATATATATAGATTTCACAGTTAAAATTTAATTTTATCAGTGTGATTTCGGAAGTGTTTCATTTTAAAGGAATTTTGCTAATATTATTACTATTATTAATAGTCAAAGAATGGTATATTTAAATTTAAATTATCAATTTAGAAATGAAACTCCCTTCAGAAGAAAACAAAATTTAAACTATAGAATATTACAAAAGAAGGACATTACAAATTAAGAAAATAAATTAAAATGTCATTAGAAAGACCCAATATTTCATTTAAAATCAATTCATGCACGTACGCACATATATACATACACACACACACACACATATATATATACATATATACATACACACACACACACATATATATACACATTACATACATACGATCATTAACAAGACATACATGAGTTGATTCGTAAATGTAGGCATAAAAATCACCTCATTTTAACAAAGTATATGTAGATATATAAATAGAAAATATAAATTGTTTTAAATGAATATATGAAAATACTGACACTGAGCTCTTTGATAAATGTGTTGTGGAATTTAAAATTTTTTTTTTTTTTTATATGTGAACTTATTTAGATATATATATATATGAACATTATAGATAAGGGTAGCTATGTATTTATATTGTGGACACATATGTATGGTAGTATGGATATATATGTATAAATAGATATGCACGTGTGTGAGTATAAATATACTAATATGAAGCATGTTTGAATACTGAATATATATTTTTTTTTTTAACGTGTATGCTGCATGGGTGTGGATGTATATGTATAAATGTTTTTATGTTTGTTTTGTATGTATATGTATATTATATGTGTATGTACGAGTATATGTGTCTGTACATGTACTTAAACATGTGTGTTTTTATGGATTTAACTACTTGTAATCTATATATGTATATAGACGTAATTACCTTAGAATTTATATTTGGTAAATGTACATATGTATATGTATATATATATATATATATATATATATATATATATATATATATATATATATATATATATATGTATATATGTATTCTTTTTATATTTTGTTTTGTATGTAGGGTTTTGTGCTTATATATGAATGTATATCTATTTAAGGGTGTGTATGTGTATATGAGTATGTCTCTATATATATGTATATATATATACGGATGATTAAATGGTTAGATTAATTTTTTGATATATAGATTTGTATATGGATATATGAATTGTATATGTATGTATATGTGTATATATATATGTGGATGTATATATGTGTGTGTGTATGTATATATGTATATATATATATATATATATATATATGTATATGTGTGTGTGTGTGTGTGTATGTATATATGAGCGTACGTGCATGAATTGATTTTAAATGAAATATTGGGTCTTTCTAATGACATTTTAATTTATTTTCTTAATTTGTAATGTCCTTCTTTTGTAATATTCTATAGTTTAAATTTTGTTTTCTTCTGAAGGGAGTTTCATTTCTAAATTGATAATTTAAATTTAAATATACCATTCTTTGACTATTAATAATAGTAATAATATTAGCAAAATTCCTTTAAAATGAAACACTTCCGAAATCACACTGATAAAATTAAATTTTAACTGTGAAATCTATATATATTTTGAAATATAGATAAAGATTGTAAAATGTATATATAGTTTATGTACGAGGATAAATGAATTTTTGTGTAAATTATCTCAAGTGTTTCTATTTTTTTTTTTTTTGACTTGTTAATGATCGTATGTATGTAGGGATTCACATGAATGCATTTGTGAGGCATATATGAATAAATGAAAATTAATATTACCCTCAAATTCTATTAAATAATGAAACCTAATCTTTAATTTAGTTTACCAATATAATAAATAAATTACATTCATAAATTAATTTTAAATATTAAAATAGATGTTATTGTTATTTTATTTTTTTTTTTTTTTATATATTGTGCAAATACAATTAGTCGGGTGAATAAACTATTAAAATTTTAAATATTTCTTTATGTCCTAGATAAATATGTTTATTACAATGATAGTTATATTTAGTCCTGAAACTATTTACTTAAAAAATTAAACATTTAAGTTAATAACAAAATTTTTTTCAGACATCGAATTTTCTATCAAACATTGTAAACTATCTTTTACATAATTTTGTTAAAAAAAATTATAACAACTCCATCTCTCTTTCCTCTTTCCTCCTTCCCCCTATCTCTCTCTTTACCATAAGACTCACTTGTATACATTTTCTACAATTCATTTCCGTTTTATTAACCATCTAAAGAGGTCAAGTTTCTGTCACTCCTCCTACTCCAATATAAAACATAATTAAGAGAGATATAAAATTAACCCCTCCCTATACTTTATATTGTCTGTTTAACTACCACTCTCAACCCCCTCTATTAAATTACAAAAATTACACTACCCACCAATTTCTAATCTCATTTTTTTTCTCAATTCGTTGTTGGAAGTTTTACCTGATGATCCTGAATCCTTAAAAAAGGATTTAGGTGAAATAAATTATCGTAATGGTACATTAAAGTGGTTTGTTTTTCATTACATATTAGCTCTGTCCTAACATTGAGCTCTCAGGATTTCATCCTCTTTCGATTTACCAATTCGGTTTACCAAGTTCCTTATAACTTAAATATATATATATATATATATATATATATATATATATATATATATATATATATATATATAATATTTTACAAATCGAATTTCAGCCTATGTAAATTATGGTAAGTTATATGCGACTCTAAATCCAAATCTAGGGTTATATCACTCCTGTGGTAGGAACCACCCCTTGATTGACCATTTTGTTGTGGGTGTAGCTGTACTCACCACGCTTGATATATTGTGTTTTTTTATGGGGTTATTTAACCCATAGTTGGGCGGAGTGGTTGCTGAATTTGAGAAGATTAAACAGCTCTTTTTGTGCTGCTAGTGGGTTCCACTTACCCTCCTAACTAGACAAGGGCCCGGTAGGGACGTAGGTTAATCGTCTATCACTTAACTAACAGTGTTTGACACCGTGAGTAGCGGACACATTCTATCCTGCTGCCTAACCAATAGCTAAGATGAGAAATCGTAAGTGAGGGAATAGGAGAAGGTGGAGAGCCATCACCGCCTAATTCCTGAAACGAATACGGCGCATAAAGGAAGAAGATGAGAAAAGATGGATTCATAGTTTTCTTACAGGTATTTTCACTTAAGTTAATGTAACGTGTTCAACTGGAATTCGAACACGGAATTTCCAATTCCTCAGTCTGAGTCACTATCCATTAGGCCAAGCTATATTAATAAGCCTCAAAATTCTGTTTCCTAAAATTCCTACGCTCCCAAACACACAGAAGAAAGAAAACGGTTAATGAATAAAAAGATTTGAATGCATGCGAAAATGGAACATCATTTTCAGACTGTTTAAAATCGAATGTGAATATCAAGTGAACGAGTCAAAGAGTTCGACTCTGATATTTCGTAAGAAGTGAACGAATTCCAAGTGCGGCACGAACGAAGCAGAAAGCCACAATCGCTTCCATTAAATAACGGAGACCTTTTACATTTAACCATTACAAAAGATGCTATGGTGCCTATTCATTGCCATGACAAATGCAACCGCGGAATCGGCAGCGCTGGTACATCTCGAACAAAGGCGAGGCAGCGTGAAGTTTACCTGGGCTACTCATGTAGCAAAGTATCCATTAGAATCCGATTTTGGAGAGACGTTTCATACATCGTTTCCCTTAGTGCAGACTACGTAGCAAATCACATAACAATTGCTGTTCTGGTCCTAGCCATGCAATCCCCATTGAACAGCTATGGTCTATTTAAAATTTAAAATACGAGCAATCTTTTTAATTTTAAATCCTACAAAAATTTAAAATCCGAATAAAATTTTTGAATTTACCGAATGTTCCATAGGAGAGTCGAGTTTTCTCAGGAATTATTTTTTACTGTAAGAATCATATGTAAGAAATATATTTCTTCTGTCTCTTCATATCTATCTATCTATCTATCTATCTATCTATCTATTTGTTACATAAGTTGGAATGACCAATCAAAACAGCGTTTAACCTAACGAGGGATATTTGATTGATTTGAACCGTTTAAAACCCTTTATTCTACATTCAACAGCATCACTTGATATGACACGAGAAGTATTGAAACAAAATGCCTATTTTTGTAGTGATTTTATAATTTTGTTTTATTTATGTTATAATTTTCGAATAAATAATTATATTTGCTCTACTCTGTATTGAGCACTTTTTAAAGAATATTATTTTTTTGGTTATTGGAATATTTATTCCGTATGTACCAATCCTATACTTGCATATATATATATATATATATATATATATATATATATATATATATATATATATATATATATTTATACAAACATATATATGTATATATATATATATAGAGTGGTGTGTATATATATATATATATATATATATATATATATATATGTATGTATATATATATATATATATATATATATATATATATATATATATATATATATATATATATATATCTTTAAATAAGTTACTCCAAAATTCGCTTGAGGATGAAATGGTACTAATGTCTTTAATTTAATTACAAAATTAAATTCGAAGCTTTAGCTTCCATTTTTGAAACATGGTTATAACTTTGTAGCGAAAAAAAACATATTTTAAATCAGTTAATTTATAATATTAATGCTCTGTAAATTTACATTGAGCACTATTTTGTAAAAATAAAAATATCTATAAGAACACCGGATTATATATCTTACTATTCTTTCTTTTTAATTACGTGTATATATATATATATATATATATATATATATATATATATATATATATATATATATATATAGTGATGTGAAAAATTAAGTGAACTCGTTATATTTTTATCTTTTATTCCAGATAATCAATAAATCTTAAATATCATATTCATTAAAAAGAAACAAAAGCAAAAAGACTTCATTATATCATTAACAACCCCTTTCAAGCTTTTTTTCAAGCTGGAATAAAAATATTAATTAAAAATTAAGATGTGCAAAAGTAAGTCAGCTTTACTATTTGGTGACTGTTCCTTTTGTACTTACGATGTCAATCAGACTTTTTCTATAATTCTTAAGAAGTGGTTGGCATAATAAGTGGCTATGACTAAACTAATAAACATTTTTCTCTTTAGGCTAATGATTTATTTCCCTGCCTGCATATGTTCACCGGAGAGTTGACTCGAACGCAAGCGAAACCGCTACAAGGAGTCTCTCCGATAACCAGATAATCTGACTATTTTTCGCGGGAATCGTTTTTTGAGCGACCGCGTGTATTTGCGTTGATGGAAGGTCAGTATTAGTGACCTTTCCCTGGGACATTTCAATAAAATAGCTCAAATGTTTGCCTCGAATCGAAGCGTTTATTTATTTATTCATCATGAATGCAAATCGAGTTTCGGCGCTTGTATCATATTTTCCTTCTTCTTTTTTTTTTTTCTTTTCTTCTTCTCGAATACGAGTAAATATTAAATTCCATAACGGCGTTCTATTTCTAGAGATCGAAGGGATCCATTCATCTCATTGCCTAGCAGGGCAGTATGGCATGCGATTCACTTCGCTGTATTAATCGATATCACGGCATCTGAATATTCTGCAATTGAACGCGCTAAGTTGTTTTATTTTTAAAGAGGCAGGCCTCAAATGATACAATCAATAAGTCTGTAACCGGCATAGTGTGTGATATATATGATTCACAAATAGCTGTCAATATTTCTGATATATTTAAATGTTTTACATTATTTACATTGTTCAGACTGTCTTCGTCTTCGTTACCACATTCACGACGTTTCGGACGTTGTAAGCTCCGGACTTCTTCAGGGGATTGGAATTTTGAACTGAACCCTTTATTTCAACTATCGGCGTAGATTGATTTTGTTCTCAAGAATACAGAGCCCAGTGAATAAAAGCGATCGTTGAACCAAAGGAACTAACCCAAAGAGTTGTGAGTTCAATACCTGGCTACAGCAGAGGTGAACAAATATTTGGAGATTTTAGTTAGAGATAACTGAAACATCGGGAAAAGACATGTCGTGTAGAACTAGAAAAATCTGGCAAAATCTGTCAACTAAGATGAGGACAACAGCCCGAACAATGTAAATAATTCATCAATGAATTAAGAGCCTTGTCAAGGAAGCGGGTTATTTTAGAAGATAAAGATGTGTTGCGTAAAATAACTCTTTTAAGTATTTTAAAAATATTTTTTTGTAAATATTTTTGAAAATCGTGATAAAATCCAAAGAATAATCTGCAATGTTATTCGTTCTGACCTGGCATCTTGGCTTCAGATATTTTCCCATCGCTGCAACGCAGCTTTCCTGTTACTTTTCTAGAAATAATTTCATGGCAATTGTTCTGATGAACTTTTCTGTATGGTATCTAAACTTTATGAACTTAAGCGCAGTACTAGATTGGTGGGAAGAACTCACCCTTTCACAGTCGAAATTTCTAGATAGAACCGTAAGTTCTATGCTGGTCGTTTCTTCTATCGCACTCATCGTTTGAGGAACACTTTTCCAGCTACTTGCTTTCAAGTCAACTTTTATCGTCAAATATTTAAATGTAATGTCAATCGTTATTGTGTTGTTTCACTCATTAATGTCCTACCGTTAAATAAAAAAAGTTGATATTTATGACAAGTTTATAAAAATTCGATATTCATTATAATGTTCTATTAAGTGAAGGTTAGATGTGGCACAAAGCCGAAAGTATGGAGCACCTAGTAAGAATCAAACTTACTACCAATTTGTATAACGAGAGAAATTTGCTACCCACTTGGATTAATCCTATTGATATTCTATACAGGTTGATAAAAATTGTTAGTAATTACAATTTTCTAAGTGTAAGCTATTAATGGAAATTATTGTACCATTTTTGTGATAGTCGACTAAATATGTTTCATCGGTGATATTTGTTTGAAATAGTTACGCTGTAAAATAATATATTTTTTATTTTATGAAAATAATTTTAATGAATTATATTATTAAACAAACGTCAGTCTTATTGATTAAATAATATTAAATAATTAGTAATTATAATTAGTAATTAAAAAGGAATTGCTCATTTAGATAAGCGTCCTAGGTATGACGGTAAACTACATCCGCGTCCTGGGTATGACGATAAACTACATCCGCGTCCTGGGTATGACGATAAACTACATCCGCGTCCTGGGTATGACGATAAACTACGTCCAACAATAAGTCTTCAGATAATGTTTTCGGAAAAATAATGTTGCCAGCTATACGTTTTTGAAACAATAATGTTGCCAGCTATACGTCTTTTGGAAAAATAAGTTTGCCAGCTATACGTTTTTGGGAAAAAATAATGTTGTCAGCTATCCGTTTTTGAAACAATAATGTTGCCAGGTATGCGTTTTTGAAACAATAATGTTGCCAGGTATGCGTTTTTGAAACAACAATGTTGCCAGCTATACGTTTTTTGGAAAAATAATGTTGCCAGCTATACGTTTTTTGGAAAAAATAATGTTGCCAGCTATACGTTTTTTGGAAAAATAATGTTGCCAGCTATACGCGCTTGGAAAGAATAATGTTGCCAGCTATACACGTTTGGAAAAATAATGTTGCCAGCTATGTTTTTTGAAACAATAATGTTGCCAGCTATGTGTTTTTGAAAAAATAATTTTGCCAGCTATATGTTTGATAGTACTGTATATTTAATATATGTATAGTTATATGTGCATGTATGTATATGTGTATCTGTATATATATATATATATATATATATGTGTGTGTGTGTGTGTGTGTGTGTGTGTGTGTGTGTACCTTAATTTGGCATTAAATGACCCACAGTGGTTGATATGCCATAAAACCCAACCAACCAACCAACCAACCTCATTTAGATAATTTTCTCCTTTTTAAAAAAAATGAATTCTTTCTTCATCGTTTTCCTGCGTACTTTCTGAAACACATATACAGTTACAGCTAATATGAAATTCAGTGCAGAAGAATTTTAAAATAATCCCCATCAATTGTCATCTTCTTTATATACCGTGTCCCCTTAAGACGTAAGTGATCATGGCTCTCCAGTATTCCCTGTCGCTTGTAGCTATTAATAAACTTTGTCTTTATCTTATTTCTCCTAAACACTGTTCCACCATCATTTACTCGAGCTCACTAAGTTGTCTTCTATCCCTCTTGCCCTCTATCTGCGCTGTGAGTATCAGATTTTCCAAGCCCTCCTTCCTCATTATATTTCCCAGAAACCTCAAATGTCTTTTCCCGATGTTAAGTCTTAATTTCTTTTTTGTTTCCATTTTCTCAAAAACTTCGTCTTTGCTCACATGTTTGGTCCATGGTATCCTCAGAATCCTTCAATCGAACCACACTTCTGTTGCTTCAAGTTTCCTCTTCATCTTTAAGGAGAACTAACTGCCATACAGGAAGACAGATATTACGTATCAGTTCAGTACACTTTGTTTCTAACGAATTTTTCAGTCTCTTAATACCCTGCTTAGCTTTTGGAAAGCATCTTTGTCTATCTCAGCACGCCTTCGGATTTCAGTGTCACACTTTTCGTTCTCTTTTCAAACATTTAAATTCCCGTATTATTTTTGATTTTGGTATTTCAGATTTTCAATTCGCAACCTTTTGACAACAACTATGTATTTTTATTGTAGTTAATGTTTAATCTATTCTTCTAGCTTTCCTTCACTAACTTCTGTAGGAATTTTTGTAGCTTCCATTCTGTGTCTGCTATGAACATTGTATCATAAGAATACCTTATATTGTTAAGATTGTCGTTGCCTATAATGAATCCTGGCGGGACTTCAAGTTCTCTCAAAGTCACCTCACTGTATAGCTTTAATAAGTCCGGTGAGAAGACACATCCTTGTCTTAAACCCCTTTCTATTTTCATATATCTATTGAACTCATTGACTATCCATGTGCAGGCAGGTTGCTACCTGTATAGGTTCTTGATTATTAAAATATCCTTCCAAAATATATCAAAATTGCTGAGCAGCGCCAACAGATCTTTGTGGCGTAAGTTATGGGACGCTTTTGCGTAATCTAAAACGCTAACAGTATATTCTTCCCAATAGTGAGAAAGCTGAAAGTTGTTATAATAGCAACCAAACAATGGTCATGGGTACTAAATATTTTTTGTCCTTGACTCCTGTAAACGCTTATAGATACGCCACTTTGAAATAATTGGCAAACGCTTATAGACATGCCACGGCTACCGTGATGAGGTGAGTAAATAAGGGAGCAGAAAATGTTATATCTCTCCCGTGGGAATCAGATTTTCCAATCATTCTTTCCTCATTATGTGTCACAGAAACCACAACTACCTCTTCCTGATGATAAATATTTGTTTCTTTTTTGTTTCCATTTTCTCTAAACCTTCGGAGATGCTCATATGTTCACTCTATTGTATACTCAACATCCTTCTGTAGAACCACATTTCTATTGATTCTAGTCCCCACTTCATCTTTGAGGAGATCATCCAGCACTCACTGAAATACAAATATCATTTGGATATGTTCGGTCCATAGTATGCTCAGCATCTTTCAGTAGAACCACATTTCTATTGCATCTAGTCCCCTCTTCATCTTTGAGGAGATCGTCCAGCATTCAATGGCATACAAATATTACATAGCAGTTCAGTACTCTTTTCATTGTTTCCAACGAATTTTTTCTGTCTCTTAATACTCAGCTTATCTATTGGAATGACTTTTGGCTGACACAATAGGCCTTTGGATTTCAGCGTCACAGCCACCATACATCACCATCTGTTATAGCAATACAACGGTTCCCTCTCTCAGCCTTTCTCTGACCTGACAATGAAATTACATGTTCCGCCTCTATTCCCTTTCGCTTCGCTGTGCACAAAAGCAGGAAGTGGTGCACTGTAAGCTGACAAGGAAACGAAATGTGAAAATAAACGCCACCGCGAGAAATAAAGACGCCAACCGTGCCTCAAATTTATTTCACTGTTTATTCGTCGATTCTTTTATACACTATGGATATGTAGGTAGGTGACAATTTTCCACACTTGTAGCTATAGTATAATTCCTTGAAACTTTAACGACCTTGTACCTTTAATCTGACTTTTTGCTGGCAACTCTCTGTCTATTTCTGTATCGCAACTCTCTCCCACTCTTCTTCTCGATGAAAAGCGTGAACTCAGTAAAGGGTATTTCGCCAGCACCTATGATTGCTAATGTACCGGAAGTCTTAAAAATCCAGTTTGTTATCATTTGCCCCAAAAGATTTCATTTTCAGTAATCGAACAGGAACCCGTATTTCAACGTGTTGATACCAGAGGTACCTGGCGGGACAAGACAAGGAAATATACCAAGTAGAAGCTGAATGTGTCCCTTTTGTGTTTGTAGAATTAGAGAATATTTCTAAAATCTTTCTGCTATGCAATATGGATACCTGACATTAATGAGAGTTTGAATGTGGCTGCATTGAAACCGCTTATGTCATGAGGATAGGGTGTCCCTAAGCTGCGAATAGATGATATGATCATCATAAATCGGCCGAAACATCTAAGAGTCGGCGAGAACATGAAATAATAATAATAATAATAATAATAATAATAATAATAATAACAATAATAATGTAGTTAGAGCCATCGGATCGAGTAAAAAGATAGATAGACTTGATAGACTCACTGAAATGATTCCTGGTAGCTCATACCTTAAAGAAATACAAAAAAAAAAAATGTACTGGAAAGTACAGCTCACACATTACGAATTACTGCTTACACATTACATATCTATATAAAATGTGTGAGATCTTAGCTTTTTTTACCAAAGTGATGGAAAATGTCACGAGGCCATTTCTGAACTTAGGTCTCTAGTTGGGACCCGGAAAGTACTGTTTATACAACAGAAATCAAAATAAATAATAATAATAATAATAATAATAATAATAATAATATCCAGTTTTCTTGACTTGACACGTGTGTGTGTGTGGGGGGTGGGCAGTCTAGGTGTTGTAATCCCAAACTTTAAAGCGGAACTGAAAAATGATCAGTGGAAAAGGTCATGGAAACATTTCTAAGTTTTTGTCTCTACATGGGACCCGGAATGAAATATATATACAACAGAAATCAAAGGAAATAATAATAATAATAATAATAATAATAATAATAATAATAATAAAAATGACATATATAAAAATTAAAAAAAAATAAATATAGTTGTAAATGAAAAAGGGTACGGAATGGAAGTTTTTAAAGAACCTCTATTATACGGATAACTTTTGTTCAAAGATTGTTTTGAATGGAAAGGTGAAATTATTCTCTCCTGGGTCTGCGAACATGTTTTCGCATGCAAAGCAAATTCGAATCTTTTGATTGGAATCTGTTCAAACTCATCGAACTGTTTAGACAATAAAAAAGAGTAAAATAAATAAATGAAATCATTACAAGTTTTTGTTGCCTCTTCTCCAAGACAGAAAAATGAACAACGATTTCCCAGGTGGCAAACCTAACAGTCCAGATTGCCTTTTCCGCCGGAGCGATATTTTGACGACGAAGAAGAAAGAAAGAAAGAAAACATAAAATTTAGCCAACAAACTAGAAGGATAAATTGTCTGCAAAACATCTGTGCAATTTTCGGTAAAGCACAAAATAGAAATAAAAAAAATATATATATTTCTGTTCACAGTTAATTTATTTATTTATTTTGGCTTATATATATATATATATATATATATATATATATATATATATATATATATATATATATATATATATATATATATATATTCTTTTTTCTTTTTATAGTTGGCTTCGTGTAGGTTAATGTGGTTCTGATTCCACACGAGTGAATGGAGCAAGTTTGAATTCATCAGCGTGTTTGTTTTCTGCGGTCGTAGAGGTACAATCAATATTCGCTATTTGCCTCAACACAATCGCACATCAAATGAATAAAATCGATGATTCTCTTTGAGTTAGAGACCCGCCGGAGTTCTATAGGTTACATAAAAGCATTCCGTGCCTGCACTCGCAAACCTACTCGAGGACACTCCTATTTACCTATAATAGAATATACTTGAGTATATATAGAGAGATCTTCAGATATAAGTTTACATATATATATATATATATATATATATACACACACACACACACATATATATATTTCTAAAGAATTAATGGATTTATTTTTAATCCAAACTTTTTATAATAACATTTGCTGTAATACATATATATATATATATATATATATATGTTGACCCCCAAAAAGGGTAACTTTTTAAAAATGCAATATAAACGAGAGCGATAGAAAAAAAATATTTTATTCATAGTAATTGAAACCTTAAAATATGCCATTTAAGAAACAATGATGGAATTTCTATTTTTTTAAAATTACGTCCTGTAGATGACGTCCTCCTGTACGAATGCATTCTTGAAATCTGCTGTTGAGATTCCTCATTGACTGTTGCAGCATCTCAGCTGGGATACTGTGAATTTCATCTTGAATTCTAAATGGCGAAATGTTTACTTGCTCAAGGTCACTGTCTCGCAGTGTTGCCACTTGCTCGTGTCTGGCAATACGCATTTCAAAAATTTCCGTTTTTTTGGGTCACCCTATATATATATATATATATATATATATATATATATATATATATATATGCGTGTGTGTGTGTGTAAATATTCTCTGTAGAGGAGATAAAATGAATATAGAGAGACAACTATTCTTAGTCGACGCGTTTCGTCCTCTGAGGGATCTTATCAAGGTAATTTAAGAATCTATTTTTCAACACGTGCTTGTTATACACAAAGGAAGGATTAAATAAGGCTATCAATGCTTATAAATTTGAAAAATCAAAAGAAATGGTTAAAACCATCACTTCATGCATTTCAAGGTGTACAGCACATACATCTCGGACCACGGTAATAGCTTGGTAGTGAAATTTAGGATTTCTCGATTTTTCCTTTGAATTGAGAAAACTTTTCTCAGCTGGCTTGTACAATATGGTAGCACCATTGTTAGGTTCTCATTATTCTGTGTAACGTCCTTTATTTTTTTTATTTCAGATTCGGCAGTTCTTTGGGTGAACAACGCTAACAGCGTTTCTCCTCTCTAAAAACAATAGGAAATGGAAAAGTCCTGAACAATGAAGAAATGTCTGTCATCGCCAAGGAAAGTGATAAAGGCACCTTCCTTTACGTCAATGCGTAGAAGCTAGGCCGTCATTTAAATATGGTTAGACAATTACTGAGGGATCCTTTGCCAATGAAGAAACGATCTTATTGTGTGACCTCCAAGAGTGTGCTAGCTACGCATTTAAGGAATATCCGAAAGTAACGTAGGAAACCGAACAAGCAAAGCCATTTTCGCAGCCGCCGGACTTCCTCATGTGCGAAAACCATGAGAAATCGCATCCTCGGGATCATGGCTTCCGTGCGAGCTCCCTTGCCTCCTTTAATGTCCCGTCACAGGAATTTAAGGTTTCAAATTGACTGGGAAATACAAGACGTTGGACATGAGTTGGGCTTTGCTCACTGACGAGGCCAGGGAGACTCTTGACATACATGACGTTTGGGCAAATGGTTAGGCCTATTTCGGAGATGAGGACCACCAACGTTTAAGAAGTCAACAGCATGGTGAAAGAGTCATGTCGTGGGCTGGTATTATTGGAGACAGATTTCAGGCCTAGTCATGGTGCCTGAAGTCTTTAAAGTGATCGCAGCTGCCTATTGCAATCTCCTAAAGAAGGTCTTGTATCCATGGTTAGATAACATACCGCTGTCTAAGGACTCTAGTATTCATACATAACAACACTCTCTTCCACTTTGACAGGGTCACCAAAGCATTCCTAGGCTCTTACAGCATACAAGATGAAAGGTTGATGGTGTGAAAACCTACCTCTCTGGGTCTCAACCTGATCGAAAATTTTTAAACAATATGTTTATGCCGATGGACGCCAATTTACGTCGAAAGATAACTTATGGGTGATCATCAAAACTGTAGAAGAGGCAGTCCAGCCTGCTACGATAAAAGTTCAAGATTCCATGACTAATAGGGTTTTTGAAGTTATCCGTCAAAATGGCGCTCATGTGGCCCAATAAATCATTATGTCAATAAGTCTTGCAATATTAATATGGTTTTCTGTTAAATAATCAAGGTATGTTTAATATGTATGATTATCCTTCATTTTCTCCAAAATTGTCAAGATGGGATATTTTCCTTCAAAAGCGATTAGCGTGGTTCAACCAAAAACCGTTGAATCTGAAATAAAATTAATATATTATACAGAATCATGAAAACCTAGCAATTTTGTTGCCATATTGTGCAAAGCAGCTGAGAAAAGTTTTATCAAAATCAATTCACAGAATACCTAGAAATGCTAAATCGCACTACCAAACTATTAGCGCGGTTCGGGGTGTATGTCATTTTTATAATCTAAGACACTTGCATTTAAAATGTGTCTAATCATTATGGCACACCCTGTACATAGTATAGCACGTCAGATGTAATGACGGTTTCCTCTAAGGATCACTGAGGGCGATTATTTTGGCCGACGCTTGAGCGTGCTGCCCTTCTCGGGAACGCTTATTTTTCTTTAATGAGATTTCTCGAATATTCAGGCCAGTAGACGAAAATAAATAAATATACTATTCAATTAATAAACGGAGCTTCTACTAAAAATAACATTCAAAATGATAAAATCTCTCGGATTAATGAATAAAAAATATACATTACTTCTTCAGAAATGTCTTTAAGATTGAATAGAAAACTGAACAGATATAAAATTCGCTTAAAGTCACTATTCAGCCTTGTTTGGTCGGCAGTTGTTCTTCGTGGCTGATGCAGTGTTCACACGTCGGATCTAACGACAGTTCTCTCGGCCTACGGGCGGCAAGTTCGAATCTTCCCAGAGAACGCATATTTTCTTTAATAATAACCATGCTAGTAGACGAAAATAAATAAATATACTATTTAATTAATAAAAGAAGCGTCTACTTAAATATAAGAATCTACTAAAAAATATAATTTAAAGTAATATCATATTTAAATATGCAATTTTTTGTATATATGTACAGGGTCTTTTTTCACTGTTTTCCGCATGCTTGAATAGGAGTAAGGATGGGGATATAGTTGATTTCCATCATCTACAATGGATCACTGCCGCCATATTGAGATTGAATTTATATATTATTGAAATAACTGTTTGGTTGTTTTCCTTGCTGGGTCGTGTTATTATATGTTTTGTTTTTGCAAGGGCACATTACGATGTTGTGAATGTGAAGTATAGAGAAAAATCGCCATAACAATTCGATATCAAGTATGGATTTTTGGAACTTCAGATTTTTTCCTGCCGTGTTGACAAGATTTTGACGGAATTTACCTCTCCTTGTCAGCTATTTTATGAAAGAGAAAAATATGAAGAGACGATGAAATGTTGAGTAAGGAGTCTGAAAGTTCAAACGAATTGCTGCAGGTTCTTTTATTGACGAAATGCTGACCTTCCGTTCGTCGTGACATAACTGTCTCTACGCATGCGCTGGTGTATAGTGAAATAAAATAATAGTTGTACTTTATTATAATTAAGTGTGCGTATGCGTTAGGTTTTGCCGAATTATACTGCAGCAGTGCAGACGTAATGTAAAATAAAACAGAGATAATCGTGTGTAAGACTTTACTCATCAATTTACCCAACTAAATTGCATGAATACGTACATTCATACATAAAAAAATATATAAATTTAACATATAAATAACCTGTGTAGAAAGATAAAAAAAATCTTATTATAGTTTTACTAACGGAGAATTCGGAAATATATATATATATATATATATATATATATATATATATATATATATATATATCCCAAAAGTGAATAATATCACATAATATCACACACTCGTACAAACACACACACATACACACACGCACACAAACACACACACACATATATATATATTAAGCAATATACATATTATCTTACATTACTCGGAGTTTCATGCTGAAGCAATTTTCAAGTGCTGGAATAATAATATTTATTATTTCTACTTACATATATTTACCTATTCGGTTATATATATATATATATATATATATATATATATATATATATATATATATATATATGTGTGTGTGTGTGTGTGTGTGTGTGCGTTTGTGCGTGTGTGTACGTACGTGTGTGTGTAAATATAATCACATAATATCATATATATAATAATATATAATCACAGAATATAAGAAATATGTAATAAATAATCACATATAACATATATAAAATCACATAATATAACAAATATAATAATATATGATAACATAATATATAAAATAAATAATCACATATATATAAATATCATATAATGACATGATGTGATATAAATGTAATAATATATACTCGCATATAACATATATAGAATATATAATCACGTAATATATACAAATATATGTAAGAGACGTGTAGAAGAAGAACGTGGACAAGAAGAAATATGTCTCATCATAAAATAACGAACCGAAAAAAATATAATCAAAAATAAGAATCACAAAAAATATAAACTAACTGGTTATCGCTCACAATCTGCAGTTCTCAATCGAGTTTAAAACGTCTAATTTAATTTAACAAAACCGGGCCTCATAACTCACCCCTACGCAAAAATAATGCTACCTATGGATTATAATGCTGATCCCACCCCTGAGAGGTTGTAACCCCAATATTAATAATTAAAAACAACATTAAATACTTGCGTTGGGCACACATGCACCGCACTCTCTCGCAGACTGACCTGTCACCTATCGAAACTCAGTGCGATCCGTGCGCACATCGACCAGTACATCCTAAATGATCAACTCGACACATAAGGCGATACTCTCGACAGATAAGGCGAACCTCTTCGTTTCCATCTTTGTTTCTAACACGACGTTAGATTCCTTTCCTCAAGTTACTACGTTTCACTGAGCACAATCGCTGTAATATTACGGTCACAGCACAAGAAGTCTCTAGATGTATGAAAGGCATTGACCCTAAGAAAGTCACTGGTCCAGAAAAATGTCCAGTGGTTTCTTCATTAAAAACCTCAAAACGGAATTATCCCCAATCCTGGTAGTGTTATTCAACCGCTGCTTGAAGATGAAATCCTTTCCAAGCCTGTGCTAAATGTCAAGCGTATACCCAGTTTTTCAGAAACGCTGGTGTGTGATCTTCCCCCTCCAAGTACAAACCCATCAGTTTCCTCAGTATCACTGGCAAGCTCTTTAAGGTCATAATCAATAAGAAGGTCGTCGAGCACTTAGAGAAGAACAAACTCTTCAGCGTTAGAAGTATGGGTTTCGGTCGTCTCGATCCACTGCCGACGTCCGAATTACTACCACTCAGAATCAGTGAGACTCTTGACGACAAACACTTCTCGAGGACCATGATACTATATATCCCAGAGGCCTTCGACAGGGTGTGGCACAATGGCTTACTACATAAGATCTCCAGTTATGGAATCACTGGAAGGGGCTTCTCGCTCATATAATCTTCCCAAAACAGGTAGGTTCCTGAAGGTAGTTATCAATGGTCTATCCTCCGTAACACTAGTGGTCAACGCAACGTCCCCTACATAAATGATCTGCTGAAGAATATAGTCATATCAATGTAAACATTGTAAACATCGATGACACGGCTCTATACAGGCGCACCTCGCAAAATCTGGGTGGTCAGAGACTGCCGACAGATCTCACTTCCGATCTTTCACAAAACTACCCAATGGGGTAAAATCTGGCTGGTTACATTCAATGCCTTGAAGACCATGTTGGTTACATTCCATCATCGACGATCTGGCCCCGAACTACCACAAATCAAGATGAAATGAGGTCCTCTCAGGGAAGAACCTCGAAATGCTGTTGGGCCTCAAACACTCATCCGACCGCAAGTGGAACTCGTCCATAAGATACATTGCTAAGGATTAAGGTAAAATGCTAGGCTGTCTGTACCGCTCCAGTACGCATTTGACTTCTCCTGCTATCGTCTACTTTTACAAGAGCCAACTCAGGTCAAAAATGGAAAAATATTGTCATATTTGGTTGGGAGATTGCCAGAACTCACTCTCCAGCGTTCAAAAGCGTCTCCTAGCCCATGTGAATGACGAATTATTCTCCACCCGTCAACCTCTCCCCTACAGGCTCCGAAAGTTCTCGGATGAACTACATTTCCTGGTCCCGCCTAGGCAAACCTACATATCAAAAACTTCATAGTACTTACATAGTAACCAATCACCCACATTCGCTTCGAGTTCCACTGGTGATAAGTTCTACTCGAACAGTCTCTTCACGCAAACTAATGACCTTTGGAACAGACTCCTAACTGGCTGTTACCTCGATCACTACTATCCTGACCTGTTTAAAGCTACGGTTAACCGTTATCATCCACTCTTATACGCATTAATGGCCTCCAAAATGAACCTCGAGTAGCCCCCGGGCCTTGGAAATGGTGAACCTCGCTATAAAGAATATATCGACATAAGAACAATAACAGTAGATAGCAGCAAAATACTCAACTGCACATAATACAAGGAAAGACTCAAAATCTTACAAGTTATTATTTTATAAAATAAACAGCACACATTAAATAAAATATCTTTCACCACAGGAGATTATATCTTGAAGTGCATATGATATAATTAATGGGCGCATATATCATATTCCTGTTAAAGATATTAAAAACATAAAAACAAACAAAAATAGAATAAGAAATAAAATAAATTAATTGCATTTTTTTGTTCGGCCGCGTTATCAATATGTCGTCAGGCGAGTCCATTTCAAACATTCAGCGTTCCAAAGAATACCAGGATATAAAGAGTGGAATTCTAACTACGATACAGACACCACACTGGTTCTTGATAATGACTGCGAAAGTACTTTAAAAAATAACAAAATATGAACATCGGGCAGTTTGTTCACGAATACAAAACTCGAACCTTATCCGAAAATTGGAAAATATAATTAAAAAAAACAGAGTTTTGAATGAAACTTGTCATGTATACATACATACATACATACATATATATATGTAAACTGTGTATATATATATATATATATATATATATATATATATATATATATATATAAAATGTGTATAAAATGTGTATGTACATATATATATATATATATATATATATATATATATATATATATATATATATATATGTAATTTTTATTATATATGTTATTTATATATTATATATGCGCGGTACTTATTGGAAATCACTCAATATTAGTGATAGAGCTAACATATTTAGTTGGATATATATAAATCCAAAATTTTAAAATTAATCAGTTTGTCTGACGATTGCAAATAGCGTGAAACCGAGGGTTACCAACTCACATCAATCCAACTATATATATATATATATATATATATATATATATATATATATATATATATAGAGAGAGAGAGAGAGAGAGAGAGAGAGAGAGAGATAGAGATAGCTAGCTAGCTAGCTAGCTAGCTAGCTAGATAGATAGATAGATAGATAGATAGATAGATAGATAGATATCGTACCGCACGTAAATACTAATCGGTATAATCTAATCCTCATAAATTTGTTTGGCACTATTGTTAGTGGAGATAATATGCTAAGTAATTCATCTCTAGCTGTTGTTTACCTACTTCATGCCGCAGGCGGGTATTGTATTTTGTTGATTACCATTTCATTTCCAACTATATGAGGATAATAACGCATTGCGTCTTCTCGCTCTAAATTTACCCACTGATATGAAATGGAACGATTATATCGAGTCAATTCCTAAGTTTGTTCCTAGAATCTTTTTTTCACTGGTTCCCTGTGTGGTGTTAGATAATTTTTCTCACCCGAAACTCACATGCATATTCATAAGTCTTACATACAATGCATTAAATACTCTTGCAACATCTGGCCTCTTAGTCTGCTGCTACTGATTTGTATCCAGAGATTCTTAACATAATTCAAATAATTAATCTGCTATTCATTCGATGATGATCTGACATCTCGGAGTTTATTTTCTAACAGCTAGAACGTAGCTTCCTCGTTCTGTTTCTGTAAATACGTACTTTTATGCCGATTACTTCTCTAAGTTTTTTTTCCAGTTTCTTGGTTTCCTGTCAAACACGTTCTTCAAAAATTTAAATGAAACATCAATCATTATCATCAGTCATTTTTAATCCTTTTCATTTATAGTGCTTTCTACTAAATAATATTTCTCAGTTCTTTTCACTCTCAGCAACCCTTTACGGCTTTTACACCTTGCTTAGTTTTTGGATGGATTGGTTTTTTGCTTATGGTTTATCAACCTTGTGCCTGTTATTTAAAGCCAGAAAATATTTTTAGGTTGCGAAATATTTTGGATATAATAATGATTTATTAATACAAGTGCTTCTAATTAACCCATAAATTGAGGAAGATTCATGCCTTTTCCAAATGTATTTGTGCGTAAATCAATATGACGAACTCGACATGAATTGAAGCTCGTCTTTAAGATTTCTAATTTCGAACCGTTATTCATTACATCATAAGCCCGCCCAACCTTACAGCTCTCGATATTATTTAGCCGTCCCACATCTAAGTAATTCCAAGGTTTGGCATTCCTTAACTTCATTGATAGCATGAGAAAGGGTATTGAAATCAATATCACACTTATTTATAGAAACAGAAGAATTTTTCAATTTTTCATTATTTTGTATCCATAACGATTTGAAGGTGTATATATATATATATATATATATATATATATATATATATATATATATATATATATATATACACACACACACACACACATATATATATATATATATATATATATATATGTATGAAGAAATATAGTCTTAAGATATGCTATATTTATGGGATAAAATGCTCAATATCACAGATAGAACGTGTGTAAATATATAAGTCTTTCATGCCAGATGCCATTGTCAGGCCTGTAACCTACTGTCGCCTCTAAGTGTTGACTTCTATGTTCACTTATATATATATATATATATATATATATATATATATATATATATATATATATATATATATATATATATATATATGAATTACATAAAAATGAAACTCACCATTTTTCATGGCCATTTCGCTCATCGGAATAAATTCCCTTGAGCTTGTCAATACTAAAACGTTTAATAGATTCTTTATCAAAATTTTAGTCTTGACAAGCTCCAGGGAATTTATCGCGAGGAGCGAAATGTCTATATATATATGAGGTACAATTGAGTTTCATTCTTACGTAATTAATTTCTATGCTCTATAATAAACACGATGAGCTCCCTTTTGTTGACAAGTTTTAACATTTTATATTAATAGGATTCAATTGGATTACTTACCCACGGATTTTTACCTATATATATATATATATATATATATATATATATATATATATATATATATATATATATATATATATCACAGACAGTCTTTTCATACGGTCTGAGCACAAATTTATAATGACAATATGATCTGGCGTTCTTTGTCGGTTCCTGAAGAGTGCTATTTTTTTTTTCTGCGCCAATCAACACGAATATTGTTTTCGATTATTTAGTCTTTTCATTTGTATACTCAACTTGGCACGACAGCAAACAGACGCGTTGATGATAGGCGGCTGGAAAACAAAAACCACAGACGAAAACAGTTCTCTTTTTAACTCATCCTTCATTATTGACCTTTTTGTCCGCTTGTGGTAAAAATGGAAACGTTTCTGTAACAAGAACACAAAGGTTTACAGGGCATTTCTACGGGGTTTAATAATTTATAAGATTGTTATGGTTTAATTACGTCTGAGTAGTGGGTTCGATTCTCACTGAGTTCTCCATACTTCTTGTGCAACGCTTAGTAAATAGCTACAAAGGCTACAATATCACTAGAACGCAAGGGGGTATAGGAGTCAAAGTGAAAAAAGAATGGGAAGATTAACAACGTGCAGGATTCAAGAAGACAAAAGATGGCGTTTAACGTTATATTTAAATTTTTAGATTGTAGTTATCAGAAAAGCAAGACATTTCGAGGGGGAAATGAAACTGTTGTTGACCATGTTCACCATAGTCTATGAATATAGAATACAGCGTAGTACGTTATCTGTTCAATCAAACAACGTTAAAGATTAACACTTACGAGTCAGACACTCTACTGAATCTGACTATATCATTAATACCACCAGCAGCTGTTCCGTAATTCTTCAGTCTTCGAAATCAAAGGCTGGCAGAAAAAGACATGGCCGCCTTTATACACGTCGCATTGAATATTTTCAGCCTTCTGATTGGTTAACCCTTCTATTGGTGAACTATAAAATGAGTCAGCTCATTTTGACTGGATTACTAGTACACCAGGGTACCCCAAAACTCCAACAACTGTTAGAGTAGAAGTGGCTGTTTTATCTAGCTAGTTCAACAATAAAACGTCGAGACCTATTTAATAATCTAGTCGCACGATTTAGTTCACATAGCCGGGGCATCAGGGAAAAATGCTCATTGTTATATAGGAATGAAGTGTTTCTGCTGACACTTCAGTTCGAACATAGATGGCCAGTGAGCAAATACAAGAGATCCCATTATTAAATTAAGTAGATTACGTGATCGCAAAGGAAATGTATATATGGGAATTAGCGTGGCGTCTAACTGACCACCATTTCTAGTCTATCCTTTATTACTATACGGATCTTCATTTCTGTTCTATCCTCTATTACTATACAGATCATTATTTCTACTCTATCCTCTATTACTATACGGAACGCAATTCTCTATACTGTTCCCTATACGGATTACTATTCGATGGTTACTAGTCGATTGAGTATTATCGAGCAAGTACTATTAGTGTGAGTGATATTCGAAGACGTCTAAAACCAGTATGCGATTACAAAGTCTTTACTACAGCGAGCATTACAAAAGTGACAACGAGTATTCTTTGACATCACAAAACTCATCAAAGCGATTGACATGAAATACTTGTAGAAAAGACAGAAGAAAGCCACGTCATATCGGTGAGAGAGTGACTGAAGTCGAGATACCTGGTCATGATTGATTACGTTACAGACCCTTTGGAATTTTTCAAGACTCTGCAATTGGTGAAGTATATCAAAAGAGCTGAGTAAATACTTCACTATACACCTTAACTATAGTCTTTTCACCTAAAAGAAACATATCATGCTGTGATGGGTACTTGCCGAAATGTGATATTTAAAACGCCGTTTCCATAATGGAAACATTAATTAAAATTTATAAAATACCAGCTTAAAATTAGCACTCCATGCAGACTTTTAAACTAGCTACTACTGAGAGCTAATTGGGCGTCCAGCCTGAAACTAAACGGATCTCTGGTCTAGCTCAGAAAACAGCAATGATAATTTTGAAGAAATAAATTTAAATTTCTCAATTTACTCCATAGAACTTGAAAATCTCACTTTAACTCTGATCCGGGCTATAAGCCTTATTCCATCCGAAAGTCAGATTGTAGCGAAAGTCCGATTTGGAGCGAAAGTCCGATTTGGAGCGAAATGCCAATTTGGGGCGAAATTCCGATTTGGACCGAAATTTCCGCTGAGGCCGAAAATTGAGTTATTCAAGTCACCAATTCTGGGGAACATCAAAACTTCACGTCACAAAACCTCTCACTTCAACTTGGCATTTTGAAGAAATAAAATGGATTTCCTCAATTCACAAAGTTTGGGTGATAAATTAAACAGAATTCCAAGTAAATATTTTTAAATTCACAAAGTTTTTGTATTACTCAGTATAAATCAAAAACTTTTAAAATCACTAATTTTTTTCATTTTTTTAAAAATTTAAATTTTTAATTGTTCCTTCTCCATCCGGACGCAAATCCCATGCTGGATGTTCAAGTTACAGATGAAGGGCAAATTTTCAATACCGGGATCACATTGATTCAAAAAATTATATATCTACGAAGAGCATGTGTAGCCCGAGTTAGAGTTTCAGACACGCGGACGGACAGAATTTGTCGTTTATTTAGTTAGATTTTTATTGAAACAGATTTTCTAGAAATTAGATTTCACACGTCTAGTAGTTTTTATCTGTTATAAGTTATCCGTGTCAAACTATGATTCCGCTTCTCTTGTAATAAATCATTGATCTATTTGACACTATGATTCTTTATCTCTTGCCATAAATTTGTTGTAAATGATCTATGTGACATGATTTGTTTTCCCTTGCAATAAATCTGCTATAAGTGACCGATGTGCCACTATGATTGTGAGACTGACGTACAAGAGGAAAGGCTGATATTATTTCGATGTCAATTGTTTCTGTTTTACACCTCGAATCACGCTAATAGTGAAATTTGGTAGTAGAATTTAGGATTTCTCGGTTTTCTCTGCATTGATTTTGAAAAAACTTTCCCCAGATATTAGGTTGGTGCAAAAATAATGACGTAATAATGTCGTTTTTTTTACGTATTTCTTAACGTCAAAAAACGACATTATTACGTCATTATTTTTGCACTAACCTAGTAGTTTGCACAATATGGTAACACCATTGTTAGGTTTTTATAATTCTGTGTAACGTCCTTTATTTTTTTTTTTTTTAAGATTCAACAAGTGAAAGGGATCACACATGTATCACGAGGAGAAAATAATGACATAATCAAGATGTTGACAACCCTCAATATTTCAAAACTTTTGAAAGAAAGCCCCCATCAATATTAAAAAGAGCAAGAACAAATAATAATTTCCTGAAAATTGTTTTAATAGAAAGATTGTATAACGGTCAAAGAATGTCGTATATTTCCTTACAACGAAACATTTAATATTATCATTACCATTCTACACGTTTTTCCTTGACAAAATGTTCTAGAAGTTTTTGAAGTTTTCGTTCTGTGCCCGCCATCAGCACAGTGTCAATCACGTATTTGAAATTATGCCCGCTGATAGTAAAACCTGATGGGTCGAGTTTTTTATGATCATCTCGCTAACGAAAATTCATCTAAGTGTGTCAGGCTAGAGAGGTATTGATCTACCCTTGAGCATAGTATTAGGTAAAAATTAGTAAAACTAGTAACTAATCAATAATAATGTTCAAGCAGTTTCGCCTGATTGATCTTTACCCTACGACGTTTCCCCTGTGGAATTTAAAGTAGTTGATAGCTAAACGACGATAACAAGATGTCATGGGATATAGATTACAACTGGGTCATCTGATCATTGTTCGGAAAAATATACAGGGGGCGATGCATAGTTCTTTTGTTATCAGAACGATCAGAGTGAGTACTTTCGTAATCACCATTAGACTCATTCAACTCTTTCCGAATTCTCTTCACTCTTACCAGGTTGATACCCAAACACTCTGAATTTTTCTTACTGGAGCTTTTTAGCGCGAATGCTAAGCAATACATCATACCGTCTTCAAATTTGTTGCGGAGTGAATTGCGTAATGGCGCTCTTTTTCTCACATTGCCCAAATGACCATACTATACTGTGCAGTCGAGAAAAACAAAAACACAATGCGCATGCGCAAAAGTAAATATATAAAATGGCTGTAATTTACCCATCGCACCCTGTAGAATGGAAGCACAGCTGGACGTGATGGTTACCTGCATATAAATGTCCCCCGAACAATAATCAGAGTGAGAATTTTAATCAATATTCTATGATATCTTGTTATCGTGTAGCTATCAAATACTTTAAACTCCACAGAGACCACATCGTCGGGTAAGGGTCAGTCAGGCGAGACTGCTTCGACATTATAATTAGTTAGTATTTTTACTGATGTTTACCCAATACAAGAGTGCCACAAGGTAGAACATTACTGAATGACGTTTTTGACATGGTAGTAATTCAAGGTCATGAAGATATAGAGGATGGATAAACGATTAACCAATGAATTGGGCTTCAGAGATCAACATTGTAGCGTTCAGGGAAGCATCCACACATTAGATTGTTCCACAAAGTAGTAGTTGTTGGATAAAAAACGGGTATATCTTCCGCCTTACAAATGAAATGCGTGTGCAGTGAGGATGGTTCAACTCCGTAGATATAACATGTAAGAAATAGTTTATTTTCTGTAACCAAATTTACCGCCTTTCTTTTCAGTATTGAATGAATAAACAAATGGGTCTTTAAGGTCAACAAATAAACAGAACAGACGTGGTTTTGTCCGTTGACATTTATATACATCGCTATCAATACTGCAGCGACAGTCGACCTACTGTCCATTGGCCGAGAGAGGGAGCTGCATTTTCAGAAGCTGCGATCATATCGATTTTGGGACACAGGGAAACTTAGACAATAAGAATAAAATAGAAATAGACATCAGACTCTACAAAGAACGATTTTTTTTCTCGGTGGTACTTCAGTTGTATGACAGGTCAGCAATGACAGAATTTTCAGTGCAGATGCTTGTGTGTTTCTGGATCTTGTGCGGAACACAGACGAGTAGAGTTAAATAGAAGAAAAATATTAGTTCTAAAATAATGAATCTGTAATAACTTCGTGCATCCATCGATGAAACTATTTGCTTTTCTTCATAAAAATCTTTTTACCCAACCTCAAATATGACTTCCTGTTTCCGTTGATATGAAGTAGAAAGATTATATTGGATCAATTGCTAAGGTCCGTACTGTTGGCTCACGATGTCCTATTAATTCTACCTTACGCATTTATAAAACTACCATACGTTCATTCATTGAATATTGCTACCACATCTGATCTGGCGTTTCTCTTGTATACTCAGAGATTCCTGATAAAATGTAACGAAGAATCTGCAACCTTATCGGTCCTGACCTGGCATTTTGCCTTCAGTCACTTTCCCACCGACGTAACGTAGCTTCCCTGTGGCTTTTCTATAATTATTTCCATGGTAATTGTTCTGATGAACTTTCCTCTTTTGTATCTCAGCTTTATGAATTTCAACGAAGTGCTAGATTGGCAGTTAGGTCTCATGATTTTATAGTTGAAATGGATAACTGCAACCGTAGGTTCTATGCTAACAGATTCTTCTATCGTATTTCTCACTTGCGGACTGCTCTACACACTTCTTGCTTTCCTGTCATCTTTGAAGTATTCAATCATTTAAATGCGATGTCAATCCTCACATTCTGACATTTTAATTCTTGTTCTTTCATTATTCTTTATACTTTCTTTCTCAGATTATTTCACACTCGGTGACCTCTTGTGTTTTGTGACTTTATTTACTCACTTTATAAAAAAGACACAGTCTTTACGATTTTTTATAAGAGAACCCACACAAATTGAACTTTTCATAATAGTAAAGAATCATCATCTTCTAAAATTAGCATGAACCCTGTGAGACCTGAACTTCATTGTATATGAAATTTGTTTTTTTTATTTATTTATAAAATATCTCCTTCTTCAAAAGTTAAAAAAAATAAATAAATTGTATTTTCAATTATTGTCTGCACCGAAAATGGATTAAGTGCACAGAATTCAATGCATTTTCTAATGTTTTCTTGCTGTCCTCAGCGGTTAATATTCGATACCCGATGGAATTTGCATAACATGATTTTTAAGAGATTCATAACATTCAATCTAACGCAATCTAACAATCTGACGCAAAACAATATCTCTATTTTTCCGCATTTTCTTTGTGTAAGACGAAGCTACCTTCACATATCAGTTGATCTAATAATTCGTGAATTAGTAAAATTTAAGGTTGGTCGATTTTACGATACGTACCTCTTGTTGGTTTATTTAATGTCGAATTTTGCAGTATGCTTTTCGTGAGGATCAAACTCACTAATCCGTAGTAATAGGCCCACCCGACGAGTCTCGATAATCATTACCCCACGCCAAGACGCCTCAGCGTTTCTTAGGTTGTTTAATATCGAATTCTTTATGGAATACACAGTGAGGATGGTTTAAAGCAAGTGAGACATGATTTTTTATTAGAACTTTTATTATGACAAGAAGAAAAAAAAATATAATTATATTTTGCTCTTGTTAAATTATCATCATTTTTCTCTGGTCATAATGTCTTCCTGTAGTATACATTGTTGGCATTCCTTATAAATGTTTCTCAAGTTTGATAATTGATCCCATTTTTTTCAATGACTCTAAGAGCACTTTTGCATTTTTTTTTTTTTTCACTCTTCTGTCAAGTTCATCCTCACCCAACGCAAATTCATGGGGTGGTTTCAAACTTTTGAACTTGAACCCTGTTTTTAATTATTTTCTCTCCTTAATAAAGTTTTATCTCATATTCTCTCACACTCAATAAATCCTTGCTTTGTGGCATTATTGCCTTGATTGGGGTGAAATCATTAAAGAAAAAGGAATATTATATTAACATATTATTTTTAGAATAAAATGTTATTTCAAGATACAAGTCTTCCTATTTAAACCATAGTTAGGAGAGGTGAAAGATCCATGCCTTTCGCTTTGAGTGTAAGTAAATCTAAAGAATCCGACTAAAATCCAAAGTACCTAGAATCACAAAGGGACAGATGAAATTTCTACTAAGCGTATTGAGAAAAGATGGCTTGGAAAATTTGATACTCACTAGGCATGTTGAGGGCAGAGCATGGTAGTAAGTAACCTACTCAACTAACTTGGACTGAGATAGGTTATTAGCGGACAAACATTGCTATTGTGACGTCACCCCGTCTGTCTCCGCGCCGTCGCCGTCCTATCCTGTCCACGTGACGACCAATGTGACTTGGTATTGGTCGCGGCACCAAATGTGACGTTCTAATCTTTTGCTGATTCGGATGGGAATCTGGTTAGATTCGGTATCAGCCTTGTCGTTCCCAGCTCACCTCCAACGTCTGGTTACCGCAGTAACTGTTTTGACTTCTAGTCTAACCTACCCACGTTGTGATTTGATTTTAGGCAGACGAAATCAATCAGTCGCCGGGCCGTAATCCATGTCGAGTCCGAACAAGGGCAATACCGCACAAGTATATGTAAAAGACAATAAAGTAATAACTCGAAAAGTTCAAATGTGTTAAAAAAAGGATAACAATATTTTATATCTGGTTGCTGAATACAGGACTGCGTCTTTCTACCAACCCGCTTATATGGATTCGTGACACTTTGTGTTTGTTAGGCGAGTCTTAACATCTTAAATTGTTTTTTAAGAAACTGGTTTTTGCTGTCTTCAGGCGATATTCGCAAAACTGGTTTTGGTGGTGTGAGTCTAAGTCGTTCTTCAAAAATAAATTGTTCTTGGTTAGAAGTTGAGTTCGGAATTGCGTGGACCTTTCAGTCAGCTTTCTGTGAGGCTGTCTCTCTGACTAACCCAACTCCAGTGTTTGTCTCAACTCAACTGCCTTCTTACTCGTTGCGACTCTGCTTATATGGACGCCGACCAAAACCGGGGTGGGCCTGTCGGGCTTTGATGTTCCTTGATAATTCTAAATCCGCATTAAGGGTCTTCTTTGCTTTCGGTCAGGAATATTTATTAATTTCCATTTTTGAAAATCTTTACTTTCTAGGGTAAGGGTGTCGTCCTACCAAATTCTTCTTTTCTAATATTAGTATCTCACCCAATCCCTTCGGGGGGGCGTCAACAGGCCTCCCCTCCTTATTCACATGATTACCTTCGCCTACCGCTCACGCCACCATTCAGCCAATGGATGTCCAGCAGTGTGGGTGTGGCTAGACTAGCCTCGGTTTAAAAAATCTTGTTCAAAGAAAAAAAAAAATCTTCCTTTTTTTCTTTTTCTTTTCTTTCTTTTCTTCTGCCCGACAACAAACCAATACGACCCGTAGTGTGGTCCCTTAATCTCAATCTTATCCGAATGTCACCTGGAGTTCGTCACTCGAGACCTTCGCCAAACAAGTTGGGCGGTCATCTGGTGATCTTGCACGCTACAGTCAATTATTCGTTCCGATAAAATAATTTTCCTATCATAGCCAGCTCCGACACAAAACAGATGCTTTTTCTTAAATGATACCTCCGCAGACAGTTAAGGGTTTAATCTTTCCTTCCTGGTACTCTGCGGGTGGTCCAGCGGACATTTTTCTCGCGACCCAATTAATTTTTATCTAGTAGAATTCTGCCTTGTAGGCCACTTGACCGACCTGAAATTTTCACCATTGCCATGGGCAGACTGCCACCTTCCACTCGGTGCGCCGCCATAAATCAAACCAAACCTGGCAAAACCGAGATCCTACTTTCCTCGCCAATGGAAATAAAATCTTTACCACTTTTCTTTGTTAAAAAAAATAACATCGCGCAGTGTCCTTTTCGTGATGGCTTCCTATCACCTAAATTTAATTCTCGCCTTTTCTTTTTTTTTTTCCTTTCTCGCAACCCTAAATAATGTCACACTAAGAGCATCAAAGGATAGGATATTATGTAGACCTATGCTGACTCACCCCTGGAGACAAACGCCATAAAGAAGAATAAAATTTGTGTTGTCCACTGGTGAGAACAATAAAGAAGTCTCCATTAGTATCTCTTTCTAGCACTTAGACAATTATTTTTTTTTCTTTTGGATATATCTTTGTCTTCCTACAATAAGTAAATGATTTAAAGTATTTCTGGGCACAGCGAGAGCAGGCACCATGGCATAGGTTAAGGGTTTTAATTCAGACCGCCGAAATACACGTCAACTACGTATGGTCGTTGGTTATTGAAGTCTTGCTCTGTTTAGAATGCTGATTAAAGAGAGAACGAGAAATAACACGAATAGTGAGCCTCATTCTTTGAAGCCGAGTGAAATCTGAGGTTCAGTTCCCTGCAGATGTCAACCACAAGTTGACGCTGCTTGTGTCTACTTGCACTGCCTGAATGCTGACCGCCGACTGCTTGAGTGTCGGATTCATAAATCATCCCGACCGATTACTCCGGTCAGTTGCTCGACGTGGCCAATAACAATATTTAAATATATACACCGTAAAAACTTTTGAATCCATATTCTCCGTCTGTCAGATTAAATTGAGGCTGCACGTTTTCTATACATTGCGTTCATTTTATTTAATGTTCGTTTTTCTTTTATTTCAGATGAAAATTTCATTTTTCGAAATTAGACTTTATAATTTAATTTTGTCACATGAAAAAATAAGGCCTCTCTTTGAACATGGATCTTCTTTTTTCATATTTTGTAACCATCTTTCTTAAATTTCATATATTCTTGATTTTGAATGAAGGCTTGGAAATGTTCAAATACATTTCAGTGAAAGTCCGTCTATATTTCTAGAATGAGTATCTATTTACACTATTTGCATTTTGATTGATCCAAAAGTGACCTGACCCAGAGAGTTGTGAGTTCAATACCTGGCTACAGCAGAAGAAACAAAAACTTGGAGATTTGAGTTATCAAGGGGGATTAACTGAAACTGAAATAGACCAAATGCATATCACGTGGAATTAGAACGACCTGCACCCGTGGTTCGATTCGAAATTCCAACAAATATCACCTGAAGAAGGCCGGAGCACTGTAAATAACACTGTAAATAATGTAAATATATTTTTGTGAAATTTTTTCATTTTTCGAAATATTTTAAACTGTCGTCTTCTTTTTCCATCTATTGTTACTCTTTTACGCAAAATTCGTATTTTCTGGATTTACTTGAAAATTTTCCAACATATTTCTTGAAAAATTCATAGTTATTGAAAAAAAATGTGTCAGTTTAAACCAGTGTTTTCTTTTTTTTCTATATATTTTGACTATTTTACTTAAATTTCCTATTTTCTTGATTTCGGGTGAATACCTGGAACTTTTCCAAAGTATTTCAGTAAAATGTTCATTTTTTCAAATTATAATTTGCATACATGAAACAAAAAAAGGCGTGAATTTAATTTTGGCGTTTTACATCTACTGTTAAATTTTCAACATATTTCAGTGAAATGTTCACTATTCGAAATCATATTTTATCATTATAGTTTAGATAAATGGAAAAGGTTAAATCAGAATTCGCCACAATTTGAATTTCATTTCAGAACTTTTCTAATCAAGACAAAGTTGAGTAAATCCTGTTAACCAATTAGAAAAGAGAGACATCTTTTTATCTAACGAAGAAACCATTTATCTACAGTGCCTTTTGGAGCAAATTCGAATTGATAAAATCAGAAGACAAATTTCATTATCCAGTCATGCGCTGTCTTACTTTCAAGCTTACAATGTACGTATTTAGTTGCTTTCAGGTCTTTCATTGTTCATGTTTATAAACTTCTTCTAAAAGGAATATGCAAGTGGACACTATTAGTCAGCCCTTTAGGGAAGATTTCCCTGTAGACGAAACCGTGTGTCTGTGTAACTGTTTAATAAGACAATTGTATGATTCACACATCGTCAGATTTGTTGCTTTGATTTTTTCCACACATAAAAAACGCACAAATATACATATGTATAAATGAGATAATGTTTGCAGATGCGGAAAAAGATCGTTACTACACTTTAGTCCTATTTATTTGTGGATATATCATTTGTAGCTTACGGGCAAAATAGGAATTAAATTTCAGACATTTGAACACTGTATCGGATGTTTATGGTTAAAAACCTTACGAAAAAATAGTTACTCTAAAATAGCCATACATTGACGGATCGAAACCAAATTTTGGGGAGAAGAGCAAAATTGGTAATTTGATACAAAGTGCAGTTGATTTTACTAGGGTGCGTAGATTAGTACATTAAATTTTTATTCTCTTTTTTGTTATTTAACATACAAATATAGGCCCACTATTTAAAAAAAATGTAATGATTAAAATAACAAATATTTATTTAATAAAAAAATGCAATATTTTTTTGCTATCTTTTTTTAAAGTTTTTTTTTAATATACAGTGTAACCCGGATATAAGAGAGTTGTCGGGACCGGAGAAGAAGTCTCTTATATCCGTGTTTCTCTTATATCTGAGTTTGGTCTATTTTGTTTAGGTAAGTATGGCTCTAATTTGGGACCAGAGAAAATCTCTCTTGTATCCGGGTTTCTCTTATATCGGGCTCTGTTATATCCGGGTTACACTGTATATTTAATTCTAGTGAAATATAATGCGCATTAGTAACAATAAATAAATATAAATTAGAGAGACTTTCAAATGTATTAGTGATAAAAACGCGATAATGCATGATTGGGGCGAAGGAAGTTCAATAATGTTGATGAGTGCAGATAGCGTTGCTAATGCAAATGATATTCTACCTTTCAATGTTGAGTATTTGAATACATTACTGACAAACGGGTTTTCGAGACACAACCTACTGTTGAAACCAAGAATGCTATTAATATTATTGTGCAACGTAAATCCTCTAGAAGGTATATATAATGGGACAACTGTTACGTTCGACAAATTTATTGACAAGAGGCTACTACAATGTACCATATTTGGTATTAATACCAAGAATAAAGTTTATAGCTTAACCATCCGAATATTCTTTCGAATGGAATCTAGTTTCAGTTCGCCCTGCATTTGCGAGAACTATAAACAAATCACGAGTCGAGACGCTTCAAAATGTTGGAGTTTAGCTACAAAAAGAAATATTTAGTCGTATGTTTCATGCTCAGAAGTAAGAAATCCTAAGAATTTATTCTTTGCCGTTAAAAAGGGGGAAAAAAAAGAATTTTCTTAACAAGTATATTAACAGTGAACTCCGATGATATTAGATTACAGCAATAATTAAACTGCAAATTAGGATTTTTGTCCAAACAAATCATCTTATTCCATTTTCATCGATTTGTTCGTGAAATTGAACGAAACGTAGAGTTTGTAAATTTGGACAAGAAATGTTCGCCATAGCTTTAACAGTACTAAATTCTGTGAGGATTTCAACACGCTGATGCGTGTCGCAAAAACATCTGGTGTTTTTACAATTAATATTATAATGTTGCATCAGGATCTCAGAAAAGAAAGCTACATAACGTGAAGAATAAAGAAACATTTCTCTGAATGGTTTTCAAACTGGTACACATTTTTGAAGAAAAGTTTGTGGTAACATTGAAAAATAGATCAAGCACACCAGCCGAAGACTTCTTGATATGAGAGCGACCTTGTTGTTCCTTTCAATTCTCGTCTGGTAGGTGTCGAAATTCTTCTGCGTTGTTTTCTTTCTAGATCAGGTCCACCTGGATTCCTGCAGAAGGTGTTTACCAACATCTAAGATCAATTCCAACTCCCTCTTAAATGTCTTAACGGTAGGCCTCAAATACGTTGCTTGGAATTTGGAGGGAAATATTTTTATTGATTTTCGATAAAAGATAAACGCAGCTGAATACCACTGATAAAAATATACCAAAAATAATTTCGAAATTTAAAAATTAAGCCAGAACCTATAGCTGCGTCGGCTTTTCTCGGAAAGCCCAATGCATTTTCAAGCAGCGTGATTTTTTTTATAAATGTTAACAATACTATTGAATAAAACACCATAGTTATTGTTGTAAACTCAGCCGCCTCCTCAATTGTTGTGTGTGTATGGGGCAATGACAGAATGTTACTTTTAACGCCTTCAAAACGCTGCACTCTTAATCGTCTGAGAGAACTCGAGTTGCCTTCCATCGGCGTAACTGGTGTAAGCCTCCTGGAGAGTGACTCATTGTGCCTTCTTAGGCTAAAAAAGACATAGAACGTGGAAATATCATATTAAATCAATAGTTGTTTATAAAGTAGATTCACTATTTTTTGGAAACAATGTTAACAATTTCAGTATCTGTCTTTGCCTACCACTTGTCCATGCATTGGATATTGTTGCTAAATCGCGTCTGGTGCTTCTTCTATCAATTTAGAGATTCTGGATAACATTCAAAGAAGAATGTATTAGGTTGGTGCAAAGCTAATGTCGTTTTCTCAAATTACGTTGGTGCAAAAATAATGACGGTTTTTGACGTTAAAAATACGCCAAAAACCGTCAGTATTTTTGCACCAACCATATAGTAACATATGTTAGAAAACGACATTATTTTTGCACCAACCTAATATAATGTCATTTGTCCTGACCTGACGTATGAGGTTGGTGCAAAAGTAATGTCGTTTTCCCACATGTATGTGAGAAAACGACATTATTTCTGCACCAACCTAAAATTTACTTCAGTTAATTTCCCACAGGCATAATGCAACTTCCCTTTGTCTATGCTATAAATACTTTCATGGTAATTGTTCTGATGAGCTTTTCTTTATTGTACGTAGACTTTATGAATGTAAGCGCAGTATTAAATCGGCGGAAAGGTCTCATTACTTTATTTTTTTTTATTGGCTAGATGTAGCCATAGGGTCTATGCTAACAGTTTATTTATCGAATTTCTTGCTTGTTGAAGGGAACTCTCTTCCAGCTTACTGTTTCCTAGTCAACAATTATCCTCAAAAATTTAAATCTCAATCGTTATTATCTGTCCCCTTAATTCTTGTTCTGTTATTGTTTTCTCTCTTTAATAAATATTTTTGTCTCATATTATTTCACACTCGGTAAGTTCAACTAAGTTAGACGCGCATCCTGATATTGTAGCGTGATCGGATTCAAAGAAGTCTGTTCTATTTGAATTAACGGTTCCATGGGAGGAGAACAGAGAGGAAGCGTACGGGCAAAAGGAAAACCGCTACGAATCGCGGCGATCCGACTGCGTGGGAAAGTGGTGGATATGTCATGTGATACTTATTGAGGTCGGGTGTCGTGGATTCCTTGGGCGGTCAATTGTTTCCTTCCTTTTGAATGTTGGCATCACTGGCCGAAGCTTGAAGCGTGCTTCACATCGTCTCCAGACAGCACAGCTCAACAGGCATCGAGTTGGATCTGATCAAAATCCGAAATAAACAGAGTTAATTAAAAGCTTGCTCGCAGCACAATGCTAATTCTAGCGTGAAACACATCTGTTTAACTTCCATTCTACGCAATTGGTAACAATTGTTCAGTGCACGTTGTGTATTGGTTAGCGATCAAAAGGAAACGCTTTTAACACAACGTTGAAAATATGCAGTTGTAAAACAAATCGGCAAGAGACTGATAGAAAAATAATATCCTGTACAGTGGCAAAAGCTGTTGGTGGCGCCAGGGGTGACAGTACCGCCTTAGCCACCGAAATTGTTACCTTCCCTTTTTGGCGGCTGAGGAGAGTTGGATATCGCACGTGTTTTCACACATTGTATGTAGAAAATCAGTGGCTTTATTGCTTTGCTTGTAGATGAAATGATTAAAATAAATATTTGTTTGCTGAAATTGATTCTACAATACTTTACAAGTGCAACAAAACTCATTTCGCGAAGTTGTTGATGTCAAAATGATGTCCGATCATCTAACAGGAAATGCATCATCTTCCATTTTTCTGTTTGGATATTTCGTACTGTCACTTTTCCTGAACTTATTTTCAGTTTTCCTAAACATCATCTCCAAAGACGGTTACCTCAAAACGAACGGCGAATGGAATTCTATTACAAAATCCCACCATCATTTTCTTCCAGTTCTTTTGTTATTGCAAATTTTCATGAATTTGTTTTCAGTTGCTATAAGAATAAAGAGAAGCACATTCTTCAATTTTTATATGAACATATTTTACTGAAATTTATCCGGAAATAATTTCCAGTTTCTATAAAAATGATTTTACGAGTTTGGAGACGTCGGAGCGAACAAAAACTGCTATTGTAACAGCAAATATGACATCATCGTATATCTTTAGACAATATGGAGTATATCACCGCCTGCATTTTTTCATCACCGTTTTTATATTTCTAAGGATTCAATTCCCTCTTTCACTTATGGTGTGGTTGTTATTATCATTTCTTTCTACAAATTTAATTTAATTTTCGATTTGGGCTTATGGTTTCTAACGTATGTTTACTTTGTTGCAATTATAACAGGTTAATTATTTTGTGCGCATGCGTTATTATTTGTTTCATGAATTCTCTGTAGACTGTTCTATTTTCACGTTTTCTTGTATTTCTAAGCCTGGCATTCTCTTTTTTTCCTTTCTTCTGATTAATTTTTCCGAGCGATTTTTCATTTCTTTGCTCTGTTGTGTCTATTTCTTTCACATCCCATTATAGCCAACTTGACAGATTTTTAATGTTGTTAAGTTCCTTATTTTTTGTTATTGGTTTGTGTCATCAGTATCGTCTCCAGGGTGTAGAGACATGCATAATGATTAATTTACTCGCTAGTAGATTCATCGATTATTCTTTTGTTCGGAAGATAAATGGTTCCGAGTATATCCTTATTGATAGTGTCCACAAATTGATTTTATTAGAGTTCTACTGTCTAGCTTTATTTTAAAGATCTTTCTTATTCTCCTGAGATACTTACTTTCATTTTTTTTCCAATAACATTTCATTCCCCTTCACATATCCAAAGTAGCAGGGACGATTATTTATGTATTTCTGTTTAATGTTTCGATTACTTTATCAAGTGGGAAATCAATTGTATTATGCGTATATTAGAGAATTTTTAAAACCAAGGGCATCTCATAGTTTATATAGGTAATAATGCAACAGCTTATTATTATTATTATTATTATTATTATTATTATTATTATTATTATTATTATTATTATTATTATTTCCTTTCATTCTTGTTGTAGCGAGTGTATCAGCAAGATTGTCCAATGTTAGATTAAGCTTCGAACCATTATATCTTAGAAATGATTAAAGATATCTTACTGGAATTTTTCGTGGGTTTTATAGCACTATTGAACTTTGAACAATAAGAATGCATTTAGCTCTAATTTGAAATGAGGATCCACCTTGCTGTTATGACATCCTGGTTCAGTTTCGCTCTCTACTGTTTCCTCTTTTTTAAACTTATTCACCGTTATCTTGTTGGCTCTAGAATGGACTTTGAAGATGGAAGAATGTAGGTACCCTTATTGAAGGCCTGAATGATCTTTATCCTCTCATCATTGCGCAATTGGGAAGATATTGGGTCTAACACAAAACACTTTTAAACTTTTCTCTTTCAAGCTAAATAACTAAAAGGTTTTTTTTCTGTGATTCTTGCAACAAATAGTGTCAAGATGGGTAAACGTCTTATCTGAAAACCTGAGAAAAAGAAACTCATTTAGTTTAGTGTTTTTCTTTTAGATATCAAACATTTTTTAGGATGGACAATTATCACATGTGGTTACACTATTTGGACAATTTTACACTTATACCCGGTATACTCGTTTCTTTTCTGGGTCCCAACCAGAGACCTAAAATCAGAAACGACATCGTTACATTTTCACTGAAGGTTTTTGTAAAAACAAAGATAGTATATTGATGAAGACCTTCATAAGGTATGAGCAGTAATTGTAAAGAAAGATGTTTTGTATTTCTTTAAAGCCTGGGATAGCATTGAGGCTATCGGAAAATTTTCAATAAGTCCGAGGGCTCCAAATACAAAATGAATGATTGATGTCCTCATGTGCCACATTTTTGAGATTTTTTATTCACTATCCTTGTATTTTGAGAGGTTTTTTTTTTTGAAGATCCTCGAAGATACATTACAATCTTCGAGGACTGACGTGTCAAAAACAAAGCACATTCTGTTCTTGTGTTCTTTGATCACATTATTATTATTATTATTATTATTATTATTATTATTATTTTACTGAATGTCTGCTTGGTAATGCCTAGCTACTAATTATTTGTCATATGCAACGAGAAAATGCTATATTCGGATGTTAGAGCGTGCTTTATTTTTGTATTTTCTGTGGTTGTCTCCCTCCCTTGAGTGGTATATTATTATTATTATTATTAGTAGTAGTAGTAGTAGTAGTAGTAGAGGTAGTAGTAGTAGTGGCAGTATTATTATTTCCTTCCGGGTCCAATCAGTGATCAAAAGACAGAAATGGCTTCACATAAATCTCTAATAATAATAACAATTTTGCTACTACTACTACTACTACTACTACTACTACTACTAGTAGTAGTAGTAGTAGTAATAGTAATAATAATAATAATAATAATAATAATAATAATAATAATAATAAAAACTCGTACCCGTCAGTGGCTTCGCAGTGCAGGGTTAAATGCTGAAACTGAAGGTTTTATTCTTGCTGCACAGGACCAATTCTTGCTAATTAGAAATTACCAAGTAAACATACTGATAAAATTTAGTTTGTCCAAAATGCATATTCTATGATAAATATCCAGAAATAACTGACCATTTTGTATTGGGTTGCGCGTTATTGTCACCCACTGAATATAAAACAAAGGATGCCAATATCAGCACTGGAAAATCTGCAACATCTACGGAAAGAATATTGCAAGAAATTGGCATGAATACCACCCAGACCCGGTTACAGAGATAAGACCTGTAAAAATTTTATGGGTCTTTGCAATACATAGAGACAGAACAATTAAAGCTAATCACCCAGGCTTCATGGTTAGATACCGCAAAAACAAAATGTACCTCCTTACTGACACGGCAGGGCCGGCAGACTAAAATGTATCTTTGAAAATCTTCAAAAAACTAATAATATACAATGACCTTGAAATCGGAATTTCAAAAATGTGACGGATGAGTACAGTAACAATTCCAGATGTAGTTGGAGCCCTCGGAGTGAGAGGAAAAGATTCCAGTAGGTTCATTAAAGGAATTACTGGTAGCCAATGCCTTGGGTAAATACAAAAAAAACTGTACTCACACGCACAGCCCATACCTTACGAAGGGCTTTGCCTATGTAAAATATGTGCAATTTCTTCTCAAAAATCCTCAATGGAAAATGTCATGATGTTATTTCTGACTCTAGATCTCTGGACAAAGATCGTGAAGTGGAAATTTAAAAGAAATGTGCCACCTGAAGAGCTCAATAATTTCAGTTGTAGTTGGAGCTCTCCATTTTATTGAAATTGCGTTCTACTACACTCATTGAATGCCAAGAATTGTTCTCACCAGTATAGCACACACCTTATGAAGAACTTTATCTATATAAAATGTATGTGTTCCTTGGTTGTTTTATTTTTTACTGCTATTTTCTTTTACAAAAATGTACAGTGGAAAATGTAATGATGTCATTTTTTAGAAAATGTGTATAATAATAATAATAATAATAATAATAATAATAAGAAGAAGAAGAAGAAGAAGAAGAAGAAGAAGAAGAAGAAGAAACTAGAACAAATTACAACCAAGTATATCATTAAAACTCAAACTCTACAACGCATCACTCAAATGAATGCTGGATAAAGGTTACCCACATATAAATGTCAAGGAAGCAATATATGCATCAGCTATAGCAGCAAGTAAAAACATTAAAAATCAAAGTAAAAAATCTCACAGACATGAATATCCTTCTTGCAAAACAAAAATGAAATTGAACAAATTAGAAGTGAATTATGAGTACTCGATGAACTGGCAAGAAGAACAAATGTAAGCACAAGAAAAGGTAGATAAATCAAAAGAAAATACAAAAGTAGAAATGAAAATAAAGTCCTATCAGCTAAAGAAAAACGCAAAGCAAACAATATAATTGAAGGCTCAAAGAACCCGGTAGTATGAAAAAGAACACGATTCTACAGACAGAACAAGATATTTAAAACAGATGCGAAGAAATTTTAGAGACAAATAGGCAAACAAAAAAAAATTGAAGTGACAGCAGAACAATGGCAGAAGTTATGGGAAAAATAAGGCCTTGCCCTAAAGAATATACAGAAACAGATTGGATTTCGCAAGAGTTAGAACGGATGAAAAATAAACTAGAACAAACATGAACGGGAATCGCAGAAGAAGATGCTGAATATGCACTGAAAAAAGCACACAAATGGAAATCTCAAGAAATTCCTAACTTTTTCGCTCTATTATCTAAATACAGCACAGAAAATACTAGCAAAAGAACTTCAAGAAATATGTGTTACCCAAGGAATTACCTTCCTTCTATCAAAGAATGGCGACACAAATGTCCCCAAAAGCTACAGATCAATTACATGTCTTTTCACTACTTACAAACTCTTGATATCTAACAAAACAGACATATTCCGATTTAGAAAAACATGATATGCTACCTATTGAACAAAAAGTGAGTAACCGTGGCTCTTACGGATGGAAAGACCAATTATTAAGAGGATAGTCTTGGAAAACTGCTTTAATACAAAGAAAAATCTCAGTACTGCCTGGATAGATTACCGTAAAGCATTTGATAGTGTACCATATTCCTGGATCTTAAAGTATTTAAATATATACAAGGTATCAGCCGTCGTTACCAATTTCATCGAACAAAGTATGTCGCAATGGAAAATAGCACTTCAACTGAATCATATAAAAGTAGTCTATAATTCAGGTGAAATAAACTTTAACAGAGGACACTATTTACATTATTCGGACTATTATCCTCATCTTTGTCGCCATATTTATTACACCGTTTCGGCCGTTGTAGGCTCCGGCCTTCTTGGTGATTGGAATGTTGAACTGAACCCTTTATTTCGCTCACTGGGGTAGACTGTTCTAGTTCCACGTGCCATGTTTTACTGGATGTCAGTTATTAGTTATCTCCTGTTAATCCCCCTCTCCAAGTTCTCCACTGCCTTAACCGGGTATTGAACTCACACTCTTTGGGTCCTGTCACTGGATCTAACCAACGCCTTTATCCACTGTGTCATATGTCCTTGTGTATGAATTTCTGGGTATTATAAACCTAATGTCTTCAGCCATCATTTTTTTACCAGTGCTCATAAATATAGAAAGATAATCAACAGAGCAATATTTTATGTTAACTCTTTCTCTCCTTTCTTATGTTGTATATCCCTAATAGCATTAACCAGTGAACTAAACATGACGGAATATGGTTATAAGATATCCCAAAAGAAAATAAGCCAACTATATTACATGGATGACTTTAAGTAGTATGCTAGGAATATGCTCCGTTTAGATAAATGTGCTAAAGCTACAATTTTAAGAGGATTACTAAAACAAATAAATCTATTAGCTTAGACTCTGGGGTTATAATCAAAACTTTAGAGAAAGAAAAAGCTTATAAATACTTTGGTGTAAATGAGGATGAAGGAATTCACCATAAAAATAAAATAAATAGTACGAAAAGAATGGTGCGCTGATATTAAGAGCCGAACTGAATTCTCAGAACAGAATTATGGCCATTAATAGTTTTTCGATCGCAGGGGTTGAATATCATTTCAACATCTTCAACTGGATTCTAAACGTCATCAGACGAATGGATTTTAAGAAAAAAAAAGCTTCTTTCTAAGTATAACATGCATCAGCCTTTGGCACATGCAGATCTTGTATACATACCACGGAAAGAAGGTGGAAGTCATCTAATTCAACTAGAATTGCCATACAAGACAACTAACAGACATGGAAACAACAAAGGGACTGCATGATAAAATTAGGCAAACAACACAAAAATAGAAAGGAAAAAAAATCAATCATGAAAGAAGTTTGTAAATACAAACGAGATTTACATTTAGTAGATTCTGTAGAAAACAAAAGTAAAATCCAGGAAATATGCAGCAACAATTATGAAAAAGAAAGCCAAGAATAATTCTCGTGAACAGATGAAATAACGCTGGCAAAACAAACATCTGCATGGCCAATATCCAGAACGAGGCTAATAAAGCTGATGTTAATAAAATTAACGCTCATCGACACGAGAATTATTACAACAAATAAATCTATTAGCTTAGAACCTGGGGTTATAATCAAAGCTTCAGAGAAAGATGGAACTTATAAGTACTTTGGTGTAAATGAGGATGAAGGAATTCACCATAAAAATGAAATAAATAGTGCGAAAATAGTACTATAGAATGCTGCACTGATATTAAGAACAGAAATGAATTCTCAGAACAGAATTATGGCCATTAATAGTCTTTCGATCCCAATGGTTCAATATAGTTTCAACATCTTGAACTGATCTCCAAATGACATCAGACGAATAGATTCTGAAACAAGAAAGCTTCTTTCTAAGCATAGCATGCATCATTCAAAGGTTGATTCCGACTTTCTATACATACCACGGATAGAATGTGAATGAGGTATTATTTAGATATAATTGTCATACAAATCGACAATTATTGGCTTACTAACATACATGGAAACAACAAAGGACTGGATGATATAATTAGTCAAACAATAAGAAAACAAAAAGAAAAATATTCAATCATGAAATAAGGTTGTAAATACAAACAAGATTTACATTTAGTTGATTCTGTAGAAAACAAAACAGAACTCAAGGACCAACTGTTGTAGCAAAAAATAGAAAAAAGAAAGCCAAGGATAAAGCTCTTGAACAGATGTAAGAACGCTGGCAAGGCAAACCTCTGCATGGCCAATATCCAGAACGAGGCTAATAAAGCCGATGTTAATAAAGTTAACACTCATCGATGGTTCCGAGCATCTGGATTGAAGAAAAACGGCAGGCTATATTATTGAAGCGCAAGGCCAGATTCTTTTCGCTAGAAACTCCCAGGAAAATATCATACAGTGTACACACGCACACATATTCACGCACAGAGACATCGATAGAGATAGCGATGAAGATATTGATAGATTTTTTACTGCACTCAAGATTGCCTCACGGGACAATAGCCTAGCAGATTAAAGCGGGGGTTCGTGATTTTGGTGACATAGGAATTGCGGCATCACTCCTAGGATGGGCAGTGATTATTTGGCCTCGGTGGAAGCCGAGATAACACTAACTGGTCAGTACGAAACGAAACGGATGAGTGGGAAGCCACAACAAATTGAATTTATGTAAAATATTGATGAGAGCAACAGGATGCAGTAGGCATAATCACCCCCGTCCTGAAGGAACAGGACACATATGCACGAGAGAGATAGAGACAGAGAAACAGAGAGACAGACAGAGAGCGAACGCGCGAGAGAGAGTGCGAGTGTGTGTGTGTGTGAGAGAGAGAGAGAGAGTAGTGTCAGATATGCGAAGTCGCGCCTGTAAATAAGAGGCTTTATTTTATTTTGGTAAACCTGGAAAGTGAAGACTGAGTAGCCTTATTCCAGATATGGCAGTAATGTTTGGAAGTTTAATCTTACTTTAGTTAAGTTAGGAATTATGAAGAACTTTAAATACCAAATTGAAAGTTTTATCAAAAGTAAAGCAGAAAGCCTGGCGACTTTTGTGTCTAATATCTGGCACATCCCAGCAATCCACAGTCTGAATAACCAACAAAACTTTCGAGGAAGTCATGTGACTATTGATATCTAAACGTATTGAACTGATTTTTTTGTTAAGGATAAATCAATAATAAGAAGTGCAGAAAAAAATCGAAGGTTGCTCAATGGAGCTTTTGAAAATAGAACGAAAAAGCATATAAATAACCATTTGTGTTTATAAATATCCCAATGAATCATTCATGTAGCCATGTGACCTAAACCCGCACACAGAAATACATTTGATTATTGGTGCCTTTTAACATACATAACACCAACTGAGGATATACAGGTGACGAAGCAAATAGAGAATTTCATTCATGGTCTGTTAAGCAGAACCGCGAATTCCTTTACGTGTCAAAAGGTCCACTAGTGCTAGATGGTGAAACGGATACAACCCAAATATTTCTTCTGTTATGTCGGCAAGCTCTAGTTAATTCCGTAAAACAATCCATCAGTATATAGAATGATCTCAATACTCCCCAATCGAAACAGAATCCGTTTCGGTTCTAAAATTGGTATCCTCAAAAAGATTTCTTGATTCCATTACATAAAAAAAAAATTGGACATTTTTCCCCAAATTTTATCAAACATTATTGGATACCATACATCCAGGACCCGTTTCTCTTCGAATAACCTGCACGAGTATTTTGAAAAGTAGCACAGCGGAATCTTACTGTTATTATTTTTAAGACAATACCCTCCATGACGTTGGCGATTATGACTCTCCTCAAATTGCTATGACTTTTGTAAAAAATGGTTTCCCATTCCCCTCTCGGTGGTGTGGAATTCAGATTTTTCTTTGTCTTATAATGTTTGCCACGACATGCTATATACACGGAATCGAATCACCTTAATTTCTCCTATATTCCATTTGTAAGGAGGAATTTGAATTCATGAACTGCTACTTTTTGAAATAGGTTCTCACGTGGATGGAACATTTACACAGCTAAAAACCATAAACCCCTACCTGGTGTAGATCTCGGACCCTGTATTGTGCGAATTTTATGATTTATAAGTATAATTTCCAGTTGGTCCTACCCTAAAAAAAAATAAGAGAGCTCAGTCTAAACTTGCAATTAAACACTATCTGAGGGAAGAAGAGATGGTTTCATGTCTTACCCAATGGCATTATTGCAGAAGGGATTACAACAAACTGACCTAGAATTTCAACTCAGCGATTTGATCCTAATTTCTGAGTAGCTATCTGTTGCACTACAATTACCACTTGTGACGAACTTTATAACCAAATGTATTCTGGGACTGACTGGAGATATTAAGCGAGTCTATGACAAAAATGGTAGAATATAGCAGAGATGACGATACTTTATATTTGTCAGGTAATTTTTGGTACTTTTAAATTTTTCATAAATATGAACATGTCTCTCAGATACTTGTCGATATGTTAATGAGAAATTTGTTGTTCCATATTAATTGCTAACGTTTTAATTCGAAGTTCATACTTAGTTGTCTTCAACCTTAACGCATGCAGGGTTAGGCCAAGTTGATTTTGCACTGTCTTCGGAAAATCAAGATTGCACTTCATGCAGAAGCTGGGGTGTGATATGATAAGTACTGCCACCAAAAATTATATATTAAAATTTCGTAGCTTTTACTAATTTTTGAGCATTTAAAGATCGTTTGAGAAAATGTATAGAAATGCCTAATCACGTTTTTGATTACAGAGTTTAAAATGCTACTGTTTCAAGAATAAATCCAAGTGAAGTTGATATTTTTATATTAGATATATTGAATGGAAAATATAATCAAACCAGAATTCTGATTATGAATCAACACAAGCAAAATATGCAATCTTTTACGATGAGGAAAAATTCTGTCAAATTGGAAGAGTTTACAAAAATGGCTATTCAATAAATACGAACTCTCGCAATATGTTAGAACATAATTAATCAAAACAAAAAATAGACGAGTGTATATAACACTATAATACTGGTGGGCACAAATTATGAGACAAAACGTTTTAAATTTGCATTGTTTATTGAAAACTATAGCATCATAATATTGCTAAATTTTTTACTAGAATTTCCCTTTGCAGTAAATGAACGTTTTTTTTTATGGCTCAAGGATTTAATTATAATGTGATTGTGCTATGCATCTTATCCGTATACAATCTGTAAAGCTTCAGGGAATTATAAATTTTATAAGGCTGTGATATAAGGCTTTCACTGATAACCGGAATGAAATACCAAAGTTAAGATTTTGAACCTGAACTTAATATTTAAACTCGTTTCCTCAAACAACGGTAACGATTTGGAAAATAATATTTTGCGTCATTATTTATCATTTCAAACCGCTATTTTCAAATTGAGTGTAAAATATTGCAAAATGGACATACCCTAATGCAGCATTCATGTCCTTTCTAGTGTGATTCCTGGTATTCCATTATATAATGGATGAAACAAACGTATCACAAGAGTAGGAAGAACCAAAAATGATCACCATTTATGCAAAAGACATTAGGCAAAGATTTCCAATATTCAAGAATGTGTTTCTTAGCTGTACTTTCTACTGAACCAATTCCTTTGATAAATAGCCCAATGATTTTACTTCCTTTTCTTATAACTTCAGGTTAAGAACGATAGATATATTCTCCCAGACTGCAATTTTTTGGAAATCTATTAATTCCATTTGCAAATTATTTAGATTACGCCAATCAAACATTGATAGATTAATATCAATGAATTGAATCGTATATAGGAATTGGATGAAGCGTAAAGAGGTATGTAGTTCTCGGAGTTGAAGATATTTCACTGAAAGTAAATGGTTGGCATTCTTTACTACTTACGAATACTTTTTGGATATATTTCTCTCACTTCTGAACTATCCGTTGAAAAACCTGAAGTTACGAAAGGATTTTTAATAAAGGTAAATATTTCTCAAAATACTAGGAGTTTTTTTTTGAAAGCTTTAATAGGTCAAGTTATTTTAGTGAAGTGTGAAGTCATTCAAGCATTTAATAATAATTAGTTCTGGGTCGACATTTCTTTTGTCACTTAAGAAAATTCTAGCATTTCCACAAATGAATTGAACCTTTTCCCACGCCTTACCCAAAATTGACTGTTAACTTCATTCAGTAGCTTGGTGAATTGACGCTTGTTAATACAGCTATAAAATCAAATTTCCCAACCATATTGGAGCCCCATCTGTTACAGATACAATATTTCCGAAAGTTTGCATGGATCAATAAATTCCTTCAATTCATCTATGATATCTCTGAAAGAGTTATCAATTTAATTATTTCTTCCTTCATTATATTTTTAAAAGAAACTTCTTGTAATATCTTGTAACAGCTGCTAAACACGCAATTGATGTAATGTCTATAATTTTCCAAAATGACCACGATTGATTGTCACGTCTTTGTCCACAGCAGCTATTCTACTTTTAACCGTATTTCTAGCGACTAGTAACCCATTGATTCTTTTGAGGATCTCATCTTTATTCTAAATGTCTTCAACGAAAACATTTGAGCAGTTTCAAAAGGTTTCATACAAATAACAACCATAAGTGGCTTCAAATGCTAAGCGATAATCTAGAGTAACAGAAAACTGAAACTGAAGTTAACAGAAAATTGACCGCATAAATACTGTTCTTGTTTTTTGCCATAACCATCCTTTTGAATTGATTAACTTTTTCTTCCTGTTGCCTTACTTCTCTTCGAATGATCTGGACGATTGCTTTCAAAATGGCGCTTAATATTATATGAGTGTGCAACAATTAACTATTTAGATATACATAAAAAAAAAAAAACCCAAAAACTTGTTTTTATTTTTTATTAACAGCATATTTTTACCTCTCCGCTTCATGAGAAAAGCCTCTCAGTTATATTATATTCGGAGCTTATTTTCTTTTTCTTTGTTCGACATTTTATAGGTATTTCTTTACAGTCTAAAAGAAACTCTCACAAATGAATTCAGAATAATTTCACATTTGTTCTAGCATGCACTAAAAATAGATGAAACGATAACAGATAAAATGCAAAAGGATAAACCCTTCCTACACAACTGTAAAAAAAAAATGTTATAACAGTCTCCGAGCATCAATTAGATGTGTTTAGGTATACATAAGGCAGAAAAGAAAATTCGGAAAATCGCTATAATTTGGTTGAGCGAGCCGTATTTCATTTCGAGGCTCACTAAAAGTGGATGGTGGATCATTTCATGAGCGGCGAGTCCGTGGTTCTCCATTTTCTGACATGTAAGATCTGTTTGAAGCAAGAAACAACTGAAATACAATAAATGTTCAGTCTTTGTTGAATTATTAGAAGCCACAGCGATGGTAGGAATTAATAGAACGCACACAGGTGAGCAGGAGAACATTACCATCTAGTGCTTGGTTATATGGCTGTTGAAGAACTATGAAAAGATAACTATAACACATATCAATTCGGCATTTAATCTCCTTCGAAGCAGTCTCTTTCTGATGCCACACACTTCATCCAGCTTCATTTCCATTGATGAAAGCATTCCTGGAACTCCTGGGAGAGTGAGCAGCTACCTCGTCACATTCTCTTGGATTTCCTTAACGTATTGAAATCTTGTTTCTTTCAAAAGGGATTTGATTTTTACAAAGAGGGAAAAAGTCGCAAGTGACGAAGTCTGGTGGATTGTCGGGGCTGGGGAATGTTGTCCTTGGCAAAAACGTAACTGCATAAGCTATGATCTCTAATGGAACCTATGTGATGTGGTGAGACGACCACACTGTACACGATTCCCTTTCAAGCATTGCTATAAAGAACTGGGCTTGATCAGACGAGCATGCTCGGAAACAAACTTGACTTCTGAAAGGCATCTTTCGCTATTCCTATGGATCTTTCTCTATCACATTTTCCGTCGTCTCAAATATTTGAACGCATATAAATTTTATAAACATTAAACAAGGATATCCACTTTTTTCCAAAAGCATTTCCGTCTTATATGAAATTTACTTTTACTAGTGTTGCGACCAGAATATTTATAGGTATTGATGCAAATCATTTTGGGCAAATTTGTGTGTGATTACTTTTAAACATTTTGAAAATATCATCATTATGACAAGCAATCATTCTATACAAATTTCATCAGTTCGATCTCATCGATTTCAAATATTTATCTCTGAATTGGGGTAAACCGTTTTCATCCTGATAAGAAATGAATTCAGTAAATATACAAAAATAGAAAAAGATGTAAGACAAGGATGTGTCTTCTCACCGGACTTATCAAATCTATACACTGAGGTGATTCCATGAGAATTTGAAATCCAGGATCCATTATTCATGGTCACAACCGTAACATTAGATATGAAAGGAAACTACAGGAATTCTGACAGAAACTAGTGAAGGTAATCGTAAAGAAAGAAGTAAAAACCAATTATAAGAAGACAGAATCTATGGTTGTCGGCAAAAGGAAAAGGCCAATATGCAAATTAATAATTTAAATATTTTCGGAATCTGAATGCTCATTGAGAAAATGAAGGATACCTTCATAAACCAGAGGAAAGTAGTATGTAATCTGAACATTTCGTTAGGAACAAAGATTAGTTTGTTTTGTTTTGTTTTGTTTTACGGCATATCAATGTCAATGGGTTATTTAATGCCGAAAAAATTTATATTGTGGGTAATATTTTCTTCCAAAAATCTATTTCTGGTAATAGGTTTGCCTCCAAAAATCTATTTCTTTTAATAATTTTCTTTAGCTGGTAATAATTTTTTTTAAAAATGTATAGGCGGTACTGTTTGTTATCGTTTCGTTTTCAAAAATGTATTGTTGGTAATGTTTTTGTTTTTGTTTTTTAAAAATGTATAGCTGGTAATGATTTTTTCAAAAATGTATTGGTAATGTTTTTTTCTTTTCAAATGTATAGCTGGTAATTGTTTTTTAAATGTATTGCTGGTAATGTTTTTTTTGTTTGTTTGTTTGTTTTTTAAATGTATAGCTGGAAACGTGTTTTTTTTTTTCAAAAATTTATTTCTGCTAATTTTTTTTCAAAAATGTATTGCTGGTAATATTTGTTTTTCAAGAATGTATTGCTGGTAATTTTTTTTAGTATATTGCTTGTAATAATTTTTTACAAAGTATTTTTGGTATTAAAACCTTTTTTTACACTCGGTTTGGGAGTTAACTATTTGCCCATAGCTAGGACCTTAACACGTGCTACCACCCCGGATCACAGTGGACCTGTGAACACCAGCAATTAAGAGGTGATTCGATACTCCTCAAAACCTCCTGATCAGAGCCTGTGCTGCTGGACGTAGTTTATCGTCTTACCCAGGACGGAGAAACAAAGAAGAGAATACAAAACTGTCATGTAATATCGGTCTTGATATATGTCAGTGAATACTGAACAATCTCCTCACAGAGGAATGAGAGATGAAGCAACATAAATGTGGTTCTACAGAAGGATGCTGAGGATAACATGTACTGGACAGATGAGCAACGATGAAGTCTTAGAGAAAAGCGAAACAAAAGAGACACTTATATTTAACATGGGAGAAACTGATGAAATTTCTAAGTGATATAATGAGGAATGAGGACTTAGGTAATGTGACACTCACATTAGATACTGAAGTTAAGAGACCCAGTTAAGGAGGGTATAACTACCTAATGAGTTTGTGTAAATGGTTCGCAGAACAAGGTTTAAGAGAGATAGCGAAAAAAATCCCCAGCTACAAAGGACTAGAAATTGTGAAGAGTCATGATTGCAAATGTCCTAAGGGGACATGACACATAAAAAAAGCACGAGAATGATACCAAATAATACTGTTATTAGAATATATATTCTATCAGTTGTATGTTACATGTCAGTAGTATTAATTTTATGGTCCCCTTACTTGGTCTCTCTTCTAACAGGAATGAATCAAAGATGTTTTATCACTAAAAACCTTCTATTGTTTATTACCTTCTTGGAATATCAATATTATGCATGGAAAACAACACGTGTTCTGCCAGACCCAAGAGTATCAATTTCCTAATTCATCTTAAGGGATTATTTTCCATCCTCAACAATGTCTTTGATGTGCTGTTTTCTTCCGGCTTTCCGGTCTTGGCTTTTCATCTGGAATCATGTCATGATGTACCTTGCTCGCCAAAGGTTTCACAAGAAGTGACATTACAGATTCAATACTGAGACACAACAATGTTTTCAGGTATCTACCGATTAAACCTGCCATTCAAATTGATTCAGCATCCAGATACGTTTCAGAGGTCACAATAGACTGGGCGATCAAGCCAAAATGAATGAATTACAAGATAAACGCATACATAGCTTATTCTCTTTTAAAATCTTTTTAACACTTAATCCTTTCTGTTCGAATCGATCTGATTCTTGTATCGCCAGTAGCTTCTCTCTTAGATTTTCTGAAGGGAGGTCATTTAACAAGGCCCTTGAGTGCATGCCGCTGTACTTCGTGTGATCTAGTATTTTAGAAGTTGCCTGTTGTAGCTGATAATCCTACGCTGAAGAACACATAAGGGGTTTGAGAAGCTGTCCATTTTGCATCACCCTAATACGATTTGTAATTTTTGAATCCATTGCAAGACATGCAATGAACATGTAAATTAGCATTCTACTCAGACAATATTCATTTTTTTTTAAAATGATAAGCATTTAGAGAACACATACTCTTTAAAACAGGAAAGTTTCGCATGTCGATTTTTAATATTTTCTTTACATTTTGCTATGGTGTTTCGCCGCTTATGTAAGAGACTAAATATTATATATTCAGTGATCATTATTGTTATGGTCCATGTTATGACCAAGGAAGAACAACGCGAACACAAGAGTAGAAATAACGAAGGTATATTACACGAAATAATAATACAAGATGTGGAAGGTGTTAGTATGACTTTCAGTCTGCTTTGGAGTGAACTACTATCGGCTCGACTCGATTCGTCCCTCTCTCTTGAGAGGCGTAGTATACATAGTGTTAGGAAGAGTTCATTCTGTAGTTATAGGTAAGGACCCATGACAATTATAATATAAAATATTATGCATATTATATTATAAATAAATTATAGAAATTATATATTAATTTATTATATTATAACGGGCGTTTCATTAAGACGGATTATATATAAGGGTATTACATTAAGACGGATCAAAATCAGCAGTAAATAAAGTTGTGCTATTGGTGAAATTTTATTTATTTCTCTATTGGATCACGTTATTTAAGTCATGACAACTATGTGTCATTAAACGCTTAAACTTAATTTACATTTAAAATCAGTCCATGTTATTGGAACACCTTTTATTATGAATAGTATACAACGTTCAGCTGAAATATTCCATCATATACCACACATAAATAATTACATAGCATAATGTTGGAGGAAATCCCTTACCAAATTTTGATTTACTTGAATGGTATAAAATATACCCGTTCCAAAAATAATTTCATTAGAATTTTTACTTGAATGCCTTCAATCTTCAAACCTATGATTGCACGATACAATTTCGATATAATTGCTGTTATCATTCTTTATTTTGTGTTGAATAGGGTAATCTATTGATGGCAAACGTAGAAAGACAACCGTGGATAATTCTAGACAAGGTAACGAAGGAAAGTAATAAAAAAAAATAAGTAATCATCAAATGTAAAAATCTATATTTACTGGATTCAATTTCAACATAATTATTTTACCATTTCTTATATTGTGTTGAATATGATACGGATACAGTATCATATTCATGTGATGGAAGACATAGAAAGACAAGTGTGGATACTTTTAGATAAGGTAGTAAAGAAAAGCAAAAACATAGGACTAATCAACAACTGTAAGAAGGCAGAATGTATAGTCATTAGCACTAAGGACAGTCTAAAATGTCAGATACAAATAGTTGTAAGACTTAAGCATTTTCAAAAGCTTAGGTATCTGAGCGCCATCATAACGGACCACTGGATGTGAGGAAAGGTGCTTTCCAAACACTAAACAAAATATTTAAAAAAAAAACAGGAAAATATCGTTGGAATCAAACATAACAGTTCAAAACTTTTATGCTACTGGGAATGTTGAAATATTTCCTAGCAGATGATGAAGGAACTTAATGAATAACAGACATGAGGCGAAAGAGACATAGTTCTAGATTAGAATTCTAAGAATTGCTTAGATAAAACATGTAAGCAATAGAGGGGGCGTTTTAAAGCAAATCAATCCAAAATGACACTTGTAATTGTGATCAAAAGAGAACAACTGTAATTTCCGTGTCGCATTAAAAGAAAAATCTTAGAAAAATTGACCCTCTCGGGGCATATTAAAAGCGAGAGCTGCAAAAGGAAACAGGAGTGACTGCGCATGGGCAAACTGAGAGTAAAGCAATGACTGAGAGGAGGTGGTAATGGAACACATATTACGCAGATGTACAAAGGTTAGGAGGTTGTGGAAGCCCATGATAAACGGCTTTCTGAAAGGAAACATCGCATAAAAGAGAAAAAAAAAGAAGCGTTCTCATCGTGTTTAGGATTGACATCAATTTTATAATTGGTATAGCTTTTTGGAGAAATATACGCTTAAGAATATTATGAAGTAAATAAAACGGTTATGAGCAGGTGGTGTAACGGCTAGTGTTACTAGAAGAGAATCGTCGAGCTGTCAAATTACCATCAAGCCTGTTGCGTTCACTTTCGCAAAAATGGACTTAGGTAAGGAATGCGTTGAATATCAAGGTAGCATTGGGTGGCAACTAATCCAAAATTGAAGAAACCTCTGAATTTCATATCTTAGAAAAGACAAAAGGAAACCAATCCTGTATTTTCCCAAGAATGCATGACACTTTTATTTAATAAAATGTACGAAAATTAGTTTTGAAGATAGGCAAGAACGCCCACGTCTTGAAAGGACATGAATTAAAATAAAATTAATGAAATAAACAGTACTTCATGTTTTCTGTTGATATTTATAAAACTTTTCTTACTATGGTAGAAAGACATAAAATTCGGTAGCAATTGAAGAACGTAGTCACTTATACAATAGGTAACCAAATATTGCTCCATGACTAAATATTCCTAATAACATTTCTTTTCTGTTGTATATTCTCTTAGGCTGCTCATTATTCATTTAAAAAGACATACTGATCAAAGGTATTTGAAAACCCTTCTACCAACATTAAACAGTTGGTTTCAGTAAATCAATCAAACTGTCAATAGATAATTATTACGACACCTTTTTCCACCATCTTCATTGCTTAACAGACTGACAATAAAATAGATATCAGGAATTAAAATGTCTTGGGTTGTTCTGGTGATACGTTGGCCTTGTCTGAATGTACTTCCTTTTTATACATGTAATTTTGTTTGAAGGTTAAAAAGTTAGCTTCAGTCCACAACGTAATTATAAAAAATTGCAAACAAATCATAGACAAGAAACAATAACAGAACCAAAGACAAAATAATAAAATGCTTTTAGTATACATTTCAGAAAAATGATTGTATATTTTAATGAACATATACGCATACAGAGATAAGACGTTTGTGCTTATCTGTTTCAATAACATGTTTTATCAGCGAACTAACCCGGACGTCTGCCTCTTCTGGCCGTCGAAAACGAAGAGTGGGAAAAATTTGATTTTTGTTTCAGTTGGTGGTGAAACGCTTGTTCTGATGTATCATGGGGGTATTCTATATTTACTTAAGTATTTTTAATCTAATGTTTTCTTTCTTTCTTCCTTGTTAATTAAGATTCTTCTCTGTATTTTAAAGCATTTTTTCGTTTAGCCTTTTATTGTTAATCATTAATTATTTTGGTTTTAGACTATTACATAGTCTACTAATAAGGATCGGGAGTTATTTAGTGCCGTTTTTTCCGGACTATAAACCGCAACTTTTTTTTTTTCTCGAAATATGTACAATGCGGGTTATATACGAATTGTGTCTTCGAACCTTGAGTAGCCGGAGAACATAGCTTCATAAAAACTGGTCGCCTGCGTCGAGCCAGTTATATCCAGATAGTTGAAATTATAGGAATGCGGGTTATATAGAGGTGCGGACTATAGTACGGGAAATACGGTAATTTATTTATTTCTATCGCTAAAAAAACATATCTAGGGTGCTGTTTGCTCATATCTATTTTAAGAAACACGAGATGGAGATCAGGTCCCACTTTCTGAATGATTTCAAAAAACGGTATGTCTAACATGAGATATCAGCCATTTCATAATTCAGAGTGGAAAGCAGAGCAGATTTATAATCTGTCATCATTTTACTACCAGCTTCAATATTTTCTGTTTGACTGAAGCGATGAGTGGCAGTTATTTAATGAATTTGTTAAATCTCGTTCGTCTCTTTGTTTAATCCGTTCAGGCGTGACTAAATTGCTAATCTAATTCTTGCCACCCATTTTCTCTCAGTCTTTCAAAATTAATATTGCTCATAACATTATTCAAGTTGGTCATGAAATATCTCCTTTACGTCATTTTAGAAAGTAGATAAACCGTATTTATGACTTCAAATGTGTTTCTGATTCGTTCCCAGAACTTAAATGTAATCAAAGAGAAAATCTTCCACTGCATTACAATTAGTTACGTAATATATTCACATATTCAGTGGGTTATATGACATGCTTAGGCGATCGCGTATCTTTTACCGCAGTAGGTTGCCATTTCTCTCTGCGGTAGACCAGTTACCGGTCCCTCCTGCTATTTATCCATAGCACGTAAGTGAATTTCGATCAGTTATGTGTCACGTGCGATACACGCTTAGGTGATCGTGTATCTTTCGATACATGACTGATGAAGCAGATTTTCCCGCAGTAGGTTGCCATTTCTTTTTACGGTAGACCAGTTGCCATCCAAGGCAATAGAACCCGGTCTGTTCTGCTATTTACCCATATCTGGGGTGGGGAGAAGAAAAGGATTCACACGCTTAGGCGATCATGTATCTTTCGATTTCATGAAAGACGAGGCAGATTTTTCCCGCATAGGTTGCTATTTCTTTTTGCGGTAGACCAGTTGCCCTCCAAGTCTATAGAACCCGGTCTGTCCTGCTATTTACTCATATCTTTTAATAACTTTCCCAAGGGTATTAGCGCCATGCTTAGTCGATCTTTCTATACATGATTGACGAGGCAGATTTTTCCCGCATTGTTACCATTTATTTCTGCCACACAAAGCTATAGAACTCAGTCTATTCTGCTATTTACCCATAGGTGTGAGGAGAAGAAGAAGATTCCCAAGGGTATTAGCACGTAAGCGAATGTAATGGATTCCACTGAAAATTGAACTCGGATCGTCGATTCCGCAATCCGAGCCGCTATCCATTACTCCACCGTGACTACATATTTATATTATATGTACTAATATATTCACATAAGAAATTTCACAGATTTATATAAAATTTAAAGGCGGGTATGGCTTTTCTCTAACCTGAGTAATTGGGATTCAAAGATTGAAAAAATTATGCTGGATGACATATGTAAATGCAAAAAATAATTTCGTTCGAATTTTTTCATAATTAATTTTACTACTTATTATTATTAGGGGTTCTGATCAATCAGCCAACAATGTATTCCCCTTCATTGTTTACGACCTCATTCCAACGATCTCCTAACTGGTCGACGATAGAAATCACTATGTTTTGATGAATCATATTTTAATCTCTACATCGTTGTTGAACGAAGCACCTTCAGCTTGTCGGGAAGCGATCGAAAAAGGTTCTAGTTCTAAATCAGAAGAATATAGTGGATATGGCTAAACTTCTCAACCGCGGTCTTTAATTATATTTTTTTTCATTTAAGTAACATAGAGGCGTGCATTGTCATTTTGAATAATCACAACGTATCGCCGCTCAGGTGTTTTCTGTTGAATTTCCTCATTGAGCCTTGTTCAGCATGAAGCTTAGCATTGACTGTTTGCTTGTTTTGAAGCATTTCATATGCGTACACAGCACAAATTCTTTGGCAGGTTTGGTATCTCATTCTTGTCTGCCTAGTATTTCAAGTCAAATGCGTGTCTAATCTGAAATAATATTTCAATAAGGTTAGATGCCAGTTTCACAGGATGACCAGAATTAGTAAGAAGCAAAAGATTCTAAGAATGATTATTCCTCGAGATCATTCGCAGAACATTAGAAAAAAAATGAAAGCATATACGTAAAAACCTAATAATATATTCATAAACATCTGTGAAGTGTTTAAACAGATGACATTAAATGAGACACCAAAATAAAACAGTGCACTGGAATAGCGACAGTGCCTTCCAAAATCTAAGCAAAGCATGAGAAATCAGGAAAATTTCGTTAGAAACAAAGAAATGAGTGCTGAACTTTTAGGTAAAATCGATCCTCCTATATAGCAGTGACTATTTGACATATGGAAAGGAGATTTCCGGCAACAGATACGTGTCTCTACAGAAGGATGCTGAGAATACTATGGACTGTACGTGTATAACTATAAAGTTTAAGAAATGAGAAAAATAATACTTATACTGAGAATTAGAAAGAAACGGTTGAAATTTTTTTGCCAAATAAAAAATGGCAATCACGACATATTGAAAGCAAGTGGAGCAGAGGAAAATATCGAGTAATCTACCTAAGGTGATAGTGTTAATGGACGCCAGAGTATGGATTAAGTGATAAAACGAAAAAGACATATATTACTAAGAGCTACAAATGACAGGAAATTGTTGAGAGTCACGCTGGTCGAAGTCTTGAAGTGATATAGAACATGGAAGAAGAATATATTCCAGGAATAATATTCAAAGCTCATATGTAAATTGGAAAGAAATATAACGAATCGACTGACAGTTTTCCTGCTAGGAAAGTTGGTTCGCTTTGTAGTGCGAGACATTTTTGACAGCGTCTATGTTGCGCATTTTTGACATTTTTGACATTTTTGACATTTTTGACAGCGTCTATGTTGCGCATTTTTGACATTTCTGACATTTTTGACAGCGTCTATTTTGCGCATTTTTGACAGCGTCTATGTTGCGCATTTATGAGTCTATCATACATCAAATGTTTCTGCCGAGTAAGGTGTGGTGCTTCTGCTATGTTTCAAGGTATTCTTTGGAAAACCAAAAGACAAATCTGCAAGATTAACAGTTTCGATCTGGCATCTCGACCCCAGTCACTTTCACATCGCCGTAACGTAGCTTTCCTGTGCGTTTCTATTAATATTTCCAAAGGTAATTATTCTGACATGCTTCTTCATTAGCACTGAGATTTCATGAATTTAAGCGTAGTACGAAATTGGCAACTAGGTATCAGCATTTTGCTGTTGGAATTACTAGATGCAACCGTAAATTCTCTTTTAATAGTTTCTTCTTTCACAATTCTTACCTGAAGAACTCTCTTCCGGCTTCATTTAAATGCAATTCAAGTCATCATCTTCTGTCTCCTTGCATCCCATTTGATTGTTTTTCTTGTTGTTTCTTCATGTTATTCTTATCTATTTCAAAGGTAGATTTAATAGTTTGTCTCTCCTGTTTGAGCGTGTTCGTATTTTTATATCAATAGACAAAGGCCCATCTATATATCTGGGATATAAGGAAATTTAAGGAAGTATCATTGGATAATTGTGTATTTGGATAGCAATTCCGCTTGTATGCGAGTTTCGTTTAAAACCACCGTCGCTATATATTGGATATATTACAACATGCCTAACAAGAATTCTCGTGTTACATCTCTCTGAACATAGCATATCTCTATTGGCTCTCATTTAAATACATACGGAGAGCTACCAAACTCTATCCGCAGCATACTCGTTGACAATACAAATACCTCATCCACATGTATAAAAAAGAACTAAAATAATGGAAAGATTATGAATTAAAAAAGATCCAATACTCAATAGCATCAACTATGAAAACAGCCACAATATTCCGACTGCGTTTTGAAAATAAAACATCCCTATACATGTAGATACATACATAAAAATCATTACATTCAGTTAAAAGTAAAAAATAAAATCATCCCTGATAATCGCTAAAAATCGCTCGAACATATTGAACAAATGAATAGTTTATTTACAATTGTTTATTCATATTGAACCATCGAACGATCACAAACACCTCCTCAGTATAATAACTAGTAATTATAAAAAAAGATAATAACGATAGCATTATTACCTTACTTGACAAAAAAAACCCCACCGTTTTGGCTTATAAATTTCATACTGAAGACAGAAAATGGACAAAACCCACATAAAAAAAAGCAGATTTACTTTTTAAAGACCACAAAATTAATTTCAACAATAATCTACGATCACGATTAATTAAGCATTCTAAAACAGAATTAGGCCTAATTTCTAAAATTATACTAAAAAAAAAAAAAAAAAAGACGATATAAGAAACCTAATATAAAATTGCTTGGGAGTATTCTTCGGTTACTATAAAATGGTTCCAGAATATTAAAAATAAAAATAAAGCAATTTTTTCCAATTTGACATTATAGAATTCTATCCTTCCATTTCAAAAGATCTACTACTAAAAAGTTCAGATTTTTCTAAAAGTCAGATTGACATTACTGATAATAAATCCGGAGTTATCTTAGTTGGTAGAAAATCTCTACTAATATACAACAATTCTACTTGGGGCAAAAACGAAATGATAACTTTGACTTTCTTATTGGGAGCATATGACTCCGCTCAAATTGCGGATTTAGTAGACATCTATATATTAGACACTCTTAGTAGGATTATTGATCTTAAATAAGTGGGCCCTTACAGAAATGACGGGATTATTTACGTCAAAAATAGTAACGGTCCTCTATCTTCTAGAATACTGAAGAATATAATAAGGGCTTTCCAATTTCTATGTTTCAAAATTACACGCCACGCAACAGCCAAAAAAGGCATACACTCCTTCGCAGATCTCCACACAGCTAAATTACTATGCATAAAACTCACCATACCAAAACAATATCCTTGATAATTATTATGGAACTAGCTGAAAGCGGTCGGAATAATAACAACTATGGTCATTTTTTGTAATCATGAAAAACGTAAAAATGATAAAATACTGGAAAAACACAATAAAAGATTAATTAAATCTTCCTTGTCTGTCGTTTTCAATGAAAGATGTCTGAAAGAAAGGTTGCTGCCCAAATATAGATTAATACGTGTGTCTGCTGCTAAATAACGCTGAAAGGACTTTGCTGTGAAATGCGCACTCTGGTAACCGGAGATGCTTATATCTCGTGTATATTTCGAACGCTGCTAGTCTAAGGGTGAAAATCTTTGGCTCATGTCATATATATATATATATATATGTGTGTGTGTGTGTGTGTGTGTGTGTGTGTGTGTGTGTGTGTGTGAAAAGTGTGATATATATATATATATATATATATATATATATATATATATATATATATATATAGTAAAGATAACAAATATATATATAGTAAAGATAACAAATATATATATAGTAAAGATAACAAATCCGTTGGTATGTAATACAAGTGGATCCTAGTATTATAAAATATTAAATCTGATCCACAATAAGAACACAATGTTTTTATTATTACAGAACAATATAATTCAATAAAATCCAAAATTACCTCATATGGGGAGTAGTCTATTTCGCTATCTGAAGATATTGGTCATCTGTCTTATCAGCCTTGGTGTGGTACTGAGTTCGTGTCTATAGTGTTAGGGACGGGGCGGGAAATAGAATTTAACTGTGAAAGCAAAATAAATAAATAAATAAATAAATAAAATAAATAGATAAATAAATAAAAAATAAAAATAAACAACCAGTGGAAAAACTAATATAATACAGAAGTTAATTCATTTCATTGTTTCAATCAGAGGAAAGGCACAAGAGAGGGGTTAGGGGAGGTTGGAAGGTATTTATCGTAAAGGAAAGAAGTTTTATAAAATTAATCGAGAATATTAAGATTTTGGAGTTATATGAAAAATGAAATATTAATTTAAAATAAAAGAGGTTTTAAATAAATTCAAAATATATAGATAAAAGGTTGTAAGAGTTTATTGAAAAGAAAGTTGGCGAGGTCTTAAAATAGGGCAAAGTTTATAAATTATTATTCATATAATGTGAAGAGGTTATAGGAGGAATAAGGATATATTGATAAGACAGATGGCCGATATCTTCATCTACCGAAATAGACTATTCCCCATGTTGTTTATTAGTTTTAAATATATATATATATATATATATATATATATATATATATAAAGAAATATAGTCTTAAGGTGTGCTATATATATGGAATAAAGTGCTCAATATCAGAGATAGAGCGTGTGTAAATATAAAAGTGAACATAGAAGTCAACATTTAGAGGCGACAGTCTGTTTCATGCTATATGCAATCGTCAGGCCTATATATATAATCATAAGGAAATATATAATTGAAAACTGAATAGAGCTTCTGTCATGGCAATAAGCCGATCATGCATATCAGTACAAATGATTAGCAAATTTGATCCTAATTGGGTGCTACATTATTTGTGATATTTGTGATATAAGCTTAACTTGTTAAATTAGTGCTTCATTTGCAAACAAATTATACCCCTATTTCCCGACGGTGCCTCAAGCATCCTTATTCGAGAACAGTTTAAAGAAAGGGTTTAGAATGCGGATTTCCGGCTCGCAAGATTAATGCAGCATCATTGTTCTTTTTCCTAATCGTTTTATCACTCATTAATCTAAAGACTAGAAAAATATCTGTATCGTATTTATTCCTCTCATAATTAGTTAAGGCCTTTGACAAAGCCCAGTATAATTCATGCCTCTGATTTTTTGGATCTAGAAAACGAAGCATTGACTGCTGACACATTTTAATCTGAGGTGCCTATGCGGTTATTAGTGAACGAGTTGAATAAATAAACACATCTATTCTTTGAGAATGTCGGAATAGTGACCACAAATAATTTGTTGAACGTGCGTATCTCGAATTATTAAAGGAAATCAGGCAGACACCAAAATTGCCACGTTCATCTGTTTCGTGTTGCGTCGATTTTCATGTGGAACGATGCCAGTAATGTTCCTTTCCTCATTCCCTCTCTTTCTTTTTCTATCATCTCCCCCTCTCTTTTATAGTGCGCCTCGCCGAGGATATTTCTACAAAAGGCGGCTAATCGTATTTCTCTTCTGATTATCTCTAGAACGTTCTGTCAGAGAGACCATCAAATTCCAGTTGTAGCCGAGCATGGAAATCTCTACAGATGGGCGCTGGATTTTTGCCATATTCATACAACATTTATCACCGAAAAACACACGATGTCATCTGACATCTGCTGGGGAACTTAGCTGTATTGTTATAAGCGCGTAAAGTTATTACTAAGGTCCAGAAGCATTTTAATATTTCACCACAAATCTAATATACGATGTGTGTGAAATACTACAAAAATTCCAAAGGAATTTAATCCCTTCATCGTCCTTATTCGACCATATTCATGATCATCGATCCAATACGAGCGATCCTTTCTTTCGTTATACAGTGTAACCCGGATATAAGAGAGTTGTCGGGACCGGATAAGACGTCTCTTATATCTGGGTTTCTCTTATATCCGGGTTTGGTCTATTTTGTTTAGGTAAGCATGGCTGTAATTTGGGACCAGAGAAAATCTCTCTTATATCCGGGTTTCTCTTATATCAGGGTTAAACTGTATAGTATATGCTATACCAAGTCTACATGCAGTTTTGAATTCAGTGTTACTTTCTCCTGGACCGGTTGCCACCCAAGGCTCTAGAACCCAGTCTATAATGCTATTTACCCACAACTGGGGGAGGGGTGAAGTAGAGTATCCATTCCTTTCCCTAGTGCATTAGCACGTAAGTGAATGTAATGAATCTGATTGGAATTCGAACCCGGCTCTCCGATTCCCCAATCCGAGTCACTATTCATTTTAATCAGTTAAAATAATCGTATTTGATTACATACAGTGACGCCACAAAACTCATGATATAATTGCTTGGGATTATGTTGTAGCCTTTCTAGCCCGTAGGCAGGTCGATGTGGCATCGATTCCAGAGATGATTGGAAGATATTTCGGGAACTGTTTAGACATGCCATCTTAATAGCTATCCACAGCTCCCTCTTATCTCTATCTGCAGTTACGTGTGTTCAAATATACTTCTCAATCATGTCAACGCCCATGCCGGGAGGACCATTGACCATAGTATACGTTGGAAGTTTCCAGAATTCTCAACTTTCTACCATCGCGGATCGGACCCAGAACTTTCACTAATGGTGATGAACGGATGTTCCCTAAGGGTGGTCTCATGCCTTGAGCGCCTATTGGGACCCTAAGAACCGAAGTGGAACTCGAACATACGATCCATCACTGGGGAAATGATCTCGAAAGTATCTAACTCCTGGTGCTATCACCTGTCTTTATGAGAGCCAGATCCAGCTGGAAATGGACTCTTGCTACCGTATATCGGTAGGAGCTGCCCTAAACTCACATTCCACTCTCAGTAGAGTCCAAAACCGCATTCCCGTTCTAGTAGGTGATGAATTGTTTTCCACTGTGTCCCTTTTCTCACAGACGAGATGTTGCAAGCCTCTGGCTGCTCTATCGCTATTTCCATGAAGAATGTTCAGATTAACTACACTCCTTAGTTGCACTAGTCCTAACCTTCAAGGCTAAGATCCGACATGACACGCCCATTATAACCAATCTCTTCAATTCACCCTGTTGAGATGTAAATTCCAATCAGTTTCTTCCCACCAACAAGTTACAAGCATTGTGCCGTTTTGTTGTTTGATCTCGTACGTATCCTTGTTTGTAATTTTCTATCACCAGTCCGATATGTTACTGGTGAAGTGATGAAGACCTATATGTTTCACTTCCTTAACGCCATTTTTAATCATGGCGTATTTTAATAAAAACAACCCAATGATAATAAAGGAGAAAGACAGGCAGGGTGCCTTCGAAAGGCTCAGAGAATTTGACCGGGGAAAAAAATTACTAAACCTTAGTTTTAGTTTCCATCTTCTCTTTCGAAGTAGTTTTTGTGTATGGGGAGCTGACTCCGTTGGTTGGGCCACGTCCATCACATGCCATAAGACCTACTCTATGGAGAGTTGGCCGCTAGAAGGAGACCTGCCGGGTGGCCTCAGTTGCGGTACCGCGATGTCGTGAGACGCGACATGAAAGCTTTGGGCATGAACACAAAGTACCTGGAGAGCCTGGCACCCATACGATCCGAATGGAAAAGAACCCTGGCCAGTCAGCTGAAGTCAGAGGAGGAGAAGCTGACATAAGTCGCCAAGGAAAGGCGAGACAGAACACACATGCGACCTCTGCAACAGACATTGCACTCCGGCATCGGCCTCTACAGTCATAGATGTCGATACTCCAGCCAAGCAGACAATTTGGATGCTGGCCATAGTCAACCCTGAACGACGCAGGCCTACATTTGCGTTACGTGTGTAGCTATCAATTACAAAATACAGACACTTAAGTGAAGCAGAAAAAGAACTCATGATATCCGTTTACTTTGTAGTGATCAAATTCCCGGTATATTCAACTGGTACCCAGTAAAAAGATGTTATGAAAACTGATTATATATTTTCTTTGAATTATAATTATTTGTTCTACTTTTCATCGGGACAACCTCCAAAGCCGATAAAAGTAATCAATGTTCAAAATTTAATGCATACCACTAATGACTTTATTGTTAATTCCATTAGAAGTGCGTTAATAAAATATCGTTCTGAAACAAGTGAAAAACTACCTAAATGTAAACAAGCCTAGCTGTTTTTAATCAATTCAGCCAAAGAAAGGTGATAAAACCTCTATAAGACGCAAGGGGTTATTGAGTGTTAAGGAAACTTGAAAACGTTACAATAAAAGAACAGTAGAAACAATATCATTTTAAGGAGGGTTACAGAGTAGGGGACAAAGTTTATGCGGATATGTGGAGAAGATAACGGTTTACCCTGGACTTTAACAGGTTAAGCTTGTAGCGATCGGGAAAGCACACTCTTGCCAGTTAGTTTCCACAAGGTATTAGTTTGTGTGAAGATGCTAGAGTAGAACCTACACCTTACTAAAGGATTGTAGTGATCGAGAAAATATTCTCTTGGAAGATGGTTTCACAGAGCAGTGATTCGTAGAAAGAAATTGCTCGAGAGGAACTTATCTTCAACAATGGAATAAGTACGGAATCAGGGTTGTTCTCTAGAATTCCTGTGAGAACTGGTGGAGCGAAAGAAAATAGCGACAGAGCAGTGTGGGGCTTGCGACATCTCATCTTTGAGAGTGGGGTTGCGTAGACGCGTTTTGGACTCTGTCGAGACTGGAAAGTGAGGATTGGGAATCTCTTGCACAAATATGATGGTGGTACTATATTTTAAGCCAAATAGGTCTCCTGTAAAGGAAGATGATAGCACTAGGAGTCAGGTACTTATTGTAGCAGTAAAGCGTAAGTACGATTTTGTCTTGCGGTCTGGGTTGAGTTTGAGACCTAAAAGTCTTTCAAGGCACGGGGACTCCCTGAGGGAACTTCCATACTTCGTGACTGGTGGTAGTTCGGTATCCGATCAGTGATGATGGAATATAACTAGTGTGGTTTTCGAGGCATTGAATGTAAACAGCAAGTTTTTCCCCTACTGATATGTTAGAGCTATATTTGAGGAGAGATCCGCCCCCAATCTCTGGTTACATAGAGATTTAGATTTTTAAAAGAGGATGGAAAACGTGAAACTGAAATCCGAAGCAAGTTTTAGGTATCAGAGAACAAAAATGTTATGTGATATCAGCCTTCGTATATGGCAGTGAATACTGACTATTCTAATCAGAGCTGAATACAAGATTCGAGGCAACAGAAATTTGTTTCTACAGTAGGATGCTGAGAATATCACATGTGAGTAACGACGATGTGTTGAGGTATAATGGAATAAAGGACGCTTATACATAGAACCAGGAACATCTGAAATTTCTAGGACACATAATCGGGGAAGAGAGCTCGGAGAATTTGACACTCACAGAACATATTGAAGGTAAGAGGAACAGAGTTAAAGTGTGAGTAACGTACCTAGCACGCTTGTATGAAATTATGGCAGTATATATAATAGGAGCTTTATTACCTCTGATGTTCGCTTGTTGTCGTATTACAGGGGCTTTTGTGATCCAATGATTCTGAGAGCGATGGTATCGTGAGTTCTAAACTACTCGTAGGGCCATCCTTGGTGGCTAGATCGAAGTCCCAGAGATTAACCCCCCAAAAAAAAGTGGATGATGATGAGGTTGAACAAGAGGATGAAGAGGGTTACGGCTAAGAGACATGCTACAGAAGGAAACACTCGAAATTATATCAGAGCGACAGTACGTTACGTTTTCATAACTGAAGCAAATTCACGCGATCGGCCCTTTTTAAACTCTAACGGCAATTAGAGAATTGATGACAGGAGCAGATTTTGGTGAATCTGGAAGCTTCTAGTCCTGAAGCTTCACGTTGGCGGCGAATTTAGTCATCAACGCCTTCATCATAAAGGAAGGGATCAGAAAGGAAATTAAGTTATTGGATATGAGATAATGCCGACGATAGAATGTGAGTGATTGTGAAAAGCTGAATCGTACTAAAAGCTGTAATGAAAAGAATATTAGGAAAAGGTATAATCTAACACGTCCTTAAGGGCCACAGCACGACGACAAAGAAGAAGAAGAAGAAGAAGAAGAAGAAAAATAAGATGTTCAAATATCGTATTTATCTGTGAATTGTGACATTTTTTGGAGTTAATTGTTTGAGAAAGTATTGATTATCATATTAATGATAATGCTCGCTTATATTTTTTGAATGGTTCAAGGGATATCATAGGTAAATTTAAACAATTTCGTGGCTCTGAATTCGAATATCATTTATTTATCTCTGTTATTCTAGTTCTCTTGCTTCAGATGACTTACATGAAAATTGCTTATTTAAACAGGCGAAAAATGAACAACTACGCAAATGCAAATAAAATAAAGTTTCAACTATCAGGTAAGAAGAATAGTACATCAAAACACAAATACATTAAATTAAATATGAAGTTAATAGTAATAAAAAGAATCACGGTAATAATTTAGCCTTTTTATTTTCGTAAATGGTTTACAGTTTTTCTCTCCAATAGTAATCTGTCATCATTCTTTTATTCCATCTCCCTTCATATCTGTCATCCATGAATTTTATATTCTGATAAAAAAGTTCTCCTTGTTCATCACTTATATCGACACAGTTTTTTGGAAACCTGTCTGTTGTAATGGAATGTCCCACACTCCCTGTCGTCTATGTGGACCAACTATATCAGTAAGCCATATGGTGAGCAAAGGATATACCTGGGGGCTTGCTTCGAGAATAACAAGCCTGCCACCCAATTACCTGTCTTTCAGTAGTATATTCTCTTTTAAAATAATCCTCTCTTCTTTCAACTACGCGCGTGTTGCCTCTCCTTCACAGGAGTACCACCTTTGTTTCTTTGTAACCTCTTTAAAGATACTGACCAAAAGACCCGTCAGGGGATGTAGTTTGATACTAATATTATCACCAAGATGCCAGTAGTTTGATATCATCGTGAGGACTAGTTCCCTATAGTCGCCTGTCTTGCGATTACCATGAATTATTTTTTTACTATAACAAATTTGATTCAGTAACATTTATAGATTTGATGAAGTTATCATACTCGATGAGTTTTAGAATGTCAGGTCCATCAAAAATACCCTGTTTCAGTTTTCCTACGTTGACACCAGGAAATATACTACACATACAGTGAAAACAACTGCCTTCCTTGTCAAGTGCATTTAGAAGCTGCTTCATGATTCCTAATTTGACATGTAGAGGAGGAAAGATGGTTTTCATCTGGGGACTAGTGGATCATGTTGTAATGGAATGTCCCACTCTCCCTATTGCCTACTGTGGACTGACTATATCAGTAGATACATAAAGTGTGCACAGCAGATACCTGGCGGACATGCTTCGGGAATTAGTAAGTAGCCTGCTAACCGAGTACCTGTCTTTCAGCTGTGTATTCTCTTTTGCAATAAACCTCTCTTTCTTTCATCTACGCTCGTATTACTGTTCCTTTCAATCGAGTACCACCTTTGTCTGTTTGTAACATTTTTAAGGATACAGCAGATCAGTTATCGCATTTTTCTGTCCGACTTTAATTTCTACTCTGTCCGGCCATTCACTTCTATTCCATTGTTGATCCCTAGCTCTACTGGTCCATAAACCAAGTAAACATTGTAAGTTTGTATAGCATGAGTACTGCTCAAGTAAAGGCCAACAAAAATCACCCAAATATGGATGAATGGAATTTATTCTTTCCATTACCTCCTTCATGTATCCACGGTTTTTTTTTCAGCGTTGTGGATTTCCGTTGTACAATCCTAATGCGTAATACATTTGATGTTGTGAGGCTAAACACATTTTAAACTATGCTTTGTGCTATCAATGAATAATCTACATGAATTTGCATTATAGTCCAGAATAGCAAGTCGCGGCAAAATCCCTGTGACTTCGTTGCAATATACAAGTTTGTTGGTTTGATTGAAGTAGGAGATAAATTTAGAATCTCAATTGCAATAAAATATAATTTTGTACCATCTAACTCCATGAAATTATTCTGCTTCCGCCAATTCTTTTAATAAACCTAATTCCCTGAATAAATCAAAGCATTTATTATCTCAAACAGTATCCGTTCAGATGACTATCCTACAGTATTGGTTCAGATGATAATCCTATAGTATTGGTTCAGATGATAATCTTACAGTATGATTCAGATGATAATCCTACAGTATCGGTTCAGATGCTTATCCTACAGTATCGGTTCAGATGTTAATCCTCTAGTATCGGTTCAGATGATAATCCTACAGCATTGATTTAGATGATAATCCTACAGTATCGGTTCAGATGATTATCCTACAGTATCGGTTCAGATGATTATCCTACTGTATCGGTTCAGATGTTAATCCTATAGTATCGGTTCAGATGATTATCCTACAGTATCGGTTCAGATGTTAATCCTCTAGTATCGGTTCAGATGATAATCCTACAGCATTGATTTAGATGATAATCCTACAGTATCGGTTCAGATGATTATCCTACTGTATCGGTTCAGATGTTAATCCTATAGTATCGGTTCAGATGATTATCCTACGGTATCGGTTCAGATGATAATCCTACAGTATCGATTCAGATGATAGTCCTACATTATCGATTCAGATAATAATCCTACATTATCGATTCAGATAATAATCCTACAGTATCGATTCAGATGATTATCCTACAGTATTGATACAGATGATAATCCTACAGTATCAATTCAAATGATTATCCAACTGTATCGGTTCAGATGATTATCCTACAGTATCGGTACAGATGATAATCCCACAAAACCATTTGCATTTAATTCTCTCCCATATTAATAAAATCCTTGACATCATCATGGTCCAATTCTTCAATATCACTGGATATAAAGATTTTGAAGACAGGTATGGGGATTTCATGATGTCGGTCTGATAGCTGAATTGAGATAAAGATGGTTCCCATACTTCCGTCTCTTCTCGTTGAGTCAGCAATGTCAATTAAGCAGAACTAACAGTCGTCTTTGTTATTTTGTGGCTCGCGCTTAATCATCGTAATGTCAAATTAAACTGAAGTTCGAATACCCATAGTCCACTGGCGTAAGTGATCCTGATTTTACTGATGGCCAGTTTCACTTCAAGGTAAGCATTCTAGCCCTTTTTTGACAAAATCATTGATCGATTTTCGGTTATTTATCCTTTTAACCTTGTCGGATATACAATAGAAGAAATCTATATTGTTTTTGCATTTCTCTGCTTGACGTTTTTGTATTAAGGCCTAGAAATAAAACAAAGTATGTAAATGACATTGTATTCAGATCCGAAGGAAAAGAATTCTATACTTATAACCATAAAGGAGACGCTTTTCTCGGAGGCATGTAACTAATTATAGTCTAGTCTTGCTGCCGATACTTGAGTTTGAACATAGTTCGCCAGTGAGCAAACCCAAGCGATCCCACTATTAAAATAAGTGGATCATATAACCACAGAGAAGATGCTTTTCTTGCAGGTATGTATCTAATTATAATCTATCCTCTATACTATCCTTATTGTTATTTATATTCTATCCTCTATTACTATACTGACCTCAATTCGCCACTCTATTCACTATACTACTTCTCTATTTCGGACCACTATTCGGTGGTTACTATTCGAGCAAGTTCTATTAGTGAGAGTGATATTCGAAAGCGTCTAACATTAACATTGTTCAACGACGTACCATAATTGTATCTGCGATTATATAATCTCTACTAGAAGAAGCATTACGAAAATGGCAACGAGTATTCGTTGGCGTCACAAAATTGGCAACTAGTGTTCGTTGACATCACAAAACATTGTAATACTTCCATAATTCTAAGTACATAATTCTTCAGTTAGATAAAAATTAGAATCAGTCATCACGGGGTCCTCTTGAAAAGTTCTCAGACCAGATCCAATTGCGGGAATAAAACAGTAAACTTTGAGTGTAAAAATTCAGGTTGCATGGTTCGTCAGCAAAAAGGAACAGCCTAAGAATGAAAAGAGAGAAATGTAAATATCTGGGAAGGGCTTTTAAAATAACACTTAAAACGAAAAGGTACGTTAGACTATCGAAATGCCCTCCCCCCAAAAAAAATATGAAGAAAGTATAAAAAAAAGAAAATTCTTTCGTTAGAAACAAAGTAACAGATGCTTAAATACTATGTAATATCAATCCTCCTATATGGTAGTGAACACTCGACTATCTTCTCACAGATGAAGAAGATACTTGCGACAATAGAGATGCCTTTCTAGAGAAGGATGGTGAAAATATCATGGGCTGAAAATGTGACCATCGAAGAAATTTTAAGGAAGATGGTGATGAAACGAACATTTATATTTACGATCAGAAATAGACAGTTGAAATATCTGGGTCACATAAGTAGAATTTATACTCACAAAACATTCTGATGGCAAGAGGAGGCGATAAGAAATATCGAACGACATACCTAAGCAGCTTACGTATGACAGAACAACGCATTAGATATATAGTAAAAAATATAAATCCTGCTAAGAGCTACAAAGAATCATGGATCTCCCATAAATAAGCAGGACACAACATAATTTCTATAGTTGGCTATAATCTTTAAATGAACAGAACGACAGAAAGGGATATGAAGTGATCGTAAGACAAAGACAGGCAGAGAAATGATAGATAGATAGATAGATAGATAGATAGATAGGATCAGACTGAGATTAGATAGATAGATAGATAGATAGATAGATAGATAGATAAACAGACAGAAAGAAAGACATACAGACAGACAGGCAGAAATAAAGACAGACAGATAGATAGATAGATAGATAGATAGATAGATAGATAGATAGATAGATAGATAGATAGATAGATAGGATCAGACTGAGATTAGATAGATAGATAGATAGATAGATAGATAGATAGATAGATAGATAGATAGATAGATAGATAGGAACAGACTGAGATTAGATAGATATATAGATAGACAGACAGACAGACAGACAAATGATAGATAGATAGATAGACAGACAAACAGACAGAAAGACAGACAGACAGATACATAGATAGATAGATAGACAGACAGACAGACAAACAGACAGACAGATAGATAGATAGATAGATAGATAGACAAACAGACTGAAAGACAGACAGAGAGATAGATAGATAGATAGATAGATAGATAGGAACAGACTGAGATTAGATAGATAGATAGACAGACAGACAAATGATAGATAGATAGACAAACAAACAGACAGAAAGACAGACAGATACATAAATAGATAGATAGATAGATAGATAGACAGACAGACAAAGAGACAGAAATACAGACAGATAGATAGATAGACAAACAGACAGAAAGACAGAAAGACAGACAGACAGATAGATAGATAGATAGATAGATAGACAGACAAACAGACAGAAAGACAGACATACAGATATATAGATAGATAGATAGATAGACAGACAAACAGACAGACAGATAGATAGATAGATAGATAGATAGACAAACAGACAGAAAGACAGACAGAAAGACAGACAGAGAGATAGATAGATAGATAGATAGATAGATAGGAACAGACTGAGATTAGATAGATAGATAGACAGACAAATGATAGATAGATAGATAGATAGACAGACAAACAAACAGACAGAAAGACAGACAGACAGACAGAGAGACAGACAGATAGATAGATAGACAGACAGACAAACAGACAGAAAGACAGACTCATAGATAGATAGATAGATAGATAGATAGATAGACAGACAGATAGATAGATAGATAGATAGATAGATAGATAGGACAGACTGAGATTAGATAGATAGATAGATAGACAGATAGACAGACAAATGATAGATAGATAGATAGACAGACAAACAGACAAACAGACAGAAAGACAGACAGACAGATACATAGATAGATAGATAGATAGATAGATAGATAGATCGATAGATAGATAGATAGATAGACAAACAGACAGAAAGACAGACAGATAGATAGATAGATAAATAGATAGATAGATATTTTACGATATTTTTTATCCAATACAAGGCCCACATGCCAAGCTTAGTAAATCGTCCTGGTCTATGGACTTAAAATTATAGATTATCAGGCAAAACAGGCAAGATGACGGTAGAATTTAAACTGGAAGAGTTTAAGATTTTAGTGGTCGTAGAAGCATCTTCACCAGAGTGTTTTCTACAACGTGGTAGCTCTTTGGGGTGTAGCTGTCCGAAGAAATACGATGAGTATGTGGGTGTTTTCTCTCTATGCATATGGCATATTGTCTTAGCTGTAAAGGTCAGAACTGGTCGAAATATGAATATAGCTCGTCAGAACATTTTCCATGGAAATCGCGCTAGATAGATAGATAGATAGACAGATACATGGTGTGACATTGCTATTTCATTATCAAAGTAATTATCCTCGTGTTTATCAGTTTATGAAGCGTGTAATGTACAAACGCTGCAGACGACTCAAAGAGTATAGTGATAAATCCTATTAAAACGATTCCCCTGTGTCTATTTACTTTGTGCTCTCGGTATTGATAAGACAACGATGGACATTTTGTAAATTTAAATTATATTTATAGTTATGCTGTCATATAGGAATAAAGTGTCGCTGCCAACACTTGGGTTTGAACACGGTTCGCCAGAGAGCAAGCACAGTCGACCTCATCTTGAAATAATTAGATCAGGTGATGAAAAAAGGAAAATGTAGATATGGGAATTAGCAGCGTCTGACCAAGTATTGTCTAAATGCATTAGTATTATTGTATCTGCGATTAACAAAGTCTCTCCAACAAACGGTCATTACAATATATATATATATATATATATATATATATATATATATATATATATATATATATATATATATATATATATATATATATATATATATGGTACATGACACTTCATACAGAGAATCTTTTCTGTCCGCCATATGGCTTATGCTAATCTACAGAACAACTTTCTCAGTTTTCCTGGCCTCACCTTTTCTACTAACATTGAGTGGCACGACTATATAGAATCAATTTTTAGGTCTAATGCAATACTAGTGGCATGTGGACCTCCTGTTGTGCCTCTCAAGGTTCTTGGCCAAGTTCAAGGAAGGGCCTGTAATGTAATCGATCCTGACCAGGCATTTTGAAGTCGGTCACTTTCTCAACGATGTGACGTGGCTTCCCTCTTTTCTACAAATATGTTCGTGGCAACCGTTCTGTGGAGATTTTTCACTAGTGCCCCGACCACTTGAATTTAAGCGTCCTACTAGACTGGCAGCCATATTACTATATGCAACTACCATTTCTACAGCTTATTTACTCGCACTTCTCACCAGTGGAAATTACTTCCTATTTCTTACTTCCCTGATAACTAAAATCTCCAAAATTGTAAATGCAACATCCATTGCCATCTTCTGTATCAATAACCCCACTAAAGTTTTCTCATTGTCTTTCACTTCCTCTAAACCTCCTGCATTCGTGACATTTTAGTCCTGCTTGAGGTGAAACAAAAGAAAATTCGCTTAAACAGGGCATAACATGTTCATCCGCTGAGATGGTTTATGTCGTCACACTCAGAATCCCGGGACAGTTTTTTTTTCTGCAACCCCACAAAAATCTTTCAACAGGACCTCGTTTGTTCATCGGCTTACTGCAAGAATGGCAAATGGCAAATACAATACACCGGCAAGGATTCAAACGCCTATTTATGTGTCTAAACTCCTGAAGACACGCATACATATTTTCGTGCGTTACTTGATTTAGTGTCATACATTGCAACCATCTTATAGAGGACAATTCAAAATCGTCAAGAGACATCCAAATTTTTTTACATGAGCTTTAACAATGCAATACAGAACATTGTTTTGGACAATTTGAAACCTGCTTTCTTGGACGCTAACTGGCTGAATATGGACACTCCAGTGACTCTTCCATCACTAGTAGTGCCTGATCTAACAAAAGAGATTGTAGCCACATTTCGCCGCCATATAAGATGGCCTAAACATTTATTTACATAAACATTTTTTCCAGGTCTTGGTTTTCAGGAGCATTGTTGCTAAAATACTTTTCAGGATCATTGTTGCTGAATGACTTTCCAAATTTCGTTTTTGGTTATTCCTCATTCAGTAACCTTTTCTAGGTTACAACAGATATATTATCTAACTTTGAGGGTCACTGAAACGCATTTATTTTTATATTATCGAGTTAGTCTGGCGTGTATTAATTTTCTTTGTCTGGCAATATGATATGAAATAAACGTCGAACAAAACATTTCAGTTTGAAATCAAATCGAATCTGTTTCTTCTTTGTCCTATTTAGAAGACATTCGTTTGGTTTATTTTGAAACAATTACTATGCGAATAAAGTAATCAATCATATGCTCACGTTTGTGGGAAATACCGGTTGTCTGTTATCGATGGAGAGCTGAGATCATGACTTGGTAGTCTAGACATATCTGATCTTAATCGAAATGACCTTTAACTCATAAATATACACTGTCCCATTTTTATAGATCTCTGGCTAATAACAGTTTTGTTTATAAACTAATTGTAATGACAAAAGCACGCACGTGTAGACTTTAAGAACGGCTTATTCAGCTGATAATATCAGATGCGCATAGAGTGTCTTTTTATAGTCCCAGTAAACAGAAATAGCTCTTTCAAAGAGGAGAGTAAGAAAACAAAGGGAGACCACTCTTCACCACTTATTCATAGCACTTATAATTAATAATAGTTGTTTTTAGAAACCCATAACTATTCACGGTTTTCATAAATCTTTAATTATTGGCGGATTTTGTATAAACCTAGGATGCTACTGGATTATATTTTATCCTATAATTAAGACATAATTTAAGAAATAAAACTATAATTAATATCGGAACCATTTTATAAACCTATAATTAATTCCGTTTCCTCGAAACCTATAGTCATTAGCATATTTTTCATTATTAGATTTATAATTCAGTCACTTAAGTGCCATACGTATTGCACCCTTGGGAGATCATGTCTGTTTTGATTCAAGACTGACTAGGCAGAAATAATTTCGCGCCGTAGTATGTCGTTTCTTTCTGCTGTATACTGGTTGCCAATTCAGCCCATAATTGGGAGGAGAACAGATGGATTCATACTTTTCACAATGGTATTTACAAGTAAGTGAATGTAATGAACTTGACTGGAATTCAAACTCGGCTCTCCGATTTCTAAACCGATATCCAATTCACCACAGCTGACAACAAGTTTTATAATTACTACCCAATTTAACAGTAACCATTACTCTCTATATATAAAGTTGTAGCCTCTGTCTGCTTGTTATCGAACTCTTCCTAGGATTTTGAAGATAGACCCCATAACCATATCTATTCTGAAAACTGCATTACACAGGATACTTGGATTTTGATCAAAGGTGGATCCGGTGTGTGTGTGTGTGTGGGGGGGGGTCACAAAACACCATTGAAATTTTTTCCCTTTGATTTAAATTAAATTTAAATTTGAACAAGGGAATGGCATTTATCAAAAATATTCAAGAAAGCCAGATTATAGAGGTCACATCGACAAGATCATTAATTAATATTGTAATGTATCATTTTTCCCCAAATTATAACAATCAATCATTTTCTCACAAAAAAATATTTGACATGCAGCAAAGCGCGTGTAATTCGGATCGTGGATTATATATATTTGTTGCATTCCTTCTATTCCGCAGGTGCGTCTTTTTTCATTCAGGCGTATCCATGATTCGAAAATAGTGAACGACTCTGAGAAAAATGTTCCAGACAATCAGGCTTGGAACTAAGCATCGGATAAACAAAAAATAAAAATAAAAATAAAAATAAATAAAAAACAAAAAAGCAAAAGAAAAACATAAAAGAAGTTAGTTTTGCAGTCTAACATCGCGCAAAACAACAGTCTCTTGACAATGTCGACTTTCGTCTCCCCGGTGAACTGCAATTACTGCCGCTCCTCTTACAGAGGCCAAGCACTTCCCCAGACTCTCAGAGCATCTCATTTCTCCAGACCAGACTTATCCTAGTTGGCCGACCAACAGTTCATGCCCGCAAGGAAATAACCAATTGCTCCAACATGTATGGCACCCAACAGCTTCGCTATCGTCATCGGTGTCCATACGATTGAGGTCTCGAACTAGTGGATCCTAACTTAATTTTTCTATACTCATGAACCTGCATTATACTACTTGCTTTGCTACAAGTTAAAATATTATCGCACATCAACGATTACGTGTACGTCAGAAAAAAAGTGCAAAGGTGTCATTTGTCACGGACGAAGATTGATTTTTCTCAGTATAATTTTTAATGAATTAAATTCCTACTTTTAGCAAGAGGAAATGACTAAAATTGTTACGTTTAGCAAGAGGAAATACGAACATTATCCATTCAAAGATATACCAATATATGTTTTATATTTGGTGTCACCTCAGAATGTCGAGGGAGAAAAAACCCAACAATATCAGAATCAGGCTTAAATGAATCTTGGTGGGTACGCTGATATAAATATATAGCGAACCCAGTTTTAGTTTAGGACATATACCTACAATGCAGTCATATAATAGGAAGTTAGAGTGGCGAAATAGAACGAAAAAATTCTTACACGAGACTAAGGGGCCACGATGTTTCTGTTGCTCGAACTTACATAATGATTAACTTGTTTTTTATAATTCCCAATTTCTATAGCAGACGAATACTGATGTTCCTATACAAACATTTTAACGTTTTGTTTGTGTCAATCTAAGGACAGTGCAGAGGATTTGGAAAGCGTTGGACGAGTCGAATGAAGATTAGCGAGATACGGAAACTTGGAAAACTCATTCTGATCGTTTCGATAAGAAAAGTCCTCCCGAATTTGTTGTTGAGAGCCTCTGACTCAACATGGAGACCTACATAAAGTCTTGAGGAAGTAGTACTGCCCTGGATCAAGTGGGTGGCTTCTGGAAGACCCTATATCTGACAACAGGACTCTACAAGGACACACGAGCAGGAGAACCTAGTCATGGCTGTCAGACAATTTTTGGGACCACACCAACTCTTACATCTGGTCACCTAACTCTCCAGAGTGCAATCCCTTGATTATAATGTATGGGTCGCAGATAAGCGAAAGAACATCAGTGGTCGTTGTAACAGCAAAAATGAACAGAAGGCAATGATTGTAGCAGCATACATAAAATAAAACAAGGAGTTTGGGGGTGTCAATCTAAGGACAGTGCAGAGGATTTGGAAAGCGTTCGAGGAGTCGAATGAAGATTAGCGAGATACGGAAACTAGGAAAACCCATTCTGATCGTTTCTACCACAGGTAGATTTCGTAGTATTTTTTCAAAGAAAGTCACCCACAACTCTTGTGTCAACCTTCGATGTAGTAACCATGCCTTTCCAAAACGGTGCCAATTTTGTTTATTTAGCCCCAACCAATACAATGATGCCACTAAGAGCCACGAGGAAATTTGGAGTTGAAAATCGGGGATAAATAACAATAAAAGCACAGGATTCAGGAAGACAGAAGATTGCGATTGACAGTGCATTTAATTTTTAAAATATTATAGGTGGCAGGGAAGCGATTAATTTGAAAAGAGTTCGTCAGGTCAGAAGTACGAGAAATCGAAATCAAATTAGAATAGAACTTACGGCTACCTATACTGGGATCCTCTATTCATATCAATCTAACCTGGATGATGCTGGATGCTTCTTCTCGTTGCATGCTTGATTACATTCAATGAAACATTTCTCTTTCGTTACACCTACTGTTGATGCATCTGGTACTGCTGTTATTGTTGATTACCTACTGTTCCTTGTCATTTTTTCTTTGTTAGTGGGTCCCATAACGTATTTGTTTCTGTGCTAGGGTTACTAAGGACATCCTCATATGCGTAGATTCTTTCAGAATGGTAGGCACTGAGAATCACCTTTTTAGATCTAGCCTAGAATTAAACATAATATATGAGTCGCTAAATTATAAACGTAATGAAGATAGGCTGGCACAAAGACCGAAACGTTGTGATAACAACAACAAAAATGAAGATAATAGCCGGAATGTTTAATAGTATAAATCATACTAACTCCTCATTCCCAAAATTCAGTCAGAAGCAACAGCTCCGATAATCTTACTTATTATAAAACGCAGATTGTGTGCGCGTGTGTGTGTGTGTCTGTACGTTTATATATTGGATCGGATTTCCTACATTTTTCAACCGAGTTCAACAAAACTTCACAGGACTACGTAAAATTACCTTACGGTGGTTCTATCGTCGCCAAAATATGGAAAAACACAATTGTTTTTGCACGAAATCAATTTGAAAACACGATTAAGGGTATCACGAGAATGAAAGGGGGACAAATCATATCGAGTTATACTTATAATAAAAACCCAGGTTGTTTGTGTGTGTGTGTGTGTGTTCGTTTACATATGGGATCGGATTTCATACATTTTTCAACAGAATTCAACAAAACTCCACTTTTTTTTTGGCAGATAGTGTTTCTTATTGTCTTGCACACTTTTTTCTTTATTTTTACATTCAGAACGCTTTAAAAATTCCATTTACAAGACAATTGTTTATAATAAAATTCTATTCAATCGATAGACTCATAACGATTGAAAACAATGTTTTTGTTTGAGTTTGGGTTTGACCAATTCGCATAAAAAAAACAAAAAAACAAAACAAAAAATTAAAAACTAATTAAGACATGCGTGTCCGTCAACAATAATCTTTGTCAGTTTTATTTTTCAGTCTTTATGATGGTCGATACTTGATCTATCTCTTACTGTTACATCCCCAGGCAACGCCGGGCTCTACTGCTAGTTACTAATAGAAGTAAAGTTAGATACTGCACAAAGCGAATTCCTTATTTTTTTCTTCGCCCTCTCAGTCTGTTAGACGCATCCTTTTATTTGTGTATTCCTAGTTCGTAACTCATCCTCATCCATCACTCGATACTAATAAAGAAAGGTAATTTGAAATTAATTGCGCATGCGTAGTTAAAATGAATATGCATTTTTTTTTCGCCGTTTTTTCTTTTAAGCAAAAATTGAAAAATGTATTTTTTTAAATCAAATTTTCTGGCCAAATTAAATTTGAAAGCGACACCTGCGTACATTATTGATGAATATTTGAAAAAAAATGATATTATTCCCTTTTTATGGTAAATAAATTTTTCATAGCTGTAGGCGCAGTCACAAAATTATTTTTATTTTCTCACTTAAAGCAATCTCAAACGTTATTGGGTAATAAGAGTCAGCATTCGATTTTTAGTGTTAATCATTTTTTTTTTGTATACTGTTATTCACATGTTGCGTTCGGATTAGGAAAATATATTGCCGAAAGAATTTGTATTAAGTGCTAGATCATTTCCAATTGAAATGGATATCAAACCGAGAGCAATGCTTGTGAAAATTCTTTTTGGAAAATAAATTTAGAATAAAAATTAATGGAACAGATGTTATGGCAAAGAAGTTCCACTACAACAGCGAGTAGTAAAATAAAATTCATCTCGGATTCGTACGTGTTTTTTATATTTTTATTTTCACTGTAGTTTCAAAAAATAAATTAGGTTAGCAGAAATGTAAAAATGATTCCAATTTTAGTGACATTACTCTCAGTTGGACAAGTGCATTGATCCGAACAAACATTGAGAAAGTCATTAAGATTTATTTTAAAAAAAGATGGGTTGAAGAATTTAAAAATTAGAATCCTTGCTCTCGAGTAAGATTGCGATGAAATAGACTGAGGCAATTTTAAAATGTGCCAAAAGAAATATATGATATCTTCAATTGCCAAAAAAATTGCCGTTTTTTATAAGAATATCTGAATTAGACATTGTCGCAAATAGACGTTGACGTAGCAAATCCTTTTACACAAAAGTCGGCTTGCAAAAAGCGCTATTTTGATAACTTTATGAACAAAGTTTTAATAAGTTTAATCTTGTTTTCTGCCAAATATAGCTTCATCTAAACAGTGGGTATAATTTGGCGGGTGCTTTTAACTTTAAAGCAAGAATTAAGTGTTTAGGAACAAATAGCTGCTATTACTGCTACGAAATCTCATGCCTGGAAGGCCTTGAGCCCATGAGAACCACCTATCCTTCAGTTCTTCATGTTTCTCACCGTCTTCGCACAGCGTCGGAACATCCTCCAGCACCAGATTAATTTACTGGAAGTCATGGTGAACAACGTCCATCCAGTGGCTGTATGGTCTGCAGCGAGGTCGTCCTCACTTTCCATATGGACGGTCGAAATGCTAGATGACTCTGCTCATCAGGTTGTCACAGGATGTAACGGAGCCATCAAACACGGCGCTGAAAGGGAAATATAGTGTGGTATAATATTAACAGTATTTAAGATGACTTAAATCTTTAAATATATATATATATATATATATATATATATATATATATATATATATATATATATATATATGATAAAGATATATAAATGTTTTATATATAAAGAACAACTATAGTAAAAGACATGACAAAGTGGGGAATAAGTTTCGAACGTAGTCCTAAATGAGAAAATACGTGTCACGAAAACTTTCTTCCTATAAGATATATATATATATATATATATATATATATATATATATATATATATATATATATATATATATATATATATATATTCTCAAATGATCGGAATATTCTCTTAGGCAGATCATTTATGTAAAGTAGAAAGAGGCTTAGACCGAGTAGCAAGACATGAGGGACACCTGCGCTGATCATCCTTGAGATTTTTTCCTTCTCTAGTGTCTCAATGATTCTCTGAGTAAACTGAACGAAGTCCGTACTGATTGTCGCTCAATAGATTGTCCACAATGAGGTGATCAACAACCCTGTTTTTGATAACAACTTCAAAAAAGTTTGCTAATGACGCTGGGAAAAAGTTGATGGATCGATATTGTGCCGAGTGAGACAGGAAAAGTCGGGAAGAGGATGGTCTTTGCCAACCAGCGTTGAGTAAGATAAAAAAAGATCGTGGCGAAGAGCTTTTCCTTATATGACGATGATCAGATAGCACCAGAACCATTTAAAATAGTAGGCATTGACGCTTTTCCTCTCTTCAGAATTTGGTTAGTGATCTTCCAGAATATCTCGGAATCCAAGTTGTTTGCTTCCGACATTGGCCTGTACTACTTGTGCATAGCTTCACTTTGCATTGTCTAAAACTTTATTGCAATGATTGCGGCCAATTCTGAATTCAGGAAGTATCCTACGATACCGTTCTCTGCGATAGGTATTTTACTCAAACCTAATTCATAAGCTATAACCAAAGACAATATGGGCAAATAAGAGCGTCAAGTGTTATATGAAAATATAATTTCCGTGCTAATATATAATTTTTAAAATAAATATCCAAATAGCACTCCAGAAAGTATCTGACGCTACCTGGTATGATCTAACTTTACACAAGACAGATGAGACAGGAAATGGAGTACTTACCTATCTGGACTGAAGTTACCCGATCCTTGCTTTCCAGCCAGAACGAAGTACAAAGGTACTTACGGGCCCTTGTTGGTGATTAATTATTTTCCGTCCTATAACCCATTTTCAAACACGGAGAATCAAAGCCCTAAAACAAAATGCTCTGATCAGCTATAATCATTATTTCCGCCAGTTCAGACTTTCCTAACTAAAGACCTACACGGGATCAAATAATCCTCATTTGTCCAGATTCTGTTCAAGAGACACCGGGTTTTGAAACGGATTCCCGATTATATTTCCCTCAACAAATCTAGGATCAATCGTTATCTTTCTTACATATCTTCATAATCTGTACTTTTTCTCTCCTCTTCATCCTCTAATATTGTAAAACAGCCTTATTTTTTAACCGTCTATATTGAGGGCTTCTTGGGCTTCGCATGTGTTTTTCACCGTATACAAAGATAGTCACTGATATTTATTTATGTACTTTTTAAAAAAATATTTTCTTCGTCGGATGAATATTAATAAATTACTTACCGATCTGTCTGGGATCGAGAGAAATTAAATATCAGTATTTAAGTCATCAGAGTTTCGATTATGTTTCTTTATTATTTGATTGATTATCCAATAAAGCACGCATTTATTTGCGTCAAGATGACAAGGTTTCCCGATATGTCTCTATTGTTGCATATTCCATCTAATATTTCTGTAATTTTGCAAATCTAAGGACGCCCACATCTCATCAGTACAAAATGCAAAAGGATGTATACCTATATTTTATAGATTATACACACGCTTTCGATACGGTTCGAAACATTATTGTTTGAATTACTAGGTTAGCTTGACCTATATGAAAACGACATTGGTATAATCATGGCCGTGCACTTGGAGAAAACCGACACCATACAGATACACAAAAATAGGTACCTCAACTCAGTTTCGATGCCTTGGTTTAAAAGGGAATTCTACAAATGAAAAAGTATTCTTGAAGCTTTCTTTTGAGCTTTAATTGAAAGCTAAATGATTAAATTTACTTTTTCCAGTAATCAAAGCACACTGTGTATTTCAAATAGAAACTATATTGATTAGAATCTCAGCTTTTTGCTCGCTTTCAGAATTCGTTTAATTTAAGCCATTTTTGACACATTTGTAAACAATAATTAATTTTCAGTTTTAAAGATTTTCCAAAATAAAATATACTTTTCTGAAACTTTATTTGAGAAATATTAGCCGATTTAAAGTATAATTAATCTGATTGGAAAATATTATTTACTTTAAATAAGTGAGAAATGGATTTAAAAAAAAAAACAGACACGCGATTAAGTGCTTGTCAACACTTCGTAAATCACTAGACGAATAATTTAAGATGTGTTGAAATTGTAATTCTTGTTCTGAGGAGACCTTATCTGTTAATATATAATCTAAGAAAATGACGGGTGAACGTGTTTATATAATTTTTAAGTACTGAATAATATTCCTCAAAATGATTGAAAATTTTAGGAATATCGGATTTAAATTTACTATAGTCATCGCTCTTTTCTGATTTTGTCGTGTATGGTCAACCATACAGGAGTACGTTACGTATACCTAAATATTTTTTTTTAAAATATTGTGTGCAAACGACTTTTAATGAGCTTTTCAATTTTTGATTCGCAAATATTGTTCCCTTAATAACAATATCACCAAACCTGCTGAATTAATGCATAATTTTAAATGATTTATAACATTATAATTTATTATAATTAAAATTTTAGAGAATGAAAACAATTCTTGTAAAAATTCATTATTCATCAATTTTTTTCTTGATAGTGTCCTTAATTAGTCTAATTTATAAAAACAATTAAAATCTTTTCTAATTAATATTGTCAGTGTTTTATTGCATTTCTTATTGTACAATTAAGAGCAGATTTTCGCTAAAAATAAAAAAAATAAAAAAACAAAACAAAACCAAAAAAATTCTGCAAGGATTCCTGCTTTTAACTAATAAAAAGAATTTGAGATTGAAATTTAATTTTTCGAAATTTCATGAAATTATTTAAGAAGGCTTGGGGTAACATAGGTAAAAATAAAAATATTTTTAACAACCTTTTCTAAAAACATATTTAAAAAATAATGTCATTCATTTGTAAATATGTTCTGAAAGTTTTAGTAAAATGCGACAATTATTTGATATTTGCAAGAATTTTCGAATCAGTGTGTTTTTCAACTGAAAAAGCGCAAAAAACTAATCGTAAATGTTACGTCGATCACTGACGCCAACATGCAAGATTTTAAACAAAAAATTTAACAATCGAAAAAGTGGAGGTACCTACACCAGTACCTGGGAGAAAATTTCCGAGATGCGGCACTAAGATTATTTTGAGGTTCCCGATCAGAAAAAGAGATACGTCTGGTAGGGTTGTGAAATATTAAACATTTTTCAATTAAGGTCCTTATTTGTATTTTTCCCATTGTGAATATTGCGAAGACAACTGAACGGTTGAACAGGATCAATGCGTTCCTTTTTTCGGGAATTTTTCTAATATTTCCGTTTCATTCCGAATCTTCTGCGACATTCCTGTCACAGTTGCATCTGCAAAGATCTTTTTTAATCATTTAAAACGAATAAAGAACTAAGAACGCACAACAATGCTTTAAGAATGTCTTACCAACTTGGCAATCCTTGCGATTGTATGTAATTTGGAACAAGAATTAGACTTTGACGAATTCATCAGGCGTTTTGCATCAATGAAAGTTCGAAAAATGCACTTTTAAACTGCTTTGGAACTGGTTTTAGTCTTCGTATTTTTTCAATAAAATACCGATTCGTAATTTTGCTCTCAACTTTCTGTAAAGAACTCCCCTTCCAACCGCTAAAGGTATTTTCTTGAGACCCCCTCGCGTTTCGAGACCCAGTACCTTTCTCGCCATCGCTAATCTACACAAAAACAGAAGAAAGATTAGAGGCTGTTACCATGGCTCTTCGCTACTATTCTTTGTATCTCTTAGATATACTTTATATTGCTACCACTTCTCGTAACCACCATTCTACTGACCATTTCAACATGTCACTTTTGCCACTGAAACTACATGTGAGTGTCGAATTCTCCAGACACTCTTTGTTATATGTCCAAATGTCTCTTTCTGATTCTAAGTATAATTTTTCCTTTTTGCTTTCATTTTCCGCGAGACTTCTTGTTTGAGTCCGCACTCCGTTCATGCTATCCTCATTATCTTTCTGTAGGACGATATTTCCGTTGACCTCAGTCTTCTCTTCATCCATGATGAGATTTTCCAGGCCTTACTGTCAGGCAAGAGGGTTGGTATTACATAAAAGTTCAGGAATCCTTTCTCTGTTTCTAACGAATTTTTCGGTCTCATTGCTTAGTTTTTGGAAATCTACTATTGCTAACCCAATGCGTTTTCGGGTATTTATGAATAAATATTCTGTCTATAAAATAAGATTTGGAATGGTTCTGAGAGTTGAATTGGCCTCATCTTTGTTCTTGTTACAATAGTGATAGCAACAACAAAGACGGGAACATTCGCTAGTAAATAATGTAAATAATTCGATGTTCTCATCTGGGTAATTTAGAAAGGATTTGAGAGAGAATGCTAATCATATTGATTAATGCCTATCTTTAAATCTTTCAGAGGTAGTATCTTTATAGGAATCCGTATAACTAGTGTCATTACAATAAAATGAGACGTTTTATATTTGCTTCATCTTCTATGTGCCATCTCACTTTAGGACCTGATCGAACGTAGATCTCCAAAACTTCATATGCATTGTATCTATTATATTGTCTTGGTACCATCTCACGCAGAGCGAACAATTCCCACAAGGATGTGAGGTAGCTTAGTCGATGTTTCATCTACGATTCTTTTGTTATCAATGTGTGTGTCAAATTCATCAGGCCATCTTTCCTCATCATGTAAGCTAGAAATTTCAACTATGCCTCTGATCCTAAGTATATGTTCTTTTTTTTTCCATTTTCCTCCAAACATCCTCGTTGTTCACATGTTCTGGAAGTCTAAACATTCCTCTGTAAAATATCATCTCTGTTGCCTCCAATCTCGTCTTCGTTGAATTCTTAAATGGAATCGACTGAATTGCCAATAACAAAAAAATAAAAAAATAAAAAAATAAAAAAAAAACAAAAAGAAAAGTGCAAAACAATACAAGAAATGAACACGAGGCAACTAATTAAAATATCAAGGTAAAGCAATTATAAGACTTTATTATACTGTTCATAGGCAAAAGGGATATAATCAGGTGGCTATAGCTTCTGATTTCAAAGCAAGAAAGAAATAATACGTAGGTTAAACCAAGAATTGTACATTTTTATTGACAAAGAATAACTCCCGGCATTCATCTGTATGGTGATTTTCTTTATCATTTCACACAAAGCAAGACAATAAAGACACTAAGACACAAGTAGTAACTGATTATGAAAAATAAGAAAAAAGAGAAACATCATTAATCAAGAAGACAGCAGATAACGACTGACATTGTATTTACATTTTTGAAGATCAATGCACGAAAACAAAACAGTTTCACAAGCGAGTAAAAGAAACTGTTAACAAAGAACTTACGGTAATATCCAGCCATTTCAATTGTACATTGATGAGACCTTGCCGCGAATTTAATACTGCGTTTAAATATTTTAATTCAAATTATCATAGAGGAAAGTTCATCAAAACTATTACCATGAAAGTATTTAGAGAAAAGGTAGAGATAAGCTACGTTACAGCTGGTGACTGAAGACGAGATGCCAGGTCAAGACAAATAATATTGTTGATTCTTCTTTGGATCTTATCAAGAACCTATAACAGAAGCACTGGGCCATATGTGGCAGCAATATTCAAATTATGGAGGAATGATAGACTTATAGATATGTAAGATAGATTCTGGAGAGAAAAATTGTCTAGCATGACACAGTGATCTGACTTTCTTAGCAGCAGACCTAGCAATGGATTTAATATAGTCTTCCCACTTCATGTCAGTCAAGAATATTAGCCTGAGAAGAGGCGACGAATTACTCTATTGGAGGTTAACATTAATCATGCTGGTGGATGGGAGAAATATAGACTTTCGGATGACTACTAGAGAGCAGATTCGTTTTTAACAACGGTAGGTATTTTTGAGATCAGGTTTGTCTATCAATTTGGGGAGAGTTGATGTTTACCAGTCATTTCATAGATTGGTATCAATCGTCTGCACCTAGGAGGGAATTGTCCAGAATACATTGCTATATAGTGGGATTGATAATGCATTGAAGATGAGCAGGCGTTTATTTGTTTCTATGCAAATGTTTCTGTTTGTCAATACGTTGTTTCGTTTTTGCTTAAAAACGATTTCTGCTTTATACACCACAATCATCTTTACTTTTCCGAAAAAGTTTCATAATAATTTTCTCCCAATCAAAGTTCCAGTCGCCACTCGAGCTAGATGCATTGCTGTGCGGTGTTCTATGAGCGTAAGAAAGAGCAAGAACTGAGATTGATTGGGCTATGCCGAAAAAGTAACAGTTATCGATAGACATGGCGACGTCAGTATTGTAATGTTGAATTTATAAGCGGAGCTTAGATGTGGCACAAATCCGAAAGTATGTGGCACCCTGTGTGGAACGTAAGTCGATCTACTAAGCGAAGCACAAGGCCGAATGTATGGATCGCTGAGCGAGGATAGAACTCACTACTCTGGCGTAATTGTTGGTGGAGACAAGCTTGCTAAAATTTAGACAATATCCAGTTAGCCTAAATGATTTTCCAAGCGAATTTTAGATGTGGCACAAAGCCAGATGTATAGGGCAACCAGTGAGGATGAAACTCTCTACTCAGTCTTAATTGTTGGGGGAGACAAGCTTGCTAAAATTTAGACAACATCCAGTTAGCCTAAATGATTTTCTAACCGAATTTTAGATGTGGCAAGAAGCCGAATGTTTGGGGCACCCAGTGAGGATCGAACTCACTATTCAGTCGTAACTGATCTCGAGAAACAAGCTTGCTTACTACTAGACGATGTCAAGTGCCCGTCAAGATTGTAATGATTTGAAAAATCCTGTCGGGAGTCTGTTCCACAAAGTAGCAGTTTTGGGGATGAAATTATCCGAATGGAACTTACTTCTTAATACATGAATACGATTAAACAGAAAAAAATCTGCAGTTGAATCCATCAAAGATAAAAAGGATATTTTCCTAAGTTGCAAGCGTAAGGCCATTTTTTATCCTTCCAATAAGTTACCTAAGGTAATATACATCGGAATATGTCAGAAGATGTCATAACGTAGATGAACATGTCAGTTTTTCTTAAAGTAAAATGAAGAAAAAACAAAGGAATAATAAATATAGAGACTTAGCACCAGTAAGTAGTACTGTTGCTAGTACCTCTGAATGTGTAGGAGATGCTTACAGCTTTTTATTTGCATCCAGTTTTGTATTTTCGAAGTAAACCAATAGTTTGGTCAGCAAGAAGGAAGAAGAGAACAGACTGATGGAAAGGCGCACTGCATGATGGGAAGAAAATTCAGATCATTTTGCCTTTGTTAATCCATGTATGTTCTTTTTCTTTCATGTACTTTTGGGCAGAAGGGATTTTAAGCGGAAGCTTTTAATTTTATATTTTGTGTTCTTTACCGTTTCCTCTTTTTTGTCTCATCTCCCGCATTTCGTCCTTTCCTCGACCTCTTTCCATCTCATTTACCGTTGCTTCTTCTTCTTCCTCTTCTTCTTCTTCCTCTTCTTCTTCTTTCTCTTCTTCTATTTTTCTTCTTCTTCTACTAAATCTATCGGGATATATAGATCAGCTCACTGTTTCTTCTAAGAGTTTTTCTTCAAAGTTTGCTCAATAACTTGCCCATGTTATCATAATCATCAGCAATATACGCCTTTTCATTACTGCTGTTTTAATAATATCATTTGCATTTCAATATTTTAAACAGGGACACAAAGTTTAATGATGGTGACTAAAACAGTCATGTTAAAAGAAAAGAATAAAAAAGGAGTAACAATGGTTTATATTGCCGGAACGTGGTAATATTCAAATGCGAAAACAGAAGAATCGAGGACAAGAAATGATAAGATCAACTAAAGTTGACAGCAAACATGACCGAAATTTATATAATAAATATATAAACACAAAATGCTAATTATACTTTAGCTTAACAATCCCGCTGTCTGTTCATAGAGGGGTGGCCGGCCGGACTTAATATAAATTGTTTCTAAACTCCCACTAAAAAAGAAGAAAAAATTGAAGACATATGTTGGTTGTAAAATCAAATACAGTGAGGTTTGTTTCTGCAGTCGCTCTCTCACGGACGCGCCGTTGCCTCTCTCTGTCTTTTTTTTTACAAATACTTTCATGGAAATTGCTCCGATGAGCTACTTGCGCTGGTTCCCAGACTTCATGAATCCAAGCGTCCTAGGCGGCTGGCATCCGTTTCACTGTTGAAACTGTTAAATGTAGCCGTCTCTTCTACTCCAATACCTTCATATCTCGCACCTCTCGCCCGTGGAACTCCCTTCCCTACTCCTGTTTCCCTGACAGCTATAATCACCAACTATTCAAATGTAATGTCAATCGACATCTCCAGTTGCCTTGATCTATCTACTATCCTTCTCCTCATCCTTTCCTCTATCACTCCTATCTGCTCTCGCTCCAAATGTTCTGTAACACCTTGCGTACTAGTGGCTTCCTGCCTTGCTTGGGGTGAATCGATTAAAAAAAAATAATAATAGTTCTCTTGTCTCCGAACCATATGTGTTAATAGACCAGATGTGTTAATTGACCAGATGTCTTAATGCATCCATGCAACATCTGCTCCCGAACTTCATTCAATAGCAATTTGTCTCAGTTCTTCGCAATGTTCTTGATATTATCAGTGATAGTTTCCTCTGGATAAGTGATAGTCCTTATTGAAATTAAAATTCTACCGACGTCGTTGTAAGATTGAGTTTCATTATTTGCGTGAAAGAACAGCACGTCAACTAAGTGACGATGCCCAAATATCGATCATGACAACCATACACATGCATCACTGTCATACGGCCATATCACGTTGGAACACCGGTTCACGTACGATCACCGATGTTGAGCATCTTCGACCCTGCTCAGTACTAGATAGGTACCAGTTACCGTACGTTTGGATGTGCGGATGGTGTAATCGATAATAGCTTCGAATTTTTAATCGGAGAACAGAGTTTCATTTCCAGTTGGGTTCATTATTTTCACTTACTCTCAATAACACTTGGGAGAGGTATGTATCCACTTTTTCTCCTTCCAGCTATGGGTTAATTAGTAAAATTCTTATCACTAAATCCTTATTCTCTCCGCATTCCCCACTCTGGCAAAACATCTGTTACATTCCAAAAATATTTTCTGGCATTATCTACTAGGGCAGCTAGCTAATACCCATTGCGTAGGCCTACTCAGGTACATTTGTGTTTGTTCAACATCCACAGAACCCACCTGTGGTTTATACAGCAACTATTCTGAGTGGACATTATTATAGTTTATGGGAGAAATCATGAACAACAGTCTGAACAAGGCTAGCACGCTCAAAACCTCGGTCACGATGACTAGTGACTTCGTGCTAGCACAACCACCGGCACCTCCCAAGGGTTACGTCTACCCAGTTTCACTCACAAAGCTTCGATCAAACAGTGGTATCGTTTTCAGGCACAACAGACACAGCAAACATAGATTCTCTCTTGAAAATACTTGAAGTGTTTCAACATTAAACGAGCGCATTTTGAACGAATTTTAACGAAAAAATCATCTCCATTGGTTCGTGGGTGTTCTCCCATCAGTGTTCAATCTAACACAAGAAATATGCACGGAATGAAAGTCAATATATAAGTTTATATAATGAATATATGAACAGAAACGCTTAAATTTGTCATTAAAAATTGATGCAGCTGTATGTCAAAAGAAAGTGTGTGCGCAATTATAGCGTGATACTTTTCTTACATACCACTCTAGTTCTAGATATGACGGTAAACCACACCTGACAGCAAGGTCTCTGATCAGGAGATTTGGGGTTTTGAAGAGAATCGGGAGATTGGAGGTTTCGAGGAACCACCACTTAATTGTTGTTGTTCCAAACGTCTACCAGGGCCTGGGGTGGCAGCACCTGTTAGGGTCCAAGCTATGGGCAAATAGTGAACCCACAAATAAAAACAAATCACTATGAAAGTATAAAAATACATTTTTATATTAAAAATCCAGCGATATATTTTTATATAAAAGAATTACCAACAATATCTACTTATGGTAAAATTACCAATAATACCGAATGTAACAGCAAAATTGCCCAAATCGTGTAACAGCAAAATCATCCAATTGTTAGAGTAATCTTTGAATCATTGTATCTCAGAAACGAATAAAAAATATCTTTGTAGAATTCTCCGAGGTTTTTATAACACTATTTAACACTACTTTGAAAATGTGTTTAGCTCTAATTTGAGATGATGATCCCTTTTCCTGCTGTGATATCCTGATCCAGTTTCCTGTCTACAGTTTCCTCCTTTTTAAACTTATTCATCATTCCCCCGATGGTTATTGAATACACTTTGAAGATGGAATCCAGTATATGAATATTGGTGCTATTAGCGAAGGCCTGAATGATCTATGTCCTCTCACAGTCGGTCAGTTGGGAAGAGATAGTAAGACTGCTATTTACCAACCTCCTCACAAGGCAGGATGTGGCACAAGGCCGATTTTATAAGGGGCGTTTTCCCGTAGACCCCGCATACACGGGGTCGGGTTTGTCTACCTCCCCAGACAAGACTCTGCCCGTATGCATAGCTTCATCTGACATTCTCTCTGCAGGCAGTGAGTTCGATTCCAAAGGATGGTGCGACTGACACAAAATTATTTTAAACAGTTCTATTTCTAGCTGAATAACTCAAAGAATTTATCAGTGATTCTTACTCTAAATGATGTCAAGATAACTAAATGTATTATTTGAAAACCTGGAAAAAAGAAATTCAATTATTTTAGCAATTTTTTAGATTTTAAACATTTTGTGAGATCTATGCGAAATCAAATCTTTTTTAACTACCCTTCTCCGAATACTTTACAAAGATATTCGGCTACATTTTTACAGAACCAGTTTCATTCTCTTATTTTGGGTGGTTTTCCACCCCTCCAACTATTACATTTTCCGATTCTAGCTTTCCCCTGTCTTTTCGGGTACATTTCTGAGAAATATTTTTATGGTTACGTTGTAATGAATATTGAATATGGAGTTGTTATCAATGGAGACTCAATGACAGTAATGCACTTCAATTTCAAACACGGTTCTTGGGTCTGTGATATTGTTTCAAAAAATTTTAGGCATATATTCTAAACATTCTAAATTCCCATATGAGGTCTTAAATGTAATGTTTTCTCAAAGCTCGCATTTTCTTCCTATAATTGAATCTTCTAGTTATCATATGTCATTATTTTACATTAAAGTTTTAGTGTTTGCCCCCATGGTAGATATTAAAAGAAGAAAATGGCTTTGATCGTAGAAAATATTGAAATTTCAAATCTACAACGTTGCTTGCACTTTTCACAGATAAATCACGAACACTGGTAAGAGCCTAATATGTATTTTATATTCAGCGATGATTTTCCAAAGCGCATGAACCTTACAATCCATAAAGAGCTGAGTAAAATTCAAAGGCACTTCAAAGACTATCTTAATATCTAGATCAAATAAACAGCATTTTTCCACCATCTGTTTACATTAAATATTACCGGTTTCATCATTTGATACTTACCTGTTGTTATAACTATTTATTTATATATCTAAGAGGGTGCATATTAACTTAATTTGTTAATTTTTTCTTTCTTTCTTTCTTTCTTTCTTTCTTTCTTTCTTTCTTTCTTTCTTTCTTTCTATCTTACTTTGTTCATTACCTATCTATCTATCTATCTCATTATGTTCATATCTATCTATCTTACTTTGTTCATTACCAATCAATATTTTCTATCTATCTATCTATCTATCTATCTATCTATCTATCTATCTATCTATCTATCTATCTACCTGAATGCTTTTTGGACCGACTAAGAAGTCATTCAACAAATATTGTGTTTGCTCATTTGGGAAGTAAACTTAGCTGACAACTTTCAGCTACACTCGTTTCTACCAATGATGTATTTATACATGTATGTTTGTATGCATGTATGAATTTATCTATATAATATTTATCTATCTGTAAGTATATATATATATATATATATATATATATATATATATATATATATATATATATGTATGCCTGTGTGTGTGCGTATGTGCGCAAATAACTTTATATGTTTCTTAATATAGCGATTTGACGCCAGTCTGATTTTAGATAAAGAATATTTTTTATAATCATAAAGAAAAGAAACAAATCTTCTATTTCCTAATGCTAATAACTTGTAAAAGAATCCAGTAATTACGTGACTTAAAAGGTATCAAAATCAACATGCATAAAAGAAGCTTTTAAAAGTCAATACAAGAACATACACATACACACACACACGAACACACATATATATATATTCTCTCTCTCTCTCTCTTTATATATATATATATATATATATATATACATATATATATATATATATATAAATATATATATATATATATATACACACACACTTTTTTGTCCGTGTATATGTAAATTTGTGTGTTTATGTACAACATCAAACGTATGTATGTACGTACGTACGAACGTATCTATCTATCTATCTATCTATTTATCTATCTATATTTTCTCCTTTCAATTTGATATTTCACTTTCCGATTCAATGATACATCGTTAATAATTTTGTATCTTAGAAGACGGTATAAGAATAATGACTTTTTAAATTGTGAGATTGGATCAAGTGTTCTCCACTCTTTAACTAGATCAAGTATTTTTTTTTTTAAAAAGAAAGATAGATATTAGCCATTTTTTTTAAAAAAAAGAAATCAAATTATCCTTAAAAATACATGGCCAATATGAGAAAAATTAGTAGGACTTATATTGGTGAATCATTGTTATCTCTCCCAAATATCTTACAATCTAAAAGATATATTCTGGCTTTAAATAACATGCAGAAGGTTGATAAACCTAAAAATAACAGCAGGTCAGTCCTTTAATCAATCAATCATATTAATATGTTGCTTGGCTTTTGGAAGATATTTACACTATTTCTTTTGCGCGGTCGAATAGTTGCTAAAATATTAATTGTTAAAATGAGATTTGAAAGGAATACGAATGTTAAATAACGTTCATCTCTAGGTTCTAATTGGGAGTAAGTATCTTTTCAGATGTCAATATCTGTACTGGTATTACAGGAAAATAGCTGGTTTTCTATACGTTACATTTCTTCTACTTCTATGTGCCATGTCCCTTTAGGATGTGGGTCATCATGACCGTCAACAACTTCCTATCTTTTTAGCTTTTAGTAACATTTGTCATTTTACAATTTATTCCGCTCCCTATTCCGCCATGCATTCATATAAGCTCGCCAGGTATGCGGTCACTTACCCACCTCTGTAATTTTAGCCTGTGAATGTTAAATTTTCCATGACATCTAACATTAAGCCTCCTAGAAATTTCAGCTGTCTCTTACGCGCTCCGTCCATGGTATTCTCGCAACTCAGCATACATATGCAGAATCGTGTTTCTGTTGCCCCAGTTCGTTTCGATGAGGAAATGACCAAACATTCACGGACATATAGGAAGATTGTTATTAAATAATAATTCAGCACGTGTTTCTTTGCTTTTAAAATTTTTCCTCTCTCCTGATACCTTACTTAGTTTTGGGAAGGTATATTTCGCTATTCTAATGCGAGTTCGGATTCCGGTGTCATATTTTCCATCCTCTGTTAAAACATTTCTCGAATGTTTAAAAATCTCTATTTGATTTTAACATCTCCCAGGGGAGTTATTATTATCTTCTCGTCTTCAAAGACGACTGGATCGAACATATACAAATCTACTTAGAAAACTCCAGAACATCAGTTGGAAATCTCATGCAACGCTTAACACTATTTACGGAGAACTAACACCAATCTCTCTTAAGCACAAACAAAAACGATTACAGTTTGCCGGTCACTGCCACTGAGCGGACAAGTTAATCGTTTCATCCTTACTCCTATGACGACCTTCTGGAAATGTCTTCTCACTAAAATTGACTCTCCCAGACAACATAGCACCGGACTCAGGATTGGATATTAGGGATCTGTAGACAACAATGCAGAACTGAAAGGGATTGTCAATAGAGTTCCGAACAACCATAAGGAGGTCGAAGGATGATGATGATGATGACAACGACGACGATGATGATGACGACGACGACGACGATGATGGTGATGATGATGATGACGCTTATGATGATGATAATGGTGATGATGACGACAACGATGATGATGATGATGACGACGATGACGATGATGATGATAATGACGATGATGTTGATGATGATGATGACGATGATGACGACGACGACGACGACGATGATGATTAATTTAAAAAAATTGCGAATAATATATAAGACAGATATTGGACTTTTTAAAAAAAATCTTTTTTGATGATTTTCAATATCTAAATAATGACAGAAAGAATTGGAAAATAGATTTCGAGTTACGGAAATGACATTTTACAACTGGTTCTTTTTCTGTCCTTTTTACCCCCCTGTTTCTGTACCGTTACGAATGATGTGGAAATAATTAGCTATATTTTTTTCTAGACTTGTTCCCTTTTCGTGTTAAAATACAGCATATGAGAGAACGTAATTTCCGTATTTGTCAGCATATAAAACGTACGTTGTTCCGCCTCCAAAGTAAAAAATAACTAAAAGAATACATCGCATTGCTTCCGTACGTGAGCTTGAAGACTACCGTTGGCTCCATTTATACCCAACAATCACAATTGTTATAATCTTACCTCAGACGATCCTTTCTACCCATTCCGGACCCATAATAAGATAATCTAATGAGATTAAATTATTATTATTATAATTATTATAATAATAATTATTATTATTATTCCTTTGATGTCTACTCATTTTTCCGGGTGCCCACCAGAGCCCTAAGGCTAGAAATGTCATCATGCAATTTTGAAAAATAAAAAGTCACACACAATTTACATAGATAAAGCTCTTCATAAGGTGTGGACTGTACTCGTTAGAAGCATTGTTTTGATTTATTTTAGGTATGGTCTACTAAGAATCCCTTCAATGATTCTTTTGGAATCTTTTCCTATCAATCCGAGAATTCCAGCTACAACTTGAATTGTTGATGTTCACATGTACCACATTTTTGAGATTTCGATTTCAAGGGCCATATATTTTGATAGTTTTCCGAAAATCTTCAACGATACCTAGCAGCATGCGGGGAGTACCATGCAGATAAGGATGCACATTCTGTCTTTGCGGCCTCTAACTAAGATATCTGGGCGATTAGCTTTTATTGTTCTGTCTGTGTGTATTTTGAAGCCCCATAAAATTGTTACAGTTTCTATCTCTGTAACTGGTTCTGGGTGAAGTTCATACGAATTTCTTGCAGTTTCCTTTCCGTAAGGTTGCAGATTTTTAGTGCAGATATTGGTCAACTCTGTCATGCCGGGTTTTATAATCATTAGATACCACTACCGCGAAGTCTGATATAAAATGGTCAGTTGTTTTGGGATATTTGTCGCAGAAGCTACAATTTGAGCTAACACAGTTTTTCAGTATGTGTGCTTGATAATTTTGAGTTAACAAACATTTGTCCTGTGCAACAAGAATAAAAGCTCTTATCTCTGCACTACGTAGCCACTGTTGATACGGGGTTTGTCTACAACAGCTTTTTTGATAAGGGCAGAATACTGACCGTGAAGAGGTTTATCTTGCTATCGTTTCTGTATCTGGTCAGTTGCATTTAGCTTTTTTTTCTTTTTTAAGTAGTTTGCTGCTTAAGTCGGTGTAATTTCCTTGACTTGCATTTGTTCAGCCATTTGATTATTATTATTATTATTATTATTATTATTATTATTATTATTAACACTTGAGAGAAGAGAAAAGAAAAACGTCTATGACGATGTTAAACAATATTCCGAAGGTATGCCTTTTCTTCCTCAGTTTATATTAAAAAAAATAAGTATAAAAAATATATAAATCTACGAAAAATTGTTTCTGTCCATCTTTCTGAGGTGAGGTATTATGTACACTAATTACATTATTCGGACCATTGTCCTCATAATTGTTGCCATATTTATTACAGCACATGGCACAGTGGATAAATGCGTTAGTTAGATCCAGTGACAGAACGCAGAGTGTGTGAGTTCAATACCCGATTAAGGCAGTGGAGAACTTTCAGAGGGAAATTAACAGGAGATAACTGACATCTGACATCCATTAAATATGGCACGTGGAACTAGAACAGTCTACCCCAGTGAGCGAAATAAAGGGTTCAGTTCGACATTCCAACCACCTGGAGAAGGCCGGAGCGCACAACGGCCGAAACGTTGTCATAAATATGGCGGCAAAGAGAGGAAAATAGTCCGAATAATGTAAATAGTGAAAGATTGTTTGTCTTGTAATGTAAAACGGCTGAACTGATAATGAACGCGTCAAAACGAATGTCGCCAGCGTAAAGGCATGCAATTAAAATGTGCTTAATATGATGGTGACCTTTTTCATCTTGGAGTTTTCCGTTAATTGATTAGTAATTAAGAGGATTTAATCAAACAGTTTATTATATATCTTATGGAACTCTCCTGTCATTTTGTTCTTTCTTAGGGGTGTAAGTTAGTAATATGCATTCTTAATTTATGTGAGATGCACAAAGTAAAAATGAAATAAAAGATATAATGGACGCAGTTATGATATCAGACACAACAATGTGACATCACCGGAGCTTGCAGAACATTTTATTACAAACATTTTAAGATGCACATTCTGAAAAATTATTCAGACTCTACCAACCTTTTGACCCTTAAAACGCATAAAAGACAGAGATATATACCGTCGAAATATTGTTTAATCCTGTCAAAGACTTTTATTTTTAATTTCTTAAATCACACTCTTCTCTTCAGTGTTGAAATATAATGGAGCAGTTACGTCAGTCATTTTGTTTATTATTATCATTATCATTATTATTATTATTGAATGAGAGTGTTGTATACCAATAAAGTAACGCCAAATGCACCACTCATAACAATGACTATTAGCGAATTCCTAGTCATATGTATCGCAGACAAATTATTCTCTGCTTAGTTATGGAAGAAACTAAAGAATAATTTCAGATGTGGGAATCAGCAAGATATATTTCCGATAGCAGTTCTATCAGACCGTCTCCAAATGGGCGTATTCCTTTTTATTTAGATCTGGAATTCCAATTCTCCTTAGTTGCTTCATCAAAAATGCATACCTTCTCTCCTACCAATGACGGTTAAAATAAACAAAAGACCCACGATCATCAGAGCCAACGGGAGAGGCCCAATTGATTAGGTTTAAGCAACTGATAAGCAAATCTTTGAAATTGACTGTAGCACGTAATAATTCAGCAAGACAAGTGTACATGGTGACAGCTTCAATCAAATAAGATTAGAATCCATGGGAGCCACACTTGATGTAGCCTCCATGTTTATTATTATTATTATTATTATTATTATTAGAATCCATAAGAGCTATGTTTGATGTAGCCTCCATCTTTATTATTATAATTATTATTATTAGAATCCATGGGAGTCACGCTTGATGTAGCCTCAATCTTCCTCCTCCTCCTTCTTCTTCTTCTTATTATTATTATTATTATTATTATTATTATTATTATTTCCGTTCTTTGTTGCATACACATTTCCAACCAGACATCTAATGCCATAAATGGCATCATAGCATTTTCCACTGAACATTGTTTTAACAAAAATAAAAGTACAATAACCTAAGAACACACAGATTTCACATGGATAAAATCCTTCGAAAGTTGTGATCTGTAATAGCGCGAACAACTTTATTTTATTTCTTTGAGGCATGTTCTAACAGGGATCACTTCAATGTCTGTTAGAAGCTTTTACATTGAAAACCAATTGGCCCAACCACATCTGGAATTATTGATGTCTTCATGTTTCTTATTTTTGTGATTTTCATTTGAAGATCCTTATTTAAATAAACGTTAATATGATTTAATGCCTTCCGAATTCAAGGAGAGACAGCGCGTCTTTTCGAAGTTACAAGCAATCAACGTATTCCAAGCGCAACGGAGAAACAGTAAATATTGCTTTATAAAAATGTTTCAAAGAAAGCTTTCAGCATTTTGCTTCTGTAACTTCTGCTTCTTATGAAATATTCTAGCGATAGAAATAAATGAACATCTTGTATAGATCTTGTGAGTATAGAGGATGTAGAAGTGCCTTCTACCCTAAAGATCTTATTTGTTTTCTTCAGTTCTACTTCAAAATGTACCCTTGCATTTTCATGTAGGAAAATAACACCTATTTCAGTTTTCCAAAGCAGGACAATTCGACATAATGTTTCATTTACGCAATCAAGTTGCTGGCAATTAACATTTACTGCTTCAATGTTTCAATTGTGCATAATGGACAACATAATGGATTTTCATAGTTCACTAGAACTAAAGAAAGATCATCTGTAGATGTAATTTTGAGGTCTTCGCTGATTTTATGCTAACCACTTTCAGTTTCTTTTCCTGTTGACATGCTAAACCCATTTTTCATCACTTTGCAACAATGCAATGCTAAACGTTTGACATTTCTCTTTTAAAGACGACACCAAATGGTGGAATGTTATGTTTTAGTTCCCATGCGAATGTTCATGATGAATCTAAATTCATTTTTTGCAAGTTTTCCTAATTATATTTAGATGTTCTTAGACAATTGGACATGACAATAATTTGTTGCTCCAAATCACTTGTGCCCTGAGGTTGATCCAATTCAATAGACTCTTTCAAAATTTCAAATTTGTCGGTCCATTATATGTGAGGTGTCCCTTCGTGGAGTGGGCTACAATTTCCTGTACCTTGTAGCGCTTATTAAAGTTTGTCTTTTTGCTATCTTACTTAATCCCTGCTCTACACAAAATCAGTTTGGTAGGTTATGCGTGGTTTCCTCTGCCGCTCTTGGTTTTAGCATAGAACATATGAAGTGAGTATAATTTTTTTAAGCCCCCTGTCCTCATGTGTCTTGAAGTTTCAACTGCTACTTTCTGATTCATTGTAAGCTTCCTTTTCGTTTCCATTTTCCCTATAATTTTATCGTTGTTCACATTGGCAATCCATGGTATTATTAGCATCCTTCTGCAGAGCCAGATATTTATTGCCTGAAGACATTTTTCATCAGTGAGAAGACTGTCTGATATTCGATGCCATACAGAATGAATTCAGTTATATAGCAGTTGAGCACACTTTTCTTTGTTTCTAACGAGATTTTCCTGTTTCTTAATACTTTGCTTAGCCTTTAGAAGACATCTTATTACGTATCTGGTCAGTAAATTTTCTATGTCCCTAACGTGATTTGTTTGTTTCTTTATACTTTGGAAAACATCTTATTACATAAAAAGTCAACAATACTCTTTTCTTTGTTTCTAAAATTTTTTTTTGTTTTGTTTCATAATACTTTACTTTTTTCTTTGTTCCTAACGAGATTTACTCGTTTCTTAATACTTTACTTAGCCTCTGGAAAGTATCTTATGTCATAACAGGTTTTTAGTACTCCTTTCTTTATTACTACCAAGTTTTTTTCCGATTTTTAATACTTTGCTTAGCATTTGAAAGACATCTTTCACTATCCCAGTACACCTTTGGATTCGGTGTTGCGTTTACTGATACCTTCCTATTTATTTCCTAGATATTTAAATTTCTGTATTTGCTTGATTCTGAAGTCTCCAATTTATAGAGCGTGTCTTAGGTTGTTGCTTTTACTGAAAACCGTATATTCTTTCTCCTTACAACTGGTGTTAATCTTTCTACTCGTATAACCGTTTACTATCATCTGGAAGTTCATGTTACATTTGTCATTTTAAATTCTTTCAATCACAGTTAAGAATTCCAAGCCTTCACTTAATCCATGTACCCTTTAAACATGTTTTCAAATGCCACTGTAATAGAGCTTCTCTTTTAGAATTCACACGATCACCAAAATTAAGCAATGTCGAACCTGGCGAGTACCTCGATATGTTACCGTTTGGGAATACCAGGTATTCTAAACTTGGATATGCGGGTGGTGTAATAGATATCCGGATAGTTGAATTCCAATTCCATTCAGTTTTGTTATATTCACTTGCGCGCAAATACCGTTAAGAAAGGTATGAATTCGCTTTTCCCCCAAGCTATGGGTTAATTACTAGAACGTGTATTAGTAAATCATTATTATCTCCAAAAAATCTTTACAGTCTAAAAATATTTTTTGGCTTTAAATATCCATCAAAATTTTGATAAGCCGTAAAAAATCAGTCAATAAGTAAATATTGACAAACCGTATAAACAATAGACCGTCGGATGGAAGATATGATGTATTAATTGTCGATACAATTTTGTACGATTCAATTATGATTATGCCTTAGTTGGTTGAATTATAGACGTGAAATACGTGATTATTTTCCGAATATTGTAATCCATTGTTGGCATTTCCTTCTAAATTTAAGCGAATAAAATCTGACTATATTACAGACAGAAATACATACTGAGCAGTTGACTCCAAAAATGAGAAACCGCGAGTTTCAAAATATTCCTCACATATTGATTATTTGAAATCATGCCGAAATTTCAAAGTTCATGCATTACATATTTTTAAAAGTCACACGTCATTAGCCAGATTTTGATATTTTCAAGAGAATTTTATTTTACTATCATTAACTGAAATCATCGTAGTTGATGGAGTGCGACGCCGAAATTCGTTTACGCTCGGTCGAATGGCGAGAAAGACTTGCAAAAGAACTCCTCTAAATCTGCCGCGCTTGATGCATGTCGACACGGACACTCGCCGGAAGAGGTTATGTATAGGCGAGTACTTATTCGGTTCATCTTCCTTGGCAAGGGTCATTCTTGTTCGAATTTTGTGAGCTGGCGATCCAGAATTATAAACAAATGACTGTACCAAATAACAGAACGTATATCACTTGAGTTCTTTCAACAAGAAACAGAAAATAAATGGATTGCTCATGTAGCTCGAAGATAAAATAATCACGATGCCAAATAAAGATGATGTCATTTCACATGATTTCAGGCAAAAGATTGAGAAGGAGGTCACCATGAGTATTGGAAAGATTGATTACAGTGGAATTGAAAACCCTATTATCCTTTGTAATTATAGTAATAGAAAGATTTTATAAATTCCAACCAACGAGGAATTGGCTGCTGGCCAAGGAATACAGAATGGTTTTCCACATAAAGAAAAAGTTAATATTACTCTTAACTTTATCAACCTTGGTTCGGGACAAATGATTTTTATATTCGATTTTAAGTATGAATGATTTCATTTAAGCATCAAATATATGCTATATAAATATAGCATATCTTAAAACTATATTTCATATATATATATATATATATATATATATATATATATATATATATATATATGTGTGTGTGTGTGTGTGTGTGTGTGTGTGTGTGTGTATATATATATATATATATATATATATATATATATATATATATATATACGCCCTCCACAAAAATAAAATTCGGTCGAGAGCTTTAGAGGGAAAGCGCGAGTTTGTTAACAGTTACTGCTACTGCTGATAATGCAAAGCTCTTCTATGTATCTGTTTTGGTGTTCTCCCGCTAAAGAGTCTATGTTGGACTCTTCCGCCTACTATAAGATTAGTAGGAGAGAAGGCATTGGCGTCAGTCGAATAGATTGTTCAAACTGTCGAACTCTCTGCTTCGGCAGAGAGGAAGCCAGACGAGGCTTTGGCGAAGGGCATAGTTTCGTCCGGGGAGATAGACAGGCCCTGAACCGGTTTATGCGGGTTCTAAGGGAATATTTTTGGCTGAGGGTGGGGGCTATTAACAGTCGAATAGATTGAACATTGGGTCAACTGACACACACTCACTAGTCGTGTAATACTCTTCTTTTGTACTTACTGTATAATATATGATATATCAGCAACACTTGTTTTGTTATTTCCTTAACCATTTACTTGGTCACAACAGAATCAATCATTCTAAGTTAAAGGCCTGTTTATTCAAAATCAAATACATAAAAATTCACCTTCCTCTCTACTGGGTGCTGATAGCTTAGGGGAAATGATGCCAAATGGGTTTCGATTCTGGCTATATATAGGCTGCGATGGGTAAATTGTCGGAATTTTATATTTTTAATTTCGCCATGCGCTTTCTTCGCTTTTCATTTTGTCGACTACACAGTATAGTAGGGTCAGTTGTGCATCGTCTGTGAGAAAAAGAGCATCATGACGCAATTCCCTCCACCAGAAGTTAGGAAAAGATATTCTATATTCGCACCGGAAGCCCCCAAACGAAAATTTCAGTTTGTTTGGGTGTCAATCTAAGGAAGTGCAGAGGATTCGAAAAGAGTTTGATGAATCTAATGGTGATTACGAAGGTTTTTGTGTTATGACGACATTATGCATCCATTCATCTTCCCACAAGCCTTAGACTCAGAATGGAGGCCTAAATCAAATGCTTTGATGAGATAGTTGTAACCTATGTCTTGCATCAGGAATCAGCACCATTCTATAAAAGCAGAAGAATACAGTAATGGTAGTCAGAGAATTTTTACGACCACATCACCACTTACATATGGAAAGTTAACTCTCCCTGCTGCAAACCCTTATGTGTGGCCTGCAGTTGACCGAGAGTACAAAAACTCCTTGTAATACCAATGAACTGAAAGTAAGGATCATGTCAGTATTCACCAACTTAATCAGGGAGACCGCCCAGAAGTGTTGCTGGAGTTTCAGAAGTCGTCTGGAGGCCATGGTTGAAGCCAATGTCGATTTTATTAATACATTTATTCTTTAGCATTTCAGGATATTTTTGTATGATTTTGGCAACTACATCTGTTAAAATGGGATGTCAGTGTTATTTTCGTTTTTGTACAATTTAGACGACAATTTATCCATCGCACCCTGTGTGTAGTGTGATTAAGTTTACTTCTTGGTTTCATTGTTCATTGCAACTGAATATCGAACCGGATCCTCTGAATACAAAATACAAAAAGTTTAATACATTATGCAAATTATCTTTCGAAAGGACTTTCTGTGAGAACTTTTGCACCGACCTAATACTATTTATCTAATTTTGCCATTTCGTGGGAGTTCGACGATATACCGCGCGAGGCAGTACACACCTAATTACGCCCTTATGTGTACCAAATTTCCTGCTATTACTCCATTCTACATCTGCAGTGGGATTTTCAGGCAGCCTATGATGACTTATCTTGACACAAGTATACTTACTTACTTTTCTATATAACTTCAGGCTTAAGTTCTCACTGGGGCGTGAAACTGACTATCAAATGCAATGTTGATTCCTATGTTCACATTATCTATATCTATAAACGGTCTATTTCTGTCTGATGTTGAGATCTTTTGCCGTATAAATAAATTGTGCATTTGGGCAACAATCCCTCTTTTATACAGGTTACATTGAAAAGGTACTGCGAATAAGATTTCTTTTTAAAATTATAATATTCTTGCATGCGTACAAGAGATTTGTTACACACTATATCCGAAAAATATTAGGTTGGTGCAAAAATAATGACGTAATAATGTCGTTTTTTGACGTATTTTTAACGTCAAAATCGACATTATTACGTCATTATTTTTGCACCAACCTAATACTAGTATGCATTCTAGAAATATATAAAAAGCATAATTACAGTACATTGTGTACATTCATCTTTGAAAACTGTATATTAACGGTAGGATTCAAACCTAGGTCCTCTTTTGCAAGATAAAGCGTCTTTACATACGAAGTGCGTCGTCGATCAAGTAAGGCCAAATATTGCCTTTAAGCAGAAATTCTTCTCGTCCCGGATTGTCGAAAGTTCGTATCGGCTCAGTTTCCTATCCAAGCATAAAGAAGTGATTTCTAAATAGGTAATAGTTTTTTTTTATTAATCCGAAAGATTTTTATCACTTTAAACGCTATTTTTAGTAGATACCCATATTCAAGTAGACGCTCCGTTTATTTTAAACACTGCATTCAATTTCGTCAATCTGCCTGAATGTTCGAGGAATCTTATTAAAGACAAATATTGGCCCTCTAGTAGGATTCGAACCCGCATTCTACTTTTAACATACTTTCAAAATATTGGGGACGTGGCGGGGAATTTGAAATAGAAACAATGAATTCACTGAAAATTGCATGTCTTTGTCGATTTCTTTCCGATGGTCACATTATATTCGTTTCTCAGAATTACCGTGATATATTTGAATCTTAAAAGTTTCAGGCCATTTCATATTTACGGCTTTTGATTAACAATTAACTAATTGACCTCTTAGTTAAATATGAGCGCTTTTTGTGTCAATTTCACATTGGCTACATTTCTTACTAGCTCATGTATATTCTCAGTATCAGTGAATACGTGATAAATTGATTAAAAATGTATTATATACATTTTATTATGTAGAATGAAAAGTGTGCTCACCAACCTGTGTCGAATGAAGTACAAATTATTAGGCATAGAGGAAAACTGAAGAATCAGATAACTGCAGGAATCAGCTCGTATCGTCCAGCATCATAGTATAATTCGACTTGCCCATCCCTTCGTTTGTAGTTCGCACGACCGTTACGCCGTGCCAATAACTCATAAATTATGGACTATCCCGATTTGACCGCCTGACAGCATGTAAACGGCATATCAAACGCACTACTTGGTTTCAATAAAAAAGAAAGAAAAGCAAGATAGATGTGAAAATGAAAGAAATAAAGAACGAAAGAAAGAAAGTAGGGAATATAGAACGGAAAATGAAAGAAAGAGAGAATAAAGGAATGAAAGTACTTGAGAAAAATGTGAAAAAGAAAGAAAGAAAGAATGATAATGAAAAAAAGAATGAAAGAAAAAATGAGAAGATAGAAGTGAAAATGAAAGAAAGAAGGAAGGAAAGAAAGAAGGTGAAAAAAAAGGGAAAATGAAAGAAAGAAAGATAAAAATGATAATGAGAGAATAAAAGAAACAAAAAAGGGAAGATAAAAGTAAAAATCAAAGAAAGAAAGAATGAAAGCAAAAAAAAAAAGTGAGATAGGAGGGAAAATGAAAGAAAGAAGGAAGGAAAGAAAGAAGGTGAAAAAAAGGGAAAATGAAAGAAAGTAAGAAATAAAGAAAGAGAAAAGGGAAAATAGAATTGTTTGACATCTGTTTCTGTGAAAATATTTGAAATTGATAACGTTTTCCAATGTTATCAATTTCAAATATTTTCATTTGTACCCACTTCTTAAAATACGGCCAGTATTCTTATACACGATTGTTATTACAATATTCTGTTAAAGTTGTTAATTTCAAATATGCAACAATGCTACAGATATTCTACGGATATTTATATATATATTATTTATGAATATTGGAATAGGAAAACCGTGAAACTTTCACGAGTCTTTCTTGTAGGAATATATACTGAGATACATTAATAAAAAAATAAATTGAAATGACAGCCATTAATAAACAAAGAAAGAGAAATGTTGAAGTAGCATCAGCAGTAAGAAAGGAGAAGCGTCGGAAAATGCGGTCAAGTGTAGTCACAACAGGTTCAAGAACAAGAAGTCAAATGAATACTGTGTTCATGTCTACAAATTATAGCCTCAGGAGTGTCCCGATGCATTCAAAATAGGAACAAGACGAGTTAACATTAGTCATGGTCAGTTGATCGAGAATAATACACACCCATGCATTACGAATAAGGGATTCAATTCGAAATTCCCTGAGATCGACAGATACCAGAAGAAAGCAGGAAGATGCAATAGCCGATACGTTGTGACAATAAGAACAAAGATAAGGATATCACTCTGAATGTAAATCTTGAAAACCCATACATTCAGTGACCAATTTTTTTTTTCTTTTCGACATAAACGCCTTATTTGTCAATAGACTTTACTCTAAGCTTTCCCATTAAGTGCAAAGCAAAATTCAGCTATGTACGTCGCAGATTATGAACTCACTGATCCAACATTGTATATTTCTTCTGAGCCCATTTTCTTTCTGAGCTTATGTTCATTCTCTTTCTTTCGTATTGTGCAGGCGGCATTAACTATTCTTTTGTATCCTGTCTATATAAGCTTTAATGTTCCTTTTAATAGACTTTACCTAATATGATGTTCTTCTCTTCAAACCTTTCTTTCCACGGCCCGCTTATGTCATTTCGCTGTTAATTTCTTTTGTACGCCTCCTGAAATATCCGCAGAATGGTTTTGCTTCCAATTTTTGGCTCACCCTCTCCTAATTATGTAATCCCTAGATTCCTTGATAGATGAGTCGATTAAATCCGGAATGCGGAATAAACACTCTTCCCCGGGTCTTTTATGTTCGAATAAATACCCAACTCGCGTCAATGGTGCGCAATTCTTTATACATAACCAGTTGCGTTATTCCTTGAATCTCTCATCTCGGTTCTTTTCGCTGTAGAATGTGAGATGGTAAGTATTACTTTGTATTACTCGAGAAATTGTAAAATGCAAGAATATATTCAATCTGGAAAAGGTTAAAGAAAAAGTCTATCCGTGTTGGACAAAAAAAAAGTATTTGTAACAATCTGATTTCTCACACATCTTTAGAAGATGAAGAGATAAATTCCTTCCTTTTAAGTCCAACTCAACTATCTGACTTTCGTAAGAATTCCGTCTCCAGTCCATCTTTGAGGCAACTGAATTTTCAAGATTCATGTCTTCAGCCCAGCTTTGAATTAACAAACATAAAATTTTATCAATGATTTTAGATAGTAATAAAATAGTATTTTGAAGATTTGATCTCCCGTGCGGCTTTGGGGTGATCTCAGAACTTCTGGGACACAATTGGATGGATTAGTAAGTGGGATTATCCACATAAGCAAATAGAAGCAGGAAGTGGAAGAAACGGGTTCAAGCCGTGAGAGAAATAAATAGGTGAGTAGAGGAGTTTGTAGCTGCCCAGCGGCTAGTGATAAAAGGACTGCTAGTGAGCAATCAGGAGTTGCCGAGGCTAGTGAGGAAGAGTCCAGCTAAGATAGGGAGATAGCAGTTCAGCCGGTTAGGGGTGATATCATTATTGTTGTGAACTCCAAACCAGTGTCTTTAAAAGCATTTCTCATCATTATTATTATTTGTTGAAAACGATCACAGCCAAGGAGACGAACGTATGCATATAGCGATTTTATGTGTATATGCAAATACAATCAACCTTGGATGTCATCACAGATACAGTGAACAATGGTCAGTCTGAGAACGTCGTCAAAAAACTTGTCACAATTCCCCTACGAACGTTGTCACATATTCATTCTTTCATACTTCCTGATTAAGAGAGATAATTTTTAACTGAAAGAGTAGCAGCCGTCTCGATGTTGGGTAATGGTTAGCGAAGCTAATTTGGCTGATCACATATTCTTTGTCTTTGTATTCCATTCGTAAGGAAGAATTACCACTCAGACAGCTTCTTGCTTAGAACTGTTACGATGTAAAACAAACTGCACAAAGAATCGATCACACAAAGCAGGTAGATTTAGTTAATTGTTATCTGTAAGTGCACATCATTTATTTATTCAGTTAGAGTATATTACGCCGTTGTCGTTATCATTCCCCTATTTCTGTTATAATTTTGGTTCATGGTGATATTTAAGGCAAAATAGAATAATGCCTTGCCGGTTCCTTTTGCATCTGAGGATACTGTGGGTATGCGGACCATTTTCTCAGAAGTTCCTTCACCCATTGGTATATCCGTTGACCTCTGAAGGCGCTGCTCCTATGCCCATGCTGGCGACTGGCCGATGGCCGCTTGGTACAGGTGGGTTGTAGAGAGACGTTCCCTTTCATCGATTGTGTCCAGAAACACTAGCCCCATACAGTTAAGCCAGCAGGTCGATGCCGTTGACTGGAGTGTGACTGCCGCAGTGTCCATGCGACTACTTCGAGCCATGTGTGAGAGTTGTATGTAGGCAGTGGACCCGTGCAGTTCCACGTCCGAATTCACCTAGGTGATCGCTCTGCTGTAAAACGTACCACCACTGACATACGCGTGTCTAATCCCACATGAAACTCGAGGTAGTGCCATATATTTACATTTAATAGGCAAATAAATAATATTTTCAGGCAATAATTCTGTTTTTAAATTAATGAAAGACAATATATTTAATTAAAAGACCCGTTTTCTTTCTTTCAGAACAAGCCCTATGAAAGTAAACATTATGGGATTATTGATGTCAACACCTACTTTTGTGGCTTGAAGTAATTTACTTTACAGTCTTGGTTATGATGATAAACTACATCCAGCAGCAAGGCGGGAGATTGGGAATTTTTAGGAGCGTCGAACCACTTCTTAATTGCTGTTGTTCTCAGAAGCACATTGACCTGGGGTGGCGACACCTCAAACAGGTCTCATAGGTCTCAGATTTGGGCAAATATGAACCCCAAAACAAAACAGTATGAAAGTATAAAAATACATTTTTATAGTCAAAATACCAGCAATACATTTTCATATTAATAATTAGCAACAATACCTATTTATTATTAATATGAAAGAACTCTTTTATGACATTAATCCATATAATAACTATTATACTATCTGCACATACAAACATAACGCACCTGGTATCCCCAACCCGTTGCCCATCATCGTATTGACCAGGTTCGATGTTGCTTAACTTTGTTGACTGGACGAGAACCGCTGTCTGTAAGCCAATTTGAATTCAAATTCCGGGTAGCCTGTTCACTTTTAGCATTAATGGTTATAAACCAATCTCTTGCCATTCGCCAGCTATGGTGTGAATAGTAAGGTAGACTGTGTTCTCTCACCTTGGGTGGCAACCATTCTCAGAAAAGTAATTCTCAGAATTCTGAACTGTCGTGGACCCAACGGAAAAAGTCAGGGCAATGCGCAGATAATTAAACAGAAGAGAAAAGAAATATCATTATCCACACCCGGAAAAGCAAATGGTATTTAAAAAAAAAGAAAAAAAGGTGTACGAATTGAAAACTATCATCTGGCTTAACAGTAACAAATTAACTCGTTAAATGGTGATATTGTTGACCAAATTAAATCTTCAACAGCTCCAGGATATTTCCCAAGTTATGTTTTAGTAATGGGAATCTACAAGAGTGTTCTCTCCCCTTGGATGACAAAGATTTCTCTCAAATCTAAACCGTGAAAAACGCAACGAAAAACAATTTTACAGTTTCCCAAGAAGTCAAAACCAATGCTCAACTGGTATTCTGAAAGAGTCACCCATCTAGGATTCTGAACAGGCTCGACGCAGCTTAACTTTGGTGATCGTACGGGAACCAGCGTGTCAACGGAATATGGCCGTAAACCTGGATTGCATGCAGTTGACGCTATCATGAATTTGTTGGGAGACATTCATGATATCCACACGAAAGTATTTTTATATCACACAAGGTTATTTAATGAGATAATTCGTGTTTTCGTTTGATGTTTTATTTCTGAAGTAATTTACGGTGCTGTTCGAAACTACCTCTAGCCTGCCTTATTCTGTGTACAAATTCTTTACCTCCTATACTGAATTTCTTATAACTGATCACTACACCGAAGTATTTAAAGTAATTTAATATTTAGGGCCAAGAGATTGACATTTCTTGATTCCTGAACAACAAATACGGAACCATTCATCCGACTACTTATTTAAAGTAAAATATTTAGCAAAAAACAAATATACTTATTAGAAAAGAAAGTTTTCATAAATTACAAGTAAATCATCACTTACAATTCCCCAAAATGAAGCAGGTCATAGCTCTCCACGACTTCCTGTCTCTTGTAGCTTTTAAGCTACATTTGACATTTTACTATGTACTCACACGTTGCACTTAAAGTCGGTTAACCACAGTTTTCATTTTTTAACTTTTCTGCATTCAATATTTCTATACATCTAATAAACCATAGAAGTTATTTCTGTAAGCATTATTTTAGTAGACACACTTATTTGAGTAGATATCGCAGTTTATTTATAAACAGTGAAATTAACCTCTATCGGTCTAGATGATCGAAACAAAATATATACTTTGATAGTCATCGTACCTTCATTCTCATTGGATTCTCCAGGAGGCTAGAAATAACGGCACTCAACCAGTAATGCCTTTTTCTTCTTAAGAATTTACTACTGATAATTAATTTCAACCTTTTGAGAAAAAATAAATGTAAATTTGAACAATTTTAATCTAAATGTACTTCAGGACGTTGGCGATCATGGCTCTTCGCATTTTCCTGTCTGTAGAGGAGAAATTGAAGGTCTCATTAGATAATGGGGGATTTTCACAGGCAGAAATAAACTGCCTCGTCCAGTATTATATAAACAGCTGAGTGTCCGGCGACCAGATATATATTTTTTTTGTATTTGTATATCGTTGGTACGAGAATAAAGTACAGTGTAACCCGGATATAAGAGAGATTTTCTCAGGTCCCAAATTATAGCCAAACTTACATAAACAAAATAGATCAAACCCGGATATAAGAGAAACCCGGATATAAGAGACTCCTTATCCGGTCCCGACAACTCTCTTATATCCGCGTTACACTGTAATTAAGAATTACTAATACGATTGCCGTTGTATTATTTCACACTATCCGTCATTTATAATAAATTCTATTTATATTATCTCTCCAAAACTGTTTCGTCATCCAATCTCGCTAGGTAGGTTCTGTGTTGTTTTCTTCTGTTTATCTCGCCTTCACTCTATCCCGTCAGTATCAAACCTTGAGAATGTTTAGTTTATTATGTGTCCTAGAAATTTCAACTATCTCTTCCTGGTTTTAAGACTTTTTTGTTCTTCATTTTCTCTAAGAACTCGACGTTGATCCCATATCCGTCCCATGGTATTCTTAGCATCTTTATCCATTCTTAATTGGCTGTGGCGACATTTATTCTCAAATGGAGCTTTTGATATTGTGTCCATTTTATTACACAGAACGATAACCCTATAAAATTATAACTTTCGTTCGAACAATGCATCGATTTTGATCTTACTGGGGAGGCTAAGAATAAGAATGAAGTTTGTGTTAGTTTTAAAATATATTGAAGTTGTTTTTTTTTTCTAAAATAAGTAAATCGTGTGAAAAAAAAAAAAACAGAAAAGAATCTCATGTTACACACCAAGGTTTCAAATGTTATTTTAATGTTTCTTTTCTAAACTTTTTTTGCGGAGATTTATTGCATTTAATTTTTTTTGTTTTCTGAATTTTATTTTTTTTCTGTTTTTTCCTTGCCTTTTTCAAACAAGTAACGAGAAAAGAATAATTTTATTTGCGTTAACATGGTTTTCTGTCAGTTTAAAACACACTTGCTCCATACATCATCAAATCTAATTTATGATTACACAAAAGTTTAATAAAATAAACTTTCTTTTTTTTTTTTTTTTAAATTTGATCTCTCTAAATTTATTTTGTATTTTTGTTTTACACGTAAGCCCCAATAAATTATTTTTTTTTTTAGGAAGGACGTTTACAAAGCTTTTCAAGGACTTTTAAATAATCTCAATATTGTTATGATTTCTGTTGTTTCTATCTTACGAATCATTTACTCAACACCAGCCCCAAGCGCCACTTATGCTAAAGAGTTAATGAATGTGCTTTTTGAATGAGTGTAAGAGGGGGAAGTAAGAATTGTGGAATGCTCTAGTAAAGTTAAGCCGGGACTTGAACAAATTAAGACTGTAGTGTTTGGGAAAGTATCTTCTCGAGAGTCGGATTACTCAAATTGAAAGCGAATAAGACGTTAGCGCGCTAACAGGACAATAAAAGAAGAGAGTTTAAAAAGACAGAGAATAATTAATGACATTGTATAAAAAAAAAAAATTACCAAGGTGAGAACAAAAGAAAATATGCTTGGAGAATATCTCAAAAAGGGATTTGCAAGAAATTAAAAGTCTAATGAGTAAGCAAACCAGATTGACCAGCCTGAAAATATTTGAAGACGCGAACGGATACAGAAATATTACTTAAATTTATGAGAGGAAACAAATTATCAATTTTATGTAAACCTTGCATAACTGATATCCGCGCAATGATTTTTAAAGATGACTATGTAGCGAAAATTAATGCACTTGATTGCTGGATCCTTGATGGAAATGGTCAGCCAACTTCCCTTGGAAAATAACAAGCTGCTGGTAGAACATTATTATATGTGGTCGACAATAGTCGGGATCATGTGTTAGTGACACAATCCTTTCCTTATGTGTTTTGCCATACGCTTTGGAAGTTGTCCTTCCTCTAAAATGTTTGCCAACCAAAGCTTCAGAGCCAAGACTGGCCTACTATTTAACCCATAGTTGAGAGTTTTGAAATCAGAGTTCATCTTCTAGGAGAAAGTCAACTTTGAATCCAAAGCTTATTTTATCCATAGCTGGCGGAGAAGGATTCATATATTTCCAAAGATCATTTGCACATAAGTTAATATAATGAACTCGACTCAACTTCGAACACGGCTCTAAAAATTTCTCAGTACGAGTCGCTAACCACTACTCACCGTGTCACCATAGAAATTGTATGTAGTAAACTGACAAAAACCCTAAAATCGGATGGTACAATATAAGTCCAGAGAATTATTGTAAATCCTTCGAGATTTTTTCCAAATAGTAATGATCATAATCTAGAAAACTTTTTAAAAAAGTAGTATATTCATGTAAAATAACTCCGGATTTTTCAATTGTGAATATTTCCCATCCTTTTATAACAAATAAAATAAATTCATGTAATTGTCCCTGGCCTTTCCAAATATTAATTCAATAAAAAAAAAAGTTGCAGTCTATCATTAAACGAAGTGTACATGTGAAATCTATTCTCAAGCGAACTTATATTGAAAGCAATAGAAAATTGTAATATCAAAACCTGTAGAAAATATAGGAAACGAAAAAAATGGAAAGATTGATATAGGATACAGAATTCCAAGGAGTCTGCAGAATATTTTTGGCGGGGTATATGTGGAGATTTAGCATTGTCAAAATATTGAACTCGCCCACAATGTAAAAGGAACGGGGGAAAAAAAAGAAAGAAAAAGTTAAAATGTTTTTTTTTTTAAATAGTTTCTTTTTTTTTTTCAGTTAATTTTCTTATGGATTCGGTACGGCTGGAATTAGATTAAGCACAAGAAGGTATCTTAATAACTCCTGTTTCTTCGATAGTCACGTGGCGAAGTAGTTAGAACGTTCAAGATACGAGTTCGAATCTAACCAGAGTCGATTTTTCAGGAAGGTGACTTCTTGATATTATCATCCGGAGGAGACGATCCCATTGTGCGCCATCTTTGGAAAGTGCCTGAAAACCATACCACGGATTGATCCAAGTATTGTGAGTGAAATCGTTGTGATGGTTGTCCTAGCACGAAGTTACAATTCATCGTGACCGAGGGTTTGAGTGTGCTGGCCTTGATCAAATGTTGATCACGACAGCTAACACATCTCCTCCCAGAAACTGTAACTAAGGTCTCCTCAGCATAATTGCAAAATAAACCACATCTAAGCTCTGTGGATGCCAAAGAAACGCAAATGTGCCTGAGCAGTGTCTGCAAAAGACATTGGTTAGTCGCCCTAGTAGACTGGCATCTTCGGATCAGCTATTTGAGACTGTTACTACAACTATTACTTGGACACCATGCGAACTGTCTATTTGATACGCTGTCTTTTTATTTAGACTTGGCGCGCCCATGTAGTAGTAAACACAAAATATGCGCGTATATTTAAGAGAAAAAATATCGGATTATTATTATTGGACGTTATTTCAAGCATATAAAATTTATGATACCTTAAAAACTATGCTTGCTTCAAAGCTGAAAATTTCCAGATTATTCATATGATATATGTTTTAACCCTTTGAGTCCTGACCACCGATTTACCGGTGGCAGACAAAAATGACGCAATGCTCAGCCACCGGTTGAACAGTGGTTTAGAAAAAATGACTTAATGCCCAATTACCGGTTGAACTCTTGGTAAACACTTATAACTATTTTTATATTTACCGTGAAACATTGCATGCCAATTATTTGCGAATTTTGACTCAGGAGCTCAGGCAGAAGGGTTTAAATTGTCCAGGAACGCGGGGCTCAAAGAGTTAAATGCCGTTTACTTTTTACCTTTTGTTTAATTTAAGTTTATTTTTCTGTCCACTAAGTTGCGATATCGTATATTATTTATAATTTAAAAAAAAAATTGTCTAAAATCAATTAATTATCAGAATATATTTTGACATAACTTGAATCTGTCAATTTTGCTTAATTTATCAAATCTTAATTTATACAGATTCTCAAAGCTTTTCTTCACACACACTATAACTCCTTGTTAAGATTTAAAATCACAAAATGATAATTTATATAGATATATGACAATGGTAATGACATTAAGAGCCGTTTCCTGATAAGGAAATATTTGGTTTTCATTGACCGAGCAACCAGGGCCACGGCTGGTTGAAATTTATAAAATATTTCTATTAAAACAATTTCTCGGTAAAAATATGTCTCAAGGCCTATATATGTTATCGCTCTTTCCAGTATTGATGAGTGTTTCAATTCTAACCTTTTGTGGGATTACGGCTATATCACGTTGAAACACTAGTTCTCGTACAATCACCGATGAGTGAACACTTTGGAATATCAGGTTCTGTAAGGCTGGATATGCATCTGCTGTAATTGATAAATTCACGGAAATTGGAAATCAGAAAATTAAGTCCCAACGCCAGTCGTTTTTGTTATGTTTGTAGAATAACAAGACAATAAACAGCACTTACCGGTGTAAGAGTCCCAGCTAGCGTCCAGCTGGCAGACAAAAATAAAGGAGGTTGTAACTTAATACAAACCCTGCAAACTAACTGAATCAAGCTGGTATTTATATAGAAATACCTCCACTCAGGTACCAGCAGCCAATCACAGCCCAAGCAATGGACTGTCCCACTTTAGCACAATGAGATGCTCCATTGCACCATAAATAGCTCTCTTCCTCAAGGTTGGATTACTCTTTACCTCAGCTTGCTCCACAACTGAGTGTTTATCTTGATCACGTGATTGTTCGACATGGCGCTGTAAACCAAACCAGCGGGCTTGCTTAGGTTGTGGCAGCCACCAGCATAGCACCTCAGGAACTGGATCCCGCCGGCTAAAATGCCCAGCATGGGGACAAACATGTAGTAACTGTGGGAAGCCCAATCACCTATCGAGGGTATGCCGGGCTAAGAAACTAGCTCAAGCGGTCAGGAAAAGCCCAGAGGCTAATGAAGCTGCCATGGACACACTTATTGCCCACATCACATTCCTAAGCCGACGACTACAATATTACCCCAAACAGCAATGCAACACCTGCCCTTGACAAGCACACATAAAAAATCGGACGCAAGCACTAAACAATGCAAAGTCGAGGGACAACTTCCAACGCGTCCCAAAAAACTCCCTTTTTCCCCAACAGAACAGAACATTGATAGACTCAAGAATTGGCTATTGAATCAATTCGCCGAAACGGCGTTCAAGAACAATGGTGAATTCCCACCAATGTCTGGCCCCAATGCACATATACACCTCAAAGAAGGAGCAGTCCCCAAAGCCAGACATAACCCAATTCCTGTGCCTTTTCACTTCAAAGAGCCCGTAAGACAGGCCCTTTGGGAAGATGTGAAAAGGGGCATCATAACCCCAGTACCCGTCGGCATGCCCACTGATTGGTGTAGCACTATGGTAATTACTGCCAAGAAAAATGGCAAACCACGAAGAACCATAGACTACCAACACCTGAATTCACAGTGCAAACGGGAAACACACCATACAGGGTCACCATTTCAGCTAGCACTGCAAGTGCCACCTAAACAAAAGAAAACGGTGTTGGATGCTGTTGATGGATATCACTCCATCCCCTTAGATAAAGAGTCCCAGCCACTCACCACCTTCATTACAGAATGGGGAAGGTTCATGTACCTGAGGATGCCACAAGGTTACCTAGCATCTGGAGATGCCTACACCCGAAGGTATGATGAAGTAATAAAAGACATCCCCCGCAAAGTAAAAATCGTAGATGACACCCTACTCTATGACTCTGACATTGAAGGAGCCTTTTTTCACACCTTCGATTTCCTCCTTCATTGTGCAAAAAACGGCATCATACTAAATACGGAAAAATTCCAATTTTGCCAAGACACAGTGCAGTTTGGTGGCCTCCAGATAACATCCTCTGGTGTAACCCCTTCTAAATCCATGCTGGAGGCAATATTAAGCTTCCCAATACCAAAAACGCTCACCGATGCCAGATCATGGTTTGGTCTGGTCAACCAAGTCGCTTGGGCATACTCACTGAGCCCAGTCATGCTTCCATTTCGTGATCTTGTAAAACGAGACTCTCACTTTACATGGAATAAAAGCCTCGAGGATGCATTTCAGCAGTCAAAGAAGGTAATAGTTGACTTAGTCCGAAAAGGCATTGCAACATTTCAAAAAGAACGAATAACCTGCCTTGCCCCAGATTGGAGCAAAGAAGGAATGGGCTTCCTACTTCTACAGAAGTATTGCTCATGCACCACTGACAAAGCTCCAGTTTGCTGCCCTGAAGGTTGGCGCCTGATATTTGCTGGTAGCAGATTCTGCATTGATGCTGAACGCAGATATGCACCTATTGAAGGCGAGGCAGCAGCAATTGCATGGGCATTGGAAAAGTGTCGCATTTTTGTAATGGGTTGCCCGAATAATCCTTTTAGTGGTTCATGATCTGTAACCACTATGAGATTCGGGCAACCCATTACAAAAATGCGACACTTTTCCAATGCCCATGCAATTGCTGCTGCCTCGCCTTCAATAGGTGCATATCTGCGTTCAGCATCAATGCAGAATCTGCTACCAGCAAATATCAGGCGCCAACCTTCAGGGCAGCAAACTGGAGCACAAGGATCATTGGACAATAACCGTGCAGCAAGAGCCATCCTCCAATACAGGAATACGCCCATTCAAAACATTGGGCTATCCCCTGCTCAACTACTACTCCACCGCCGACTACGTGACTACATACCATCCCACCCCACACTCTATAAGCCACACGCGAATTGGATAACCGCAGCCCAAAATCGCGAGTTAAGTCTGTCCCGGCGGAACGCTCGTCTCATAGAGCAATACAACAGAACAGCACACACCTTAAATCCCCTTCAAAAAGGACAAATAGTGGCACTACAACGACCAACAACCCGCCGATGGGACACAACAGGTCAGGTCATTGAAACCCTCCCCAACCACCAATACCGTATCAGAATTGACGGATCAGGTAGAATTACCTTACGAAATCGCCGATTTCTCAGGAAACTGGATACACCAACAATCCCAGTTCCAAGACCTAGTGCCTTACCCGATACCCCTACACCAGTGCCACAAACATTCGACGCTGGAATAACATCAAACACTGCACAGCAGTCTACAATAACACGGACAAAACCCCCTCGGGCATTGTCCAGACTACTTCCACACAACCAGCCAGGTTTAAAGGAACTCATCCCTCCCCAAAGGCCACTACCGACACGCGATGGGGGGGAAGGAGATGTAGAATAACAAGACAATAAACAGCACTTACCGGTGTAAGAGTCCCAGCTAGCGTCCAGCTGGCAGACAAAAATAAAGGAGGTTGTAACTTAATACAAACCCTGCAAACTAACTGAATCAAGCTGGTATTTATATAGAAATACCTCCACTCAGGTACCAGCAGCCAATCACAGCCCAAGCAATGGACTGTCCCACTTTAGCACAATGAGATGCTCCATTGCACCATAAATAGCTCTCTTCCTCAAGGTTGGATTACTCTTTACCTCAGCTTGCTCCACAACTGAGTGTTTATCTTGATCACGTGATTGTTCGACAATGTTCACTTCCTTCGCATATATATATGGGTTCATTAGTAGAACTTATATCAGTAAATCATTATTATCTCTAAAAATTCGTTACAATTTAAAAATACTTTCTGGTTTTAAAAAACGTACGAAATGTTGAATAGCCGTAAAAATCATTTGGTTCGAAGTTGTGTGGCAATTTTAAATCTTGATTATATCATTATTTTCTCTTCGAGCTGTATGTTCTGTTTATTTTAGTCCTCAGTTGATGTGGATTTTGTTATCTGGTACAGTTTCTTGTGTGTGATTCTGTATTACAATACCACAAGGTTGAAAGAAGTAGCGAGATTTTCATATGGATGTCTAGCATTGCGCCAGAATCGTTCAGAAATATCTGAACTGTCATCTGTATACAACCTCTTTCGAATGGTTAGAAATGACCTCAAGTGAATGTATCAGTGAAGACCCTCCTTTTTTTTAAATTTAAAAGTTTTAGTTTAATGTTTTGTATCAAGTGCTGGTATTGGGCGAAACTACCAGGAGTACAGTCGATTTGATTTATGCGATACTGCATTAATCAAATATATGTTCCTATGTCCTATAGCATTTGGGGATATTTGTAGATAAAAAATTACGCAACACTTTGCGTAATAAGGCTTGACCGCCGTAAGTATTTTATCAGGACATATAATAAGGGTGAACATTATCCACTGAAAATGATATTTTGTTGCTAAAGCATCGCCTTGTTAAGAAAATCTAATGAATTATATTCGTACCAATTAATATATTTTCAATGATCTCATCCTAAGTGTTAAATATTTTAGCAGACTATTATTTTTTAGAGGACTGTCTCTGCTCGACTAACTGAAGTTGACATTAGGGTCAGATAAAAGCCATAATATCGGAAGTCGATTTTGATTGGCTGAGAAAGGAGATAGGATAAAGGTTTCGGGGAATCGAGTCTTAACCTTCAAGCAATGTAGACGTCTTCTCTTTCATGTCTGAAACGGCTCCCCAGTGAGAGGAAATGAGCCCCTTTGGATCGTTAGCATATGTTAACCTTTAATATAATAGTTAAGTTAAAATTCTTCGATTTCAGTTCTTTTATCTTTGGACGCAAAGCATCTAGCGATCACCGGCCGAGAGAGAAGATGCAACATTATTAACGAATTGGCGCTGTTAACCTCCCAGCGTGAGGGGGCTATACAACATAAGCAATGCGATAGTACAACTAAGAGGTAAGGGGGGTGAGTGTGAAAGAAAATGAGGAAATATAAGTGAAGAGAAAGAACGAAAAAGAAAAGTGTTCAGAAAGGCAGATGATAGTGATATATGTTGCATTTAAAATTTCGAAGATAATAGTTGAAAGGAAATCAAGAAGCTAGAAGAGATTTCCACCTTCAAGAATTGCGAGCGACACTATAGAACAGAACGTATGTTTATATCTGGTTATTTAATTTTCCCAATGTGGCAATAAGCTTGAATTCATGAGATTGAGGTACCAAAGAGGAAAGCTCATTAAAAAATTACCATGTATAAAAACGCTACACAGAATTAGCACTTTATTAAAAGTATATCATATGATTTGCTGTGTGATAAGAACTTTCTTTTACAAAAATAAAAAATAATCTATTTTTATTGGCGATAAACGTTGACTACTAATTCCTAATTCATTGGGAAAAGTATTTATTTCTATTAAGCAGAGAGGAATTAATTAGGAAACTAAACCTAACCGGTGAAAAACTATTTAAGATCACATACACGGTGCGATAAGTAAATTGTCGTTATTTTATTTTTTATTTCGGGCATGCGCGTTGTTTGATTATTTCTATTTTGTCACTTGCACAGTATAGTAGGGTCAGTTGGGCACCGTCTATGAGAAAAAGAGCACTATGACGCAAATTCACACCGCCAGAAATTTGGTAGCCGGAAGCTCTAATATAAACATTTCATAGTGTTTGGGTGTCAATCTGAGGACAGTCCAGAGGATTCGGAAAAAGATGAATTAGTTTAATGATGACTACGAAGGTACGGCAGCTCGAAAAATTCACTTCTGATAAAAAAGAACAGCCGAATTTGTTGGTGAGGGCTTTAGACTAAATAGGGAGGCCTACATCAACACAATTTAGACAATGTTGCTGTTACTCCCGGTATATAACCCATGATCAACATATATTAAGTTGTTATATATATTCCTTCATTTTTTTCTAATGTTTTTCTAAAGCTATCGAAGAATAACCTTTCGTATTATTTTTTTCTTTCTTAGTAAATTTAGTCATCCTGTGAAACTGTGGTCTAAGATTATTGAAATTTTATTTCAGAATAGACACCACTTTGAGATGGAATGCCAGGTTGAAAAGAATATTCGAAAACATCTTTTTGCTTTTAATCAAAGTCACAAAGCTGCCAAACATTCTCGAGACAGTTGCTGTGTATGGAGATGACTTTATTACCGAGAAAATAGCAAAGATTTTTTTTCAGTTTCGAGCATGGGAAGTTCAAACTCACAATCTCTTCGGGTACTGGCCAACCAGTTTGATGCGATCCAATAACACGCGCTGACTAAAGAAATTGACTCAGTAGATGGCAAGCTCTAATGTAATTGTCGCCTTTCATCTTCACACGAAAAGTAAGGTCCAGATACATGGCGTATGGGTGCCACACGCATTGACCTGGAGAAACAAACTCCAGCACACCTCCATTGCCACTAGTTTACTCGCTCGAAAGTCAGGGTATTTGTGCACACAAAGAAAGATTCCTTTCCGTTATTATCATCGGGAAGGAAAATGGTCTATTTACGGGAATATAAAGCAGAGAAAAGAACACATTGTTGAATGACTCATCAGAACCTTTAATAAATAATAAGTATTAAGATAAATTATAAAAAAAATATATATATATATAACAACTTAATGCTCCCGAAACGTACAAGATTGGCAGGTAATGTCTCGTAAAAATTACACCTACCAAGGTCAGATTTGTAGAAGCAGGGTAGCCATTTTCACAACTCCATTGAGTTAAAAGCCGATTTGATGAGTGGTACTATATATTTCTGTGACATTAAAATAGGAATAAAAAGAAGTCTTGTACATAAGATAAGAAATAGATAATTGAAACTTCTGAGACACATGGTGAGGAAAGAGGGCTTTGAAAATTTGATACTCACAGCACACACTGAAGGTGACAGAGAGAAACAATGAGTAACGTCCTAAATGCCTGTAAGAACAGCGATCAAGAAAGATATCAAGAGGACAAACATTGCTTAGAGGTAGTAAGGATAGGAAGTTGTGAAAACGAATGATGACCAACATTATGTGGTGTGACCGCACATAGAAGAGCAGAAAACAATCTCTTCCAGATGATTGCTAATTGTTATTTTCGATGCATTATTACTGGCTTTTATTTCTACAAGCTTTACTTCAAACTCCGAATGGCTTCTGGGGTTGTGTGAGTCGAGATGTCAATGGCCAGATGACAAGAACTCTATTTTGGTGGTATGTTAATTGAAAAGTGTCTACTTTGGAGTCTATCTATATTTCTGAGATGAGGTATTATGTACATTATTTACATTATTCGGACTATTGTTCTCATCTTTGTCGCCATATTTATCACAAAGTTTCGGCCTTTGTACGCTCTGGCACAGTGGATAAAGGCGTTGGTTATATCCAGTTACAGGACCCAAAGAGTGTGAGTTCAATACCTGGTTAAGACAGTGGAGAACTTTCAGAGAGAAATTAGCAGGAGATAACTGGTAATTGACATCCATCAAACATGACACGTGGAACTAGAACAGTCTACCCCAGCGAGCGAAATAAAGGGTTCAGTTCGACATTCCAACCACCTGAAGAAGGCCGGAGCGTACAACGGCCGAAACGTTGTAATAAATATGGCGACAAAGATGAGGACAATAGTCTGAATAATGTAAATAATGTCCAATTTGGATAATAATTTAGCAGAATATCTATTTAAATTGTTCAGTGTGACTTATGTTGTTTGTTTCTAATTTTAATTACGAAATATCGAAGAATTGACACATTTCAACATTTTTATTGATTTAGTTTTTTTACGGCATGTCAACCTTTTTGAGGTTAATTAAAGCCTAAACGTATTTTTGGATTATAAGACTTTTTGGAGATAATAGTGATGTTAGTATATGTCTTACTATTTAACCCATAGCTGGGAAGATAAGAGGTGGATGCATACGTTTCCCAATGGCATTTGCATGTAAGTGAATATAATGAACTCGACTGGAATTCGAACTCAGCCCTCCGAATTCTAACAATGGCAAGCTTGCAGCACCTGGCACAAACCCTTTGTATCTGAGTGGCTTTATTGCATTGCTTGGTGTGAAATGATTTTTAAAGATCCCACCCATAGACATTTCCATCAATTAAAAATAAAAACATTATATTCCCAAAAAGGATTTATCATATATATCGATAGACAACATGAATGTAAGCGCGCTCCTACATTAGCTATCAGGCCTCATCATTTTACTGTTGAACTAGCGAGATACAACAGCAACTTCGATTATAATAGTGTTTTTTTTTTCTCGTGCTTCTCCCCTATGGAACTCACTTCTCGATTCCCATCCACTTAAAATTTTCTACTGCAACGTCAATCGAAATTTTCTGCTTTCGTGAACCCTTTTCATTTATTATCCTTTTCTCAGCTCTCCTCACTAAAATCTTTTATTGTGACCCGGGGCTTCCTAGTGGCATTATCGTCTTGTTTGCAGTGAAACGAGTACAAAAATGTCTGATGTAGCTAATAATTTGATCAGTGCATGTCAAATTTAAGTATTCAGTAAAAATCGAAAGGAGATCAATCTAGAGGCGCAGTGTAAAGAATAAACAAACTTTTATTTAGAATTCAACATTTCCTATTGAAATCCGTTGGTATTAATTTCAGGTGAACAAGAGAATGGGCTGAAGACCAAAAAGAATCGATATTCAGCTATTAATCGTAGAATCAGTGATTATTGTTACCTTTGTATTTGGCCAATTGAATCAACGTCTGCCAAATTTCATACAATATTAATTACGCGTGAGCCTTGCGATGGGAAAAAGATGACTTAATTTTCGACATTTCTTCGTTTATCCAGCATAAATACATACATATAAATACATTTGTGTATGTATATATGTGTGTGTGTATGTCTGAGAGAGAAAAAGAAAGAGAGAGAGAGAGATAGTGAAAGAAAGAAGGGTGACAGAGAGAATAATTTCTTTAGAGCTCCTTTCTTACAATGTCAAAGTGAATTTGTAAGCAGATCGTCAACACCCGAGGGTCAAAAAGGTGAGGTTAATCTCATCTCTCTCGTTTGACTTATAAGTTTTTGTCAATATACAGCTGGTGCTGTCCGAAATTTTGCGATCGAAAGGTAAGTGGATCAGCCTATTCATTGAGTGCAACACCGCGGAGTGATTTGCCGTCTAAAACTAATCTTTTTATCTTCATATTTCGCAAGTACGTTCGACATATAAGAAGTATTAGGTTGGTGCAAAAATAATGTCGTTTTCTCACATAGTAACATATGTGAGAAAACGACATTATTTTTGCACCAACCTAATACACACACGCACACATACACATATATATATATATATATGTGTGTGTGTGTGTGTGTGTGTATGTGTGTTGTGTGTGTGTGTGTGTGTTTGTGATGTACTCCAAAATTAAAATTATTTAAAATGTGAAAATTTGAGTAACTACATCTTACCCAGGCAAAAGAAATTAAATAGGCTTCATGTTGAAGAATATGTGATCTATATTTATCAAAATTCGGATGTAGATCTTATAACCGATTTCACAACGTTTCACAAATGTGCAATATGCGTACCACCTGTGACAGGCTAAACGTCAAGTCAGAATATTTCCACCGCCTCAGTGATTGTTTACTTAAATCCTCAAGGCTTGTAGGAAGAGGTGAATAGCACCATAGAAGAAAAAAAAACACATGACCTCACGTTAGGTAAGCGTAGTGGCTATTTCAACAGCACATTGTCATTATTGCTGGTACGACTGATCCATCATCATATGATGATGTCAGTGTTTTTTGGACACGCTATAAATAGGGCACGATGGGTAAATTGTCGCCATCTTATATTTTTAATTTAACGCATGCGCGTTGTGTGTTTTTGATTTTGTCGACTGGACAACGTCTATGAGAGAAAGAGCATCATTACGCAATTCACTTCGCCAAAAATTTAGAAACAGCATGCTGTACTGCATAGCATTCATACCGGTATCTCCAGTACGAACATTTTCACAATGTCTGGCTATCAATCTGAGGATAGGGTGGAGGATTCGGAAAGAGTTGGATGAGCCTTATGGTAATTACGAAGGTACAGCTGCTCGAAAACTCACTCTGATCGTTCTGATAAGAAAAGAGTCCCCGAAATTCTTGGTGGGTGCCTCAGACTCAACACAGAGGCCTACATCAAGTGTCTTGAGGAGGCAGTGCTGCCCTGGGTGACTGCTGGAAGGCCCTATGTCTGACAGCAGGACTCTGCACTATGTCACACAAGAAGGAGAACCCAAACACGGTTGTTAGACACTTTCTACAACCACAGTAGCCCTTACATCAGACCACCTAAATCTCTAGACAGCAACCCCTTTGCTTATTATGTGTGCGGCACAGTTGAGCGAAAGCCTAGCAAACGTCCACAAAGATGAACTGAAGGCAAGGATTACGACATTCACTAACTTAATCAAGAACACCGTCCAAAAGAGATGCTGTAGTCATCTGGAGGGCGTGATTGAAGCCATTGGTGATTTTATTGAATAAATTTACTCTTTTGTATTTCAAGATATTTTTGTGTAATTTTAGTAAATATATCTGTTAAAATGAGATGCCAGTGTTTTCCTTGTTGCGTCATTTAGACGAGCATTTAGGGAGCAGGAATTCGTTCAGCCAAGCTTTAGTGAACAATACAGAACAATATCTGCTTGTCCATTTTTTTTACCTTTTTTCTTTAGTTTTCCCAAATCCCAACTAAGTTGTTTTATGCCAGTATTAAAAATGGTAAATTTCCACAAACTTCATTTTTTACGGCATTTGAGTACTTTCGACTATCACGAAAGTCGTTATCAAGGATTGCATTTCATTAACTGGTTTATCAAAATGACAAAGTGGAAAAATGACTTCATCGGACTAACGTAATGTGTTTGTTGATGGAATTACATATGTGCAGCAAGAGGAGGGGGAAATATAAACTCACAACTGTCAGTTGTAATAATGCCATTATAATTATTGTAATGATCAGAAAATTTACGTAAATATGATTATCATTTTGTTAAAATAATGAGATATTTTTTTATTATTATTGATGGGTGCAGTTATTGACGTGCAAAGTGGAATCGGCGTACTTAGTTCAAATCCCGGATGAAATCGTTGTTTTCACTTTCGCAAAAATAAACGTGTCAAAAGAATGAACCCATCTTTTTTCCACACTATGGGCTAAATAAAAGCGGGGGTTGGACCCTCTCGTTGAAATTGGCAAAGAAGAAGAGAAGGAAAGCTTTTAATAAGCATGCGGCTGTCAAATTATTTACTAAGGGAACCACACCCGGGGCACTTAACTTTTTGAGTCTGTGGTCCCAGGTTGAACATGGGACACTAACCGAAGTCGTTTTATTGATTTTGAGAAGATATTGATCCGAAATGTATGCGTTATTTATATTGAAATTCTAATGTGTGTGCACATTTATATTATCGAAGGTGGTTCTCCACAGCTTTGGATTTTTTGTTGTTCTAAGCAGTTTATTATACATTATTATTTCCTTTCTTTAGCATCCATCCACTTAAATGAGTTAAGAAGCTTCATCGCAAGTTCTCCCTACATCACTTGCTTTCGATATATGAGTGTTAGATTATTTCTTCATTATGTGTCGCACAAATGTTCTATCTATGCTTCTTCATTATCTATCTATCTATCTATCTATCTATATATATATATATATATATATATATATATATATGTGTGTGTGTGTGTGTGTATGTATATTAATAAAAAGAAAGAACAGTAAGATATATAATCCGGTGTTCTTATAGATATTTTTATTTTTACAAAATAGTGCTCAATGTAAATTTACAGAGCATTAATATTATAAATTAATCGATTTAAAATACGGTTCCCCTCGCTACACAGTTCCAACCATGTTTCAAAAATGGAAGCTAAAAGCCCCGAATTTAATTTTGTAATTAAATTAAAAACATTACTTGTCTAATGTCTTTAATTTAATTACAAAATTAAATTCGGGGCTTTTAGCTTCCATTTTTGAAACGTGGTTGGAACTGTGTAGCGAGGGGAACCGTATTTTAAATCAATTAATTTATAATATATATATATATATATATATATATATATATATATATATATATATATAGGGAAAAGGTTATAGTTGTTTCAACGAGAGAAATTTCATCTGGCCCTTCTATCTTAATCATTTTCAGTTTGTCTAGCGGTGATCTTAATAGTGGGTTCTAATTTTTCGTCTATATTTCTGTGTATTTCAGGTTCTCTTTCACCATGGAAGTGTTCCTCCGAAGTATTCGTTCCATTCTAGTATTTTACTTTCTCTATTCTCAGCCTTCGTTCTTTTAGATTTTATGAATGTTGACGATAAGCATATCTTTTGTCTTGTTATTTCGCTTATTTTTTTTTTTAAAGCTTATCTACCCAGTCCTTCTCATTTCGGAACATCTCAACTGAGACATTCTAATTTTATCTGATTATATTTGTCTCTAATCCATTTATGTACTGTCTCTTATTCTGTTCTCTTTCTTGCCTTCTTTGCTGCCTACTTTTTATTATTTCATCTTTCATCCATTCTTTTTTGTCTAGTTTTCCTTTTGGTTGATTCTCGTTTGCTGATTTTACTAAAGCTTCTCTTAATGTGTGTCACTTTGATCTTCCATTCTCATTTAGTTCACTTTATCTACTTTTAACCGTGTCAGTTCACATCTCTTTACAATTTGGTTTATTTGGGTGTCAATCGTATTAGAATTTGTGTAGTTTCATTTTAAAGACTATATATCACTGAAAGGTGTTTGATCCAATAATTGGTCCTGGTGTGTGTTTTATAGTATAAAATTCATTGATCCTGATGTAATAGATTTACTATTAGTTTGGTACAAAAATAATGACGTAATAATGTCGTTTTTTGACGTAACGTTTCTTCTGGTTCGTTTCATCATGTCTATAAAGGTCATTTAGCTTATCTAGAAATCATACCAAGATTTAATATTGGTGTGCATAATCTTAACAAGGCAAAAGAAAGAAAACTGAACAATCTCTTTAATAAAGTATTAAAGGAAAACAATACGAAAGGATTATTAACTGTAATAAAACAGGTTATCAGCAAAAGATACAAAGTGTAAGAAACATATTGGGAACGTCAAAATCAAGCAGGGAGAAAAATTCATCTATTTAGTTAGTAGAGTAACAGATGCTCTAAGACGTATAGAATTAGAAAAATATGCCTTGCAGAAAATCAGCAATGTATTAAGAGATAGGCAAATATCGTTAGGAACAAGGATTGCTAACTTACGATGCAATAGTTAATCTTGAATATATCTCTGAATGCTGGGATATATCTTATTATATAAAGAAGAGACTTGACGCAAAAAGTGTTGGCACTGACTAAACTTAAGAATATCATCGATTGTACATAGGAGCAGGGAAGTATTTTAAGAAAAATGAAAGCGACAAGGAAATTAAGGCTAACATTAAAAAAAAAAAAAAAGAGACAGCTGAAATATTAGGGGTATTAAACGGGGAACGAATTTCTGCCGCATTTAATTCTCACGTGACATGAAGACTAGCAGATACACAGGGAAAACATTGTTTAACATGTTTAAGGAGTTTTCATGAATGAATAACAGAACGATGACTAAGAACCTGTTAAATGGCCAAGAAACACTTAGAGGAATAAAAAATAGGAAATTGTGGAGAGCTAAGATAGTCCAATTCTTGAAAAGACATGGGATAAAGAAAAAGAAGAAATTATATTCGGCTTAGCTGAATTTTAAAGAGAAAATACTGAGTACAGTTGATTTGACTTTTACGGTTCATTAACCTTTTGTAGGTTAGTTAAAGCCAGTAAACATGGAATTTTGAAGATGAAGAGTTTTGCTGATCCAAGCCTTACTATTTAACCCATATGTGGGGAAAGAAGATGTTGATTCTTACTTTCCCTCAAGGTATGTGCGCGTAAGTGAATACAACGAAACCATCTGGAACTGGAACTCGGCTGTCCGATTTCCAAATTCGAATCTTTATCTATTACACCATATATACATCCAAGCTTACAGCATCAAGTATTCCCAAGCGGATCGCCGTCTAGGTACTGACCAGGATCATCGTTGCTTAAATTCGCTGATCGTACAAGAACCGACGTTCCGACGTGATATGGCCGTAAGCCGGAGTACGATCGAAGGTGTCAAAAATAGTTGTCAATGATTCATACTGAAGATTCCCCACTTCCTTGGTCATCATCATCATCATCATCATCTTGAATTTTGTAATCCTAGGGCGGATCCGAATGCAGAAGCCATACTAACTCTTTTTCACAACGGCCTATCAAAGGCAGCCATCAGCAGTTCTGGTACAGTCATACCTGTACACTGTTTGACATTGTCCAACCCGTTTTTGCGTTGGCGTCATCTGCTACGTCCACCTTCAACGGTGCCTTGCATGATGGTCATTCACAGGCTGGCGTGTCTTGTAATATGTTCAAGCTACGCTATTTTTTCCGTTTGACAGTAGCGAGATGAGCGGTTCCTGGTGTCCTACAAAACTTTCAAGCCTTCTCCGCACAAACTCATTCTTTTTCTTCCTTAGTACGGAGATGCAAATAGTAAGTTAATAGTAAGTAGATGAATAATAAGAGGAAATTCACTGAGAAAGTTGAAATGACGAAAACCATGGTACTGTTGAAATCTGTGAGAATAATTAGGAATATACTGGAAAGTCTTTAAATACACAGAGTGATTGAATCCTCGCTATAATCAGTAGGTCTTCTTGAATCTGAATAATTATTTTGATGGCATATTATCATCAGTATTTCTTCTTTTTTTATCCCCTGATAACGTTTATAGAAATAATAGCTAATGTTGAGAAAAGCGATTTTTAAACAACTTTGTTTTCTTTTCTGAAGAAATCAATTGACGGCTGAAAACTGATACATAACATTTTTTTTTTTAAATTTTGTTATCAGTCAGACAATCGTGTGGAAGAAACAAAATCCGTTTTTCTTTTTAAACAGCTTCAACTATATTTGGAGCCATGATCTAAGCCGGTTCCTTTCGGAAATGGAAAAAAATGGCTGAATGAAGAAATCCGACGTCTCCATTTAACAAAACAAAATAGTATTTCTCATTCTCTGTTTCCAAGAGACCTTTAACTTATTATTAATTTTAATATTCAGGTTTTTCTTGTTTATTTACTAAAAATGCCTAATTTTTTTTATTATAATTTTAAATTCCCTTTTATAATATTGGAGTTAAATAATAATCCTTAATATAATATTAAAATTATTAATATGGATATGATACAAATAAAAAATATAAATATAAATTTAAAATTTAAATATTTTAATATAATATAAATATATAATATATTGATATTTATTATAATAATTGTTGTGCATTCCGAGATGAAAAATCGGTCTGCAATAAATGACAAACGCAAGTATTTAAGATAAGAAATTAATATATTTACAAAAAAATACAAAAGGTAATGCTGTTATTAAATCCAGGAACGCTAGTTAGTATTAATCAAAGATCGCTATATACAGTCTCGAAGTAAACTTCCTTAGAGTCGGACGTGCTTGTAACTGTGACTTCTACTCAATCACAATGTCTATGTATTTTCGACTCTGTTCCTCTTTCCTATATTCTGACTGACTGAGGTGTGTTTAACGGAAGTAGGTCGAGTTCACTTATAAAAAAAGGGGGGTGGAACCCATAACAATAATTAATATAAATTATTATTAATATAAATTAATAATTTAATAATCAAAGTTTTTTTTACTAAATAATTAAGTATATAATATGTAAATAGATTAATATTGATTTAATAATAAATAAATGTACTTAATAAATTAATAAGAATATATAACATTTGACTAAATAATTAAATAATACTAATAATTAGTATCAATAATTTAATGAGCAAATATTTTTCTTAATAATAATTTTTTCTTAATAATAAGTTAATATAGATATATAATAATTTAATGAGTTATTAATATATAAATTATTAATAATAAAAATATATAATCGTATTAATATTAAATTCTAAATTTTCTTTTATCTACAAACTTAAATACTCTTCTTTTTCTTAACTTTCATGATTCCCTTTTCTGATGTAATTATTTTCTATTTTAAATATTCATTGTTAATCTCTAACCATTTTTTTTACTTCTGTCTATACTTGTATATGTTATGACTTCCGGTCTCCCCCCCGCTCTCAGTACTTTTTTCTCTCACAACCTTTGTGTCTGTTTTCCTTTTTCTCTGTATCTCTATTAAATGGCATTTCCCTTATTTGTTGTTTGCTCCTCTTCTTTCTTCTTTTTTTATTCTTTCTTTCCTTCCATTTTTTTTTTTTTTTCAATTTAAAAAAACCCCAAAAAAACAAAACAAAAAACCATGAAATTCATTTTTTAACAAACGTTTTAGCATTGACAAGCGCCAGGGAGATTGAACTGGAGGCGAATTGGCCATCAAAATGGGGCGCAACTGAGTTTCATTTTTATGTAATTCATTTATATTCTCTATAATAAATGTATTGAACTCTTCTTTTGTGGAATAGTTTAATATTTTATATTATTAGGATCTACTTGGATTACTTAGCCAAGGATGTTTGCCTATATATATATCAAATCAAACTTGAAGATCCATTACGGTTATAATTTATTTCCTGAATATTGTTATATTCATCTTTTCAGACCGAAAGTTCTTAATAAATGTAAATAATTGTCTCAATTTATTAAGAACTTTCTTGATTTATTATTATTATTATTATTATTCTCTGTATTTTACATTGAGCTCTATTGGGTGTAACATCCTCTTTGGAATTATCCCTACCAGTCACAAATTTGTATTATTTTGAATTCAACACCTAGAATCTGTTTCTTGGCATGGTCTGACGATTGCGTATGAGGATCTTGACATAGACTGTCGCCTCAGTGTCCACTTTTATATTTGCACACGATCAATTCCTGATATTTAGCACTTTAAGCCATAAATATACCATATATTAAAACTATATTTTATCTCTCTCTCTCTCACACACACATACATACATATATACATACACACACACACACACACACATATATATATATATATATATATATATATATATATATATATATATATATATATATATATAACATTCAGTGTCAAGCACAATCGACCTTTACCCTTCTCTTGTTCCTTGGGCAACATCAGTGGCGTGGAGAGTGGACATAATCTACATGCCTACTTATTGGTCTCTTGTTAGAGAAAATAGATATGAAAGGAGTTTCACAGTCGGCAAGCGTGAGAGAAAAAACTGTTGGAATAGAAGAGGTGTTTACATTTAAAAGCCAACCTAGTAGAACGCTTAAATTCATGCAGTTTGGATACCACTAAAAATAGGTCGTCAGAGCAGTTGCCATGAAAATATTTGTAGAAAAGATAAAGTGAAGACACATTACATCTATGAGAATGTGACTGGAGTCAAGAAAACTTTAAACAGCAGAAAGCCTCTATTAGTACGAGAAAGGTCAATAAAATTTAGGGCACACAGGAAAGCTATTTCTCTGAAGAATTGTTTTAATACAAAGATATTTTTACATTTCAAACAACTCTAGTTAGTACTGACTATTCGGTCAAAAAAATGCCGAATATTTCCTTATAAGGAAACGTCTAATATTATCATTACCATTGTTCTGTTCAACAATTCTGAAGACAAAACTTAGTTGGCATAGTAAATACGAGTTCAATCCGTTGTCTGGGAAGGGCAGAGTTTTATTCAATTGAAATAGCACTAACAATATATTAACCTCACTAAAAAAAAAAAGAACAAGATATACCCCTAGACATAGAAAGTGGAACAAGAACAATCAAATAATTATATATATATATATATATATATATAGTCATTTTTATACAAGCAGTGTTAGACATCCGACTGTCTTAAGCCGGGATCGAAACAAGACTGATTTGGTATTAGTTAGATAATCTACGCTTAAGACCTTGGCGCACCGCAGTGATGAAAGTGAATTTAAACACATTTATTTTTAGATAAACACGCCAGGCACTGGGAAAACTCGATTCGTTTTATCGAAGAGTCTTGCATTAGCATGAGTAACAGTCACTGTTTACAAACTGACTTTTCCTCCCCAAAAGCTGACCCGAAATAATTTTTCAAGATCATGTATATATTGCCATCCACAGACCGACTGTTTCGCTGTTTCACAGCTCATCAGTGTGAGTAGACATCCGACTGCCTCAAGCTGGTATCAAAACTCGACTGATATGGTATCAGACGGAGGATATACCACTCAGCCATATATATATATATATATATATATATATATATATATATATATATATATATATATATATATTGTGTATTTATGCAGCAATTCTTCTTTAATGCACATTAAAATTAAATACGACAGACAAGGTGCTTTGATTTAGTTTTTATACAATTTTTCATGTGATCTAATAATTTCTTTTATTTCGGATGATAAATTATATAAAACCTGCCCGAATGTTCTTTTTATCCGAGCGCTTTCGACTATACGGTTAGCCATTTTCAAGGGAGACATATATTAACTGTTAACAAGAAATAGTTTGTTCCATGTTTATATATATTTTTTTCATTTTCAAAACACGGCCAAGATATATTATGTCCATTTTTATATTTGATATTATTGAGGGTTTTTTTTTGTTTTTATTAATAAGGCTTCCATTATTTTTAGCTTTTTTAAAAATTTACATGTCCATTAATTGTATTCCTGAACAATCAAAATTTGTAAATAATTATATAGGATACACTACAACATGTTTGACACGCAGACTCACTCTACACCTTTCTGACCATAGCTCAATTAGATCTCATTTAAATATTCCTGGAAACCTACCGGACCCTATTCGTAATATCCTTGTTGTTAACACAAATATAATAGCATTATCTACATGCAAAAATGGTTTAAAATAATGGAATCCTTATTAATAAAAACCCCCAAAAAAACAACAGTCTATAATATCAACTATGAACATGGACTTGAATCACGTAAACCATTATTGTATTAAAAATGAATAAAATAATTAAATAAATAAAATTGCGTAAAAAAATATTTAGATTTTGACCTTAAATAACCCATCGAGATTGATATGCCGCTGGACAATAAAAACCCAATCGAAATTCCCTGATAGTTACTCTGATCGATAAACATATGAAGAAGGCCGACGATATAATGCAGGGAAAGTTGTGATAACTAGACAGCTTTTCAGATGTTTATTGTCAGCGTACATAAAATTAGTATTAGTCGACAGCCGCTCGCACCGGGATCGTCATCATCACTTCTCGTCTCTTCTCTTCTAGCGGTGACGGAGATGGCTGTGAAGGCCCATTCTACACCCGAAGAGTCGTGAGCAGGAGTCACAGAGGACAGTGGGTGGTGGACGCGGATGGGCGATTCGGGCCCTCCGGACAGTATAGTGCAGATCCTCTTCATGTTGAACGCGAAAGTTTCGGTCACCCTCAGATCGAGGGATACGGCCACCACGAACCCACCGCCAATGTCGGGACCGGAACTAAGGGCTTCCAGCTAACCAAGCTTGCCACCATCACCTGCGGGAGCATCGCCGTTGGATGGCTGAAGGATAGTAGAAAGCGAAGTCAAAGAAAATTTGACGAGGCCATTCTCATGAATCTGATATTGATTAACCACTCTGCGCGACGGAGATGCCGATGCACTTGGTCAGAAGCACCTCCCACGCAGTTCAAAGCGGGATTGAGACGGGCGAGATCTCGCAAACCTGGTTACATCAGGCTGTCGGATACTTCGTCTGTCAAGGTCTGCCTCGGTTACAATTATTTATGGAAACTAACATTATTTGCGATCAGGTATATATTCTTTTTTGAGCCCGAAAAGAAGCATTTTGGTAGCTAGCCAGGAATTCGATCTGAACAGCGTTCTGCAGAGACAGATTCACTTTCACTTTTCACCTGCTTCAAAGACTATTAGTCTTTGAAGTGGGCGATAGGCAACGTTTTCAAGGATTCAAAAGGTGAAAGAAAATTCTGAAGAAATGTCTTTTACTCGGTTAAAACTAGGTTTGATCTTTTGAAGGATTCGGTTGAGAATGCCATTAAACGAAACTGAATATTATATTACTTGCAAAAAGATTCGACTGTATAATTACTCCTGATTTTTATTTTGTTTTTAACTGTTTCTCCGAAAGTCCGGCCATAATGTCACATGAACTCAGGTAGTAACAGGGAATGAAAGAGAACGAGAAGACAGAAATGGCAATAAAGTAACAAGACTCAGGAAAAGTTATAAGAAGGTAAATGCCAAAATAATTATCGCTGTCTGTCGTCTATGGCAATATAAACTGGCCAGAAGTGGCTAAGACAAAAGCATAATATAGCCTCTGTTTCCCACCAGAAATATATACAGGGACAGTTACCTATGCGCAGCATGGCACTACAGATACACCGAATTAACGCGACCCTTGATCAGAGAACCTCTCTTTCGCTACCAAAGTGTTCATTCACTTTACAAACAGTCGGTTATAGCAACTGCGAATCCGGTACTCTCATGAGGAAAAGTACCAGCCACTGTGTAGTCAGATCACCAAAAGATAGTTAAATCATCAGGGTCATGGAAGAAAGAATTAGTAAACCATAGCCTGAACAGGAAACAAGGAATAAACTTCTACTCCTGTTCAATAAACATGGGAGGAATACTTGCAGGAAGATAGGTGGATCGATCTACTCCTATTAAATTTTGTCTTTTGATTTTGAAATGAAAAAAAGAAACAAGTGGAAAAGTAGGTATAAAAAAATATGCGATCTGAAAACCTTAGAAGCAAACCACATTTAGTCTTCGGAATTATTCAGGTTTATGGTATGACAAATTGTGTTTATAAGGATAAACGATTTATCCACTTGTTAGGGAAAGGCAATGTCTCTGCAGTGAACACTGAAAGCATTCATAGTGAATAGACAGAATTAAAAGGATAACAAATATTAAAGCTTTACTCTATAGTCGAAAAAGAAATGAGATAACGATTAATTGCATCTTTTTCTATTATAAAACAAGCTTTTAAAGCTTTTCTCTTTTTAGAATTTCGGATAAAAGCGTTTGCGCCTGTAGGCAAGAGGTTTTTGGTATTAGATCTTGAGAGCGTTCTACTGATTTTAATGTAATAATTTAAAATCACGGCACAGAGAAATCGACACAAACGCACAAACGTAATTCCGAAAAAAAATCGCTTATATCTGATCAGTAAGTCAACGTCTCTATTTTATTATAAATTCAATTTGTATGCATTATTTTAAAACCAAATTAGTAAAATAATTATCAACATTTTACAATAATATCATATTCGATTTGTAAATCAAATGTCTTTTTATTTTTAATTATTTTGTTAGAATGACTGTTATATTTTACATTGGCTCGTGTAGTTGATTTAAATGAACTTATATAAATTCCAAAATCTCACATCTTTCTCTCATATATACAATACATTCCTTTTTACTAAACTGATATTATAAGTCATAGATCGGCATCCCCCTGAACATTAATTATCTGATTAATTTGTGCAGTAAGTGGCAACAAATAATCGACTTACAATGTGACGAATTTTTTCAAAATCAAAATTTAATTCCGAATCTAGTGCTGACTTTGACAAGAAATATTTTTTGCCAAGCGGAAAATATAAAAGCCGATTGAATAAAGCGAAAATGGTGTTATCTTTATTTAGAAGTATATTGTGAAAAACTTTGTTCGAAAATAAAATAATCCAAAAGTCGTTTAAGAACAAAGGTAAGTAATGATCACCTGGCTGATGTTTTGCTCCTGTCATCGACAAATAATTCACCTGATGTGGAAAAGTAAACGAACAATACGCAGAAATAAATCTCATAAAATAATTTGCCATTTCTACCTGTATTATGTTTGTAGTATGGAATTTGCATATTTTTTTATTATGTTATCCTGTTATTCCTGTAGTAAAATAATGAAACTTGTTTAAATAATATAATATAAACTTCGTTGCATTTCCTTTAAACCCCCAGACTAAGGTAGCCTTCTGGACAAAGCGCTTTGAAGATTTCGGATAGTTACAAAAAAGACAAAATTTATTAAGTGTTACGAAGAGTAGAAAGTTGTGGAGAGACATAATCACTTACATTCTGAAAGAACGCGGCACATAGAACAAGTTTTTCTCTACTGATTTATTATTATAATGTTCTTCTCTAACTTCGGAAGTTGCCCCCTTTTTTTTTTATCTTGGTATGATTCACCCGCACCTCCTTCAATTCAAGAGCGCTGGATACACTAGGGGACAAACTGTCTGAAAAGTTGTTTTAATGAATGAATGGCAAAAAAGAGTCTATGCATAAAAATAAAAGGTATTCTTCGCATTTAGCCTTGCGAAAATTAATGTACTTTATTTTCAGGGTTTTCGTTTCTTTTATTTTACTGAGAAAAAACATTCATAATATAATTCTTTCTGTTGCTACCTTTGTTCTTTTTCAGCCGAAACAGAAAAAGCAAATGAAAATAGAAGAAGAAAATAAGAATGAAATGAAAACGGAATATAAAAATATAATTCTAATTTGTTTAACACATTATGGCTATGTTTATTATTGATACATCTAAATAGGCTGAGAGCTCTTTTAGCAAATACACAAACTTCCTAATACATACATACATACATATATATATATATATATATATATATATATTGTGTGTGTGTGTGTGTGTGTGTATATAGTTCATGATGTGTTTGGTACTCCGTATGAATAATTCCAAGGAGGATATAATCCAGACAGCTCAATGTAAAAACATAGTAAAGATTAATTATATTAAGAAACAGACAACTTTAAGATTTCATGGTGATTATAATTTATTTCCTTAGAATCGAAATTCGATTCTAATTCCTCAGATCCACATTTGCATACAAAAAAATAGGTGAAAAATTTTTCCAGCCATAAGAAGAATTATGTATTGTCATTTTTAACTTATGCGCACATTTATTTGATGAGGCAGATTTAAATTGGTGACTGGGGAGGTAAAGTGATTGAGAGAGTGGAAGGAAAAGATAGCCAAACAAAATTAGGAAAGGAAATAAAAAGAAGGTAATTATGTTCACCCAAACATGTATATACAAAAAAGCTGAGTATAATCTACCATGTGCTCAATTGTGGCAACAGAATAACATAGATAAGTTTTTATTACTTCAAAGCTCAGAAAAATTTAAATTCTGGCATAAAATGACCCATAAGGAGTCGATATGCCGTAAAAAACAAAACAAAAAAAAAACAAAGCAAAGAAACCAACATTGTTGGTTGTTTAATTTAGCCATATATCAATCCTTGTCATGGTATTTCTTTTCAAATATAGTAAGAATTATTATATTTGTTAATAATAGTAATAATAATTAATAACAGTAATAATAATAATATTTGTTAATAGAAACGATGAAATACGGTACAATACTAAAATAATAGTATGAATAATTAATAATACTACTACTCATAATATTTGTTAATAGAAACGATGAAATACGGTACAATACCTGAAAGTGGGCGCTAATTATCACAGTCGTGTCATTTAACCTACCTAGTTACAAATACCCAATCAAAATGCAAATTCTGTGACAAATATCCAGAAACAATTGATCATCTCTGTATATAAAACTCGGCAGCATAGAGTGGAGCAATAATTTACTTGAAAATATGCAAAGTTTACGGGAAGGAAACTGCAAGAAATTGATATAAACATCACCCTGACACTGTTCAGAGACAGAACCTACAACACTTTTATGAGACTATACACAGACAAAACATTTAAAGCTAATCGCCCAGACATCGTGATCAAAGACAACAAAGACAGAATGTGCTTTCTTATTGACATAGCAGTCCCTGCAGATTGTAATGTATCTTCGAAGATCTCCAAAATACGAGGGTCTCGAAGTGGAAATCTAAAAAATGTGATGTATGAAGACATTAATGATTCCAATTCTAGATAGAGCCCTGGGATTGATTGGAAAAGGGTTCGATAGGCATATTGCCCGTATTCCTGGTAGAGTCAATAGATGAAGTATTTGGTCTATACTGTAAAATGTTTCAGTGGCGACATAGATATGGATTTCGGATTAGATAAATGTTCAAAGATAACATTCAAGAAAGAGAGAATTACAAAAGCACAATAGATTTATATTTTGTGACAAAGATTAGGGAAATGGGACAAGATGAAGCCTATAAGTATCTCGGAATTAGCGAATGATATGGAAAACAATATAGCCAAATAAAAGAGAAGTTAAAAAAATGAATACTACAAGCGTGTGCGTCTGGTAATGGACATCGAGCTTAATTCAAAAAACCGAAAATCAGTGACAAAAATGTTGGCAGTCGCTGTTGTGCAATACAGTTTCAACATCCTTAACTAAACCATGGCTGACATTAAGGGAATGGACACCAAAACGAGAAAACGTCTCACTTGCCATGGCATACATCATCCCAAGGGTGATGTTGATTGTTTCTATGAGCTCAGATCCAAAGGAGTCAGAGGATTAGTTCAACTAGAACTGCCTTATAAAACTACAACAATTGGCCTTCAAAGATACCTGGAAACTACAGAAGCCTGGCGGATGATATGTGTCAAAAACAAAAAAGAACTAAGAACATTTACTCCGTAATAAAGGAAGCCAACGTATTCAAAATGGAGTTTAAAATGAGCGAAGAAATGCAAATAAAATACTAAAACGACTGTGAAATAATTAAAAAGAAATTAAAAGCAAATTCAACCGACCAGATACAGAAACGATGGCAAGATAAAACATATCACAGTCAATATTCTGCCAGTACCAAACAAACTGCTGTAAACAAACCCAGTACAGATTTGTTGTTATGTGGGGTTAAAAGCTGAAACCAAAGTTTTTATTCTTGCTGCAGAGTTTACTATTTAGAAATTAGCAAGCACGTAAATTGTAAAACTATGTTAACCCAAAATGCAGATCCTGTGATAATTACCTTGAAACAATTGACCATCTTGTATCAGGTTGCACAGCCTTGGCACCCACTGAATATAAAACCCGGTAAGAGAGAGTAGGCCAATATCTGCATTGGAACATATGTAACTTTTACGGAAAGGAAACTGCAAGAAATTAGTATGAACACCACCCAGACCCGGTTACGGAGATAGGGCTTGTAACAATTTTATGGGACTTTGCAGTACGCAGAGAACAATGAAAGCTAATCACCCTGACGTCGTGATTAAACACCGAAAAGACGAAATGTGCCTTCTTATCGATATGGCAGCCCCTAAAAACTGTAATGTATCTTGAAGATTTTAAAAACTATCAAAATACAAGGAACTTTAAATCTAAATCTCAAAAATGTAACACGTGAGGACATCAACAATTCCAGTTGTAGCTGGAGCCGTCGGATTGATTGAAAAAGATTTCAACAGACTCATTGAAGGGATTCCTGGTAGCCCATGCTTTAAAGAAATATTAAAAAAATTGTTCTCATTAGTACAGCCCATATCTTACGAAGGGCTCTATCTATGCAAAATATGTGTGATTTTCTTTTCAAAATGATCACTGGAAAATTTCATGATGTCATTTCTGACATTAAGTCTCTGGGCGGGACCTGGAAAGAAATGTGTACACACCAGAAATCAAAGGAAATTAAATAATAATAATAATAATAATAATAATAATAAGAAGAAGAAGAAGAAGAAGAAGAAGAAGAAGAAGAATACTTACTAATTTATTTGGCGTGCTCAGCGGAGTGTAATAGAGTAACCAAGGAATTAAAAAAAAACACTATCGCAATATAGACCTAGAAATCGATAGAAAAAATAGAAAAGAAATATGGAAATTGAAACAAGAATAGTACCAGTCATAGTAGGTGTGCTTGGAATGATAAAAAAGGAACAAAACAATACATTGAAAAGCCCTGCTTAAGAAATATTATCTGGATATGTACAACCCACACACTAAGAAGAACTTTTTCTATGTAAAACTAGTGATGCTATGGGAGTAAGAAAAACAAATCATGAAATATAGCCATAAAAACACAACACTACCTACCTTAGATCTTCCCACAGACTTGGTAAGTAGTCTGACCATAAGAGAAATCTAATAATAATAATATTAATAATAATAATAATAATAATAATAATAATAATAATAATAATAATAATAACTACTGAAATTGATAGAAGCGGAGATTTTACATGATAAAGAATAAATGAAATCGTGACGAAAAATTTCCGTTCATATCGTCCACTTCTCGCTTTAGTTAAGAAAAAGTAATGATTTCATATTATCGATTTCGATAAGTGGCTATTGTGACTGTATTTGTCTATTTGGAGTTTTATTTCTTATAAACACTTCTTGAAGACAGTATTAAGAAAATAGACGAATAAATCAATATTTCCAGAACTCCATTGGCCATCTCTTAGTAATATGGTTTGAGAAGTGTTTGTCTTCATCCGGACAGTCCTTGCTGTCAGAAATCAAAAATCAATATCGCCCATCCTATTTCATTGGCATCATTATTAGTAGTATTTATATTATTAGTATTAGTATTAGCTTTGTTATTCAGTATATTTACATTATCTAAGATGTACTTCGCCCAAAACAATACTTAAAAATAAAAGTAAGAACTTCCTTTTTCTTTCTTCATAATTATAGAATAAGAGAAACGATAGCTTTTTTTTTAACGTAATCATTTTTCTAATTATAGTGATGTATATAGGATTATTTATTGTTTTGTCGGAAGTTGTTTTGTTTCCAGTCTCCCCGTGAATCTTACAAAGCTCACCAACTTTTGCATCACAAATGTTGGAAATCATATTGAAGTAGTTATTTGTGAATATTCCAATTCAATAAAATGTTGTTGAAAATTTAATTTCTTGAAAATTAAATTAAACAATTTTAAACAATTTTTAAACTCTTCGATTTGGAAATTAGTCAAAAAGAAAAAAATGTTATTATTAAACTATCAAGAATAGCATGATTTGATTTCAATGGCTGTCTGAAAAATGAAACGAGAAAGAGGCTAAGATTTCAAGTACAGATGTTTTCTCCTCTTTTAACGCCAGCCCGAATAAATAGGTGGCAAACTGACTAGCAACGAAGCAAAAAATAAAACGCCATTTGTAGACTCCAGAATCACATTGAGAACGACATAAATCTTGGTAAAGCTAAAAATAATAACCTACAAAATCCATGTGATATCTCCCCTTTTTTTCTAGATCCAAATCTTGAATTCTCTGTCGGTAGCATTAACACTTACACAAACATTACATCACTGTGTGTTTTCCAGAGGGCACTGTAGAAACCTTATTGCAAAGTCCCTAATACAACCTGTGGCTCAAGATTTGACCCTATACTGCCAAGGGCACAGCGGTGATGGGCAGGTTATATGTCAAAGATGGAAGAGTATCGTCTACAGATGACCCTTTTCTTCGGCTAACTGGCCTCGGGCCGAACGAACAGGATAATGCCACCTACGGAAGATTTACATGAACGTCTTTAAAAATCCCCCATTTCTCGTAGATTCCACTAACGCCAGTGAATAACTAAGATGACAGAAAACCCCTTAACTCGAATTGACAGGAAAGGCAACGCATAAAAACCGTTCTCCTTTTTGATATCACAACCTTTTCTTTACTCACTGTGAAAAAAAAAATTGTCTGTACCGTGTAGTATGTGTCATCCAGAGTCTCACAGCTCCCAATCTATGATACGGCCCCCATCAATCTCAATTTTCATAAGATATAATACAAATATTATCGTAATTACGTAAATAAATGATTATATGTAAGGTAGGTGATACATCCAACTAGAAAAATTGAAAATAAATACATTTTTATCTGAATACAAATTCAGATAAATATTTTGCGGCAATTAGTAACATCAACTTGAAACTTTTCTTGTTAAAAATTCGAAGAATTTCAACAGATTCAGTATTATGGATAAACAATTTATATGAGCAAAAGAAATTTGCACGAAAATATTTAATCCTTTAATAGTTGTGCTTCATCTAATTTGTAACGTATATAATTGTAGGTATAATAAAGTAGATGTTGATAATATAACGAGGGTCACAAATCCCTGCCCGGGTCCCCGAATCAGGCTGCCTTACCACGGTTGTGACGATCGGAGTTAGTACGCACCGACCATAGTATCACACTTCCAGGGTTATGAAATGGATAATCAATCATTTCTAACTTTCTCGAGTATAGTTAAACTATGACATGGCACTCACTAGTACATTTGCTATACAGCTAAGTTGGTTTCTACTGAAGTGAGTTCGATCACAGTTGAGCGTTTTTGACATGGGGCCTCCTGTTTTAATTTAAGCAAGTTTTCTACAACGTTATCGCAATAATGATATCATGTTTCATCTCAAGAAGACATATACAACACCGTTTAACTAAATGAAACACCGGTGTTCCTAAATAAGTAAATATTCACAAATAACTACTTCAATATGATTTCCAACATTTGTGATGCAAATGTTGGTGAGCTTTGCAAGATTCACGTGAACTCGATACAATAACACCATATTGCTATTTTAACACTTTACTTTTAACTCTTTATGCATTCAAGTGTGTTGCATCTGTGATTTTCATTGAGTACACCTTCTCCTTTAGCATACCCAAGAGAAAGTAGTCTCTTCTTTTTTCTTTTGACAAAACCATGTTTAAACTATGGAGATAACAAAATATAATTAATGAGATTTCCTATGCGTCACCGTGTAGAAAAAAAGTGGGTATTAAAATGTTTAAAAATTTCTAAATGTGGCAGGTCTTAAAAGATATAGTGGCTGTGTCTAAGATGAACTGAGTCCATCTTTTCCCGGCTTGGTTTTGAATTTGGAGTTTTCCTTCTCTGGTTGCTCTAGCTAGGAAAGAGGGTACGGTTTTCTTTACTATTTAACATCTAGCCGAGGGACGAAGTTTTTTTTTTTTTTTTTTTTTTTTTTTTACTAAGTGAACATAACAGATTCGATCAGAGTTTGAGCACGTTACGGAGATTCCCCACTTTGTACTAATAGAAATTACGCTATTTTCATTTCCCAACATTGAATAGACTTTTGTTTTCGCCTCGGGTAAGAAAATAGCAGCTGTTTAAATACTAAATATCTAATTTCTTGCGTTCAAATTAAATCAAATACCTCGCCATTGGGATATTTCCTAAAACTTATAAGCGGCGTATCCTGGTTGAGTGATTTCAAATGGCATATGGACTTGAGTAATCTTTAAATATATACAAAGATTTCCATAGAACTGCTGCTCTGAATTTATATACCGATCTCGTAGAACCAGTAATTAATATTCCATTTTAGTCTTTGTAATTGTGAATGGAAAATATAAAATAATTTTTAAGTGTTAAAAAATCAACTATCCGAACGCTTTTGACAGTTCTACATCGAATTCTGAATTACATGATACGGATGTGCAGGTGGTGCATGGTTATTTTACGGAATTGAAATCAGTAAGTCGATTTCGAAATGCGGCCTAATATACCGCGTTCTTTTCGCACTATAGACCCTTGGAAAATGTTACCCTTGATCGATGTATCCTCCCTTCAAGGTTAAATATCAGAACAGACAGGGATCTCAAGCCGTTGGTGGGAAATGGTCTTGAAGAAAGAAAATCCAAAACAGTTGAAATGGGAAGTGGGGGAAACAATACACTGTCTTTACCAAGAATACATAGCTATTCACAGATAATAAAGGAAAGGAATCTGTGGAGAGCCATGATTACCTTGAGTTTTAAAGCGATGCGGTATTAATAGATGGCTGATGTGTAGACTACTTGTCTTAGTGATATGTCAGGCTTGTGTTTTAACTAAGACATATCCATTCATTATTTTTAGCGCCGACATAAAGTATATATTTTCGAAACGAGACATTTGTTGTTACAATACTATAAAAATAATCACTTTGAACCGAGATCTTTTTTTCTCTAATATTCACTCAATAGAAAGCTCAACAGCCATTCAATTCACTGAATGAGGTGTAAGAAGGGAAACTATTCCCAAGATTATGGGGATATGGAAGATACCAGACTGAAAATTTCATAGGCTAACTAAGAAGGCTGACTATGCAACAACTTTGTCATCTTGCCTGCATTAATTTCGATACTTTTTATTAATAACTGCACTGTTTCTATCCAGATAAACTGACATCTGACTGTTTAAAGAATGTTTAAAAAATAACTACTATCAATTTCTGTCGATAATAGACAAAATTCGCCATCGTCGTATTATCAAGTACCTGTAGAAAAATAGATTTAGGCCCAAAGGACATTCATGCTTGGTATTTATCAATCCACCCACGAGGACCGAATGTGGCACAAGGCCGGTTGAATGTGGGTCTATCCGAGCCCGTAGACTCGGCCAAAAATATAGCCTTTGAACCCGCCTAGACGGGTTCAGGCCCTGTCTACCTCCCCGAAGGAAACATTGCCCTTCGGCAAAAGGACATTCATGCTTACATGGTTGCTACAATAGCGGATGACATTCCAGCATTATCAGCAGTGTACAAGTGGGCAGATGTATTTAGGCGGGAATTTAGGCAGATTAATTTAGAAGGAGAAGATAGAGAGTCTTGAACATTACCCATGGTCTGGACTTCCTGCAACAACCACAACCAAGGAAAACACTGATCGTGTTCATCCTATAGTGATGGATGACAGGCGATTAACTATAAATCTAACAGCCAATACTATTAGTAATCTCGTGAGAGATTTGAAAATATTTTACACATTGAACATGGCATGGCGAAGGTTTCTACTCGATGGGTGCCACGACTTCTGACACTTGATTAAAAGCGCACCAGGCTGACCATATCACGGGAAAATCTGAGGTTATTTTAGGCAGATACGGCTCGTTACATGGAACGTTTGAAGGATGTTTTCTGGGGTGTCATAATTTTGAACCAAAGTCAGGGAAACGATCCATGGAGTGGAAACACCACCTCCTCTCCTGCTGCAGAGATGACCAAGATCGTTTCATCTGCAAGCAAGGTGATGGAGGTCCAAAAGACATTGTGTTTTTCGACCATCTTCAAAAGGGCCAGGCCATCAAGGAAGGATACTATCCCAATTTTCTAAGGCAGTTATGTTAGACCGTCAAGACCAAAAGCCCAGGAAAACTGACGAATGGTGTCTTGCTTCAAGACAATGCTCTCACACACAATTGTAGGCATCCAATGGCTGTCGTGGGTGACTGTGGCTTTGAATTAGTTGATCACCCTACCTATTCTCATGATTTGGACCCATCTGGGTATCATCTCGTCCTCAAACAGGAAAAAAAACATTTGATGGGGATGTTGACCAGCATCTTAGTGATAATGACGTCATATCTGCGGTTTATGACTTTTTAAACTAACAGAAGAACAGTCTTCTTTGAACACTTCAGATATCAGTTTAGCTGGAAAGAACCAAAATAGTTATTAATAAGAAGAGTTTCAACTAATTCATGCAAAATTTCACAGCTCTCGCATCGTTCCATCATAGTCAGCCTATGAACATTTCAACACACCCTTATATCACAGTATTTTTAATACCACGTCTTTTCATAACGCAGATTCTTTCCTTTATTATCAGCGAATTGCCAAGACTTCCTGTAAAAGATGGATTGATTTTTCTATAATTCCCTGATTTTGAATTCAGAGTTGTCTTAGGCAAGTAAATGTTGATAATATAACGAGGGTCACAAATCCCTGCCCGGGTCCCCGAATCGGGCTGCCTTACCACGGTTGTGGCTATCGTTCAAATCAAGAGGAAGTAGCCTAACCTGCAATTTATTTCTTACATTGAGGGACAAGTGATTGTTTCGTGCTTTTCCTGTCAATGCACCTTCGAATATCGGTGACGCATTTTCCGTCCTCTGTTAGAAAACTTTGTCAATATTTAAACTTTTATACTTGCTTGAGTATGATGTCCCCAATTTATAATTCACATTTTGGACTGTTTTCTTTTGTAGACAACCATACATTCTGTCTTCTTATTATCGATGTCTAATACTTTCGTCTAGCGTTCCTTTACGACCTTATGCAGAAGTCCCAGATTGATCCGGTATACATCGCAGAGGTCGGGAAATCATCCGGTTGGGAATCCATTTCAAAAAGTAGCATTTTTGGGGAAAAAGCTGCTTTCTTTTTACAACTGGAATACGCAGAAAATGAGGGTGGTTTGACACTACGGGTGGAGAATAGTGGGTTTTAACTGTAAATGTTTGAGATAGCGTTATTTAATAATGGAGCTCATCTGAATATTTGCCATGGAAATAGCGATAGTGTATCCCTATGATTGTGGTGTTGTGTCTGTGGGTAAGCGGCTGCAGTGTAACGTGTCCCTTCACATCTAAGACGATTAAGGCTTTCCGCAACTTCCTCTCCTTTTTAGTTCTTCATATACACAAAAACGTTTGGAATAACTGCCAAGATAGTATTTATAGAAGAGACAGGGCGAAGGCATAACACGGCGGTGTAGAATTGTTTGATGTCGAGATGCCAGGCCAGCATCAATAACATTACAGACTCTTGTTTGGATTTTGTCTTGAATCTCGAGATATATGGTGTCGAATCACTGAACCAGATATGGCAGCAACATTCAATACATGGACGAATGTCAGATTTACAAATGTGTAAGACTTGTTTCAGTATATTCTTCTTTTGGAGTTGTTTTTTTCACTGTTTTCCGCTGTCACACTTGGCTTCAATATGACCTTTAAATGTCAAATTTTCTGCGCCCTACTTTCCTTATTATATACCCTGAAATATCGTCTCTGTTTATTCAATTTTTCCCCAAGCATCGTCGTTGCTCACGTGTTCATTCCACTATATTCTCAGCATTCTTCTGTAGAATCATATATCTGTTACATTTTCTTCATCTCTGAGAAGATTGTCTAGCATTCACTTCCATATAGAAGGGTCGAAATGCCCTGGCAGTTCACGTCTTTGGTATGACGATAAGCTACATCCAGAATCAAGAACTCTGATCGGGAGGTATTGAGAAGCGTGGAGCAACCTCTTAATTGCTTTTGTTTCCAGGTCATACCTGACCCGGTGTGGTAGCACCTGTTAGGGTCCAAGCTATGGGAAAATAGTTAACATCCAAACTAGTTTCAAATCAGCATGAAAGTATAAAAGTAGATTTTATAGTAAAAATACAAACAACACATTTTTGAAAAAAAATATTATCTGCAATACATATTTGAAAAAAAATGCCAGCAATACATTTTTGAAGAAAAAAAAATATTGACAGGAATACATTTTTGAAAAAAAAATACCAGCAATACATTTTTTGAAAGAAAAATTACCAGCAATAATAATAAAGTATTTATAGCTGCTATAATATTGATTTTGAACAAATAAAATGACGTCCTGGGTATGACGATAAACTACGCCCGCTTACTGGGTAAGACGGTAAACTGCATTCAAAAGCAAAGTCTCTGATCAGGAGGTTCTGAGGAGCGTGGAACAACGTCTTAACTGTTGGAATTCCTAGGTCCACCCTGATTCGGCGTGGTAGCACCTGTTAGGATCCAAGCTATGGGCAAATAGTGGACTCTCAAACTGGGGTCAAAACACTATGAAAGAATAAAAATAAGTTTTATAGTAAAAATACCAACATTAAAAAAAAAAAATATTGCCAGCAATACATTTTTGAAAAAAATTACCAGCAATACATTAAAAAAAAAAATTACCAGTAATGCTATTTGAAAATAAAAAAAATTGCCAGAAATACATTTTTGAAAAATTGCCAGCAATAAGTTTTTTTTAAAAAAAAAATACAGCAATACATTTTTGAAAAAATGACCAGGATGTTTTGAGGAGCGTGAAACCACCTCTTAATTGCTGGTGTTTCAAAGTCCACCCTGTCTCGGGGTGTTAGCACCAGTTAGGGTTCTAGCTATGGCAAATAGTTGGGGTTAAAACACTATGAAAATTTAAATATAGATTTTAATACCAGCAATATATTTTTGGAAAAGATTATTACCAGCAATAAAGGTTTTTAAGAAAAAAAAATTATCAGCAATACATTTTTGTAAAAAATAATATCAGCAGCAATACATAAAAAAAATATTACCATCAACACATTTTTGAAAAAATAATATTAACAGCAAAACATAAAAAAATTATACCAGGAACATATTTTTTTTTAAATATTGACAACAATATATTTTTTTAAAATATGTTACCAGCAATACAATTTTGAAAACAAATTACCAGAAATACATTTTTGAAAAATGAGTTTAACAGCAATACATAAAAAATTATACCAGCAATACATTTTTGAAAAAAAAATATTACCAGCAATACATTTCTAAAAAAACAAAACATTAATATGAATGCATTTTTAAAAAAAAATATTAAGATTCTTACATTTTTGTAAAACCAAAATATAACAAGCAATACACTTTTTGAAACATTGACTCTTAACAACAACACTCTTTGCAAAAATAAGTCAATGAAATGTGATTTCTTACAAACAATACATATTCGAGTCATACCAACCTATCCTAAAAAATAGTCAGCATTAAATAACCCATCGATGTTGATATGTCGTAAAAATATAAACCAAAGCAAACTAAACCTGCTAAACAAGTACTCTTTTCTTTCTAACGAAAGTTTTCTGTGTCTTCATAATTCAATTATTCTTAATCCCATATAGCGATTCAAAAGACCAACTTCTTATAAAAAAAAAAAACGTCATCCAACGTGTACGGTTAATACTTTTAATATCGTTTTTTTCTCTGTTGCATTTTCCGACGAAATCTATGACACTGCAAATATAAATATTCATTCCGGGATGAGTACTACAAAATCGTCACCCAATAACAAGAATATACAAGTCGATTGTTCGTGCCACTGTTGCCTCACTGCAACAGTCAAATGATAGTTACATGAATAGTCGAGATTCAACCGGCTGTAAAGTCAGCAAGCAAATAAATAAGTCTGGGTCGTTTTCATTTATTCGCGCAAACTTTGCCTGCCAGCCAAACCAACGAGATAACCTAATTCGCACTCTTCCTTTTGCAGAAGAATATAAATAATTTCAATATTTCATTTTCATGTCTGTGCTAGCATGACGCCCGTTCACTTACCTCTGGCACAATGACTTGATGATTTATTCGCATCCTTCCTTTCGTGGAACATGTCTACCGTGCTAATGCTGTAACCGTTAAAGCCTAATATATAAATAGTTGACGATTTTGGTTCAAGAGTTTGGAAAAGGGAAGGAAGAGACACATTTAATAACAATTCATAAAAGTATATATATCGGCGATCAGTAACGTATTAGTCTCCTGACTACTTCTGAGTTCACTGCTCGTTTACATTTAACAAACTGGAAGTTACTCGTTTTAAATTTTTTAATCATTTCACCACAACCAAGGTGATAAAGCCATTAACGTCTAGCGTCTTCTCTTTGTTAAATCATTTGTAAATAAAAACATTAAGAAGAGAGGACAATAAAAGACAAGAAATCAAGAAAAGAACATTTTAGCATAGAATTACAGTTATATCCAATCAATTCAACTGTAAATTGATGAGAACTAGTTGCCAACTTACACCCTTGTTCAAATTAATTGAAACACCTGCTTTAGTTTCCTTTCTTTCAACATAGGTCAGTTTTAAACCCACTGCAGTAACAAGGTGTAATCGATTTCTATTTTTTCCTCAGATTAGGTCATTTGCAGTGGTTTGCAGGAATATGAATCTATTTTCGGGGTGTATGATGAAATTTGTTTGGCCTTGAAAAATATTGCATCATCCGTGATTGCATCAGATTTTCATCATGTCTAAACACTATTGTCTCGACTATCGATTAGTTGTCCTACGCTTATTGTCTGCAATGGACGCTACTCTAAGGAAGTGTACGAAAATTCTAACGCTTCAGAAACACACTGTCAAGCCTTACAGAGAGGTCGCAGGCTGTATACCGAAAGAGAAGCTTGTGATGGCTGTTATAGACGTGTGGTACCATGACCCCAAAATCAATGAGGACCGCTCCAAATGAGAGGATTCCGTGCCAAATCGCATCAAAGAGCTTCTAAAAAATAAAGGCGTGCATATGAAGTACTGACATGTGCGCTGGGTTATGTTTCATTGGAAACATACTAAAAAAGTAAATAATAACGGTATTATTCTTATTGTTTGAATTAATTTCCACAGGGGGGTAATACTGCGCTTAAATTCATAATGACTAGGAAACATAGCGAAAGATCATCAGAACCGTTGCTATGAACGTATGAAAAGGCCAAGGGAAACATTACGGCGTTGGGAATATGACTGAAGCCGAAATGACAGGTCAGGATCAATAATTTTTGCGGATTCTTTAGATTTTTACATTTTCAAAATATCTAAGAGAGACACTGGATACTGTGACAGCAATGCTCACAGTATAGACGAACGGTAAACTAATAAATATTTTTTTTATATTTTCTTTAATCATTTCAAAGGCACAGGGAAGTAACGGTTCAACGGTTGGAAAGTGTCTGAAGCCAATATGCCAGGTCATGACCGATAAAATTGAAAACTCGTCGTTGGATTTTATCAAGAATCTCTAAGAGCAGATCGGAAGGAACAGAACAAATGTTACAGAAATACCCGTTACATGGACAATTAAAATTGTAAAAAAAAAATCAGCATTTCTAGTAGCAAGACCTAGCAGTAGATTCAATATAATACCACTGGTTAAATTTAGACTGAGATGGCGCAACAAATTACTCAACTGCAGTTTAGCATCTGCCATCTATTATATCTTAAAATATTAAGAGATAGCTTAAAAGCCGGACGCTAGTGAGAACTTTTAATCTATGTCCTACCGAAGTCTAAACTAAAGGGACTTCTGATACAGCTTAGAGAACAGCAATGATAATTTTGAAGAAATAATTTTGAATTTACCATATTCATTCCATGGAATTTGAACACCTCATTTTAAATTTGATTCGGTCCATGAGTCTATTTCAGGCCAGAAGACGGTTTGGGGCTGAAAGTCCAATTTGAAACGAAACTCCGATTTGCGCTTAAATGAGAATTCAGACTGAAAATTGGTTTCTTCAAATCACAAACTCCGTAGAACTTCAATTGTGTTGAGTTCTTAAAATAAAAAAAAAAACTCTGCAGAAATCCAAAACCTCACGTCACGAAACCTCACATTTTCATTATGATTCCTTGGCGTTTTGAAGAACTAATATTGATTTTCTCAATTCACAAAAATTTGGAGATATTTTAAACTAAATTTAAAACAAAAGTAAGATTGGTAAGTAAGAATGTGTTGGTGTAAGGAAAACTGGTATGTTTGGTCGAGCTAAGTTTAAGATAAGTTAGATTGAAGACCAGCCTTCCCTATCTTCCCTGTTGGCATTGTGCCACATTTTTGCATTTACGCAAAATAAATATTTCTCTCCTCTTTGGTAACTCGACCACGTGAATTTAATTGTATTACTCGATTGGTTACTAGGTCTCATCGATTTATTGTTGATAGAGTTATATGTAAATGTAAGTTGTATTCCAATAACTTCCTTTCTAGCAATTCTCACCTGTGGAACTTTCTTACTGTTTTTTCCATTCCTGCCACCTACAATCTTCAAAAAAATTAAATACAAAATCTATCTATCTCTTTTGCTTTCCGGAAATCATATTGTGTTATTGTCCTTTCTCCTCACTGAAGACTCCTCGTTACTTCCAGCAACACTTTGGGTCGTAGTGATATTAACATCTCTGAGGTGAAATGATCATAAAATGATCTTAAGTATTAGGTTGGTGCAAAAATAATTTCGTTTTCTAACATATGTTACTATGTGAAAAAACGAAATTATTTTTGCACCAACCTAATAAAAACAGAATCTCACTGAAATATAGCATGTCTAGAACTGTATGGCCTTATTTACTTTCAGAGCATTAGGTTGGTGCAAAAATAGTGACGTAATAATGTCGTTTTTTGACGTATTTTTTAACGTCAGAAAACGACATTATTACGTCATTATTTTTGCACCAACCTAATACCATATGTTAATATTATTGGGAATTGCTGATGACATGGTGAATGTCTTTAAAACTAACAGAAAGTTAGAATAGGCATTTCCACATTGTCAAATGTAGCTATAAGCTGTATTTCCTGATTTCGAGATATAATTTTTCTAAAGGTAAAAAGCTGCCACTGAATATAGACATCGCTCGCCACACACGCATTTACACTGATGCTATTTCAGATTTTAAAAGAACACAGAAAATGCGGATCATCAAATATAAAACATCGTGACGCCAATCATTTCAGCGGGAGAACTGACTGTTTTAAAAATCAATATTTGAAATCTCAGTTTTTACTTGTGTTCATGCAGAGATCAGATGGAAACGCACAAGTAGCTCTTTGAATAACTAGAAATTTACAAACAGAAATAGATATTCATTGCGAGATCCTATTGGAAGTTTTACTAGCATTCAAAGCCGCTTTGGAAAATGTGTTGTAACAATATCAAAACTTTAGTACACATTCTTGTAAAAAATAAACATAAACCTGCTTCACTTTAGATATTATTCGAAGTACTGATATATACGTGACTGATTTGTGTCAATTTTAAATAATGTAACTTAATTGGATTAATACAAATTTAGGTTAGAATAATCGATTATCCGAAAAGTTTGCGAGTCTGGTTATGTATTGGGTTGGAACAAAAGTACTTAACGTTTTTCAATAGATCACGTTTTAACAAGAGATTACGTTACACACGCGACGAAAATCTATGACACACACACACACACACATATATATATATATATATATATATATATATATATATATATATATATGTGTGTGTGTGTGTGTGTGAAATTTGAACACGTTGTATGATTCATGTGGATTGTGAATATAAATGTTTTCATTTTTAAACTTTAAATTGAGAAAGTGACACGCATTTACGCTTTTCGATACTCTTTTGTTTCTGAAAAGAAGGAAAAAAACTTTGAAAACTGCATGTGCCATCTATAGGAACGGGGCCATAGCCGATAATGCTCTTCATAAATGGTTCACTAAGTATAGAAATAGTAATCTGGACGATAAGGTTCCAGCAGCCCAGCAGGCCAGCAGTTGTTAGCGATAACAAAATCGAATTAGAAATGATTGTGGTAACACGATAGTGACATTGTAGAAATACTTCTCATATGAAATACTTACCATTTGAGATAATCTACATATGATATACGCCTTATGTCAGATACTCCACATATAAGATACTCATTATAGATACTCATTATATGTAATTCTCCTTATATGAGATAATCCACATATGAGATACGCCTCATATGAGATAATACCCATATGAGATACTCCACATATGATATGATCTTCATATGAGTGTTTTAAGGAATTTGTCAACATCTGTATACCGGAATGGTTACGATGTCTGGGTGTCTCATGATCTAATGAAGAACATTTAATGAACTGCAACGCCATTTGGGATTATGTGTTCAAACCAAACAAAGCAATTTATTATTGAAAAGATGGATTTGAAGCGAAAGAATTCCTGGGGAAAATATCACATAAATATTCAAAAAGAATTCGTGCATCCAAAGAAGATGATACAGAGTAACTTATGGAATTGGTACGTCATTCTGTATTATTTCTTCCTTAAAATTAAATTTAGACAAGTAATGATGTCAACTAGAGAGATTAAATGCAGAAGTCGCTAAACAGTGTCCAGAATTAGAAAATCGGAAAAATGCGGTCTTCGATCAGAGCCGTTGAAAATTGGTACAGCTTCTCTGCTATGCCGTACTACGCTCAACTTCTAGCTCCTTCCAATTTCCACTCATTCCGATCTCTAAAAAATTTTTCTTAATATGATGAACTTTAAGTCTATGGAAGCCTGTAAAAACCACTCAGACTCGCTCATCACCCAGAAAAAGTTCTGGGAAGATGCATTTATGAAGATGCCTCAAAGATTGTTGCATATATGGTTGCAGGCATTATTTAGGTATTGGTATGTACATTCTATGCACTATATCTCTATATATTGTATCTGAATATTGTCTTTGAAATTCTGTTACAAAGCGTCACAGACTTTTTGCTGGCCTAATAAAAGCGATAATGTTTGATTGAGGATACTTTGTCAGATGTTAGCTCTTGCCTTAGAAACAATACAGTTTGGATAAGAGCTGGATTCTATCGGCAAATGATACAATCAATACATAATCGCGCAGTAAGAGTGATCTGGAGAAGACTCCTTTCTTACTTTGGATAAAAAGAAACATAAACCTCAGCTTTTTTTCTTTTTTCTTTTCTTTTCTTTTCTTTTTTTTTTGCATGCTGGATATCGACTCTCGTTCAAAATAAAACGACCCAAGTGGGTTTCCTTCTTGAATTCTCATTTGAAATTGTATAAATGCAGCTGCGATCAACATTGATGAAAAGGTCTTACAAAAAAAATAAAAATAAAATAACTTCAACGTTTCAATATCAATTGACTTTTCTATTCAGGTTAGCCATTTTTAATTCTTTCGATCTCCTTTCAGCTGTGTTTAAATTCCTTGACAAAAACCCTGAGACGCATAATTACAGACAGAGACCAAAGATAATGTGTCCAAAGTTGTATGAAGCAAGCATTTCCATTTTTGAGACACTTATTTATTCATTGGTTCTTTTATACTCTTGCCTGTGTTACTCCATAGACGTTGTTGCAAAGTTTTCAAAGATATTATAGAAACAGCTGCATGGACATTATTAAGACACCAGCCGAATTACCCCGGCCCTTGCTGCGTGTCACACATATTTGTAAGAAAATGATTACTGATTTTAAATTATCCTTATAATTTGTGGATAAAAATAACGCATTTCACTATTACTCAATGATCCTTCCGATGTGACCTCCATCTTCTGGCTTTCTCCTTCTATATTTTGGATAGGAGACATTCCATGTTCAAATATAAATTTAATTTAAATCGACGGGAAAAAAATCAGTGGGTAGTGAAAAAACAGCTTGATCTGACCACTCTTATATACATTTGATGCAATACTTGATCGAATGAATTGAGGAGCAGATTTCAACATTGATATGACAGTTGAATTGTCGCAACAAATAAGTATTGTAAGACGCTCCCCACTGATTGGTGAATTCTTGCTCAACTTGACTTCTATATTGATCTTGCAGATACGACCCCCATCTTCTGGCTTTCACCTTCCTTGCTTTATTCAAAGTTAAATAAAAGGGAAACAAAATTTCAGTAGGGTTTTGTGTCCCGGATGACCCAATTTGATCAAAATGAAATACTTATGCAAGTACCCTGGTTACTTTAGTTTCAGAATATATTTGGTTATGGGGGGTCTATCTCCAAAGCCCTAAGTGGAGTTGGATAACGGACAAACAGACAAAGGCTACAACTCTCTCTCAGTATAAATATATATATATATATATATATATATATATATATATATATATATATATATATATATATGTGTGTGTGTGTGTGTGTGTGAGCGTGTACATAGATAGATAGATAGATAGATAGATAGATAGATAGATAGATAGATAGATAGATAGATAGATAGATGGGTGTTCAGGTGGTGTAATGGTTTTGCATGTGTCGGTGGCGTAGAGTGTAGCTGCTCTTAACATAAAATTGACGGGATAAGTTCGCATTCCGGTCGATTTCATTACATTCCCGTTCTCACAAATACACATTGGAAATTTTATTAATCAAATGTTCTTTTTTGCCCACTGATGGATTAAATATCAGAGCAGAGTGGTCTTTCTAGCATTGGTTGTCATCTAGTTTAGGAAAAGGAAAACCCCATTTTCAAAATAGTAATTCTGAAACTAGGCCTTTTTTTAAAACTAAACCTCATATTAATCTTTTCTTTCATATATTAGTATAATTCTTGCAAGTTTTTAACTATCATTATGAAGATCGGGGTCAAACTCTAAAGAATTTTGAAAACATTTTTTTTTTAAATATTCATATAATTTGCGTCTGGAATTCATGAACAAGAAACCATCATAATTACACTGATCTCTTTGGACTAGTGCAGTGGTTCTCAGATGATTTGGGGCCATACCCCACTTTGGTATTTCTAAAAGTGCCCCAACCCTGTAACATTTAATTCATACATATTTAAGTTTTTAATGCAATTCACGTGAAGGAAGCTTAAAAAGCCATTAACTTGGTTTCTAAACAAGCCTCCAAAGATAATGGCGTCCATGAAAGAGAAAAATTAAAAAAAACAAAAAGAGAGTTAAATATATATAGTTTCAAAATATATATTAAAAAAATGAAAGACAGAAAAATAAAACATTTGAATGAAAGCTTATTCTGTAATCTACTTTGATCATTTTAATCATGAAATAATAATGCGAAATGAAATTTGAGCTCATCACAAAATGCCTGTTTGTGAGATCCTTATACGTCATGCCTGCCACAGATAGATATTTGACGCCAATTTAGTCAGCTTAAGCCACAAGTCTCTTCATTCAGTGATATTCAGTTGTTGCTTGTTATCAATAAAAAATCACTTACAGCACTAAAGTCACATTCAGCTGAATATGAAGATCGAAATGGTAACAATAAATTTCTTGCATAAGGTGGTTTTATGTATGCATACCGTATATGCATCGTATGCATTAACACGCATTACCATTAACACACTCACTCAGTCTCACTACAAAACAATTCATTGTTAATAACTCATTCTCGAATTCCCCCCTTTATTCTGTTGGTATAGTAAGCCTAAGGGTGAACATCCTACGCAAGACCCACCAAAATATTACTATTCCCGACCGGTGAGGCCTGCATCACACGTTGGGAATCATTGGACTTTTGTCCTCTGATTAACATGAGAATAATTGTTAATTGATAATCTTCGGGTGCCTGTATTACTAAGTAACAATATACTCCGTGAATTAAATAAATAAATTCAGAGCGAAATTGTTGGAATACAACAAACCACGCAACCAAACAGGGGGATGTGACATCAGAATTTTTTATTTTTTATTTAACAGAACACAACAGTCGAAAATTTACCTAATTAAACCCCCGAGCTACAATGGTCGAAAATGTCACCGTAAGTGAGTGAATACGACAGCTGAAATTTTTCATAGCGGGTAAAAGAGAAGACGACTGTCTAAAAGTCGCCTGAAGGGGCCAGGAGAATACAGCGGCCGAAATGTTACCTGAAGTGCATCGGAGGATATATTCTCGCCCGAAGGAGACAGGAAAATAAGCCAACTGAAACGTCTCCTGTAATGGCCCGGATGATAAAAATGTTTTGATTTCTGAGAGCAAGGAGAGGAGAGTTTGTCATATTTATATTCTTCTTTATGTGTCATATGGAGGGACAAGGTGACTGTGGCCCTCCACATCTTCCTGTTCATTGTAGCGCTTAATAAATTTTATTTTTTTCTTATTTCTCTCAAACCATGTTCTGCGATCCATTTACTCAAGCTCGTCAACTATGTGCTACTTTCCTCTGTCCAACTTTCCCTCAATCTGTCCCGTGATTATCTGGTTTGCCAAGCTCTCCTTCCTCATTACGTAACTCAGATACCTAAACTGCCTCTTCCTGATGTTAAATATAAGTTTTCTTTTTGTTTGCATTCTCTCCTAAACGTCGTTGTTGCTCACATGTTCGGCCCAAAATATACTTAGCATCTTTCTGTAGAACCACGTGTTTGTCGTTTCAAGTCTCGTTTTCATCTTTGAGGAGATTGTCCATCCATCGCTATCATACAGGAAGACAGATTTCACATAACAGTTCAGTACTGTTTTCTTTGTTTCTAACGAAAATTTTCTGTCTCTGCTTAGCATTAGGGATGCATATTTGACCATCCCAATACGTCTTTGGATCTTAGTGTCGCACTTTCCGTCCTCTGTTAGAATACTTTCCAGATATTTAAATTCTTGTACTTGTTTGATTTTAGTATCACTGATTTATCATTTGCATTTTGGACTTATCCTTTTGCTGATAACCATGCATTCTGTCTTTTTGTAATTTCTTGGTCCTTTCTTTTCCCTTTCATTCGCTACCTTTTGTAGTTTCCTTTTCGTGTCTGCTCTCAGCACTGTGTCACCTGTATATCTCATATTAAAATTATGGCCACCAATAATGAATCCTTGTAGAATTGCATCGTTGTATAAGTTGAATAAACTCTGCGAGAAGAAACATCTTTGTCTTAAACCCGTTTCTATTTTAGCTGATAATTACACTTTTATTGAACGTTGTCTCATACCATTATTAAAAAAAAAACTTTTAAAACTGCATACGCACTCTCTCTATATATAACATTGAATGGACAAGTAGTAAATAATACAGAGACTGAAGTCTAGAATTTAATCAGAATACGATTAATATATTGTCTCCCCTTTTATATATACCTTATGTACCTTACACTTCCCTTTGTATATACTACGCATTATGAACAATTGCTCCTTAAGAAATTAATTGTCTGTCTAGTAAATGATTGGTTTATTCTTATCCAATCAGCAACGCTTCCGGAGAGAAATTGTCGACTCGATGAAATTATTACTCATAATGTCAATAGCAACACGCAATCTTTCAAAAGAATTGGTGTATTTAAAATTGTAAAGATTTCTATTCCGAACTTTATCGAACACATTCTTTTTTTATTATTTGCAATTTAGGCGGCCAAGGCTCTCTACAACTTCCTATCTTTTCTAACTTCTATAAATTTTATTTTACCTTTCGAGTTACCTGTTTTGCTACTATTCTCCTAATTTCTGTTCTCACATCCGTTTACACGATCTTGTTAAGTAGGCTACACACTTTTTCGAGTTGCCATCCTAGTGTCAAAATCTCAAAGCCCTCTGTCCCAGAAACTTCAACTAACTCTTATTTATTCTCCATATAAACACACCTTTTGTTCCCATCTAACTTAATACTTCCTCTTTGCGCAATGTTACGTCCATGATATTTTCAGTGGTCTTTTGTATAAACACGTTTTCTATTGCCTCATGACTCCTCTGTATCTGTTATAGAAATTGTCCAGCATTCACTGGGCCTCTATAAGATCCACAGTGTTCATTGGATCTAATTCATTTTTAATCATTGGTTTTAGAAAAGTCTTTTTCTCTTGACCGTTTAGACATTTCTGAACGGGTTTGGTGTCATGCATGGCATCCATATGAAAGTCTTGATCTAACGAGACTATTTAAGAACATGACTCAAGCTCTTATTTTTATGATTTCCTTTTGAAGCAACTTGTGGTTTTTTGCGAAAATTAAAAATAGCGCAACCTATTCTATGGCCAATTTTCCTATCTTCTATAGTAAAGTTGTTATAACTAACAACTGACAAGAAACGGTGAGAAATTATATTTTAAGTTTCAATAAATGAACATTATTTATTGGCAAATATATGTAACTCTCGGCTCTTAGACAGTTCGTTATGGTTCGTTTTTATAGGGTATCGACTATTTTATTCCTGTTATTCTTTTCTTTTGAGGCAAGACACATTGAAAACAATTAAATATGACTTATTTACGGGATACTACTGCGACTTCTATCTGAAATTTTGGGAGGAGTAATTATACATATTTACAATCTCTACAAACGTACTATTGTCACAATCTCTCTTTTGGTAGGTTTCTGGTTCGCCGATATGATATATGCACGGTTTGGTAGGCATTGGATGATCCCTTTCTTCAAACAATATCTTAGGATAGTGGGAATTACTGGTAAGACACTGACCGATCAAGGATGTCTTATGATCCCTTTCTCTTTTTGAATTATTTGTACATCCAGTAAGTATTTCTCTTCTATTTAGAACGGAAACGAAGGTCTTATTAAGTTCACATAGTTCAGAAGCATTTGTAAAGATCCCTGGTGAGGTCAGAGCATAAAGGTGGCATCTACGTATCTCAGCTATACTGTTGGCTTTAGTGGTGATGTTCAAAAATCCATTTCCTTGAAATATTTCATGTATTTATCTGCCATAGGATCTACAAATAATACAGAAAGAGACTGTTGATATTTCTGGGATGCATAATGAGGAAGAACAAAGGTCAAATTACATACTGATCGTTGGAGAAGCAATGGGAAGAAGCTAGTAATTTACTTAATAAATGTGTGCGACTTGATGCCAGAAAAAGAAGATAAAACCGCAAATAAAATGGCAAATAAAAAAAGAAGAATGCATCATGAAGTTCTGAATCTTTGTATTTCTAGATCCACGAATTATTTTGGAAGAGCAGCAAAATGTATTTGTGGAGGGTTATCATCCTACATATTTCTATGAGACAAAAAAGAAGATCGTTTCATAGTCACGCGGTACCTTATATTACAAGAGGCCGTTGTAGGCCCGTTTTTACTTATCTTCATTTATCGTATCACCTGTTCTATTGTTTTCTCTGTAATTGTCCAATTCATTTTCCGAAATGATAATTATTGCGCCACTCAGTACCATGAAAAGAAAGAAATTGAAATCGCTACCGGTGTACAATGACAGTGTTCACGTTTCAAAAGTCGACCGAAGAATAATAAATACACTTTTCTGAAGATAATAATTAAAATTCGTTAAAAAAATATATTTATTTTCCTGTTCATTCTAATTTAACATATATCTGAATTTGATGCTTTTTTCAAATATCGTTTAAGGAAGGGCGAATTTTGAACAGATATTCTCTTAAATCTTCTTCCAAGGATTCTAGGCATGATCGATTTTTGTTTTTAATATTGTTTGCGGCAGAAAAATTCTTCGTATAATCAATTTAAAGAGTGTTTTAATATGCACACTTATTGTACACATATTTTTATACGTACACTTATTAAGTGTAGATTGTGGTAGTTATTTGATAATATTTCGCCTCCTTTTTCCATGATGATGAACAAAATCACGCCTGAAATTATGTTTCAACAAGCTATTTAAAGATCGAGAACAGTGGAATGGAGTGTATGGTTGACAGGGAAATGTCATTCAGGCTAATGTAATATCCTACCGAAAACACAGTATCCATTAACGAGGTATTGTTGATGGTAGCATTTAATTGAAAATATCTCCCCACCGTTTTTTCATTAGAATTTCAGTGAAAAGAAAGTATACGCTTATGGAATTTATTTAATAATTTCAATACAATACACCTTAAAATATGATTTGGGAGGGTCATCTTGTACGGCAAATATATCTCGAAACCTAGATTTGAAATTGAAAATTTGGCGGTCGGAAATAGTTTCCTGAAAAATTGTTTTAAGAGTAAGATTTTATAAATTTCAACCGGATGCTGTAATGGCTGCTCAGACAATGAATGCCAAAGGTTTCAATGTAGAGAAATGGCTACTCTTAATATTGACCTTCCAATAGTATCAAAACTATAGATAACGATTAATAGGTAGACTTGTAAAGCTTTTATCGATCGATTCGCAGAAGAATTAAACTGTGGAGTATTGTGGAAATGGTAATGTTAATATTAGACGGCCCCTTAAAAGGAACCATTCGGTATTCATTGATAGAACAGCCACTTCTACTTCCGGTTGAAATTTATTACATCTTTCACTTAAAACATTTTTTGTTCAGAAAAAAAAAAAAACAGTTTCCTCAAGTTCAGTAACTCTTTCAACTATTAATTGGAGATTACTTCCTAAGCTTTTGTTCTAAGTTGTGTAGAACGTCAACATCTCGATTAAGTAACGAGGTTCGAAGAAGCGTGGTTCTCGCTTAGATAGACAAGAGACAATATTCGCTAGAAACGGTTGTACGCTGCTTTTTATTTGTATGTTTCTTTAAAGTTATATCAACACATTATGAGTCATATAACGTGGGAACTTAATTTTATACGGAGCTTTGAAGTAAAAAATATATTTTATTCTGCTTCCCCAGGTGAATGCATAGTAGAGGATCCTCAGTTTTGTGTATACATGATTACTAGAGAGGATAAAGGAGAGGTGTGTTTTATATTGTTTCGTTGAAGTTATATTTTGAAATGCAATCTGATTGTTAAATATTATATGGATTAATGTTATGAAATTGATCTTTCATATTGATTGGTTGATTATGTTTAGTGTCATATAAGCCACTAGGGGTTATTTAATGCCGAAATCTAAATATTTTTAACAATTATATAGCTTCAAATAAATATATTTTAAACGCAATTGTATGCCTACAACTACGATTATAATGTATTGTTGGTAATTCTATAAAATGGTAATTTTATGAATTCATAGTGTTTTGTTATTTATTTTCATTATTTGCCCAGAGCTGGGATCCTGACAGCTGCTACCAACCCTGTTTAGGGTGAACCTAGAACCAGGAGCAATTAATAGCACGATTCTCAAATACTTCAATGTCCTGATCAGAAGACTTGCTGCCGGATGTAGTCTATCGTCATACCCATAACTGTTGTGCACTGCTGACAAATTAGATATTTCTGAAAGAGTATGGTGCAAAATTACCTTTTTACTTAAATACCACATTATTCAGATAATATAGTTTTATTATAACGAATCGTTTACTTGAATTTTATTACGATTTTAGTTAAATTTTATTTGGATTTTCGAATGACGATTTGGCAATGGATATTTACCAGTTTATTTTCTCAGGGTATTTTTGGTTAATCTTCAAACAGTAAAGAAAGAAAAAAATCAATTCCGTTTCTATTTAATTCAACAAAATATTTTCATTAGTATTTTCCAATTCTTCTTGTTTTTAAGGATATAAAAAAATCATATATGAATAAAAAAGTAACTTTGTTAAAAGGTGTGACGATTCCGTGGTCATTCCTATTAAGTACAAGTCAGAAGTGGTTTAACCTCAGACAGATTCTTTTCCAAAACTGTTTCTGCATTGTGGAACCGATGCTTGAGAGATGGCTTCGCAGACCTCATGAAACCTCTTCAAATTTTTGGTCATTCGCTCTCTATCCAACAGATCCTCTTAACCGCTTGCCCATCTATGTTTACGTACTTAGTATTACCTTATTTAGTAAACCTCTACATTGAGTGGCAATTGCTTCTTGTACTGGGTGAGAAATAGTGAAAATAATAACGAGGATCTGATAATTGTTTTTTACGTTAATAGGGAAATAAATGTATTCTACTTATTACTTAGTCCCAGCAAATCAACTATTAAAAATGAAATCGAAACATTTTTTTTTTTTTTTGTAAAATCAGCACCATTGCTTAAGTCTTTTACAAGTCTTTTCTTTGTAACGCTAGGTAGGTCATTTAATCAATCTGGAAAAAAAATCCCGCTAACTATACATTTAGTGGACAATATATACGAAAAAAAAATGAAATGGTTATTTTAAGTTAATTTTTATTGTACAGAAGCATTCATATTTTCAATAGTTTTGGTTCTTAAAGTAATCATCTGCCTTTGTTTTTAATTCCTATTTATTTTTTTCCTTGTCAGTTTTGGTAAAATGTGAGAAAATCTTACTTGTTAGAACCATTGTTGAATTGTGCGAATTTTGCTATCGTATATTTTATTTAGTAAATCACTAACAGGACAGACATCAATAAATTAGTCTTTACAACTACGAAGTCTCTGTAGGAATGAAATAACTCACAATTTGAATGGAGGTGCGAAAGAAAGAAAGAAAGAAAGAAAGAAAGAAAGAAAGAAAGAAAGAAAGAGAGGGAATACTGAGAAGATATGAGGGATTGTTTTGGGAATAAATAAAAAAGCATTGATTAAGAAAAATGGAAGGCAAAAAGATAGGCGGAATTAATTTATTAAATATGAAAAATGACAAAATTAAAATGAAAACAAAAGAAAAGGCAGTGAGGAAAAAGATTCCAAAGAAAAAATGACGAAAGAATCTGAAAAAAAAGGAAAAGACAAAATATTAAATAAAAAAAATGAAAGTGGAGGAAAATAAAAAAAAGATAAAGGGAAGGAAAAGAAAAAAAGAAAGAAAATCAAGAAAAAGAAAAGAAAATCAAGAACAAAAACGAATGCAGAGGAAAACAAAGAAAAATTCGAAATATAAAATGAAAAAAGTAAAAAAAAAAAAAGGTATAGGAAAACAAAATGAAAGAAAAAGCAAGGAAAGGATAAAGAAAAAAAAAACGAAAGTATAATAAAATTGAAAAGAAAAATGGAAAGGCGAGGGAAAACAAGAAAATAAAACAAATACAGGGGAAAAAACGAAGAGACAAATTCGAAATAAAAAAATAAAAAAAAAACAAAGGTATGGTTAAAACAAAAAGAAAGTAACAGTAATGAATGGGGAAAAAACGAAATCCTAGGAAATTCGAAAATAAATAAAGAAAAGAAAGGAAAAATCGAAGGGAGAAGAAAAGGGAAAAGAAATCGAATTAATAGAAAGAAAAAAAGAAAAAGGCATAAAAAATTTTAAAAATTAAACGTAAGGACAGGTAAAAAACTAAATTATAGCAAAATCAAAAAGGAAAAATAAAAGGAAAAAAATAAATAAATCGAATACAGAGGAAAAAAATGAAGAAAAATTCGAAATAAAAGAATGAAAAAAAATAAGAAATGTTTAGGAAAAAGAAAAAGAGGAAAATATGGATAAAATATGAGAGAAAAAACGAAAGAGAAATATACATAACTAAAGCGAAATCTTATTTTGTATTAAATGTTCTCTTAGGGATTAAAAGAAACGGATCGAATCGTATTGAACATATATAATACTCAGCCACCATTTCATATAGACATCTTAAACATTTGTAAAATGCTGATTATAATGAAATGAAAGAAAACGAAAATGGCGGCATTACGAATGGCGCGAGTATAAAACGATGTGAACAAAACCAGACGTGGCAGTTTCGTTAAACCAAAGACTGGCGTTGAATCAATTATAATAAATGATGATTACATCAGGTTGATATCAGTAGCCATTATATCAGATAATGCTGCTAAAAGAAATTTGTGTATAAGAATATGTGTATAAATATATATTCATACTTGCTACCATATATATATATATATATATATATATATATATATATATATGTATATTAATCGACGTCCAGGTTTTTACCTAATATCACCTTTCCTAACAGAATTACTACTCTCCCAAGCCAACGAACACAACTGTATCAAGAAATCAAAAGAAAATGGTTGAGTCCGTCAGCACAACAATAAAAACAATATTTCTACACGTCATAGTATTTGATGTAATTTTCTGTTGACAATATGAATAGAATAGCGCCTTCTAAATTCTTCTAGTTGCTAAGGACATTTTGTTTGTTAGTTATTTTATTTTCAATAAATTCATTTTGTTTTTGTTTTGAAAAAAGTCTACATTGGACGAAACGCGTCGGCTAATAATACAGATTTCCTATTATTTTTTACCTTTACACATATTGTCTTTTTCTACACGTTAACTTTGAGAAATTCTTCATATTTGTCGACATGGAAAACAAAAACATGCAGATATAGTCAGGATATACATGCACCAACTAACATCCGCCTATTCATATAGCGTCGGGTAAGATAAGGTTTTCTTTCGTTTTTTATATTGTTCTTTTACAAATATATTTTTTGTTATAAGGAAATTTTATACACATACGCACTCACACACATTCATATACATACATTTCCGTGCAAAACTAAGTGAACGCCTATTTAGAATAATTGTCTCTTTTTTCCAGACAATCAACAAATCTTAATGTTGTGGGGCTCTCCCCTTTTTTACAAAGATGGACTCGTCCAAAGTATACTTATACTGATAGAGAGAATACCTGCACTTGAGATACGTGAAGATACGTTGAGATACGTTGAGAGATACGGAGACAAACCGGGTGTTCTCAGAGAGAGAGAGAGAGAGAGTGGGAGAGAGAGAGAGGACTACTAATCTTCACTTCAAGTCTGTATCCCTACGGTTAATACACTTATCTTTCTATCTCAATTACTGAAGTTGTTTATTTATTTGTGCAGGATTCCCTTCGCGGAATCCACAACAGTATATATTCGTTAAGAAAACCCTTTATTAAATCAATTGCAACCACATTCAAAGATTTTTATGAAGGCGGAATAAAAATATTAATTAAAAATTTCAGATGTGCAAAAGTAAGTGAACCCTTAAATTTACACTTTTTTTTTGTTTTACACGGTTGCCTGGGCAAATAATTTTTTGTGCACATGTCAAAATCAAAATGATACATGTTCCTTTGTTGGTAGGTTGTGAATACAGCAGTCAAACACTATAACTCATTGCATATTCAAAAGTGTGCAGTTAGTGACTAAATTTAAAAAAAACATTTTTTTTAATAAGCGTTTCACCCCAAGCGAGTCGGGAAGCCACTAGCATGCAAGGGGTTACAGAGAGATGGTGCGAGAGCAAATAGAAGTGATAGAGGAAATGATGAAGACAAGGATAGGGGATAGATCAGGGCATCTGGAGACGTCTATTGACATTATATTTGAATAGTTCGAGAATATAGCTATTATGGAAACAGGAAGAGGAGAGGGAGTTCCACAGGCGAGAGGAGCGAGACATGAAACACTTGGAGTAGAAGAGAGGGCTACATTTAACAGTTTCGACAGTAAAAGGGTGTGAACAAAATGCCATCCTAGTAGAACGCTTAAAGAGCTTTCTGTAGCTGTAGAAAATACCATAGTTTAAACTTATAATGATGGAGAAGGCTACAAAACTGTATCAAAACCATTTGGAGTGCACTTATTCACCGTGCAACAAATTATTTATAAATGGAAGGTATTTAGTATGAGAGCATCACAATGAAGAAGTGGCCGTCTGTAAAAATAACAGCAAGAGCAAATAGTCATCTAGTTCGGCAATCACAGGAAACCATGCTGTGGTCATTGCGATTCTCCAATGCTCACTGCACAATGTTGGAATCAGTGTGCTTACATATACGTCGAAATCTGATCAATGCTGATATTCATAGCCGAGTGCGTAGAAAAACCAATGCTTACGAAATAGCACTAGCATGCTAGCCTCAACTTTGCCAAAGCTCATATTGATAAGCTAGAGATATTCTGGCAAAAGATGTTATTGTCGGATAAAACCAAAACATTTTGGTAGGAACAATAGCTTATATATCTGGCGAACTCCTAATACGTTTTTTGAAGAGAAGAATGTGTTACCAACTATTAAACATGGTATTGACAGCATTATGATTTGAGGTTGGTTTTCTATAGCTGGAACAGGCAAAATAGTATGCATTGACAGCACAATGGACTCTGCAAGATACCAAGCAATTTTGAACAAATGTGAAATTTATGTCGAGAACTTGAATCATCAATCAAATCCACAAAAAATTGGGTCCGTAAAAAGAAATTTAAAGTCTTGGAACGGCCAGTAAAAGCCTTGATATATAAAATCCATGATGTAAACTCAACTAAAAATCTATGATTCAAGTGAAGGAAAGCAGTAGATAGAAGAAACTCAGACAATATCGAGCAATTGTGGGAATTTTGCCAAGAAGAATGGTCAAAACTCATCTGTCAGAAACTTCTTCAAATATTATACAAAAATGACTGCTTGACATTGTAAACTAAAAAGGAGTAGTCACCAAATATTAAATGTAAGGGTTGACTTAATTTTTCAAATCTTAGGGAGTTTTGTGGAACGTGGCATCACTTCTTAAGTACAGTTGTTCCCTGGTGAAACTAACTAATGTAGTTCGACTGAGAAATTTCCATGGAGAAAGCGGTAAATCAGCGATAGGCTTGCTTCGTCTGTGATAAATGGGTTGTAGGGGGAAAACTAATTTGTCAAGGACGAGGAAACGCTTTGGGACTCTATTGAGACTTGAAAGTGAAGACTGGCCAATTCCTGCCCATATAGGTCGTTCTGAATTTTCATTGCTCACTAATATCACACAGATATAATTTCTTCTTTCAATCATTACAGTTTTTTTTTCTCTATTTCTTGCTCTCTCTCCCTCACTCCTCCTCTTCTCTCTCTCTTCATATATATTTATACACACACATTCACACACACACACACACACACACACATATATATATATATATATATATATATATATATATATATATATATATATATATATGTAGCGATTCAGAAAACGAAGAAAATAAACGATTTTCAAGCATCTCTGTACAAATTAAAATACACTTTATTATTAAATATTTGTATTCTTTCGAATTGAAAGAAATGAATTACAAAGATTCTTTGCGAAACAACAAAAATGTTTTTATTTGTCTTTCTTTAAAATACAACTGAATCAATTGCATTAGAATGATAGAAGAAACAGAATGTTTCTACATGAGAATATAACGTATTTATATTGTTTTATAAAAGCGTGTATTTTTTTCAGTGGTAGCTACATGTCAGCAGGCAAGTAAGCTGTATTAATAGTACTGCTAAAATCTGTGTTGACAATAATAAGCTGCGTATATTCTAGATGTGCTTAACTTAACATCGCTACGCTTTTGGAATAAACTTACTCGAATGAAATATACGAAAAGTTGCATATTAAATTACACGAACCGTTTTTGACAATTCAACTGGTCCACAACAATCAAAAGACCCTTGTCAAAAGATTTACCGAAGAACTATCAACTGAATAACTAATTTAACATCATAATATAAGATTTTATAAGAAAAAAATAGGCTCCATTATTTATTGCTTAATAAATATTTTCCAAATTTTTAAATATCGATTTTAAGGAGGGAAAATATTTTTGATCATTTTCTGAAGTGGTCCTACAAATTTCGGAGCAGATGATAAACATTGTTGTCTGGAAATTTTAAAGGTCTCAGGGCGCTTACAATTAACATCGTTGATTGATTAATGTATGGGAAGGTGGAAATTCAAATGGGAATCGACTTGTGCACAAAAATGAATCAATTTCTATGTGAGGTGGTCCTAGGACAAAATTGTTTTTTTACGGATATCACTTAAATATATAACATTTTTCTACAATTCTTTAACGGGGTTCTACACACACACACACACACCCACCCACATATATATATATATACATATACATACATACATACATACATACATATATATATATATATATATATATATATATATATATATATATATATATATATATATATATATATATAACAATGGACACTGAGATCAAAACCGAGAGGCAACAGTTTGTTTCAGAACATAGACTGTCGCCTCTCTGTATTAATTTCATTGTCAATGTTTATATTTTTCTTTCCTGTTTTCTATATATTTTCACACACACACACACACACACACACACACAATATATATATATATATATATATATATATATATATATATATATATATATATATATATATATATATGTATATATGTATATATTTTTCCTCCAGCCCACAATTTACGGAGTTGAGGTACCATACATGAAAGCTCATAAAAACAATTACTATGAAAATATTTAGAGTAAAAACACTGAACTTAAGTGATATCAATCTTCCTATATGGGTGTGAATGCTGGAAGACTTCTTCAAAGAGACTTGAAGAAACAGAAATGTGAATCTACAGAAAGATGCTGAGGATACCATGGACCGAACATGTGAGCATCAATAAAATTATAAAGAAAATAGAAACAAAAAAACTTATAATTAATATCAGGAAAATACAGTTGCAATTTCTATTACATATAATGAGGATAGAAGGCTTAGAAACTTTGATACTCACAGGATAGATTGAAGACATGAGGAACAGAGGAAAACGCCGCATAATATAATTAGTGTGCTTGATTAAATGGATGGCGGAACAGAGTTTCGGAAAAATAACAAAAAGAAAAAAATTATTAAGGGCTACGAACGACAGGAAATTGTGGAGACCTATGATAACATACGTGAATGGACACGTCACAGAATATACGTTATGGCGGTGGGAAAAGTAATTGAAACCGAGATACCATATCAGGACTGATAATATTGCACATTCTTCTTGGGATATTGTCGAGAATCTCTATCTGCCGATAGTAGGAGCAATTGACCAGATGTGGCAGCAATATTCGATTTACACAGACCAAGTAATTTTCACAAGAGAAATACAAACGAGGCTCTAAATAATATATTGTCTCTGTTTTCCATTTTCGTTCTTCTTTTCTTCCATGACTGTCCTTATTAACTGCCCAAAATAATGGAATGCTTCCTTCTTACCTCCTTCACGCTTTGGAATTCAGATTTATCCTGGGAGAGAATGAATCGGTGTTTGTAATAAAGCCATATGGGAAAAATATTTTTAGTAATAAAAGGAAAAATTTAATACAATTAAAGTACTGAATGAAAAGTATTGCTTACTTTTGAGACGAAAGAACTGGCTGACACTCTAGGATGGACACACAAGGATTTAGCTATAATTGGGTAAAGGAGGGATAGAAAAGGATTTATGCGTTTCCAAATCTCATAGATACAAAATGAACACAGCAGACGACGCTGGTGTTTCAAATTGGGTCGCTGATTCTACGTTCTGTGGCGATTGCATTTATGCAACTCGCATATCCATTTGAGGAATTAAATTCAAATTTCACTTTATAAAAAGAATTCTCATTATAAACAAGTTTAATGACGGCAAAAAATGCTCCCATGATATTAGCAATAAAATGTGAGAGAGAAAGTGTTACAGAGAGAAAGTGATGGAGAGAGAAAGAGACGAGATCAAAATCGAAAATACACGTACTGTTGTTTAACGGAATAATTTACCTAAAAATATTGGTAAATATGATTAGATTGTCAAGAATTCAATGTAAATCGTAAAAAAAAATATATTCGTTTTGAACATCGAATCAAATAGGAGGGAAAGAAAAATAGAAAGACTTATTAATCTTTCCCAGAAATAAGTAAAGAAAAATACATAGAATTTGAGAGAAAAGAGAGAAACGCTATTCAGACTAGAAAACTAATCTTCGTTGTTAGACAAGGATAACCCTTCATCAAAACAGTTCAGTGAATCGTAAACTTGAAAATAGTAATTAAAGGTATAGAAAAATAAATTCAGAAAACATTACACGAAATTTGGTAAAACATGTGGCTTTCGAAGGCAGAATAATCATTCAATCAATTTGAGTATCTTTTCAGGATGGTGCCAAGAAAAGAACCATAATCAGAAACTCAAAGAAGGGTTAAAATAACACCATCTTCAGGCATAGCTACTATAAATCTTAGAAATAAAGGTAGAAATAATAATAATAATAATAATAATAATAATAATAATAATAAATTGTTATTAAAGACCACAAACAAAAACGGTGTCTCCGTATTCATATTGCAGTCCCTGCTGACTGCAATGTATCTTTGAAGATATTCAAAAAGCTGTCAAAATACAAGGACCTTGAAATAGAAATCTCGAAAATGTGGCATATGGGAACATCAACAATCCCTTTTGTAGTTGGAGCTCTAGGGCTGTTTGGAAAAGATTGCAGTAGACTAATTGAAGGGATTCCTGGAAGTCCATGCCTCACACTTTACGAAAGGCTTTATCTATGTAATTTTTTCTTTTTTTGTTATTGGAAAGTGTCATGATGCCATTTCTAACCTTAGGTCCCTGGTCGGGTCCTCGAAAGAAACGTGTAAACGCCAGAAATCAAAGAAAATAAAAATAATAATAATAATAATATAAGCCATGATGTACGAACAATTATAATAACCTTCTTTTTTTAAAAAAAATATTGTTAGTAATTATATATTAATTGTATTTATGTGTAAAATATATTCGTGTAATAACAGGATTAGGAATATTTGAATATAGTTTCATATTATTAAATATAAGAGAGAAAAACTCATAGAATATTACGCTGAAAATTGAAGTTATGTGGTTAAGCACGTCGTATCTCTTTGAATCCAAACGCTTATAAATGAAGATTTTACGGCTAATGTTAATAATAACAATAGTAAAAAAAAACGTAAATAATAATAATAATAATAATAATAATAATAATAATAATAATAATAATAATAATAATTCCTCCTGCCTTATAATAATCTGAATATAATCCCCTCTATAATCTGAATATAATTCCACCCATCTATTTCATCGGCAGGATTTACCCCACTCGCAAATATACATAAGAAGCCAAGCATCAGACATACCAAGTATGGAGAACTATGATAGGAAGTGAAATAAGACCTAATCTCAACCCAAACATGCTAGCCAACTATCCGCTCCGCAGGAACATCGTGCGAACAAAGGACTCTCAAATACAGAAATAGATCAGGTAAAACCAGATATAAGAAAGAATAAAATAACTCATCACTGAAACAGTAAAGAGATGAGAATAGAAATAAATAATATGACATAGGATGATGTAAAAACTAAAATAAATGAGATATGAAATAATAATCTCCCAGGAAATAAAACTAAAGAATCTACCCGTGACATAATTGGCAGTTAGATCTCACTGAAGACGAGTCCAAATACTTTAGGATAGAATTTCTTGAAAACCAGAGTAGTGAAATCATCGAAGCGAAAAACCAGATCATCCAAGTACTCAGCAGAGTAACTCTCTCGCAAACATCAGAAAGAGACCGGCTCCCAATAATTCATAAGATAAAGTCCAATAAGCACATTGTGCAAATATACAACGCTGCACTGGAAAAACTGTTAACGGACAAACCACTGGGAAACATCACAGTATCATATACGCAACGGCTTTAGCAGCTACTGGGAAATTTGGAATCAATATATGGAAAACATCAAACAACAGACAAAGAAAGCCAGCTTGGAAAGAAAAACTTATGCGAGGAATAAAGGAATTCAGATGTGAGATTTCTATATTAGATGAGCTCAGAGAAAGCCAAATGTCTCACCACGCAAATGCAGAAAGATCAAGCGTAAATATAAAATTAAATCACTAAATGAAATTCCATCAATCAAGGAAATGCTAAAACAGAATCTGCAGTTAAAATCACAGAAAACAAGACGATATGAAAAACGTTGTAGGTTCCAACACCCAAATAAAATATTCCAAGCGGACATTTTACAGGGAAATTGGAAAATGACCTATACGTGCCAAAAAGCCAAAGTGCAAAAATGTTGGGAGAATATTTGGAGCAGAACAAAGAAATGTAATCACAAAACATAATGGATACAGCGTGAAGATGGGACGCTGGATAAACCTCTACAAGAATTGGAAAATATAGTCACTAATAATATTAGGCAAGCTCTAACGAAATCTCAAAAATTGAGATCCCCTGGAAATTACAAGTTGCCCAATTTCTGGCTCTATTATCTCTCATCAATCCATAAAACCTTTGCACAAACTCTATTAATGCAATGAAATCCAGGAATGGATCCCTGAAGTTATTACATATCTCCTGCTAAAAACAAGTGAAACAAATGACTGGAAAAATTATAGGCCAATAAGATGCCTGTTCGCCACGTATAAATTGATCACGTTTGTCCTGACGAACCGTACTTAATCTTTTCTAGAAACAAACAACATTCTTCCACTGGAACAGAAGGGATGACGGAGAGGTTTATATGGTTGCAAAGATCAACTACTGAAAAAAAAAATCCTCCTGGAAAATTTCAGGAGACGATCTAGAAATCTTAGTACAGCATGGATAGATTACTATAAAACGTTTGATAGTGAGCCGCACTCTTGCATGCTTAAGACTTTGGAAATGTACAAAGTCTCCCCCGTGATAGTAAATTTCTTTCACCGAAAAATGAGAATGTGGAAAAGCACATTACATCTAAATCACAGCAGAGGAATTTCCATCTCCAACCGCCTGAATATCCGACGAGGAATCTTCCAAGGATACTCCCTGTCACTCTTTCTTTTTAGTAAGTCCTTAATCCCTCTTACACGTGAACTGAACAATAATAGCTAGGGTTAAAAAGTCAAGAAAGTACTCAATCACCTACTCTACATGGATGATCGCAAAATCTTTGCTAAAGACGACAATGAGTTGAAGGGTCTCCTTAATACTGTAAATTGTTTCAGTGATGACGTAGGTATGGATTTCGGATTAGATAAATGTGCAAGAGTAGCATTCAACAAAGAGAGAATTACAGAAACCCACTGAGGATTAGTTCAACTAGAACTGTCTTAGAAAACTACAACAATTGTCCTTCAAAGATACCTAGAAACTACGGAAGACTGGATGATGATCTATGTCAAAGAACATGAAAGTAGTAAGCGACATTATTCAGTAATAAAGGAATGCAGAAAGTTCGATATAGCGAAGAGATTGGGTGAAGTAATAAAAATCATAATACATTGACTGAAGCTGCAAAATACTTAAAAAAGCAAATCCAAAAGACCAGATACAGAAACGATGGCGCGATAAATGGCTTCACAGTCAATAATCTGCTGCAACCAAACAAGCTGATGTAGACAAAACACATACCCATCAGTTGCTACGTAGTGCGGGGGGTCAAAAGCTGAAACTGTTGGCTTTATTCTTGCTGCACAGGACCAATGATTGCTAAATAGAAATTACCAAGCAAACATACAGAAAAATTATGTGAGTACAAAATGCAGATTCTGGGATAAATATCCAGAAATAATTGAGCATCTTGTATCAAGTTGCGCAGTATTGGCAACCACTGAATATAAAACCTGGCATAACAGAGTGGGCTAATATCTGCACTGTAAAATCTGTAACGCTTACAGAAAGGAAAATGCAAGAAATTGGTATGAACACCACCCAGAATTGGTTACAGAGATAAAAACTGGTAACAAATTTTCGGGACTTTACAATACACACATACAGGTCAATCAAAGCTAATCGCCCTAATATCGGGATTAGAGACCGCAAAAACAAAATATGCCTCCCTTCAGGCTCCAATATATCGTTGTAAAATTAAAAAAAAAACTATCAGAATGTAAGGAATTTGAAATCGAAATCTCAAAAATGTTATAGATGAGGACATTAACAATTCTAATTGTAGTTGGAGGCCTCCGACTGATAGGTAAAGATTCCAATAGACTCAATGAAGAAACCTCTGGTAACCCATGCCTTAAAGAAATACAAAAATATCTAGACACAAATACAGCCGGAACATTACGAAGGATAAAATATGTGCGATTTTTTTTTTAACTGCTCAGTGAAAAAAGCCATGATATCATTTCTGATCTTAGTTCTCTGGTCTAGACCATGAAAGAAATGAGTCTACACAAGAAAATAAAGGAAATAAATCAATAATAATAATAATAATATTAATAATAATAATAATAATATAATAATAATAATAATAATAATATAGTAATATAGAAGAGTGAGAATGATATTAAGAATTAAACAGAATTCTCAGAACAGAATTATGGCCATTAAAAGCCTTGCTCTCTCAAAGGTTCAATATACAAGGTAACCAAAAAGTTCTGTCCGTTTTTTGATTAGTCATTGAATGAAGTTGAAATACATACGAAATCCGTGTAGTAATTTTTTTTCAAATTCGGACAGCCGGCAGTAGGAACATCAGACGTTATAAAAAACACGCGCACTGTGCCCGGCCATCAGTTATAAGCCGGACAGCTGTGAGAGGATGGAAGTGTCTAGAGATCTCGTTCGGGGCTGTTTGCTTTACAACTTCAAAGTGGGCTTATCAGCAGCTGCCTCAAATCGACGCATATGTCAAGCGTTTGGGCATAGTGCTGTGGATGAACGTACTGCAAGGCGTTGGTTTCGAAAATTCAAGTCGGGAGATTTGTCTCTCCGTGATGAGCCTCACAGTGGACGACCACAGGTCTTCAATGAAGGCGGCCATTGAAGAGGACAGTAGTCTAACGTGCGGTTAGCTTGCAAGACAGTTCAACGTTTCCGATGAAACAGTTAGACTTCATCTGCACCGCCTAGGTAAGACGTACAAACTGAGCAAGTGGGTTCCGCAAACGCTGTTGGAGGTCCACAAGGGACAAGTGGCAGCCTGCGTATCGCTGCTTTCTCGCCAACGTACCGCATCCTTATTCAATCGAGTGCTTATCAGTGATGAAAAGTGGGTTCTGTACAAAACTTCCAAGCGTTCCAGACATTGGTTGTCTCCTCAGGATGCTGTCCTTCACACCGCAAGACCGCCTATGCACCCACACAAAATTATGTTTGTGTCTGATGGACAGGTCGTCAAGTGGTTCATTATGAACTGCTATCAACGGGCCAAACGGTCACTGGAGACATATACTCGCAGCAATTGAAACGTGTGCAACAGGTATTGCACCAGAAGGAGCCAGCACTGATGAATCGCAAAGGTGTGCTTTTCCTCTATGACAACTCCAGGCCGCATTTCGCGCGAGTGGTCAGGGATAACATACAGCAACTTGGGTAGGAGACTTTGTGCCATCCACCTTATTCACCTGACCTTGCACCATCCGATTAACACCTCTTCCACTCCCTGGATAATCCTCTTCATGGGAAATCCTTCACCAATGAAGCAGACTTGCGCAAAGCCCTCACAGACTTCTTTGCGTCAACCACCCCCGAGTTCTACCGCAAGGGCACTGAACAGCAGAAGATACGTTGGCAGAAAGTGCTGGATGCCGATGGCGATTACTTCGAAGACTAAATATAAGTTACACATACTGTGAAGAGTTTTCTTTTTTTTCCATCAAAAACGGACAGAACTTTTTTGGTTACCTTGTAGTTTTTCAACTTTTTCAACTGAATTCTAAATGATATCAGACAAATAGATTCTAAGACAAGAAATGTTCTTTCTAAGCTTAACATGCATCAGCGTTTGGCTGATGCAGACCTCTATACATAACCAGTAAAGAATGTGAAAGTGGTCTTATTCAGCTAGAATTTTCATACAAGAAAACAAGTATTGGCAACTAGCATACTTGGAAAATACGAAGGAATGTGGGATTCAGTTAGTCAAACAACACGAAAACAGAAAGAAAAATTATTCAAGCATGAAAGAAAGTTCTAAATACAAAGAAGATTTACATTTAGTAGATTCTGTAGAAAAGCAAATCAGAATTCAAGAACCAACTATTGCAGCAAGAAATTATGAAAAAAAAAGTTAAGAATAAGGCTCTTCAACAGATGAAGCATCACTGTTAAGACAGATCTCTGCAGAACGTACAAATAAAGCCATTGTTGATAAAATTAACACTCATCGATGGCTTCAAGCATCTGTATTGTAGGCGTGAACAGAAGGCTTTATTCTTGTAGCAAGAATCTTTAGTCTTTTTAGTATAAACCTGTAGGCAGATATATATAATAGTGTGGATCAAAAATGCTGGGTCTGTGACAAATATCAGGAAATCATAGACTATCTAATCTCACAATATTCTGTACTTGCGCCAAATAATTATAAAAATCGTCACGATAGAATGGGGCAGTACCTACACTGGGGTAGACTGAAGAAAATATAATAATTATCAAAAACCGAAAAGAAAACAAAACTTGCCTACTAAGTGATATGTCTTCCGCAGCGGAATGTAACATAATAACCAAGTAATTTCACAAATTTAAGTATAAAGACCTAAAAATCGAAATATGAAAAAATGTGGAAATTGAAAAAAAAAGAATATCAGTCATATTAGTTGCGCTTGGGATGATAAAAAAAAAGGAACACAGCAACGCATTAAAAATTCCTGGAATTCCCAGCCTAAGAGAAATACAAAAAAATGTCTTGATCTTCATAAGTATAGCCTACACACTAAGAACTTAAGATATAACGTTAGTGATATTGTAGGAGTTATTAGGTTGGTGCGAAAATAATGTCGTTTTCTCAAATATGTTACTATGTAAGAAAACGACATTATTTTTGCACCAACATAATAGAAAAACAAGTTCATGAAATGTAGCCATTACAGCACACCACTAAATGCCTTAGGTCTTTTTGAAGACTTGGTAGGTTGTGTGACCATAGCAGAAATCGAAATAGTAATAATAATAATGACAACAAACAAAAACGGTGCCTACTTGTTGATATGCCAGTCCCTGCTGACTGCAATGTATCTTTGAAGATATTCAAAGAGCTGTCAAAATACAAGGACCTTGAAATAGAAATTTCCAAAATGTGGCATATGGGAACATCAACAATCCCTGTTGTAGCTGGAGCCCTATGACTGGTTGGAAAAGATTGCAGTAGACTAACTGAAGGGTTTCCTGGAAGTCCATGCCTCAAAGAGATACAAAAATTGTTCTGACAAGTACAGCCCACACTTTATAAAGGACTCTATCTGTGTAACTTTTTTTCTTTTTTTTTTGTCAGTGGAAAGTGTCATGATGCCATTTCTAACCTTAGGTCCATGGGCGGGACCCGGAAAGAAATGTGTAAACGCCAGAAAACAAAGGAAATAATAATAATAATAATAATAATAATAACAACAAGTAGAAAACTCGATTTCACTGTTTTTCACTTTTTAATTTCTGATGAATCTTTATTCTTAAATTAATGACCGAGTAAGCTTATGACGGGTCTTCAACAATGAGATATCTGTAGAAATTTCCCTATAACATCGTTAAATGTTAGAAGTTAACAACTTTAAGAAAATATTCCAAAAACAATCATAAAATATGAATGCTGGTGCACATCGAGGTGGTGTAATGGTTAACAAGCTCGTCTCGTTACATCAGATACGACTCACTGGGTGCTTCAACGATTTAGAACTTTTAAAATTAGCATAAATATGAATTCTGGTCGTTATATAAAGAAGTGGGCAGTAATTAAAAGATTTGAAATTGACAACTGTTTCTATTTCACTGAAACAGGCGTTAAACACTTATATATATATATATATATATATATATATATATATATATATATATATATATATATATATATATATATATATATGTCATTTTCTCACTTAAATCAAATTGTGTCTTTTTCCCTCCTTCCACGCGATCAAAACAGAATAATCCATTATTTATGAGATATTGGCAGTAAAGGTTAAACGCTTTTATCTTCTCTTCTCTTCTCTTCTCTTCTTACTTACTTACTTACTTTCTTTCTTTCTTTCTTTCTTTCTTTCTTTCTTGCCAAATCCCTGTCTTAAGAACATTTCTCCTAATAATTATTTTAGAATAATTCAGTACACGATGTTATTTTATTTAATTTATTGTAATTGGATTTTTGACTTGATACTACGTCTAAAAATGCCATTTTTACTGTAGTCGCCATCACGTCTGGGCATTTTTGGCTTAGATCAATGTGTAGAATCTGTTCTTATCAGTAAATATGATTATACCTATCTCTCCCCAATTCTGTCTTCCCTTGCTTCTTCTTTTTTTCATTTTGAAACCAAGTAACGTCTTTTCTCGTCTTTCCACGCAATCAAAACGCGAAATAGTCCATTATTTATGCGGTAATGGCAGAGGGTAACGCCGTACGAACTTACGAATCGTGGGACAAGCACAATTTTAACAGAGTTATAATAATAATAATAATAATAATAATAATAATAATAATAATAATAATAAACTCTGGATATTACTCTGATAACTTTTGATTTTGTCCGATTGGAAATGTTAACGTGTTCTTGTTTTGTTTTGGTGAATTAAGATGGTATGCAGTAAATATGCCGTACAGTACGATAGATTTGCTTTTCACTTGCCTAACCATAGCCAGGTGAACATATCCTGAAGGGGCAGATGAATTGTGCATCTTTATTTATGGGCGAAAGTCATGGTAATTTCATCATAACCGGGCGTCTAGATGTTGTTCTTTTTTTAGTTTGAGTGATTAGGCAGCCAAAGCGCATTGGGCGTAAAATCTAGATATTTGGGAACGTACTCAAGCGGAGATCGCCTGAACGGAGATGGATAGCCAACTGGAACGTATTTCTGACTGAGTCATGTACTGCTTTTAAGAAAAGCTCACACTATATCATGCAGATTTGGCTGTGATGCATGTTCCTAGTGTACTTTTATGAGCCTGGGTGACATGATAGGTATAATTATGTTTCACATGTTTGTAACCCAGTGTCACTTTGTGGGTGTGCTGTTATCTTACTCTATGATAATAATAATAATAATAATAATAATAATAATAATAATAATAATAATATAGTAATATAGAAGAATGAGAATGATATTAAGAATTAAACTGAATTCTCAGAACAGAATTATGGCCATTAAAAGCCTTGCTCTCTCAAAGGTTCAATATACAAGGTAACCAAAAAGTTTTGTCCGTTTTTTGATTAGTCATTGAATGAAGTTGAAATACATACGAAATGCGTGTAGTAATTGTTTTCAAATTCGGACAGCCGGAAGTAGGAACATCAAACGTTATAAAAAACACTAGCACCGTGCCCGGCCATCAGTTATAAGCCGGACAGCTGTGAGAAGGATGGAAGTGTCTAGAGATCTCGTTCGGGGCTGTTTGCTTTACAACTTAATAATAATAATAATAATAATAATAATAATAATAATAATAATAATAATAATAATAGACTACAAAACAGAATGTGCTTTCGTCTTGGCATAGCAGTTCCTTCAGATTGTTATATGTATTTTTGAAGATCTTCAAAAACTATCAGAATACAAGGATCTTGAAGTGGAAGTTTCCAAAATGTGGCACATCAATAATTCCAGACGTTGTTGGGACACTCTGATTGGCTGGAAAAGCTTCCAATAGACCAACTGAAGATAGCCCATATATTAAAGAAATGCAAAAGATTGTACTCACCAGTACAGCTCATACAGAACAAAGCGTTTTATCTTTGTAAAATGTGTGTGATTTTAGTTATTTTGTTTGATTCTTTGTACAAAAAAAATGATCAGTGGGTTGTGATGAAGCCATTTCTAGCCTTAGTTCTCTGGTTAGGACCCGGAAGGAAATGTGAATACAACAGAATCTCAAGGAAATAATAATAATAATAATAATAATAATAATAATAATAATAATAATAATAATAATAATAATGTGGACCGACTGAAATCTACCTCATAACAGAAGTTTGTATAATTGTATTCGAAATAGGCGAAAGCCAAGCAAAAGCGTTGACCCCAATGAAGTGATCTCGTTTATATAACAACAGCATCAATGAATGAAATCAACCGCACTAATCAATAGACTGTGAAGCAGAAAGCGAAACTCTTTCAATTCTGATTTCTTTCGATTTTAACCTGTCTGAATAAAAATATCTTGCGGTGTCTTTCAGTCACCCCGACGGTACGTTCTGCGGGTAATTGTGATTTCTATCGTCTGATTGACCCTTTCTATCCACTGGCATTGTGTCCGTATTTGGCCATCTTTGTCGCTCATATAATTTATTTCACCTAGTAAACTGAAGAGAACACATTCAGGAAATTAAATGGCTGTAAACTGACCAGTATTCTCGGCATGTACTGAATATTAGATATTTAATATTTTCTCACTAATTACTGATAAACGGGGTTTCTCTTAAATAGAATGATTAAGTGTTTATGGTTTCATTTATAAAAATCATTTCAATACACGCGTTACAGAAATAAACTTGGATTAGAAAAGTAAAGCAATATAATATCTTTCTTTTTTTATATTCACGAAAGAACCAAAATATTTTGTACTCTAAAATCTAAAATATCCTTTAATACTCTAAAATCCAAAATAAACTTTTGTCCTCCACAATTTAAAATGTATTTTTGTACTTTAAAATCTAAAATATCCTTTAATACTCTGAAATCCAGAATATACTTCTGTACTCTAAATTCTAAAAAAGCCTTCTTTTATTCTAGCATCTAAAATAACCCTTTGTACTCTAAAATCTAAAATAGTGTTTTGTACTCAAAAATATCATTTTGTACTGTAAATCTAATATATGGTTTTGTACTCTAAAATTTAAAATATCCTTTAATGCCCTAAAATTCAAAATATACTTTTGTACTCTAAATTCTAAAATAGCCTTTTGTATTCTAAAATCTAAAATATGCTTGAATACTCTAAAATCCAAAAGAAACATTTGTACTCTATCATCTAAAATAGCCTTTTGTACTTTACAAACTAAAATATCATTTAATACTCTAAAATCCAAAATATAATTTTCTAATCTACAATCTAAAATATCCTTTTTTAATCTAGAATCTACAAAAAACGTTTGTATTCTAAAATCTAAAATATTCTTTTGTGATTTAAGATCTAAAATGTCGTTTTGTGAATATGATATATCTGGTTGTTTTGACTAATTGGGCATAGAATTAGAAGAAAATTACGGGAGACGCCAACCTTTATGCCAATGATTCAGGTTTGTGATACCTCGAACACATCTAGCTTTTTTTTGTTTCTTTAGTTCCCCCAATACAAGGGTCACGAGTGAGTCCAGTTAGATTATTTCTAATTGATATTGACGTAGTTACGTATGGGATGGAGAAGAAGAAAGGACTGTACATATTAATATGATATACAGCATAGATATCAGTTGAACCTCGATTTGAAGAGATTAAATTTGAGTTTATCGAGGGGGTATCTTTTCGTGAGTCGTTTATTATTGAGAGTTCTAGCAAAGATGCTATTTGGGTGAAATTTACTTCTTATCGAAATAATACGGAGAGAATTGAGATGACACGATGCCGTTGGAGCTGAAGGAGATACTAAAGAATATAGTTCATTTGAAGATTTGAACTAGTAATACCGATAGGGTAGTGTAAGGCTAATCCTGTTTCGTTTCAGGGTGGAAAATAAGGCATCTTGAACTCTGTGAAGGTTAGAAAATAAGGACTGGGCAGCTCCAGTCTAGATATGGCAGTAATACTCCATGAGAGCGAAACATTTCATCACCGTCGACTCAACATTGCTCTCTCGCCACCGGCTAATCGGTGTTGGTTTCCATAGTGTGCACATCTCTTGGGTCAGCTTTGAGTCGTAGAGATTTTGAAAGTTTGGCTGTTTGTCTTAGTGATTTGTTAATTACAACAGCCTATTTGGCTGACTGGTATTTAGTTTTCAAACCTTTCATTACACCAAATATGGAAATTCATAGTCAAAAGGAAAAAAAGATAAGCATAGGAAGGTTTTAAAATGATCCTTAATAAATTATTTGTATTCAGTTTAAAAAAAATATGTTTTCAAAAGTATCTCTATCTATAAAAGGCAGGATGTGTGCGTGTATGTGTGTGCGTAACGAATGCACGGCCGCAATTTTCGACGGATTTGCACCAAAATTTACATGTACATGCTCCAAGTTAGTGGGAAGGCCAAGACCGACGTTGCATTTCCCAACTGCCATCGATAGTGGAAATAATCGATTTTTTCATGCTTCTACGGCAGTTTTCATGTAGCATGCGGCCATTTTCTACTGGCCAGAGCCTATAGCTGGCTGCCACGAATATGCAAGAAGATTCTACTGGTCAGCGCGAGAGCCAACAGCTGATTAACACGAATGTTAACTAGCATGCAAAAAAATAATCGATAGCTGCATTCGTCACAAGTGGCACTTTACTCCAATTGGCTCATTCGCTTGCTTAAACTCAACGTTGATTCTGATTCCGCAAAACTGGATTTGGTGTGAAAAAGTATTTGTTGTTAACATTCTTTTTTCATTCGGTTTTTCCAGTTACGAGTTCTTTTTTTTAAAGCTGATCGTGTTGTGATCATTTTGTTTAGTTCTTTTTCCTATCAGATTTAATGTTTAGTATAGAGCTTAGAAAAAATTCGCAGAGTGAGATAGGCAAGAAGTAAGGCATGTAGCAACATCAGCCCGGCAAAGGGCACTACTTTAAAGGCAAGGAAAAGCAAAAATATTTTAAGTCAAGTGATAGCGATTGCTGTATGAGTCGTACCATTTTTGAATCAAGCACGGCCAACGCCGGGCCATGCTGCTAGTTCTTAATAAATTACTTTTATTTGGGTATAAAAAAATTTGTCCCTTAAAAATGGTTCTTGATAAATTAGTTTTATTTGTTTTTAAAAAGTCAACGCAAAAATTTCATAGTTTGCTGTCATTGAGTTGTGAGTGCTGAGTTGGCGGTGTTGAATTCGAGGAAATGAGTCATCCTCCCCCTTAATTCATTCTAATCTCGTAAAGATAGAAGCATGTAACATTACAAGGAACCAATCATTGTTCCAGTATCCTTCTGCTCTCTAACTACCCCTCTTTCCATTATTCATATCTATTTTTATTTTTCTCTCTTCTGCTATTTTTCTTTCTTTTCACTCATTTGTATTCATTTAATTTTAATCTTTCTTTCATTCTGTCTTTCTTTTTTTTACCGTTTTCTTTCTTTTTCTCGTATTTTTCTTTCAATTTTATCTTTAACTAGCAGTAGAGCCCGGCGTTGCCCGGGGATGTAACATTAAGAGATAGATCAAGTATCGACCATCATAAAGACTGAAAAATAAAAAGATTATTGTTTAACGTTGACAGACACGCATGTCTTAATTAGTTTTTTTTTTTTTTTTCTTTAACGAATTGGTCAAACCCAAACTGAAATAAAAACATGGTTTTCAATCGTTATGAGTCTACCGATTGAATAGAATTTTATTACAAACAATTGTTTTGTAAATGGAATTTTTAAAGCATTCTGAATGTAAAAATAAAGAAAAAAGTGTGCAAGACAATAAGAAACACTACCTGCCAAAAGAAAAAGTGAAGTTTTTTTGAAATCGGTTGAAAAATGTAAGAAATCCGATCCCATACATAAACGAACACACACACACGCACACACACACACACACACACAAACAACCTGGGTTTTAAGTATAACTCAATATGTGTTGTCCCCCTTTCATTCTCGCGATGCCACTTAATCATGTTTTCAAATTGATTTCGTGCAAAAACAATTGTTTTTCCAATTTTGGGGGCTGTCAGAACAACCGCAAGGTAATTTTACGTAGTCCTGTGAAGTTTTGTTGAAATCGGTTGAAAAATGTAGGAAATCCGATCCAATATATAAACGTACAGACACACACACACACACACAATCTGCGTTTTACAATAAGTATGATCTATTCTTTCTTTCTAACACTTTTTTTTAACATTATTTTTTCTCTGGTTCTTAATTGACTTTCTTTTAATTTGATTTTTTCTTTCTAGTTTGTTTCTTTTCAATGCTTTCTTCACTTTTTCATTTTTCCATTACATTTTTTTTTATCTATCGGTAATTTTTCTTGCCATGTTCTTTATTCTTTCTCTTCATAATGTCTTCTCTTTTTTTTCAATCCCACTAAGATCACTAAAATATGATTCCTCTATAGCCTTTTCAAGGTTAGAAAATATGTGTCTGACGTTATAAATTGGATTTACACAGCAACCTTCGCAGAAATGTAGTCAGACCACCAGGTAAAGAATTTTTTTTTTCTTTTTTGCTAAAGTCTTCATGAATGAAGCTCTGTGCCAAAATTATCCATCGGTTATTTCTCTGATCAACTTAGCCAAAAGATAATTTTGGCACAAACGAATATTTCTGGGTACTGTTCTAAGTGTCAACGCCAAGCTTAATAAAGACGTTCTACATCACGTCTGTGTCATCTTCCACATAAATCGAATTACAAAAGGCTCAACAAAAGGCTAGATTCAGCCAATCATATAGTCTTTATACGTTTTAATCTCTTACTTGTTACTAGAATATTGTTTATCAAAAAGTGTGTTGTTTGGCGATAATTTCATTCGTTATATTGTATAGTGTGCGTAACTTATTTGAGGACAGAGGACTTTGCACCAGAATTTACGTGATAATCAATCCCTACGTTTTTATCTTTACAGAGCATCAACGGCGTACTATCAGTTAACGCATGAGATGAAACGATTTTCTCTAATTTGGTGTGCACACAAAGCACAGCAATGTTGGGAGTGCACTTTTTCAGGAAATAATCAGGTCGTTTATACACACATTTTCGTAAGGCGTTGGAAGTTTCTAGCAGGGATGTATCCACCGTAAAGAAGTACAAACTTAATTCCGCCATTTATTTGGTAGGTGGCTCGTTTAGGGAGTTCACTATTACAGAGTTCGTAATCGTTGTATCTAGCCCCTTTTGCCAGGGCGATGAGAGAGGAAACGTTAAGAATCTCTTGGAGTCTTTCTATCCGGGAGATATAGTCTTTCTTTCCAGCGAGGATATATTCGCCTGTAAAGAAGTACAAACGTCATTCCGCCATTTATTTGGTAGGTTGTCCGTTTAGGAGATTCCTTGCTGCAAAATTTAATAAAAGAACAAATGCTAAGAGAACGAAACACATTCAACACATTACTAAATAGAAAAAAAAATAAAAGTTATTAAATTAAAAGAACATTTTTTTAATCTTGTTTGAATGATTTCCCCTTTTTTTTAGATTTTGCATAAATTTAAATTATGATATATCTCAACCCTTAAAATGATTTATGTCAACCCTTAAAATGATTTATGTCAACCCTTAAAATGATTTATGCCAACCCTTAAAATGATTTATGTCAACCCTTAAAATGATTTATGTCAACACTTAACATTATTTATGTCAGCTCTTATAATTTTTTTATGCCAACCCTTAAAATGATTTATGTCAACCCTTAAAATGATTTATGCCAACCTTTAAAATGTCTAAACTGCAAGAAAAATCGTTTTGTGTACTGCAGTTTGCGTAGTGTCACCTTAAAATAATAAAGCCCGAACCTTTTCATATCCAGTAATATGTTGAATGTGTACCAACCTTTCAGCATTTGTTTTTATTAAAATTTCGAAATCTGTTCTTTCATTTTGAATAACCCAATATATTGTTACATCAATAACAACATTATTTTAGTCTGATGAAGGCCTATTGATGGAAGAAATGCGTTTTATTTGCTATATTGTCTTTCATTTTCTCAAAGTATTAGTATTTGTTATTTTCAGAGTTTTTGAATTTAGAATCGATAATTATCAACGTGAATATTCACTGTAAATAGTAATGGTAATATTAGTCGTTTCCCTACAAGGAAACCTTTGGCATTTGTTGACCGAGCATCAGAATTGATTTCAGGTTTATCAAGTCCAGTAGCTGTTGTTTCTCTTTCCAGAGAGGGTTTACTTCCTAACATTTTACTACCTAACATCTTACTTGAACCGGCGTGGAATGTGCTAACATGTTGATTATGTCATTCTTTTATTTTTGTGTTATATTGGCTATCCATTTTGGTTGTTTCTACTGTTGGCATCCCCGAAGGGATGTTATTTAGTACAATTCTTTCTTTACAAATCTGTAGCAACAGTTCACAATGTTTAAAGAAGGATGGACATTGTCCAAGACCTTCAGGTTTTACTTGCTAAAAGACTTTTTACACCACTGACTATGCTGACAGTTTAGATATTTCTGAACATGTATGGTGCTATGCATTGGCATTCATATAAAAGTATTGACCTGAAGAGTTTATTTAAGTTAGTGTTTGGGTTTTGTAGCAGTTTATAGAGGATTTCCAAAATATTTTAATAGATTAATTGCAAGTCATAAGCTCTACGAATATTAAAGCGCAAGATTGCGATGCATGGAACCCAGCTGAATGACGATGAGACTCCAAGATTTCTTCAGATATTTCCAATATTGTTCTGCAACTTCTGACGAATTATTGTGGAAATCGGATGCTTATGGTGACGTATGTAAACATGTTAAGAAGATAACAGTTTAGGATTGTACCAGATGACAGATTTCAAGATATTCTTGAAAGATAATGTCCGGAAAATTGTGCAAACAATTCCGAAAATACTGAAAATAAGTCTCACATACCACTGCTGTGAGCTAAGACAAATTCGTGCTCGCGTATATGTAACAAAAAAGCCAGATGCAAGTAAGTATAGATTATCCTTAAAGAGTACACTTATCTGTACAATGTAATCCGGACATGCGTACAATGCTTCACTCTTCATACACATGACTATTGCAGCTTGTATTAAGGTGATAAACACCGAAAATTGTTTCTCATAAGTTTAGTGGAGTATTTACAGTCTGGGGTGACGTTGCTGTCAGTAGACTTGTGTCTGGTTATTGTTAACGAAATTTTGACAGCACTCCAGTACCAAGGGATGCTAGGATCTCAAAGCTGTCAATAAATAAACGAAAGGAAACTTGATTCTTCGGCAAAACAATGCGAGCTGGCATTATCCAAAGACAACTGTTTCATACCTAAGTGATCAATAGTTATGAAATAATGACACGAGATGTGAATACTGATATTTTTTGAGTAGCTGAAACGTGTTACCATTGATCCATCGAAGGAATTATCTAATCTCTCAAGTTAGAAACTGCCATTACGGGTTTGAAGGCAAAACGTGACGCCATAAAGGCATTTCTTTCTTTAATAATGTTTCGTTAAAAAAAAATTGTTGGAAATCACCTTTTCATGTGTCTATTAAAACATTGTTCTCAATGAAGAATATAATTATATAATTTACAAACTTGCAGGAAATATCTTATATGACTTACAGGCATTTTTATAAACTTCTGAGGTTGCTAAAATTTATAAAAATCGCTTCATTATAATTTCTAAGCGCGTTGCATATCTAAACCCATACAAAAATTATTAAATTCAAACGATATGGCCAGACTGAATTGTCTACCGAGACCGTAATGGCAAAGAGACCGGACAAAATTCAGGCTTATTGTGTTTGTTCAATGATAAACGTGAACTATTAACAGTGTATTCAAAATGTCTATCCTGATATACAACACCTTATTCGAAAATTAGAAAATAATGCAATGAAATTTGAACAGGCAGAATTTGGCTATTGAATTTAACAAAACTTCGTTTGGCTACTTAAATATACCATATATATATATATATATATATATATATATATATATATATATATATATATATATATATATAGGTAGTAATCCGTTGGTATCATCCAGGCGAAACCTATTTACACATAGAATTTATAATATGTTAAAACTGACTCACAAAAGAGCGCTCAGTTTATGATTTATTTTTATTATAGTAGTTAGTCTTTAGTAGAGAAACCATAATGGCGATGCCCATAAGAAATCGTCGTCAGCATATTTGTAGTCTCAGATTTGCAGTAAATGTTCATTTGTATTTCAAAAACGGGCCAGAATTACCAGACAACAATTCTTAAACAATGCAGTAGTGACATAATGAAGTGTTACCAAGTCCCCACCCTCCCGTTTTATTTATACGTTTTGGTAAAACTCCATTAAACCTACTTGCACTTTATGCATTCATTCGCTTGTAGGTAATTTATTATTTTTCGGTAGATCCAATATCCGAAGTATATATATATATATATATATATATATATATATATATATATATACAAAAATTTATACAGTATTTCTTATTACTATTAGGGTGAATCATATATATATATATGTGTGTGTGTGTGTGTGTGTGCATATATGTATGTGTGTATGTGCATATATGTATGTGTGTGTGTGCATATATGTATATGTGTGTGTGAGTGTGTGTGTGTCTGTGTGTTATTACACAACAAAATCCAAAATTACTCATTTGGGAGGATAGATCTATTTCAACCGACGGTAACTACATCAGTTTTATTCCATTATTATTGTGGATCAGTTTTAATATTATATATTACTAGTATCCACTTGGATTATATACCAACGAATTTATTACCAGTACTCTCTCTCTCTCACTCTCTCTCTCTCTTTCTCTTTATCTCTCTCTCTCTCTCTCTCTCTATATATATATATATATATATATATATATATATATATATATGTCTGTGCCGGTGTATGTATAGAGAGAGAGAGTGCGCGTGCGCGTGCGAGAGAGAGAGAGAGAGAGAGAGAGAGATTGATTGAAGCCAACAGCCTAGTGAAATTATTCAGCCGATTGAATAAACGCGCCCATGTCTGTGTGCAAGGTGAGCTGGAGGACTTCCGCTGTGGTATGATCTGGAAATGGGTGGGCACCACCAGATTAACTTACCCAACACGCTGCGGATGAATGAATGTATCTTCGACTTTCTGTACAGATAGCTGGAGGCATCTGGTCAGCTGTTTCGCCGCGCCTTGGCTCTACAGGAACACCATTTATTGGGGATGATGATGACAATGATGATGATAGGGACTCAATTTTCTTTTTAGAACTACCTTAATTATTCTTGAAAAGGTTTCGACCACATTTTGGGAAGTAAAGCTTTGAAATTTGGGTCCATGCAATTATTGCGACCACCCGAAATACTAGACTAGATTCCTGTCCAACCCGGATTTAAATCTCACTTTCAAGCATCTCCCAAAGTTACGATCTGGTTACTTTGAACGTCATTTTAACGCAGCACCATCCTCAAACGCTGATACAAGGCAGAATTGATGCAAATTTTACGGTAAATTCTGATTGCACAATCTGAATGTCACAGTGTAAAATCGAGATTTGTCAGACAACGTTTTTTTCAGACTTTTTTGTGATTTTTAGCCTGAAATGCTTATTCAAATCTGACAGGTGTACCACTGGGACTGGTCTTCTGTTCCTCCAGCCCATTTTGTCTATTCTGTTTCCATGATCTTCTCTATAGCAATATTGTAAATCCTGGTCATTTCAACTACAGTTTCCATTTCCTCAGTTTGAAACAGTCTGATGATTCTCTTCCGTCGTTTTTTTTATTAAAAAGGAATGTTGCACACATTCTTTTCTTCTTTTTGCTTCTACGGACAGTTCTCTGTAAAAAGTCGTGATTAGTTTGAGTGAAAACCTTCGTAGATCAGTAGTATATGTGACGGGCCATTGGGACACCAATTACCAAAGCAAACAACATTCACAGTTACTTACAACACTTTTCTCCGTAATGTATGCATGTGATGAAATTCAGAAGGTCGACATGACTATATTCATTTGGCTATATTTATTAAGTTGCGGGCAAGACGTTATCCGATGAGAAATTTGCATTAAATACATTTCTTTATGTGTACCTAATTAAGAGACCAGTGAGAATATATATATATATATATATATATATATATATATATATATATATATATATATATATATATATATATATATATATATATACTGTGCGTGCGAGGAAGATATTTAAAATATATATCAGCATAATGGTGGACAAAGAAATAACCAGTTTGAAAGAATGTGTGGAGAAATTTCTCTGCTGAATTAAACGCGTCAATATTATATTGTTCCATCATTTGCCCATATATATATATATATATATATATATATATATATATATATATATATATATATATATATATAACATTCATATATAATATTTTCTGCGTTTAATTCTGAGGAGAAAATACTTCACACTTCCTTTACAAATGGCCATTCTATTGTCCACCATCATTCGGATATATATATTAGATGTTATCTTTCACGGACACATACATACAGGCATATATATATATATATATATATATATATATATATATATATATATGACGAAAGGGGGTGAAAGAAATAACAACATACTCGTTCAAAAAGTTTTGAATGTGTATTATATTGATTCTTTTATCACCTAATGATTTGTAGTTGTAGACAACAGAAAATTCTAATGAGTCTTTTTGCTTACACATTTTATGTTCTGTATATGTGTGTATATAACACTGATATATAACCATTATATATATATATATATATATATATATAATATGGTTTTATATATATATATATATATATATATATATATATATATATATATATATATGTGTGTGTGTGTGTAATTACGTATTTGTGCAGTAACCCTCCTTTTATACTTCTTTCGTTAAAAACAAATGATAGGTGCAGCTGTTAAGTTTTTATTTAATTTGTCTTGTGTTGATTGTGTGGCCGGTACTCTGTTTCATCTGACTCATTGCCAGTCAGTCTTGTCTTGAAGTCAGAACGCTATTTTCGTTTACTCGGTTTTGCGATTGTGCCTAAAACCCAATTCTTATTTTGAGAACTTCTTGCCATGTTACTGTTCGTTTGCATTATTATTGTTAACTTTCTATGCATATATTTTTGGTTGCTTTATATGAATAAATATCCGTTATTGCTTATTGCAGACTCTGCCAATTCTGTTTTTTTGGAGAGTTC